>CM019065.1:316088885-316688885 GCA_009667805.1 Leptobrachium leishanense
ATCGAAGCCTATGGGATTCTCCTGAATAAACCTGTCGAATGAAACTACTGAATGGCAGGGCATTAGGGGAACCTTTCACTGATAGTTTGTGTTCTCTGAATAGCCGAAGCAGTGCTTTTTTATGGGGATTTCACTGCCATCGAACAGGCACGAAATGTGCAGGCAATTCGCCAGGATTTGGCATATTGCCTGCTCTCTGGATAGCCGGATGGCCAAGAAAGGTAACCGAACGCTGATTTTCAGCGTTCGGTTAGCTTTCTCCAGCCTTTCGGATCTCTTTGAATAACCCTGTAAGATATAAATGGAGACAATGTACTCTCTATAAACTATTTACTTTTAAGGCTAATGTCAGACGAATGCATTCTGAGCACACTGTGGTCCCTATTACATACTTGGTGCTAACTTCACCAGAGCTGTTGTAAACTTCCCAGAGCCATTATAGCCTATGGAGGTTTTAAGTTTACAACAGCTCTGGTTAAGTTAGCACCAAGTATGTAAAATGGCCCTGTGCGTCTGTGCACAACTGACATACTTTCTGACTGATGATACTGTAGACACCACATGGTCCATTATTTTGACTGACTTTTTTTGACTGATGTAGATGGGAACAAAAATTAATATGTAAAATGAAAAATAATGATACATGATATGAAAACTATTTTGTTCGTCAAAAACACTGGATGTCAAAAATGCAGTCTAACTACATTCCATCACTCACAGACAAAGTTACGTGGACGTGGCGCACTCTGTGCGTCCGTCCTAGCGGTTTGAAGTTCTTCCCTAAATTGTGTACGTGCCACATGCATTGTACGTCCGCACTTCTGTGCGGACATACTTCGTGTGTGGGTCTCTATTGATCATAATTTTATGCTGCGACAGACGTTAAAATGTGCGGCAACACAGACGTGATCACTGTATTCGTCTGACACGGGCCTAAGTAGTTTCTGGGCAACTTTCCGAACATTTTGTGAAACACAGATCGCTCAATATGTTGTTGTCTTTCTGGGTAAAAGAAAATTATTGATTGATTGCTCATTGCTTTGACATTTTGGGAAAGTTTTCCAAGAACTTGATAACTTTTAGAATTATTGAAATGTCATGAATTAACATTTGATTTTATAGTCTAGGACTAGGTCATGGGTCATCAACCTTGGCCCTTGAGATGTTTTTAAACTACATCCCACATGATGCTCAACCACTCATTAGATTGGCTGAGTCTTATGAGAAATGCAGTTGCAAAATATTTGAAGGGTCAAAGTTGCTAACGCCCGAGATAATGTAACATTAATTTATATAAATAAGTATACAAAAAAACAAATAACATAGTAAAAGAGTTTATAAGGATAGAAAAGGTATATTTGTAGTAAACCAAGCAGAAAATTTGAATTTGATTGAAATTATGAAACCTGAACATAAGGAATACTACATAATAATTACCATTAAGAACAATGAAAAGAATAAAGGAAAAAATAAGGCTATGCGATAAAGGAGAAAGTAGGGGAAAATAAATAACTGGATCACAAAGCTATTCTTATTAAATTTTTAAAAGGAAAACAACAAATCAACACTAGCTAGATACATGTCATAGGACAAAGAATGTAATTCAGCTTACCAACGAAGCAGCTCAAAGCCACCAAGACAAAGGCAACTGTGATTTTCATCTTAGAGATTGTGTGTCGTTGAAATATTCAAATATTCAAGGCAAATCTGAAAGGCTAATAAATTCCGTTTAAAGGATGTCGTATTTATACTGTTCTAAGATTAATTGGCTGACATTAAACAAGATTTATCCATGTCCTGAGTTTGACATCAATATAGTCATCTCTCACCTTTTTCTTCTAAATGCAGGTTGAGGATTACAGAGTTAAAGTTAACTAAAGCAAATAGCCACTGTATTTTCTAATGTATCCTTTAAGACGACACTCAAAACCCTTCCGGCTGTTTACACACGTAATTATTCCATGCAGCTTAGTTTAAACGTCTGATCATTTTTAACCGATGAGAAAATAATTACACAACCTCAACTTTCATGAGGAGAAAAAGGTGAATATTTATACAGGAAATGTGTGGCTGAAAATGCCATTCACATGTGGAATATATTATGCTTTTATTTTATTGTAATCAAATCAGTATTTTGACAATGCTTTAAAAGGCTTATCAAAACATCAACGTTCCTGTAGATAAATGTTAGACTTTTAGAGCTCTTCTATTTTGCAAAAACGTATAGAATTACACAAACATACAAAATAGAAAACAAAAATAGATTGCACAAAATAAAACCAAAAAGTTGTCCAAAAACATATAAGGGATTATTCAGAGAGAGTCGATCTTACCCCGAAATGTCACCGAACAGTGAATTTCCCCGTACGGTGGGCCATTCGGCTATACAGAGAGCAGACAGTTCGCCAAATTTTGGCGAATTGCCTGCACATACGTTGCCTGTTTGAAGGCAGCGAAATCCCCATAGAGAAGCAATGGTTAATCTATTCAGAGAACACCGAACAACAGCGAAAAGTAGTCGAACTGCCCTGCTGTTTGGTATTTTCATTCGGCAGGTTTATTCAGGCGAACCCCATAAGCTTCAATGTTAAAAATATTCCCGTTTTTATTCAATATCTAATAAACCGTTTATTATTTTATTCTGCAGTAAAAAGTCTCTGTATTATTATATTTTCTAGGGTCATTTAGTAATTTTCTGAATTTTTTTTAAAGCGTCGGTTTCTATAACAGACCTTTTTATTATTGTTTATTGGATCTTATATGTAAATTCCATGTATTTTCGTTCAGTAGTTTTTTGCAAACAGCATTTCAATTTTGACACTTTCAAGCGTACTGGTGTTTTTTTTTTTTACCCCATTCATCAGCTTGTCTGCTTATTTCGACGGCTGGTCTGCGCTGTGATCGGCGGCTTGTGACGGGTTTGAGGCGGAATTGCAATGGGTTTTCTATTCACTCTAGGGACCCTGCATGAATACTGAATTCACTGCAGGACCGGGAACTTTGATTCCCTGAGGTGCAGGGAAGTGGGGGGAACGAGAGAGCATCGAAATGTTGGTGAGACATCACCCAAAGGGTGTTGTTGTGGAAATTTTATTATGTGGACATTATATTCTAGGATGTGTGTGTTTTATAAATTGTCATCTGTCTCCCTGTGTTGGATTAAACGGAGAAACGCTCTAGCAGAGTGTACTTGGGTTTAATCAGAGCCAGCGGCAAAACCGTCAGTATGAAAACCTTCTTTTGGGTTTAGAGATGACATACCTGCTTTTAAGACATTTAAGCCTTGTCTGTACACTCGTACCGTGTACTGACAATAACTGTAATGTCTCCGCAGATACTGTATGTCTCAAATCTATAAGAACAAGTAGACTGGTCTTCACTAGATACTGATCACTCTGAGCAGTGTTAAATGGGGTCCATACTGACAGTGAAGGGGGATGGTCGGACAGACATGGCTGACGGAGACAATGGACATGACTCATCCATGCTGACAGGGATGAGTTGTGTACAATGGGCTGGTCAGCCATCCCAGTCCACTCCCCTGTCCTTTTGATACAGTATGTAAATGTCCTTACTGGGCTAACTGGTTTCTGTTGTAAAGCCATTCAGCCACTGGGCGTTGTCCTATAGTCTAATAAATTAAGCGGACCAGGGGCTCTCTTGGTCAGATGAACTCCAGCTAGAAGCAGCGTGTGTGTGTGACTCTTTCTGGGCTACAGAAGGCATCCATTATACAGGGAATGAGGATGCAGAAGACAACAACAGAGTCTCTGGGTCTCCTTACTGCCCGCGTTCAGATAAGTATGGCAGGGAGAGCAGAGAACTGCTTGTAAGTGCAGCGGATCTAACTACACAGAAATAGTAGATTAATTTCTACAACAGTGTCACCTTTGCACCACATGTGCCATTGTTCTCCATTGATGGAGTCTTCACATGGAGATAGTCTGATTTAAACTGACAGAATGACTTTTGTGGACAGACAATAATTCTGCATAACTGAGTCTTGTAGAATGCCATCTGATATGTGTCCAGAATAAGCAGGTACTAGGAATCCTTTCCATCCCACATGGGTCTTTTTACACTTGATTAGCTTGAACACACACACAGTTTAGTTTAATGTGAGTGCAAAAGTGTATTCTGTGTTACTCATTCCATGTAAATGCAGGTAAGTATATGTGCAAAGTGTCAGACTGGGTATGAAAGCAAAAACGCATTTGTATATGATTTTAACTGAATGTATGAATGCATAGAAAATTATTTGTGCTTGAATTTGTTGATGTTATCAATGCATTTCAATAATGTAATTTTGAAAGCATTTTTCTTTTACCTCTCACTGATCCCTCTGGCTTTCATTACTACTCCATGTTTGGCTTCCCAATTTCTAAATGTATTAATCTTCATTTTCTCCCACCTCTAATAACTATCTCCACCACCCCATTTGTATCTTATTTCCTATTTCCCCACACTGTTTTCCATTGTAAACAATTTTCTGCACATAATATCTCTCTTTGTTGAGGTATAGAGGAACCAGACTAACATCAAGGAAAATAGCATTGTGTGAGCACTGGGGAAGTGGAGCCTCAATATCCTTCTCTATAACATTGCTTTCCTATATGTGAAATGTATGGTCATTTAGACTATTGGAGACTCAACCATGTGTCAGATGAGGCAGCGCTCCACCAGTGTTTTTGACACAAAAATGGAAGAAGTAGAAAAAATATATATATATCCCGTCCATCCCCACAGCAGGGAAGGAAGAGGAGTGGCAAAACACAGAGCGAGGGACCAGTGCGGCAGGCATTGTTGGTGAGGTAAAAAAAAGTGTCCCCTCTCCCTCCCTTCTGTCATATCAAATAAGTATACTCTGCTGCAGTGAATATATGAAGCAGTACGCTTTTTTCACATCCAATCACCTGTCAAAGTGAAAGGTGTCTGTGTTTTGAAGAAATAGTTAAATAGTAATAGTTACAGAGCCTTGCTCGCTGCCGTTAAGGTCATATAATTCACCAAAGGAAGGGTCTCACTTCCAGTACATTAAAAGCTTTTATTCCAAAGGGGGATACAATTGGATAAACAACCTTATAACTGCCTGTCTGGTTTGTGTCTCTGCCTTCACCCTAATATTCCACCCTCCAACTTACAATTAAATTTCCCAGTAATGTGTTGTGTGTGTAAATGAATCACATTATCCACAGCTATAAAATCCCAGAAATGTGCAGTATGTGCAAATTAATCAAATTATCCATTTTATATGGGTGGAGCCTAAACTAAAGGTCACCCACACTTCAAATTTTGCCAGCGGCCACTGGTTTTTTAGACCTTTGTCAGCTGTTTTACTCATACACCTGAGCTGCCTCCCTCTATTTTTTTATATGGATTTTTGGACAAAGGAACCATTAATTTCTGGCCTACCAGCTTCCTGCTCCTTGGATCCTGATATTAAATAAATTTTGAAACATATAAACGGCAAGGGTGTTTTAAATAGTTTGGTAATAATATGAAGATGGACTGTTTTTTTCCCCGGATTCAGACAATCAGAATTAAGAACCTTAATTGACATCAATTTACCTTAATTGACTCACTTAAGTTTTTGTGCCTATAAATCTGAGTATACATGCTGCAGCAATAAAAGAAATATGCACGAATTCACAATTTTTTTGGTTTGGATATGTGTAGAATGTGTAACTATACTGTGCTGTATTTTTCTTAAAAAAATAACTATACTCTGCTGGTGTTTTTCGTTTTGGCCAAAACGTTCCGATTTGCGGTTACCACCAGCTTTTCAAAGACGTTAAAAAAATTCACGCAAACGTTGTTCATAAAAAGTTGCGCAAAGATTGTAATACCATCTGTGTACCGGCGCAGAAACGCATTTGCGCTCACAATGTTAAGTATGGGATGCGCGCATGAAATTTAGTTTGATAAGGGTCACGCGCGTTAAACATTAACACGCATCGTTTGCGTGAACGTTGGAATACGACGTTCAGCGCAAAGAGTTTTGCCCCTCGCGCAAATGCGCATTTGAGCACGCAAAACGCACTGCGCGAAGAATGTAATAGGGGCCTAAAGCTTTTATTCAAAAGGGGGATACAATTGGATAAACAACCTTATAACTGCCTGTCTGGTTTGTGTCTCTGCCTTCACCCTAATTTTCCACCCTCCAACTTACAATTAAATTTCCCAGTAATGTGTTGTGTGTGTAAATGAATCACATTATCGACAGCTATAAAATCCCAGAAATGTGCAGTATGTGCAAATTAATCAAATTATCCATCTATGGGTGGAGCCTAAACTAAAGGTCACCCACACTTCAAATTTTGCCAGCGGCCACTGGTTTTTTAGACCTTTGTCAGCTGGTTTACTCATACACCTGAGCTGCCTCCGTCTATTTTTTATATGGATTTTTGGACAATGGAAGCATTAGTTTCCTGCATACCGGCTTCCTACTCCTTGGATCCTGATATTAAAACCTTGACGGGTCATTGAGTAAACAAATGCCCAACCTTCTACAAAAATGATCATTTCTCATGAGTCAAGTTCAGCATGAAAGTGCATCCAGTGACAGTTTGTTTAACCCCTATAATTAATTTTGAAGCATATAAACGGCAAGGGTGCTTTAAATAGTTTGGTAATCTTCATTAAATTTGTATGATTTTTTTGGAGTAAGCTATTTAACAATATATCAAGAAAGTAACAAAGCAGAAGAGTTTTTTAATATTTATTAATCAATGGACTAAAGTTAGTGGAAGTTAACAATCAAGGGCACTGTGAATAAATCAAATGCTAATCTTGATTAATAACATCTTCTTATACGTAAAATCTTTTGCTTTACGAAGATTCCTGCAATGAGAAAAAATATACTGTAAGTTTAAACCATTAAATACAAATTAAGAAAATTATCTGATTATACCACTCATTGAAATATGGATTGTAGAAAAAATGTTATAACAAGTTGTATTGAGTATGAGCCAGCATTGTCTATCAGGTCTAATCAATAAAGGTGAAACTCAGGAGAATTGATAGGAGAAGTAAAAATTCTAGGTCAAAATAGCCAAAACAGAAAAATTATCCCATTTGTCTCACTTTCCAAATCTGCTATTTGTCTAGATTGTTCTCTTCTCCAGCCAACTTTCCTGGGTTTCACCTTTTCGTGAATAGACCTGTATGTAATGTGATGCGGTGTTGTTCATCTTGTCCTCAGTCGGCAATAATCTGCTCTCTCAAGGTCAACCTGGTCTCTATTGAGGCCGATGCTGCCGGTCACATGACCTGCAGGGTGTCGCATTGTGAAATTCGGCAGGTCGGCGTAGTGATCCGCAGAGGGAGACTGAGGGTTTTTTTCCCGCAGTTTTTCTCTCCTCATGGCGGCAATAAGTAGCGGATGGAGCCGCCGTTTTCGCCACGGGATTAGAGGTGAGTATCTGATTTTTTTTGGGGGGGTTCTGCTGGCTCTGTCGGATTCCGCCAAAGCGGAATCCGTTAGCACCGGGTCCTGGCTGTAGTTAACTTTCGAGTTAACCGCAGCCGGACAGTAATTATTGTTAGTACATTGTAATACTAACGCTAACTAAGTCTTTGCGCTCCCCATGTTAAGTATAGGGAGCGCAATGTACAGTAACCTCACGTTGAAAGCGCAAGTTCCTAATTGTTACCAGTTTTTTTTAACCCGTTAGCGTTTGGATTGTAATATGGTGCGCCCGCTGTAGGGCCACCAATGCTAACGTCAAAGCTCACACAGGTGAGTGCTAACATTAGCGGTATGATTGTAATAGGGCCCCTACTCATTCGACAATGAACTAGTGAGATGCAATTTTCTAATAACCCTTTCGCTGCAGAGCCGTTTCACGCCTGTGTGCTGAGGTCATTTTTACCGGTTTCGCTCATCATGTTTAAACGCGTTTTGAAGCCATATTTTAATATATAACCCACACATATTATATATCGTTCTTTCTGGCAGACTCGGCAGATTCATAATATATCATTTTTATATGCATACGCCATGTCCTGTCTGTATATTATAAGAAAAAATGCAATAACATTTTAATTTTCAATAATTTACAACGTGTAAAGTGTTTTTTTTTTCACATTTTAACATGCGAGCGTTTGCGGTTATATTTTCTATGGGTTGCGCTTGTTAAAAATATTAGAAATGGGGACTCGTTACATTTTTTTGGGGGAAAATCATGCGATTTGTAACAAACGCACCCCATACAAAAATCGTTAGTGCAGCATCATTGTTCACATTATAATTGAAATGGGAACAATATTGCTGCATTAACAAAAACAAAACAAAAAAAAACTGTTTATTTTGTTCTATTTATTTTTTTTATATATTTTTTTTCTTAACTTTTAACATGGTCATGTTTGGTATCATTGGAAAGGCCAAGCTCTGGCTGATCCAACAATACAAAACGTTAACCACTAGCTGCCACGGATCGGGTTATAGGGGGTTCATTGTAACCCCTATCTCTACCATTGGTGGCACTTACGGGTTAACTCCAGAACTGACGTCATCGCGCTATGCACGATGATGCCAGTCATCAGGGGGAGATCCCAGAAGTTTGGCCGACACCCCAAGGGGTTAAAGCCAGGCACCGTTTGGAAAGGCAGGCTGTGCCCTTCCAAACCGTGCCTGGCTTTGATTGCTACCCTTAACGGAAGCTTAACCTCCCCCCTCCCTTTCAGGGACCTTCCCTGCACTCGCTGGGGGGGGGGGCGCCTGCAATAGATGTCATCGCGCCGCCGCAATGACATCTATTGGTGCCCGCGGCGGTCCCAGATGCTGGGCTTGCATCAAGGATGTCAGCCCGCACCGGGGGGCACAGTGATCTGCCGGAATCCGATCGATCGCTTCCTGCAAATGAATGAACTAGTGAGATGCAATAGTCTAATAAAAATATATTGTATGTATTAAGTATTAGTCTGCTTAGCTTCTTTCTTAATCCCATGCAGATTTATACAGAAATGGAGCAGAAGGAAGTATTTTTACTGGAAGTTTAAAAATTTCAAGCAGAAGTTTTTCGGCAGCTTCTCCTGCTTTGTCCCTAACCTTTTACTGTGAAAAATAAGAAAATTAATGAATATTTTGTGTTTTGGTTGTTATAATCTTTAAAAGTTCCAGCCCCTATTAGGCCAAGCCTATAATAGAGAGCCTCAAATGCTACAATTAGTCAGGAGCTTTTATGTTTCAGCAGCTCCCTATCACTATCTTAAATCCAAGCCAGCTGCTATGTTATTTTCTTGGCTCATAATTTAACCCCTTCGGTGTGAAATACCTTTAGCACATATTATTGTTTAGTCAGTGATTTTAGCCATCTTTCTGTGATATAACCTGCACACATTATATCTTGTGTAGATACCCTCCTCTTTTTGACAGGAACTTTCATTTGATAAATTACTGAAATATGGAAAAAAGTCACCATATTATACACAAAAAAGTTAAATGTTTGTTATTTTTTATTTATACATTTTATTCACTCACTTGAAGTATCACTTAATCTCTATCAGATAAAGAAAAAGTAAAAATGTCTGCCAATATTTATTTGAAAAACTAATTGATGTTTTGGAGATAGTGGTTTATTGTTTTTTTAATCCATTTGTAGCATCTCACCATTTATATAGAAAAAATATAATGATAAAATATCAAATATAGAAACATGGGATATGTTTTAATACTACCAAAAATCTTAATTTGCAATAGGGGTAACATATGACACCTAACACCATGGGCAATCTTGTACCTGTCCACCCCAACTAGGAGGAGTAAATATTAATGAGAAAACCAAACACACACCAATCATAAAACTGAATGCTCCAAAATCATCCTAGATAGAAACTCACAAAATATAATTTTTTCATTTACTCAGTCCAACCATCAATTTAGACATTTGTAAAAAAAATTATCCCCTGAAAAAGGTAAATCTGAGCCCCAACAAAAACCTACTGTAAAATGTAATTTGTGGTAACTGACATGTAAAGTTATATGCTTAGTGGGGAAGGTACAATGTATAATAGCAGTAGCAAGTGTATTAAGCCACATTCTTCCATTACAAAGAGAGAGAGGAGAGAATTGCAAGCATCCTTAACACTGAAGGGCTTTAGGGAGTCACTAATGGATTGTTATCCTCATCTATCACCCGTAGAACCCAACTGGTTTTCTGCCCAATTGTATGTGTTACACATAAATATCTTTATGCCTTACCAAAAACTCGTCCATTTTAAGAATTTGATCAACACTACAGCCTGCATCAGTCTGAAAGCATAAAATATCACATGAACAATAAACTGTATCTTGAAAGTTAAGGTGTTTAATAGTGGGTAACAGACAAAATACAAACCTAGATATGTTATCTACAAAATATTATATAAATCTTGGACATATGAGATCACAATTATAGAGAAAACCATAAACCGATATGGAACAAATAGTAATCTAAGAAGCGTCACCATAGAAGACAATTTCTGAAAATCTAGCACTATTTTTTACCCATTATAGGATTTATTTTGCTTTTTTTAATCTATCCCATGTAGTAGCCATGTTTTTCTAATAAATATTGCTTGGTTAGAGACTAGGGATGGGCTGGCGGTTTGATGAACTTTGGCCGTTCGAACAGCGAACATTTCCGTGTGTTTGGATCGTGTTCGCCCACAATGGACCACATTGCACTTTTTCACTGGCCTGAAGCTTGTAATTGGCTACAGCCTTGCCCCTGACCACCAGGTCAGGTGCAAGACTATGCCATTCAGGGCTCAGAGTCCTGATTGGACAAATTTTGCCTAATCATGGGCTCACAGAGCTAAGTCCCGCAGCACACTATATAAGGCTTCCCCGCAGCCCCAGCATGTGTTTGTTACAGGAGTGAATCAGAGAGCAGAGGAGATTGTTGCATATCAGGGTGCTATCAGGGTGTATCACTGACTTATACCAGAGTTCTGGGAATTTTAATCTGTGTGTTGGCACTGCCAGCTACCAGGGTGCATCACTGACATATACCAGAGTTCTGGGAATTTGAATCTGTGTGTTGGCACTGCCAGCTATCAGGGTGTATCACTGACTTATACCAGAGTTCTGGGAATGTAATGCAGGGTTTGAGACCCCTGTGTAGTATGAGTATGGAACCCGATGGCAAGCCGAAGGAGTAAGGAATTCGGGAAACCATGTAGAAATAAACAATCTTTAGTGAAACAAGGAAAGTAACATAAGTCCAGAACAATGATACAGCTGGAATGGTCTTCTTGAGAAGTAGGGATTCGTGGCACGTAGGAAAGAACTGTAAATCAAGTAACAAAAGTTCCAGAATAATAACAAAATAGTAACGAAGGTGGTAGCGTGGTCGATATAGCAATCCGGGTCAATGGGCAGAAGAAAGCAGCGTAGTCAATATGGAAATCCGGGTCCATGAGCAGAAGAAGGCAGTGTAGTCGATATGGAAATCCGGGTCGATGGGCAGAAGAAGGCGGCGTAGTCGATATGGCAATCCAGGTCGATGGGCATAAAAAGGCAGCGTAGTCGATATGGCAATCCGGGTCGATGATCAGAGAAAGGCAACGTGGTCAGGAATACGAGGAGCACTAGGAAAACTGAAGTGGAAGGCAACAGTAGAACCTGGTTAATGTGTTGAGAAGGGCGGCGGATTTAAATAGGGTTCAAAGGATCATGGGAATACCTTTCACCTGGGTATCGTAGATGGAGTTGAGGTACCTGAGCTTTTGGTAGGTCAATGGGAGGAATACGAGGATCTCCAGAACAGATGGCAAGCAGTACCCCTAATCAGCCAGCCGAGGGCGCCAGAGTACCAGATTTTACAATACTTAGGAAAGTTTGTACTCGCGCATGCGCGCTTTCAATTTCAGCATTCGGATCTGGCTGGCGGTGTGGGGCGTCTCCTGGGTTCCTCTCTCCATCCTGCAGACTGGAAACTTGGAGCACCGCGCCATGAGGGACCTCGGGTGAGTATGGTATCTCTCCCAGCATGGTGGTCCGGACCAGGAGCGGGCCGTGGAGCAGGGCATGACAGGATCCCCACCAAGGCGCTACCCCAGGGTGCGCCTCATCGATGGCTTGGATGGGTAACGAAGGTGAAAGGCACGAACCTTGGCTGGAGCATGAATATTGGCGACAGGTTCCCAGGATCGCTCTTCGGGACCGTAACACTTCCAGTGGACTAGGTATTCCAATTTGCCATAACGGAGTCGGGAATCCAGGATCCTCGAGACTTTGTTTTCCTCCTCTCCTGACACAGATACGGGAATGACCGGTTCGGTGTATCGTCCAGGAAAAGGATTCTCACGCCAAGACTTTAGGAGGGAAACATGAAAGACAGGGTGGATCCTGTAGAAGGAAGGAAGAATTAAATGAGCAGCCACAGAGTTGACCATCTTGAGAACTCGGAACGGGCCGATGTAGCGAGGGCCCAGTTTTTTAGACGGGCAGTCCAGTCGGAGATGAGCGGTGGACAGCATCACCTTGTCCCCAGGTGCGTATGCCGGAGCAGCCCTCCTATTACGGTCTGCATATTTCTTTTGGCTGTCTTGGGCCAGTTGTAGTTGATGACGTAATGTCCGTAGCTGAAGGCGTAGGGCCCTTAGCTGGTTTGATACTTCAGGAACAGGAGTGTTGAGTGGTATGTCGGGCAGGATGCTAGGGTGGTATCCATAGTTGGCGTAGAAAGGAGAAAGGCGAGTCAACGAGTGTACCTGGTTATTATAGGCAAATTCGGCAATTGGCAGAACGTTTAACCAGTCGTCTTGGAGATGTGTGGTGTAACAATGAAGGTATTGTTCCAGCGTCTGGTTCATCCACTCAGTTTGGCCGTTGCTCTGTGGATGAAAGGCAGAAGAGAGATACCTGGTAATCCGTAGGCTACAACACATCTGTGATCAGAAGCGAGACGTGAATTGGGACCACCTGTCTGATATGATGGAATGAGGGGTGCCATAGAGGCAAAATATTTCTTTGATAAAAAGGGTAGCTGTGTGAGCAGCGGTAGGGAGGCCTATTGCCGGTATAGAGTGGGCCATCTTGGTATAGCGATCCACCACTACAAGGATGGTTGTGTATTGACGTGAGGGAGGTAGATCCACAATGAAGTCCATCGAGATGTCTTTCCATGGATGCAATGGAGGGACCAGAGGTTGTAGAAGACCGGCAGGACGAGCATGTGGTTGATTGTTACGTGCACAGACAGGACAGGAAAGAACAAAGGCGGCGACGTCCTTCTTGGTGGATGGCCACCATAAGTATCGTTGTACGGCGTCTATGGTCTTCTTGACACCCCCATGTCCAGCAGTTGGGATGTCGTGTGCATGTTGTAACACCTGTAGACGGACCTCAGGAGGCACGTATATCTGTTTCTCATGGTACAGGAATCTGTTGATGGGGATGAGTCCCTGGATGTTGACGGTGAATGTAGACTGTGCTTTCATATATGTTCCATCAGGGCCCCTTTTGTGGCACAGAAGAAGCCGCCAGGCAGGATGGAGTCATCTTGGGTTGTGGTAGTGAGGGTGTTTTATTCATACTGACGGGAAAGGGCATCTGCCTTTCAGTTTCTTATCCTGGGTCGATACGTGATGTGTAGCAAAAAATGAGCAAAGAAAAGCACCCACCTGGCCTGTTGAGGTCGGAGACTTTTGGCGGTGCGGAGGTATTCCAGGTTGTGGTGGTCGGTGAATAATGTTACCGGATGTTTTGCTCCTTCGAGAAGGTGTCTCCATTCTTCGAGAGTGCTTTTAATTGCTAGGAGTTCTTTTTCACCTATGCTGTAGTTTCGTTCGGCGGGGTTAAGGCATCTGGAGTAAAAGGCCACCGGGTGCAGGAGGTTCTTGGCTCTGGATTTTTGAGATAAAATTGCTCCTAAGGCAGTATCAGAGGCGTCCGTCCCCAAGTAATACGGAAGGTGAATCTCTGGTTGTTTAAGAATCGGTGCTTGGGTGAAGCTTTCTTTGAGTTTCTCGAAGGCCTGTTGGGCTTCTTTGGTCCATTGGAATCGCACATCCTTTTTGGTTAACGATGTGATGGGTGCACTAAGGTGGGAGAAAGATCAGATGAAGCGCCGGTAAAAGTTGGCAAACCCCATGAATTGTTGGACCGCCTTTTTGTCTTTGGGTGTTGGCCAATCAAGGATTGCCCTGACCTTGGTCTTATCCATCTCGACGTGACCTGGCGACAGGATGTATCTCAGAAATTCAATGGATGGTGTTTCGAAGGTGCTTTTTTCGATCTTTCCATATAGTTTATGTTGGCGGAGGAGAGATAGGATGAGTCGGAAGTGTTGTTCATGTTCTTGGATAGAACGGGAAAATATCAGTAGATCGTCCAGGTAGATCACCAGGAAGGTATCTGGGATGTCACGAAAAATGTCATTAAGAAAGTGTTGAAAGGCGGCTGGAGCGTTGCACAAGCCGAACGGCATGACGCGATATTCAAAGTGACCGTATCGAGAACGGAAGGTGGTCTTCCACTCGTCCCCTCGTCTCATTCATACCAGATTATAGGCCCTCGGAGATCGATCTTGGTAAAGATACAAGCATCCTTCACTCGATCCAATAGCTTGGGGATCAATTGTAGCGGGTAGCGGTTACGTATCGTGATTGCGTTCAGCGCCCTATAATCAACGCATGGGTGAAGTCACCATCTCTTTTCCCAACAAAGAAGATGCCAGCCCCGGCAGGTGAAGTGGAGTGACGTATGAATCCTTTTTGGAGCCCATCCTCAATGTACTCCTTCAAGGATTGGGATTCGGGAACGGACAGGTTGCAAATGCGCCCATGGGGTATGGGTGCTCCCGGAAGGAGATCGATAGGGCAATCATATTCTCTGTGTGGGGGTAATGTGTCAGCCCCTTTTTTCTCAAATACATCTTGGAAGTCAGAATACTTAGCTGGTAGTTCAGAAGACGGGTAGACGGAAAAGCCAATCTTTTCGGTGGTAGATCCGTTCATATAGAAGTGTCGACAGTGATGAGAGGAAAAAGAGACGGTATTCGAGGACCAGTTGATGGAAGGGTTGTGGGTACGAAGCCAAGGAAGCCCTAGAACCAAAAGAAACAAGGGGGAAGGTACAATGTCCCATTGAAGTTGCTCTTTGTGCTTAGTTCCGATGAGCAGCAACAGAGGAATAGTTTCATGAGTGATGGGGCCGGTATGTAGAGTGCTTCCGTCTACCATTTGCAGAGGCGGTGGAGTCATCTTTGGTCATGTGGGAACCGCTAAGGAGGCAGCGAGGGAGAAATCGAAGAAGTTGTGTAATGGTTAGCCCCTGCTTGGGCCATCGTGGTGGCTTGGAACATGAGATGAAGCCCTTAAGGCAGGTGAGTAACTGACTGGACACAAGGACAGACGGATTTCTCCAAAACCAAGGAGCACCAAAAAACAGAACAGAATTGCCACTAAGCTCCGAAGGCTTCAAGACCGACAGACAACTTAGGACACTCAGAAACACAAAGATATACTTGACAATCCATGAAGGGAGCAGGCTGCAGGACAGTAAACAAAACAGACAGACTATACTAAAAGAGGTCCTTATAAGCGGCCTCTGAATATAATACTAAACTAAGACAGACAAGGTACATAAAACATGAAACATACAAGAATCGTCAATCAGGCAGAGGTTGGCAACAGATCAGAAATATACGGTACCAGGGGGGAGTAGAAGGGATAGTCAAAAATAAAGCTGAGGTCAGAACCAGAAAACACTTGAAAACACTTTGCAGCAACTCAGGAAACACGAACCAGACAGAACCACCATCAAACTCCACAAACAGTCAATGAGGCTCTGTGCTGCTGGGAATATATAGGGAGTGGGTCTGTGTGATTGGGCCATGTGACCCCAGACCAGGAGATCACAACAGAACCCCAGATCAGCCCTAAACAGCACAGCCAGACACACCATAGGGGAAAAACAAACATGAAGACCCTTCACCACCAGGGGGCAAGGCCGAGACGTGACAAGTTGTAACTGGCTCCGGAGTCTATGATGGCGGAAACGTTAACACTTCCATCTCCTCACTGCAGGATGACAGGAATGCTCAGATGAGCGGAGGTAGAACCAAATACACATTGTAGAGAAATGGAAAAGGGGTGGTTCTTACCTCCGTCGGAAGGAAGCGGTGGTCGTATAGGGCAGCCACGTAGGAGATGGCCTGGTTGACCGCAGTACAGGCAGAGGTTTTGGGTGCATCGTTTGCTTCGTTCAGGAGAGGACAGAGGACCTCGTGCTAGACCAACCTCCATGGGTTCTGGGAGTGAAGGAGCGGAACTGGGAGGTCGGGCAGGGATCATAGAGGAGGTCTCAGATCGTCGAGGAGGTAATGAAGGAGTGGTGGCTGTTCTTTCCTGACGCCGTTCCCTGAAGCGTTGGTCCAGAACCAGGGACTGTAGAATCATGGCATCCAATGTTGTGGGAATTCGAGGACCAGTTGATGGAAGGGTTGTGGGTACGAAGCCAAGGAAGCCCTAGAACCAAAGGAAACAAGGGGGAAGGTGCAATGTCCGAAATTGTTAGAGTTCGAATGCGAACCAAACATGAGGGTGTTCAGCTCATCACTATTTTCATCCTCTCCCTCTCCTCTGGAGTCTTCCCCTCTGCATTCAAATGTGCTCTGATCACCCCCATTCTGAAGAAGCCATCTCTTGATCCTACCTTTCCAACTACTGTCCTATCCTCTTTAGATTCCCTGTGCCCCCTAAATTTTAGAACGCCTGGTCTTGAACCAGCTCACAAGTATTCTCGCTGCTAACTCCCTAATTGACCCACACCAGTCTGGTTTTCGCTTCCAGGAATACTGAGACTGCTCTGACCAACGTGAATAATGATTTAGTCGCTGCTAAAACCAAAGGTCACTTCTCCCTGCTTATTCTACTTGATCTTTCTGCTGCATTAGACATTGTTCACCACCCTCTTCTGCTCCTCACACTCCATCAGCTCGGCCTCAGTGACACCAATCTTTCCATCTCTCTCTTCATTCCTTCAGTGTCTCCTTTGCTGGTGCCTCTTCACCATCGTTTCCTTTCTCAGTTGGGGTACCTCAATTCTCTGTTCAGGGTACCCTACTCTTATCAATCTATGCCGCCTCTCTTGGCCACCTCATCTCTTCCTATGAATTACAAAATCACCACTATGGTGAATACCCCCAAATCTAGCTTTCCTCTCCCGATCTCTCTCCTCCTGTGTTGGACCGAGTCACTACCTGCCTATTAGCGGTCTCCAACGGGATGACTTTCCCAAAGCTCAACCTCTATAAAACTGAACTTCTTCCCTCCATCCAAAGCTAACATTCCTGCACCTATTTCCCTTCAGGTCAATGATGCCACCACTACTTTTACCTCACAAGCATGGGCGTCCGCAGCATGGGGCAAGGTTGAAGCTCTGCCCCCCGTGGATCAACAGGCTTAAATTATGATAATTTATTCACTGCACGCTGTAGTTCCTGGCCTCTCCACTAGGCTGCAGGAGCGTCACATCCCCACTCCACCTACAATCCACCAGGTGCTCTCACTCACGTTGCATGCTGGGAGAGGCAGAGCTGAGATGCAGGTGTAGCTGCTGCTATGGGCCACAGGAAAAAAGGTAATGATTATCAAATAAATACTTTTTTTAATAAGCTTGATGCCAGTGTCTTTATGAGAGTTTAAATAATTTACAATCTAAGAGGAGAGGGGACCCTGCTCCAGAGCTTACAATCTAAGTGGAGAGGGGACCCTGCTCCAGAGCTTACAATCTAAGTGGAGAGGGGACCCTGTTCCAGATCTAACAATCTAAGAAGAGAGGGTTGAGGAGAGGAGATATGTGTGTGTGTGTGTTTGTGTCTGTGTGTGTGTATGTGTGTGTATGCAGGGAAGGTGAGTGTGTATAAATATATTTAAATATGTGTGTAATATATATATATATATATATATATATATGTGTGTGTGAAGGGGGGCTGGTGTGTATATACTGTAATATATATATATATATTATATATATATATTTGGAGTGGGGAGCCTGGGGTGCGTGCCAGTATCTGTGAGGGGGGGGGTGTCATGGTATAGCAGAAACGGGGTGGGATGAAACGCGTGACTGGGCTGTAAACTTAAATGGTTATGCATTGTTTAGAAGGGATAGGAAACAAAAGAAAGGGGGTGGAGTATGTATGTATGTAAATCAGGATTTAAAGGAAATTTTACACACCTGGAAAGCGATGAGGGGAATGTTGAATCCTTATGGGTAAATATTTCTTTGGGGAATAAACAGTGAAGACAACTATTGGTTGGTATATGTTATAAACCACCCAATATAGATAATGATGAGGATGAACAACTGTTAAAGCAAATTAGGAAGGCTGCACATCATGGTAGCACTTTAACCCTTTTGCTGCTGAGGCTTTTCACACCTCTGTGCTGAGGTCATTTTTACCGGTTTTGCTCATCATGTTTAAACGTGTTTTGAAGGCTTATTTTAGTATATGACCCAGACATATTATATATCGTTCTTTCCGTCAGACTCGGTAGATTCATAATATGTCATTATTATATGTATACGTCATGACCTGTCTGTATATTATAACAAAAAATGCAATAAAATATGTATTTTCAATAATTTACAATGTGTAAAGTGTTTTTTTTCACATTTTAACTTGCGAGCAATTGCGGTTATATTTTGTATGGGGTGCGCTTGTTAAAAAAATTAGAGATGGGGTCTCGTTACATTTTTTTTTGGGGAAAATTACACGATTTTTAACAAACGCACCGCATACAAAAATCGTTAGTGCAGCATCATTGTTCACATTATAATTGAAATGGGAACAATATTGCTACACTAACAAACCAAAAAAAAGAAAAAAAATGTATATTTTTTTTTATAATTTTTTTTAAATTTTTTTTATTTTTATTTTTCATTTTTATTTTTTTTTACAAAAATTTTCACAGTCGTGTTTGGTATCGTTGGAACGGCCATGCTCTGGCCGATCCAACAGTACCAAACTTTAACCCCTAGCTGCCACGGATCGGGAGATAGGGAGTTCATTGGAACCCCCTATCTCCACCGTTGGTGGCAGCTAGGGGTTAACTCCAGGACTGGCATCATCGTGCTATGCACGATGACGCCAGTCCTCAGGGGGAGTTCCCGGAGGCTTGGCCAACATCCAAGATGTCGGCCAGCTCCGGGAAAGGATCACGAACCGGCGCTTTTCAGCGCCGATTCGTGATCCGGCACCCCAGGGGTTAATGCCAGGTACCATTTGGAAGGGCAGGCTGTGCCCTTCCAAATGGTGCCTGGGTTAACCCCCGCAACGCCACCGATCGGGAGGGAGAGAGGTCCGAAGGACCTCCCCCCCTCCCTTTCAGGCGCCTCCTCCGCACATGCGGGGGGGGCGCCTGAATTAGATGTCATCGCGTCGCCGCAATGACATCTAATGTCCCCACCGGGCTCCCGAGTACTGGGCTGACATCCAAGATGTCAGCCCGCACCGGGGGGGCGCAGCAATCCGCCGGAATCCGGAGGATTGCTGCCTCCTGTGCTCGGACGCGCTGAGCGCGTCCTTTAGCATAGGAGAACCACTTGGCTGGACGCGCTGAGCGCGTCCTTAGCAGCCAAGTGGTTAATTATTGGAGATTTTAATTACCTGGACATTAATTGGGATAGTGGGATGAGTAATTCAGCGAAGGGAATCTGGTTTCTGAACCTTTTAAATGATCCCTTCATGTCACAATTGGTAGAAACACCAACTAGAGCGGATAACTGTCTGGATCTGGTTATAACAAATAATGTGGATCTTTTCTCAAATATTCATGTAAGGGAACAGTTGGGAAACAGTGACCATAATATGGTGTCTTTTGAAATAAACTCAAAAAAACACATTCATAGGGGGTATGCTTAAACATATATTTTTAAAAAGGCCAAAATAAAGGAAGCTCTCAATGTCATTGACTGGCAGAAACTCTTTCATGGGAAAAACAAAGAATAAGTGGAATATCTTTAAACTAACACTAGAAAAGTACACGACACAATATCTCACACTGGTTAATAAGTATAAAAGAAACAGACTCACTGAAACCGATGTGGCTTAGTAGGAAGGTAACCAAGGAAATGAAAAATAAAAAGAAGGCATTTAAAGCTTTTAAATCTGATAAATCTGAGGCATCCTATAAAGCATATAGGACAGCCAATAAAACTTGTAAAACAGTGAAAAATGAAAAAGAAATAGCCAAAGAGAGCAAGACCAACCCTAAAAGATTCTTTAGGTACATAAATTCTAAAAAACCAAAGAGTGAAAATGTAGGTTCATTAAAATCTGAGTCAGGGGTATTGTTAACTGAAGATCAAGATAAGGCAGAAATTTTGAATGATTATTTTTCTTCAGTATTTATCAAAGAGAAGCCTATAACAGGAAACTTACTAACAAAAAGTGACCAGTTGACTCAGGACAAGGTTTTGCAGCAATTAAACAGTGTGAATGTGAATGTGAATAAAGCCCCAGGGCCAGATGGAATTCACCCGCGAGTACTGAGGGAGCTATGTGTTGAAATATGTAAACCTCTGTTCTTAATCTTTCAAGATTCTTTTCTTTCAGGAATAGTACCAGAGGATAGGAGAAAAGCTAACGTGGTCCCTATATTTATGAATGGTTTAAAATTTGTGCCTGGGAATTATAGACCTGTGAGCTTAACATTTGTAGCTGGGAAAGTATTTGAGGGGTTACTAAGGGATAATATTCAGGAATTTATTGGGAGGTATAATGTAAAGGGAAAAAATCTGCATGGTTTTATGAAACACAGATCCTGTCAGACTATCCTAATTACGTTCTATGAGGAAGTAAGTAGAAGTATAGACCAGGGGTTCGCAGTGGATGTGATTTACTTGGATTTTGCCAAAGCTTTCGACACAGTTCCACACAAGAGGTTACTATTTAAATTAAGAAAAATTGGTCTTGATGAAAATTGTAACGATGGGGGCTTCCAGCCTCTCCAGTGTGCTTGAAGGCAGCATGTCTGATGCTGCTCGCTGACCAACACCCAGTTTAAATAGAGACAGGCAGGGAGGTGGCTGCATGAGGCGTGGCTTGAGAGGGGGGGCGCGGTCTGGTGAAGGTCTTTAAAAACCCGCAGTTCCTTCTCAGCAGTGCCAGATCGTGGTTATCCATACCTGAGCTCCCTGTACCTGTATTCTCTCGTGATTTAACCTGTTATTGACCTCTGCTTGTTTTCTGACCATTCTGCCTTCCATTGCCCTAGACTATTTTCCTTGTACTACTCTACTGCACTGATATCGACCCGGCTATTCCATTTGACTATTCTATTCTCTGTATTCCTGACTCTGGTTTGTCTGACTAACCCCGTGTTGCTTACCCGGTTTTGTATTACGACATTGTCTTTGATTAACCCTTTCTGTCTAGCTATAATACTTATACCTGGCCAATTTTTAAAGACCAGACAGTTAGGGATTGTTCTATGGCTACTCTGTTGGTAGCTTTTTGGCTCTGTGGAGTGTTGGGCTTTAAGGGCTGCGTGGTGGGATCCGGGAACCGTGACAAAAATGCTTGTACTTGGATAGAAAACTGGCTAAAAGATAGGCTACAGAGAGTGGTCATAAATGGTACATTTTCAAGATGGACATCAGTGGTAAGTGGTGTCCCTCAGGGGTCTGTTATAGGACCAATTCTATTCAATTTATTTATAAATGACCTTGAGATAGGCATTGAAAGTCATGTATCAGTGTTTGCAGATGACACAAAACTAGGAAAAGTAATACAATGAACAGGATGTTACTTCGCTGCAGAGGAATTTAGATAGATTGGGGGACTGGGCACTTAAATGGCAGATGAAATTTTATGTAGATAAATGCAAAGTTATGCACTTTGGAGTGAAGAAAACACAAGCAACTTATACCCTAAATGGTACTGAGGGAAATCAAAGCAGGGAAGGATTTGGGAATAATCATAGACTTCAAACTAAGTAACAATGAGCAATGTTAAACAGCAGCCACCAAGGCTAGCAAGGTATTGGCATGCATTAAAAGGGTAGTTCACTCTCGGGATGAAAACATAATTTTGCCTCTGTATAAATCAATGGTAAGACCGCACCTTGAATATGCCGTGCAATTTTGGGAACCTGTCTTAAGAAAGGATATTATAGTGCTAGAAAAAGTTCAGAGACGGGCGACTAAATTAATAATTGGAATGGAAGGTTTAAGTTATGAGGAAAGGCTAACAAGCGTAGATCTGTTTAGTTTAGAGAAACAGCGCCTTAGAGGGGATCTGATAACCTTATATAAATATATATAATATATGAATATATAACATTATAAACCATCTGGAAACCTATTCATTAAAAGGACTATACACAGGACACAAGGTCACCCATTTAGATTGGACGAAAGTAAATTCAGCCTAAAGCATAGAAAGGGTTATTTTAAGGTGAGAACAATAAAGCTGTGGAATTCTCTGCCTGTTGAGGTGGTTGGGTCAGAGACTGTACAGACTTTTAAGGGTTATAATATTTAATATGCAAGTAAACTTCTTGATCCAAGGAAAAATCTGCCTGCCATTCTGGGGTCAAGAAGGAATTTTTTCCCAGTGTGTTGCATATTGGCGAGCGCTTCAGACTGGGTTTTTTGCCTTCTTTTGGATCAACAGCAGCAGGTGATGTGTGAGAGGCTGAACCCGATGGACGCATGTCTTTTTTCAGCCTATGTAACTTTCAGTCACTCGACAAATCTTGCTACTTCCACCTAAAAAACATTGCACGCACCTCCCATTTCTTAATCAGCACTCTGTTAAAATGATCACCCAGGCCCTTACTATCTTCCGATAGAACTTGAGCTATAACGATGGTTTATGAACAGCCACCATAATTGAGAACATTCAAATCGGGAATAGCGATTAAACACCAAACAATGAAACCATATCAAATCCTCTAACGAGGAAAAATGCTTCCCCTTAATATTAAAAATTAACTTTTATTTAATCTGGTTAAAATTAACTCCTTTGAATTAGAAATATAAAATGTCATCCAATTTTGACAAAAATGTGGTGATATCACAGATATTGTTTCTTGATAATGGATTGTGTCAGCTTCTTATTTAACCAAACATTGGTAAGTATAGTGGCTTACGTAAATTGTGCGTCCACCAATTTACAAATGCTGCAACCATCAATTTGGTACATAGATGTGCCCAGTATAGATTCGTTAGGAGTGTAAAGCACAAATTGCAATCGGCGGGTAGCTCCTATGATGGTTGATAATCACAAAAAGAAATTATTCCTTTCCCACTATGATAATATCCTACGTAGCATTCATTAGCCGTGCAGTATGTTCCACTGCTTATTAAACATCAATTATGCTTACAATATGTTAACACTCCAGCACATGATGCTGGTCACACATTAATCACCACTAATAAGTTGCCAACTGGTATTGAACTGTTTGTACTGACGCAAGCAATATACATCTTTTCATTATTCGTCATTAATTCACCATCCATCACAAACCAGCAATAATTATTAGACGCCTTTTTAGGCATGATAAATTATCGTTCTAGCATAAGTCTCGTCCATTGACGATAATAGTCCTTGAGAGAGGAACTCAATGGAGTCCTATGGACTCCAGTGAGTGGATGCTCGCGGCTGCACTCAGCGCTGCCGCAAGCATCCTAATTTTTAACGGGCGCTACAATGCTGGCAGCATTTTCTTGCGCCTGCATTGTAATCCCCCTTTAAACCGGGGGCAGTAGGGGGAATACTGCAGGCGCAGTTTTTTCATCCTACCGCCCCCGGTTTAGCGCGGGGATCGTAATAGGGCCCTATTATCTCGGTGGGCCATTCATGGGTGGCATGGACGAACCCTTACAACGGTGGCTTTTAGACAAGCTGTGAAGGGTTTGGCAAGGGCCCCCTGGAACCACAGAGGCCCTGAATATATCATCTGCCGTCACCCACCTGATGGTGGCCCCGTGTACAAAATTTCCAGTTAAAATGACATGTTCTATTGAAAGAGGGCATCTCATTTGATGCATAGAATATTCTTCAGTCGATAATTTTACTGTATCCCATGAAGAACTACCTGTACCACAAGACTGCCTGCAAACATTAATAACGGTATGCATTCTATAGAATGCATACCGTTATTAATGTTTGCAGGCAGTCTTGTGGTACAGGTAGTTCTTCATGAGATACAGCAAAATTATCGGCTGAAGAATATTCTACAATAAAATATATGATGTCGTTTTAATACTGTTTTGTTACATATTAACTAAATATAAAAAAATTTAATCTCAACACTAATCACCAGGCACATTGATTTTAGATAAAAAATGAGGGGTTGTCTGTGGAGGCGCTAATTTATAAATATAGGATTTGGGGTTGCAGCCTACAAGGTGTTGCACATAATCTCAACAAAATGTGCAAATGCAATAAAGGAAACAATAAAGGGTCCTAGTGGCGCAGTTGCTCTACAGCAGCACTTTAAAGTTTTTATTTTTATCTACATTTTGTTCCCACCTCCCTCCTCCCTAAATTCCCTCTCGGTGGAATACAAACGCAGAAGAAAGAAAGCGGCAAGAGTTCCAGGCGAGAGAGGTGAGGTACACACCGAACTAAATGGTACCATCTGCTTACAAACTGAGCCTGAGCCAACCGAGGCTCCAACATTGGTGAGTGAGACTGAGTAGCCATCAATTGACTTCCACTTTTACCTAATGTGTTACGCTATGGGAGCGCTGTCTCTTTGCTTGTGTTTCATTTGAGGCCAACCGCAGGACAAAGAAGGGATACACCACCCTATTTCTGGTGTGAGGCGCTTCAACCCAGAGCCAGGGACACACTAGGCTCTGTAATCTGTGAGTGAGACTTTTGTTCTATTCTCACTATAAACACATGAAGCAGTCTGCACCATTATCTTTCTTCATGCTTTCTCCCCTTTTATAAACTCCCCACCGAGGAGAGGAGTTGTGACAGTGGACCATTCATCTCTGAAACACGGCTCATACGCTGTGTAACCACTAGCGACCACAGAGTTCCCGTTTTTTTTCATATTTTGCACATTTGCACGTGCACTTTACTGTGGTCTAGGACTTACTGACTGTTTAACCCTCTAGAGAACTATTAGCACTTTGCGCCCTAGCGTACAATTTTTATATATGCACTTTATTGAGGAACGGTTTTTATAAGCACATGCACTTTATTGTTATGCACAATTCTTGCATGTCTTTAGGTTTTGTTATTATTAACTGAACTATATACTGTGAATTTACGCATTGACTGCTATTTTGCACTTCTACTGTCATTGTACGTCTCTTGGGACCTGATGGTTCTTGGTGACACATATAGATCCTAAGCTCCCACACGAGCACCTAAAGGGCCTTTTTTCAGGCCAAGGTAAATAGGATTTATAGAAATACCACTGCGCCACTAGGACCCTTTATTGTTTCCTACATTGATTTTAGATGTTGTACCTATCTGAGCAATATACATTGGCAAGAGAATGGCTCATCCTCTGATTTTCAGCTCAATTTCCACAGCAAACTCCAACACAGACTCACCTCCATTCCTTCCCTCTGCGGCCCTGAACCAAGCATTCAAGCAAACTCCATCACAGACTCACCTCCATGCCTTCCCTCTGCGGCCCTGAACCAAGCATTCAAGCAAACTCCATCACAGACTCACCTCCATTCCTTCCCTCTGCGGCCCTGAACCAAGCATTCAAGCAAACTCCATCACAGACTCACCTCCATTCCTTCCCTCTGCGGCCCTGAACCAAGCATTCAAGGTATCCACCATTTCAACAAGGCGTCCGACATCATACCCCAGGCTGCCATAATCTTGCAAATGTATTTTTATGTGTGCATTTATTATTTCCTGATTAGTCTTTTCAAGTATTTTGAATCTCCCTCCATTTCAGATAGAAAAAAAATCTGTTTGTATTTCCCTCCTCTTCCCTCCCCCACATGTTTGTTAATTGGTTCTATCTGTGCATGTCACAAATCTCATTCTTTCCACAGCAAACTCCATCACAGACTCACCTCCATTCCTTCCCTCTGCGGCTCCAACCCACCCAAGGCTGGTCCCTAATTTCAGGCATCCTTTCCAGCTGCCTCCACTTCTCTCACTACTTACCCTTACTAAACCCAAATAATCTGGTCCATTTCATGCAATCCCTATGATATTCTACTGGCCACCAGTTTCACCTTCCCTCTGCTCCCATTTGTTTCAGTTACCCTAGTCCCGTAGAGTGTAAGCTCATGGGATGTCTGCTTGAGCTTTTGGTTGAAAGTGATGTATAACCTGGACAGTTATCCGACGACCAGGGTTTTATTTCCTCTTGTATCATGTAAGTCTGCTGTTTGTGCTTCCCCATTGTAAAGCGCTATGGCATTTGTTGGCACTGTATAAGTACTTGTAACTGTAACTTTGTATTTTTGTAATAATTCAATGTTCTTGAACCCAGGACATACTTGAAAATGAGAGAAATCTCAATGCATCCTTCCTGGTAAAATCCTTTATAAATAAATAAATAAATTGCTGTTGCCTGCAATGTGCTACACATTTTCAATGCTACCGAAAACCGATTGTAATAATTTATATAAAATATAATAATATACAGTTGTGTTCAAAATTATTCAACCCCCAATGCTGTAAAGGGTTTTAGGGAATTTAGTGTACATTTGTAATTGTATTCAGAATGAAATCCTACAAGGACTTTTTAAAGAACCATATGCAACTAAAATGACATCAATTGGTTTTGTAATACAGTAGTAAATGTTTCTTTTGTGAATTCTTCATTGACACAATTATTCAACCCCTTAAAGACTACCACTCTGAAGAACAGAGGTTCATTCAAGTGTTTTCAATCAGGTATTGAAAACACCTGTGGATGTTACGGAGCAGCAATAAAGCATAATAAGGACCAATTAGGCAGCTTTAAAATGACTGTGATACTCAGCTCCTTCTAGACATTTACTGGTGTGGTTACAAACATGGTGAAGTCAAGAGAATGGTCCAGGAAGACAAGAGAAGAGGTGATTACTCTTCACAGGAAGGGCAATGGCTATAAGAAGATTGCAAAGATGTTAAACATACCAAAAGAGACCATAGGAAGCATCATTCGCAAATTCACTGTTGAAGGGCACTGTTGAAACGCTACCTGGTCGTGGCAGAAAGAAGATGCTGACTTCGACTGCTGTGCGCTACCTGAAGCGTAGAGTGGAGAAAAGTCTCCGTGTGACTGCTGAGGAACTGAGAAAAGATTTGTCAGATGTGGGTACTGAAGTTTCAGCTCAGACAATACGGCGCACACTGCGTAATGAAGGCCTCCATGCCAGAACTCCCATGTGCACCCCCTTGCTGTCTCCAAAGAATAAGAAGAGTCGACTGCAGTATGCCAAAAGTCATGTGGACAAACCACAGAAGTTTTGGGATAGTGTTCTGTGGACTGATGAAACAAAATTAGAACTGTTTGGGCCCATGGATCAACGCTATGTTTGGAGGAGGAAGAACAAGGCCTATGAAGAAAAGAACACCTTGCCTACTGTGAAGCATGGCGGGGGTCAATCATGCTTTGGGGCTGTTTTGCTTCTGCAGGTACAGGGAAGCTTCAGCGTGTGCAAGGTACCATGAATTCTCTTCAGTACCAGGAGATATTGGATGACAATGTGATGCAGTCCGTCACAAACCTGAGGCTTGGGAGACGTTGGACCTTTCAACAGGACAATGATCCCAAGCATACCTCCAAGTCCACTAGAGCATGGTTGCAGATTAAAGGCTGGAACATTTTGGAGTGGCCATCGCAGTCACCTGACTTAAATCCGATTGAGAACCTCTGGTGGGACTTAAAGAAAGCAGTTGCAGTGCGCAAGCCTAAGAATGTGACTGAACTGGAGACTTTTGCCCATGACGAATGGGCGAAGATACCCGTAGATCGCTGCAAGACACTTGTGTCAAGCTATGCTTCACGTTTAAAAACTGTTATAACTGTAAAAGGATGTTGTACTAAGTACTAAGATTGAATGTCACTTGGGGGTTGAATAAAACTGATAATGATGTGAGCACAGAAAAGACATTTGTGGTTATTTCATTATAAATGTTATGTTATATTTGTCTGACCTACACGTGCCTCTTTGATTTAATTGTAAGCAAGATGACTGAATGATCAAAATCAATGTCAAACTGGCCAAAACACTCAATTTCAGTGGGGGTTGAATAATTTTGAACACAACTGTATATATATATATTATTATATTGTATCATTATAGCAATAACATCAAACTCCGTTTGCGACAAATATATAATTCAAGTAACATGAATATTTTGATAATTAATATTTCACAAATTGATGCTAATATGTCCTGAAGTCTCCGTATATCTTTATTGTCACCGTGTGCTTGTAAAACAACAAACCACAGCTTGATGTTCACATTTTAAAAGAAAAGACTAAGATATAAATGGAGACAGTGTTCTATCTTTAACCCTTTTGCTGCTGAGCCATTTCACGCCTGTGTGCTGAGCTAATTTTTATCGGTTTTGCTCATCATGTTTAAACGCGTTTTGAAGCCTTATTTTATTATATGACCCAGACATATTATATATCATTCTTTCCAGCAGAGTCATAATATATCATTATTATATGTATATGACATGTCCTGTCTGTATATTATAACAAAAATGCAATAAAATTGGAATTTTCAATAATATCAAACATGTAAAGTGTTTTTTTCACATTTTAACATGCAAGCGTTTGCGGTTATATTTTCTATGAGTTGCAAAATATTAGAAATGGGGGACTTGTTACATTTTTTTGGGGGGGGAAATTTACACAATTTTTAACAAACACACCCAATACAAAAATCGTTGTTGCAGCATCATTGCTCAGATTATAATTGAAATGGGAAAAATATTGCTGCATTAACAAAACAAAAAAAACTTTATTTTTTTATTTTTATTATTTTTTTTACATTTTTTTTTTAACTTGATAGTGATATTTGGTATCATTGGAAAGGCCATGCTCTGGAAGATCCAACAATACCAAACCCCTAGCTTCCACGGATTGGGAGATAGGGGGTTTACTGGAACCCCCTATCTCCTTCATTGGTGGCAGCTCCAGAACTGACGTGATCGCGCTATGCACGATGATGCCAGTCATCAGGGGAAAATCCTGGAAGCTTGGCCGACATCCAAGATGTCGGTCAGCTCCGAGAGAGGATCGTGATCTGGCACCATTCGGTGCCGAATCGCGATCTGGCCCCCAAAGGGTTAAAGCCAGCCACTGTTTGGAAGGTCAGGCTGTGCAAACGGTGCCTTCCTTTGACCGCTGCCCCTTACGGAAGGGGAGGGAGAGAGGTCTAAAGGACCACCCCCTCCCTTTAATGCACCTTCCCCACACTCACAGGGGGAAGCCTGTAATTGATGTCATCTATTGTCCCCGCCAGGGTCCTGGAGTGCCGGGCTGACATCCAAGATGTCAGCCCGCACCAGGGGGGTGCAGCAATTGGCCAGAATCCCAGCCGATTGCTGCCTCCTGTGCTAGGACGTGCATAGCGCATCCTCCGCACAGGAGGATCACTTGGCTGGACACGTGTTACATTCTCCTAGCCAGGCCCCCTGGTGCTGAGAGCTCTTCTCAGCCCTCATGGTTTTCGGGGTTAAATCTGTTTGGCTCTCTGCCCCTGGAGTCTCAATGTCTGATCAGACATGTGGTCACATGACCTGCACTGCCCTATTTAAATGGCCAACAGTGCAATAGTTCATTCCTTGATCCAGTATAGTTCTTCTTGCTGTGTTCCTCTATTTTGTTTTCTTATTTTGATATCCTGGTTCATGACTCCTGGCCTTGTACCCTGACGGTTCTTGCTATATATCCCTGGTACTGCATATTGGATTGCTGGTTCATGTTTTCTGTATTTTGTGTGTATCTAGTGCAGCAGCTTATTGTTTTGGTTTATAGAGACCTCCTCAAGGATCTCTTTCTAGTTCCATTGTTGCTAGATATTCCTGTCTGGTTAACCTCTGTTGTTTCATTGTGTATATTTCCCACCCTGTAGTCTGTATAGACAGAAGGCCATCCGAGGACCTTACCCCAGTGCAGGGCCTTCCTCTCGTGTGTGTATACTGTCCTGTTTTGTCTGGTTCTGCTGTATCCTGTGTCCAGGGTTCTGCATAATACAGAGACACATACCTGCCTAAAGGGCTAAATAAAAAACACAGCACAAAGGACCTCCCTTTCGCTCCTGAGGGGGGCAACCGTAACAACACGCTGAGCGCGTCCTTAGCAGCCAAGTGGTTAAACTACTTACTTTTAAGTAGTTTCTCGGCAACTATCCAAACATTTGGTAAAACACAAATTGCTCAATATAAAAGTTTTGTCTTTCTGGGTAAAAGAAAACTATTGATTAACCCCTTCCCAACTGCTGAGGTAAGATGTACGTCCGATTGGGATGTTTCCCTTAGACCCGCTGATGTACATACTTTTGAGGGAGCCCAGCAGTTGCGGTGACATCATAACATTGCATGATGACGTCATCAGCAGGCGCCCCCCGGTGCCTGCAGTGAAAAAGATGAAAGGGGAGGGGGGCTCCAAGGAGCCCTCTATCTCCCCAATCGCTCCACCTAGAAACAAACAAATGGTACCGCTGGAAAGGAGAGAGTGTCCACCATTAACCTATTTGATGCGGGATCGCATTTTGGCGCCAATCGGTACCAAATCGCGATTCAAACCCGGAAGTGACTGACATCTTGGATGTCAGCCAAGCCTCCGGGTCACACCCCCACCTGTCCTCACCATATGTATAAGCATGTCAGCTGCTAAGTAGAGATTAGGGATGAGTGTTCGGTTCGGATCTGTTCGGAGTTCGAATCGAACAACGGCTGTTCAAAAGTTCGCGAACCTCGAACCTTTTGGGACTTTCGGCAAAAGTTTGATTTTTTTTTGAAAATACATATATATATTATTCTCTGCTCTATCGGGTTCAACATTTCTTCTGGAGGGATCAGCCAAATGGGGGGGCACATTTAGTTGAGATTGTCCACATGCCACCCCCCATGTGCGTATGTGTATATATGGTCTGAGGTCTGTGGGTGGGTGTATATATATTTCTGCGTGTTGATATATACGTATATATAGGTATGCGTGTTGATATATACATACAGTTGTGTTCAAAATTATTCAACCCCCACTGAAATTGAGTGTTTTGGCCAGTTTGACATTGATTTTGATCATTCAGTCATCTTGCTTACAATTAAATCAAAGAGGCATGTGTAGGTCAGACAAATATAACATAACATTTATAATGAAATAACCACAAATGTCTTTTCTGTGCTCACATCATTATCAGTTTTATTCAGCCCCAAGTGACATTCAATCTTAGTACTTATTACAACATCCTTTTACAGTTATAACAGCTTTTAAACGTGAAGCATAGCTTGACACAAGTGTCGTGCAGCGATCTACGGGTATCTTTGCCCATTTGTCATGGGCAAAAGCCTCCAGTTCAGTCACATTCTTAGACTTGCGCACTGCAACTGCTTTCTTTAAGTCCCACCAGAGGTTCTCAATCGGATTTAAGTCTGGTGACTGCGATGGCCACTCCAAAATGTTCCAGCCTTTAATCTGCAACCATGCTCTAGTGGACTTGGAGGTATGCTTGGGATCATTGTCCTTTTGAAAGGTCCAACGTCTCCCAAGCCTCAGGTTTGTGACGGACTGCATCACATTGTCATCCAATATCTCCTGGTACTGAAGAGAATTCATGGTACCTTGCACACGCTGAAGCTTCCCTGTACCTGCAGAAGCAAAACAGCCCCAAAGCATGATTGACCCCCCGCCATGCTTCACAGTAGGCAAGGTGTTCTTTTCTTCATAGGCCTTGTTCTTCCTCCTCCAAACATAGCGTTGATCCATGGGCCCAAACAGTTCTAATTTTGTTTCATCAGTCCACAGAACACTATCCCAACACTTCTGTGGTTTGTCCACATGACTTTTGGCATACTGCAGTCGACTGTTCTTATTCTTTGGAGACAACAAGGGGGTGCGCCTGGGAGTTCTGGCATGGAGGCCTTCATTACGCAGTGTGCGTCGTATTGTCTGAGCTGAAACTTCAGTACCCACATCTGACAAATCTTTTCTCAGTTCCTCAGCAGTCACACGGGGACTTTTCTCCACTCTACGCTTCAGGTAGCGCACAGCAGTCGAAGTCAGCATCTTCTTTCTGCCACGACCTGGTAGCGTTTCAACAGTGCCCTTTGCCTTGAATTTGCGAATGATGCTTCCTATGGTCTCTCTTGGTATGTTTAACATCTTTGCAATCTTCTTGTAGCCATTGCCCTTCCTGTGAAGAGTAATCACCTCTTCTCTTGTCTTCCTGGACCATTCTCTTGACTTCACCATCTTTGTAACCACACCAGTAAATGTCTAGAAGGAGCTGAGTATCACAGTCATTTTAAAGCTGCCTAATTGGTGTTTATTATTATTATTATTATTATTATTATTATTCTTTATTTATAAAGCGCCATCATATTCCGCAGCGCTGTACAATAAGCACAGTATAGACAGGGTTACAATACATTGAACAACATTTGACAAACAGTACAGGAGGAGATGAGGGCCCTATTCCCGTAGGAACTCACAATCTAGGAGGGTTGGGGTTGGAAACAGGAGGAGAGTACTGTAAGGTGAGAGTGATTGATGGTTGTGTCAGTGAGTTGGGTGGTAGGCTTCCCTAAATAGGAATGTTTTAAGGGAGCGTTTGAAGGAAGAGAAGTTAGGGGAAAGTCTGACAGTACGAGGGAGAGCGTTCCAGAGAGTGGGGGCTGCGCGTGAGAAATCCTGCAGTCTATCATGGGAAGAGGTGATGCGGGGAGAAGCTAGGCGCAGGTCACTGTTTGACCTTAGGGAGCGGGCTGGGGTGTATTTGGTGATTAGTGAGGACAGGTAGTGAGGCGCTGAGTTAGTGAGGGTTTTGTAGGTAAGGATAAGGATTTTGAACTTGATTCTGCAGTGGATGGGGAGCCAGTGAAGGGACTCGCAGAGGGGAGCGGCAGAGACAGAGTGGCGGGTGAGGTGAATTAGCCTGGCGGAGGCGTTCAGGATGGATTGTAGGGGGGAGAGGCAGGACAGAGGGAGGCCAGGTAAGAGATTATTGCAATAGTCGAGTCGGGAGATTACCAGGGCGTGTATGAGTTGTTTTGTGGTGACAGCGGTAAGAAATGGCCGAATTCTGGAAATATTACGCAGTTGGTATCAGCAGGAGGAGGAAAGAGACTGGATGTGGGGGATGAAGGAAAGAGCAGAGTCAAGTGTAACTCCAAGACAGCGAACTTGGTTTGATGGGGAGATGGTGATACCCTCCACCGTGATAGAGAAGTCAGGAGGTGGGGAGGCATTGGAGGGAGGAATAAGTAGGAGCTCAGTCTTTGACATGTTGATCTTTAGGTGGTGGGAGGCCATGCAGTAGGAGACGCCAGATAAACAGTCACTGACTTTTGAAAGGACAGGGGGAGAGAGATCAGGGGTAGAGAGGTAGATCTGAGTGTCATCAGCGTAGAGGTGGTAATTAAAGCCAAAGCTGTTGATGATTTTGCCCAGGGAGGAGGTGTAGATGGAAAAGAGCAGAGGACCAAGGACATATTATGCTTTATTGCTGCTCCGTGACATCCACAGGTGTTTTAAATACCTAATTGAAAACACTTGAATGAACTTCTGTTCTTCAGAGTGGTAGTCTTTAAGGGGTTGAATAATTGTGTCAATGAAGAATTCACAAAAGAGACATTTACTACTGTATTACAAAACCAATTGATGTCATTTTAGTTGCATATGGTTCTTTAAAAAGTCCTTGTAGGATTTCATTCTGAATACAATTACAAATGTACACTAAATTCCCTAAAACCCTTTATAGCATTGGGGGTTGAATAATTTTGAACACAACTGTATATGTTTGTGTGGTATCAATGCATCCCTACTCTATACACGGCTCCGTGTCCCTATAATATATATGATCAGGGGTTACCTTTTTTTAAAATATTTTTATGCTATTCCTATTAAATTAACAGTAATTTTTGATGTGTTTTATTCTGTAGAAACTAGGCGGAGCGTAGTGCAGTCAAGCCTGAAAAATGTTTGCTTCTCTTTGCTTCGCTACTCTGTGCGTCGCTACACGCTTAGCCTTTATTCCCGCATCGCTAGCTTACCAAATCAGTTTGTATACTTGTTACTGACCCTGCTTGTTCTGAGGACCCAATCTGTTGCTGACTTTGCCTGCCATTTGACTATTCTCTCTGTGTATTCCCTGCCTGTTCTGTTTGCTTCCTGTTGCTACTGGTGTGTGCCGATTCTCACCATATACAGTAGCGCAGTGCAAGTGCCTAAACATTGCTGACCCGGTTTTGTTATAGCTGCTGATGTAACTGAATAGATCGGGGATCTCTTCTGCATTACCAAAACCTCCACCACTGCACTATTCCACAATACCTCAGAGGGGTTACAGTGTGAAGGCACTTGCTGCCACCAAAGGCACAATATTTGGCTGCACTGCCACTGACGCCTTTACCAGATTCATATCATTTTAATATTTGACCACAGGGTCCATCACTGCACTCTTCCACAATACCACAGAGGGGTTACAGTGTGAAGGCACTTGCTGCCACCAAAGGTAAAATATTTGGGTGCACTGCCACTGACGCTTATACCAGATTCATATCATTTTAATATTTGACCGCAGGGTCCAACCCTGCACTCTTCCACAATACCACAGAGGGGTTACGGTGTGAAGGTACTTGCTGCCACCAAAGGCACAATATTTGGGTGCACTGCCACTGACGCCTATACCAGATTCATATCATTTTAATATTTGACCGCAGGGTCCACCGCCGCACTCTTCCACAATACCACAGAGGGGTTACTGTACGATGGCACTTGCTAGTCTGGCACCAAAAGCACAATATCTGGGTGCACTGACGCCTTTACCAGATTCATATCTTTTTAATATAGGACCGCATGGTCCACCCCTGCACTCTTCCACAATACCACAGAGGGGTTACAGTGTGAAGGCACTTGCTGCCACCAAAGGCACAATTTTAAAGCAACTATTGTTACTTTCCTCCAAAGCCTGCATAAGTTTCACCATAATTTAGCCAAAAAAATCACTAAACTTGTTCTGCATGTCCTAAAACGTCTTCTCTTTTCATACAGGCTGCCGCCCCAAGCAGTTGTTTATGAACAGATAAAAGGAAAACCATTTACCGTCATTTGAAATGTCATTTTTTGGTTTTTAAATGTTTCTATACATCCTACAAATCCACCACTTCACGGTCAGGTTATGGGGACCTCCTAGGCATGATATTTGAAGGATTTTTTCGTTTTTATTAATAACCTTTATTTCATGGAAAACTCACTGTTCCTTTAAAAATGTTTTTTTTAAAAAACTTTTTGTCCTTGTTTCCTGTCCCCCAGGGCACTACCGGACCCCCATACACCTTTTATGCAAACATCTTGCATATATGCCCTCTTGGAGGGCACTCTAAAAATCGAACTTTCGAGTCCCATTGACTTGCATTGAGTTCGAATCGTGTTCGAGTTTGAACTCGAACTTTTGAAATTGTTCGAGTTCGAATGCGAACCAAACACGGGGTGTTCGGCTCATTACTAGTAGAGATAGGGGGATCATTCTAATCGCAGTGCCTCACGATCTGTGGCAGCTAGATGGCCATGTTTTATATCATTGTAGAGGACTGATCATGCCTTTGCAATGATACCAAATATGACCAGGTTTGTTGTAAAACATTTTTTAAGAAAAAACAAAATATAATAATAAATAAAAAAAAATATTTAGGGTTTTACATTTTTTTTGATCTTGGGGGGTTTAATAAAATAGGACTTAAACTGGCATCTAAAAATGATAAGCATAAAATCGTGAAAATGAGCTCAGCGCACAAAGGTGAAATGGCTCAGCAGTGAAGGGGTTAAAAAGCGAAAACATGTTAACAATTGGGTATTTCTAATCTCAGGACAAAATTTCAAAACTATTTACCTGGGGACTTTTTTGGCGGTTGTAGATTTTGGGGACTAAATTTTGAAAAAGTGTGTTTTTTCCATTTTTCATGTTATTTCATATTTTTTTTATAGTAAACTGTAGGATATGATGGAAATAATGGTATCTTTAGAAAGTCCATTTTATGGCGGGAAAAATGGTATATGATATGTGTGGGTTGCATAAACGAGTAAGAGGAAAATTTGACCTAAATACAAAGGGCCCTATTACAATCTTCACGCAAACATCAGCGCCGGAACAAAAATGCATGAACGCGAGGGGCAAAATCCTTTGCGCTGAACGTCATATTTATTTATTTATTTATTTATAAAGGATTTTACCAGGAAGGATACATTGAGATACATTGAGATTTCTCTCGTTTTCAAGTATTACATAGTGCATGCAACAAACGTCCATTATCGTCTACCGCTGGTGAAGCTGCGCGAACGCTGCACGAGCATACTGTACTGTGCGCGTCCTATACTTAACATTGTGAGCGCAAATACATTTGTGCGCTGGTACGCGGATGGTATTACAATCTATGCGCAGTTTGTAATGCTCAACCTTTGCTTGCATAGTTTTAGCAACTCCTAAAAGCCGGTGTTAATGGCAAATCTGAACGACCTGGCTGAACCCAAGCACACCATCCCAAAAAATAAAATGCTGCAAAGTATAGTTACACATTCTACACATACCAAACCAATAAATTTGAGAAGTTATGTGAGCATTTTTTATTGCTGCAGCATATATGCTCAGATTGACTTTGACAGGCGCAAAAACTTAACGTGAGACAATTGTGGTTCTTAATTCTGATTGGCTGAATCGCGTGACAAAAACAGTCCACACACTGATTTCTGCGCGCAACGTTGCTGAGCGCGCGTTTGTGCGCGTCCGTTTTATGCAGGTTATTAATCGACGGATGAAAAAATGCTCGAGGATTGTAATACCAGCGGTGATTTACATGCGTTAACATTTAACGCTTGGAGCACAAATTCACGCGCTGCGCGAGCGTTTTAACGCGAAGATTGTAACGAACAACGAAGCAGCTCAAAGCCACCAAGACAAAGGCAACTGCGATTTTCATTTTAGAGATTGTGTGTAGTTGAAATATTCAAGGCAAATCTGAAAGGCTGATAAATGCAGTTTGAAGGATGTCGTATTTATACTGTTCAAAGATTAATTGGCTGACATTAAGAAAGATATATTCATTTCTTGAGTCTGACATCAATATAGTCATCTCTCACCTTTTTCTTCTAAACGCAGGTTGAGGATTACAGAGTTAAAGGAAACTAAAGCAAATAGTCACTGTATTTTCTAATGTATCCTTTAAGATGTCACTGAAAACCCTTCCGGCTGTTTACACAGGTAATTATTCCATGCAGCTTAGTTTAAACATCTGATCATTTTTATCCGCTGAGAAAATAATTACACAACCTCAACTTTCATGAGGAGAAAAAGGTGAATTGTTATACAGGAAATGTGTGGCTGAAAATGCCATTCACATGTGGAATATATTATGCTTTTATTTTATTGTCATCAAATAAGTATTTTGACAATGCTTTAAAAGGCTTATCAAAACATCAACGTTCCTGTAGATAAATGTTAGACTTTTAGAGCTTTTCTATTTTGCAAAAACGTATAGAATTAGGATTACACAAAACAAAACTAAAATTGTTGTCCAAAAACATATAAGGGGTTATTCAAAGAGCCGATCTTAAATGTCACCGAACAGTGAATTTCTCCGTACGGTGGTGTTCCGGGGCCATTCGGCTATTCAGAGAGCAGGCAGTTCGCCAAATTTTGGCGAATTGCCTGCACATACGTTGCCTGTTTGAAGGCAGCAAAATGCCCATAGAGAAGCAATGGTTAATCTATTCAGAAAATACTGAACAACAACAAAACGTTGTTGAACTGCCCTGCTGTTCAGTATTTTCATTCGGCAGGTTTATTCACGCGAACCCCATAAGCGTCAATGTTAAAAATATTCCCGTTTTTACTCAATATCTAATAAACCGTTTATTATTTTAATCTGCAGTAAAAAGTCTCTTTATTAATAGATTTTATAGGGTCTTTTAGGCAGTTTCTGAATTTTTTGGGCATATTTTATTTTTGTTTTTTTTTAAAGACTTTTAATTTTAATCTGTAACAGACTTTTTATTATCATTTATTGGATCTTATATGTAAATTCCCAGCATTTTAGTTCAGTAGTTTTTTGCAAACAGCATTTCATTTTTGACACTTTCTAGTGTATTGTTGCTTTTTTACCCCATTGGTCAGCTTGACTGCTTTTTTCAGCGGCTGGTCTGCGCTGTGATAGGCGTCTCATTGGCTTTTTCCCACGTGTTCGGCGTGTTTTTTGCGGCGGTTCCGGCAGGTTTTTGGTGGGTTATTTTTGGGTTATTTGGCGGGCTTGTGGCGGGTTTGCGGCGGAAGTGCGGTGGGTTTTCCATTCACTCCAGGGACCCTGCGTGAATATTGAAGTCACTGCAAGATGGGGAACTTTGATTCCCCGAGGTGCAGGGAGGGGGGGGAATGAGAGAGCATCGAAATGCAGCACCTGGAAGTGCAGCGCCGCCGGCTGGTCGAGTGCCAGGAGCTCCAGCGTCACCCGGCATGGTCGCAGCGGATCAGGGGGCGGGTTGCAGCGTGATGACGCGGAGCCGCCGGTCTTGAAATTCAGAGCGCGCGCCTGGGTTCTTGCCTTGACGTGGAGTTTCTTTCCCGCATCGCTACTGTGCTGTATTGTTTTTTCTCGTTGCTAACCCAGCTATTCTGAGGACCTCGATCTGTTGCCGACCCTGCTTGCTTTATTCTTCGATTCTCTCTATATATCCCTGCCTGTTGTGTTCATTGCCTGGTGCTGCTAGTGTGTGCTATCGATCCTGCCACAAACTGTATCGCAGTACACAGTGTATACCTGGTGCTGACCCTGCTGGTTATATCGAGGATTCTCTCTATACCCTGCCTGTCGTGTTTGCTGCCTGGTACTGTTTCCCTGGCCTTTGTGTCTACTAGAAGTGTAGGGTTAGTGGTCCCGACCACCTGTAGGATCGGAGGACTAGAGGTCTGTGGAACGTCACAGTTTGGCTTCCCAATTTCTAAATGTATTAATCTTCAATTTCTCCCAACTGTAATAACTGTCTCCACCACCCCATTTGTATCTTATTCCCTATTTCCCCACACTGTTTTCCATTGTAAACAATTTTCTGCACATAATATCTCTCTTTGTTGAGGTATAGAGGAACCAGACTAACATCAAGGAAAATAGCATTGTGTGAGCACTGGGGAAGTGGAGCCTCAATATCCTTCTCTATAACATTGCTTTCCTATATGTGAAATGTATGGTCATTTAGACCATTGGAGTCTCAACCATGTGTCAGATGAGGCAGCGCTCCACCAGTGTTTTGACACAAAAATGGAGGAAATAGAATTATTATATATATATCCCGTCCATCCCCACAGCAGGGAAGGAAGAGAAGTGGCAAAAACACAGAGCGAGGCATTGTTGGTGGGGGGGGGGAAAGTGTCCCCTCTCCCTCTATTCTGTCATATCAAATAAGTGTACTCTGCTGCATTGAATATATGAAGCAATATGCTTTTTTCACAACCAATCAGCTGTCAAAGTTGTGAAAGGTGTCTGTGTTTTGAATAAATAGTTAAATAGTAATAGTTACAGAGCCTTGCTCGCTGCCGTCAAGGTCATATAATTCACCAAACGAAGGGTCTCACTTCCAGCACACTAAGGCCCCTATTACAATCTTCATGCAATTTCGTTCGCGTAGCGCAAATTTTTTTGCGTGCATAGTCCAGCGTTATCGCGCGAAAATTAACGTGGTATTCCGATCCAAACACATTTTCTCATCCATCAAAAAATAACGGTGTAAAAACGACAAGCAAAACGAAGTGTAATACGCGCGCAGTAACGTTGCGCACGTAAATCTTTGTGCGGACTGTTTTTTTCCTGGGATTCAGACAATCAGAATTAAGAACCTTAATTGACATCAATTTACCTTAATTGACTCACTTAAGTTTTTGTGCCTGTAAATCTGAGTATACATGCTGCAGCAGTAAAAAAAATATGCACGAATTCACAATTTTTTTTTGTTTGGATATGTGTAGAATGTGTAACTATACTGTGCTCTATTTTTTTTTAAAAAATAACTATACTCTGCTGGTGTTTTTCGTTTTGGCCAAAACATTCCGATTTGCGGTTACCACCAGCTTTTCAAAGACGTTAAAAAAATTCACGCAAACATCGTTCATAAAAAGTTGCGCGAAGATTGTAATACCATCTGTGTACCGGCGCAGAAACGCATTTGCGCTCACAATGTTAAGTATGGGATGCGCGCATGAAATTTAGTTTGCACAGGGTCACGCGCGTTAAACATTAACGCGCATCGTTTGCGCGAACGTTGGAATACGACGTTCAGAGCAAAGAGTTTTGCCCCTCGCGCAAATGCGCATTTGAGCACACAAAACGCACTGCGCGAAGAATGTAATAGGGGCCTAAAGCTTTTATTCAAAAGGGGGATACAATTGGATAAACAACCTTATAACTGCCTGTCTGGTTTGTGTCTCTACATTCACCCTAATATTCCACCCTCCAACTTACAATTAAATTTCTCAGTAATGTGTTATGTGTGTAAATGAATCACATTATCCACAGCTATAAAATCCCAGAAATGTGCAGTATGTGCAAATTAATCAAATTATCCGTCTTATATGGGTGGAGCCTAAACTAAAGGTCACCCCCACTTCAAATTTTGCCAGCGGCCACTGGTTTTTTAGACCTTTGTCAGCTGTTTTACTCATACACCTGAACTGCCTCCCTCTATTTTTTATAATGATTTTTGGACAATGGAAGCATTAATTTCCTGCATACCGGCTTCCTACTCCTTGGATCCTGATATTAAAACCTTGACGGGTCATTGAGTAAACAAATGCCCAACCTTCTACAAAAATGATAATTTCTCATGAGTCAAGTTCAGCATGAAAGTGCATCCAGTGACAGTTTGTTTAACCCCTATAATTAATTTTGAAACATATAAATGGCAAGGGTGCTTTAAATAGTTTGGTAATAATATGAAGATGTTATTTTCATTACTTTATATGTGGTTTTGAGGATTAGACATGTTCATTACATTTGTATGATTTTTTTGGAGTAAGCGAATTAACAATATATCAAGAAAGTAACAAAGCAGAAGAGTTTTTTAATATTTATTAATCAATGGACTAAAGTTAGTGAAAGTTAACAATCAAAGGTACTGTGAGAAAATCAAATGCTAATCTTGATTAATAACATCTTCTTATACGTGAAATCGTTTGCTTTATGAAGATTCCTGCAATGAGAAAGAATATACTGTAAGTTTAAACCATTAAATACAAATTTAGAAAATTATCTGATTATACCACTCATTGAAATAAGGATTGTAGAAGAAATTTTATAACAAGTTGTATTGAGTATGAGCAAGCATTGTCTATCAGGTCTATTCAATAAAGGTGAAACTCAGGAGAATTAACTGGAGAAATGAAAATTCTAGGTCAAAATAGACAGAAAAATTCTCCCATTTATCTCACTTTACAAATCGGCTATTTGGTCTAGATTGTTCACTTCTCCTGCCAATTCTCCTGAGTGCCACCTTTTAGTGAATAGACCTGTATGTGATGTGATATGGTGTTGTTCATCGTGTCCTCAGTCGGTAATAATGTGGTCATTCGAGGTCAACCTGGTGTTTTGTAACCTTATGTAGTAAGTATGTTTTTGTTGTGTTGTAACAGTTCAAACACACTTGATTTTTGTGACCTTAAAGTATAATCATGAAATAAGTAGCGATGACTGTACATACATAAAGCCCCATTGGCTATAATCATTGTAGAATTTTTTTAAATTCTTTTTTTAGATACTTACATAACATCAGCATAAACTTAAATTCAGATCTTGCTTCTTTATCCAATGAATCCAAGAACATTTTTTTATGTATTAAAATTGTTATTATGAAAGATAGTCAGCGAGACAAACAAACAAAATGCATTGCAGGGCCAAAACATGTCATTGGAAAGAGTAGAAGACGGTCGCGTAGGTCTAGAACATGTAATCTCTTACCAAAATAAAAAACCATCATAAATAACTAGTCATCTTTAAATACTGGCCGAAGATATCCATTATAAAAAAGGGAGGAGAAAAAAACTTAAAATCCGGTGGGAGGGGCAAAAAAAAGGGGGCCAAAGGCCAGAACTGTGCTGTCCCAAGCGCATACCCATGAGTCCAAGAACCAGTGGGAGGCTGTGGGAGACAGGCACCAGGCCCAGGTGCTCGGAGGACAAACTGGGCACCAGACCACAGTGGCACTCACCGAGCTAGCCCAAAGATGCCAAAATAATCAGAGGAAGGAGAAATAATAATAATAATAGAAAAAATCTGCAAAAATTAGCAAAATGGGGGGAAGGGGTAAAGAAATCAAAAAGTCGCCTCAAAATGACATCAAAAGGCATTACACAAAAAAAAAACACATCCAAAAAGTCTGAGAGACAAAGTCATCCATTGTCCTGCAAGGGAGACCGGGTCACCACAGGCAAGGCTATGCGGTGTCGCCCAGGTCCCTCTGCTCCTTCGGGTGGGCAGACTCAGCAAAGAGGACGCAGGAGAGACAAAGGTCCCCACTCGCCCCGACCAGGTCCCAAAAAATCAGCAGGTAGTGCTCCTTGTGTGGCTTCCTCCTGAACGGTCCGCCGGATGGGTAGGCTACAGGGTGATTCGAGAGAGGCCAGATCCGTGCCACAGAACGCCCCAGCAGAGCGGCACAAGGGGGGCGGGGGCGGCCCGCACCAGGTGACACCACCCTAGGGTGACACCCCTTAAAAAATTATTATTATTTTTTTTACACAAAATATTTTACCAGGAAGATTTCTCTCATTTTCAAATATGTCCTGGGTAGGCAAAGCCTAGGCTGGCACGTTCCAGGGGGTGGCAAAAAAACACCACTAAAGGGGATATTCACAGAGCACTGAAATGACACAGACATTTCAGTGTTCTGTTGTTCCCCTCACTTTGTGGAATCAAATTTCCCTGGTGGCAGGGGCGGATCCAGGGGGGGGGGCAATGGGGCAATTGCCCCCCCCCGAGATTTGAGCCGGGGACCCAGATGCCGGGCAGCGCCGGAGTGCCTGCCCGGTCCTGAAGAGTCCGTCCTGTTAAAGGGAAGTGGCTGCGTGCAGGCGCAGCCGGTCACGTGGTCCGGCTAATCAGGTGGTACTGAGTCTCTGTACCACCTGACTGGCCGGACCGCGTGACCTGCGCACGCACGCCACGCAGCCGCATCACCTTCAACAGGACAGACTCTTCAGGACCGGGCAGGCACTCCTGCGCTGCCCGGCATCTGGGTCCCCTCAACCCCTGCCGGAGCTGGAGCAATATCCAGGTGAGAGCTGGGCAAATCCATGTGTAAACTGGGCAAATCCATGAGCTGGGCAAATCCATGACCTGGGGGCAAATCCATGAGCTGGGCAAATCCATGAGCCGGGGCAAATCCATGAGCTGGGGGCAAATCCATGAACTGGGCAAATCCATGAGCTGGGCAAATCCATGAGCTGGGGGCAAATCCATGAGCTGGGGGCAAATCCATGAGCTGGGGGCAAATCCATGAGCTGGGGCAAATCCATGAGCTGGGCAAATCCATGTGTGAGCTGGGGGCAAATCCATGTGTGAGCTGGGGCAAATCCATGAGCTGGAGCAAATCCATGAGCTGGGGGCAAATCCATGCGTGAGCTGGGGGCAAATCCATGTGTGAGCTGGGGCAAATCCATGAGCTGGGGCAAATCCATGTGTGAGCTGGGGCAAATCCATGAGCTGGGGCAAATCCATGAGCTGGGGCAAATCCATGTGTGTGCTGGGGCAAATCCATGAGCTGGGGCAAATCCATGAGCTGGGGCATTATCCATGTGTGAGCTGGGGCAAATCCATGTGTGAGCTGGGGCAAATCCATGTGTGAGCTGGGGCAAATCCATGTGTGAGCTGGGGGCAAATCCATGACCTGGGGGCAAATCCATGAGCTGGGCAAATCCATGAGCTGGGGCAAATCCATGAGCTGGGGGCAAATCCATGAGCTGGGTAAATCCATGAGCTGGGGGCAAATCCATGAGCTGGGGGCAAATCCATGAGCTGGGCAAATCCATGTGTGAGCTGGGGCAAATCCATGTGTGAGCTGGGGCAAATCCATGAGCTGGGGCAAATCCATGTGTGAGCTGGGGCAAATCCATGTGTGAGCTGGGGCAAATCCATGAGCTGGGGCAAATCCATGAGCTGGGGGCAAATCCATCTGTGAGCTGGGGGCTCTCTGCTCCTCTAGATTGTAAAATCCGGGGTACCCTCTGCTCCTCTAGATTGTAAGCTCCTGGGTGTCCTCTGCTCCTCTAGATTGTAAGCTCCTGGTGCCCTCTGCTCCTCTAGATTGTAAGCTCCTGGGTGCCCTCTGCTCCTCTAGATTGTAAGCTCCTGGGTGCCCTCTGCTCCTCTAGATTGTAAGCTCCTGGGTGCCCTCTGCTCCTCTAGATTGTAAGCTCCTGGGTGCCCTCTGCTCCTCTAGATTGTAAGCTCCTGGGTGCCCTCTGCTCTTCTAGATTGTAAGCTCCTGTGAGCCGGGCCCTCTGTAAATTCTCGTGAGTCGGGCTCTCTGCTAAAACACCTTATTTTCTGTCAGTGCCCCTCCCGAGACTAGTCTCTGGATCCGCCCCTGTGGGGCCTTGAAGTGCAGAGAATCAGCCACCGAATGCCACCGCAAACCCATCCCCCGCTGTTTCAAAAAGCTACTGAACGAAAATGTCTGGAATTAACATACAAGGTCCTATGAATGATAATAAAAAGGTCTGTTACAATAAAAAGGTCTGTTATTTTTGAGAAATGACTGAAAGATACTAAAACACATTTCTCTGCTGTTCGGTATCTCTGAACAGATTAACCATTACTTCTCTATCGGGACTTTCATTGCCTTCAAACAGGCACCATACTTGCTGACAGTTTGCCAAAATTTGTGTGTGAGCATATCACGGAGCTCCACAGGAATAAACCTAAAAGTAAAGTGTGCCGTGTATTATGAGCATTCAGTGTTATATGGGAGTACTGATTTATGAGTAAGAGTAGTTAAAAAAAAACCATAAAACTCGGGGGAGGGGGGTGACACCATAAGTTTCCGCACCGGGTGACACCAACCCCCAGGAACCTCCACTCCAGCTGCAGGAAAATCAGGCTGCAACACCTCCTCAACGCTAAGCCCCGGGACCGCCTCCGAACATGGAGAGTCAACCAGAGGCTCGGCAAACAGACCTTCAATGATCCCTCCATCCACAACCTCCACAGCCTCCGCGCAGCAGCAAGATAAGGCCTCATCCAGTCCACGCCATTGGGAATCCAGAGCTCCCCTGCATCCCAGCAGCACTGACAGCATCCGGCTCTAGATCCCCCGCCTGAGCGGGCTCTTGTCACCCCCCTCCAATTATGCCAGGTAGGCGTCAAAGCACACGATTGCGGCCATCTTCAGTTAGCAGGAGAAGGTGGGCATCCCGAGGCTGGGTCTCCCGAGGCTGGGTGACTTTTCATCGGGTTTGCGGCAGCTTTTCCCTGCGCTTCGACAGCCCTGTGGGGCTTGCTGAATACACCGCAGGGTTGCCGAAATGGGATTGCCGAATCGGCCCAAATTGAAGAGAACGAAAAGTCACCGAACGTGCGGTGACTTTTCGATTCTCTTTGAATAACCCTGATAGATTTCATTCAGGTTCAATGAATACTTACTTGAAAAATGTTATAGTAGATATCAATTGCATAAAAAATGTAGTTTATCATATTAGAAGGACATTTTCTTTACACTTTTTGCATATAGTACATTTGAAAGACATAGGGCTAAATTACAATCTTCATGTAAAAACGCTCGCGCAACGCGTGAATTTGTGCGCCAAGCGTTAAACATTAACGTGCGTAAATCACCGCTGGAATTACAATCCTTGTGCATTTTTTCATCCGTCGAGCAGTAACGTTGCGCACTGTTTTTTCCCGCGATTCAGCCAATCACAATTAAGAACCACAATTATCTCACGTTAAGTTTTTGCGCCTGTTAAAATCAATCTGAGCATATATGCTGCAGTAATAATAAATGCACACACAACTTCTCCATTTTATTGGTTTGGTATGAGTAGAATGTGTAACTATACTTTGCTGCTCTTTTTTTTTTGGGCTGGTGTATTTGGGTTCGACTAGGTTGTTCAGGTTTGCCATTAACACCAGCTTTTAGGAGTTGCTAAAATTCTGCGCGCAAAGGCTGTGCATTCAGTCCTGCGCATAGATTGTAATACCATCCGCGTACCAGCGTTCATTCATGTTTGCGCTCACAGGTTCACCCGCGTTAGACGATTACACGCGTTTGTTGCACAGACTATGTAATACGACGTCCGGCGCAAATGGTTTTACCCCTCGCATTCATGTTTTTTTGTACCGGCGCAAACGTTTGCGCGAAGATTGTAATTTAGCCCATATTTTGCATGATTACATGTAGTAGCCAGATCTTGCTATTCAATAATGGTAACGTAAGTGACCAGGGCTTATTCTTTAAAATGGATCACCGGATTGTACACTAAAAATAAATAGCGATACCACAATGACTGAAATTGTTAAAAGGAGATAGTTTATTTATTGTTAATTTAAACACCTACTCATTTGACAATGAACTAGCGAGATGCAATTTTCTAATAAAAATATATATTGTGTGTTTTAAGCATTAGTTTGCTTAGCTTCTCTCTTAATCCCATGCAGATTTATGCAACAAAAGAGCAGAAGGAAGTATTTTTACCGCAGGATTATGATTTTTAAGCATACGCTTTTCATCAACTTCTCCTTCTTTGTCCGCAACTTTCTCCTGTGAAAAAAAAAGAAAATTAAAAAAATATTCCTGTTTTGGTTGCTCTGTTATAATCTTTAAAATTTCCAGCCCCTTTTTGGCCAAGCCTATAATAGAGAGCCTCAAATGCTATAAAAAATGGTTATTCAGAGAGGTCTTAAATGTCGCTGAAATGTAACCGGCACTGAAATTCAGCGTACGGTGACATTTCGGGGCCATTCGGCTATTCAGAGAGCAGGCAGTTCACCAAATTTTGGCAAATTGCCTGCACATACAGTGCCTGATAGAGGGCAGTGAAATCCCCATAGAGAAGCAATGGATCATCTATTCAGAGAACACCGAACAGCTGTGAAAAGTTGCCGAAACGCCCTGCTGTTCGATGGTTTCATTCATCAGGTTTATTTAGACAAATCCCATAGGCTTCAATCTTTAAAATATTTTAATTCAATATCTAATAAACCGTTTATTTTTTTATTCTGCAGTTAAAAGTCTCTTTATTCATAGATTTTTTTTGGATCTGTTACTTTTCAGATTCTTTCAGAATTTTTTTATTTAAAATCATTTCTCCATTTTTCCTTAGCAGACCTCTTTATTAATATTCATTGGATCATATATGTAAATTCTAGTCATTTTCGTTCAGGGTTTTTTTTGTAAACAGCGTTTCAATTTTCAAACTTTGAAGCGTACTGTTTTTTGTTTCTTTTTTACATCGTTCGACTTCTTTTTCCAGCGGCCACTCTGCGCTGTGATTGGCAGCTCGTCGGTGTGTTCGGCGTGGTTTTTGCAGCGGTTTCTGTCGGTTTTCGGTGAGTGTTTGGTGAGTGTTCGGCGAATGTTCATCAGGTTTGCGATGAGTTTTCCCTGCACTATGGGGACCCTGCGGTGCATGCTGAATACACTGCAGGGTGGCGAACTGTGATTCTCGGAAGTGCAGGGAAGCACAGGGAACGAGAGGGCACCGACATGTCAATGACATTTTGGTGTTCTCTGAATAACCCTGTTAGTCGGAAGCTGTCATGTTTCAGTGGCTCCCTATTACCATCTTAAATACAAGCCAGCTGCTATGTTATTTGCTTGGCTCATAATTTAACCCCATCGGTGCTGAGCTATTTCACACCTTTAGCACAAATTATTGTTTAGTCAGTGATTTTAGCCATCTTTCTGTGATATAACCTGCACACATTATATCTTGTGTAGATACCCTCCTCTTTTAGAAAGGAACTTTCATTTGATAAATTACTGAAATATAGAAAAAAAGTCACAATATTATACACAAAAAAGTACAATTTTTATTTATACATTTTATTCACTCACATGAAGCATCGCTTAATCTCTATAAGATTAAGGAAAAGTAAAAATGTCTGCCAATATTTATTTGAAAAAGGATTTGATGCTTTGAAAATAATGGTTTATTATTTTTTAATCCATTTGTAGCATCTCACCATTTATATAGAAAAAATATGATGCTAAAATATCAAATATAGAAACATGGGATGTGTTTTAATACTACCAAAAATCTTACTTTGCAATAGGGGGTAACATATAACGCCTTAACACCGTGTGGGCATTCTTGTACCTCTCCACTCTAACTAAGAGGAGTAAATATTAATGAGAAAACCAAACACACACCAATCATAAAACTGAATGCTCCAAAATCATCCTAAATAAAAACTCACAAAATATTATTTTTACACTTACTCGGTTCAACCATCAATTTAGACGTTTGTAAAAATTTTATCCCATGAAAAAGGTAAATCTGAGCCTCAACAAAAACCTACTATAAAATGTAATTTGTGATAACTGACATGTAAAGTTATATGCTTAGTGGGGAAGGCATGATGTATAATAGCAGTAGCAAGTGTATTAAGCCACATTCTTCCATTACAAAGAGAGAGAGGAAAGATTTGCAAGCAATGCACCAGATGTCACTCACACGTCCTTAACACTGAAGGGCTTTAGGGAGTCACTAAAGGATTAGTATCCTCGTCTGTCGCCCGTAGAACCCAATTGGTTTTCAACGCAATTGTCTGTGTTACACATAAATATCTTTATGCCTTACCAAAAACTCGTCCATATTAGAATTTTGATCAACACTACAGCCTGTATCAGTCTGAAAGCATAAAATATCACATGTACAATAAACGTCTTGAAATTTAAGGTGTTTAATAGTGGTAACAGACAAAATACAAACCTAGATATGTTTTCTTCCAAATATTATATAATATTAGACATATTTATTTATTTACAAAGGATTTTACCAGGAAGGATACATTGAGATTTCTCTCGTTTTCAAGTATGTCCTGGGGTCAAGAACATTGAAATTTTAGAGTCATTACAGAAATACAAAGTAATAAAAGATTTTAAAAACAAATATACAGATTAACTCAGGAAATAAATATGTAGGAAATAGTCATTATGTTACATGTTTACAGGTGCATTCTGTATTGAGGAATGTTAATAGGGAAGTCTTAAGGGACTTAAGACTGGGGGAAGATTTGATGGCTATTTGAAATCATAGTTATAGAGAAAACCATCAACAGATATGGAACAAATAGTAAACTAAGAAGCGTCACCATAGAAGACAATTTCTGAAAATCTAGCACTAATTTTTACCCTTATTATAGGATTTATTTTGATTTTTTAATCTATCCCATGTAGTAGCCATGTTTTGCTAATAAATATCTCTTGCTTAGAGACATGAAGTTGCTTTCTCTCCTGATCTTTCTACTTACTTATTACATATTTTACATCTATCTTTCTGAACTTGCACCTGTCTATTCACACAATCTATTTCTAAGTCTATCCATTTTTCTGTCTGGCTTCCTACCCATTTAGCGATTTATTTAGCGATTTATCTATCAGCGTGCCTATCAGTTTATCCATCTACCGGACAATCGAATCAATCTATCATCCAAATAGCTGTATGTTTCTGTGTCAAACATTTAAGAAAAGTTAACAGATAAATTAATAGTAAATAAGACAAAATATTACCAGAATCATGTTCAGTTCTTCCAGAATTGCTTTATATAATTCCTCATTATCTTTTTTCTATGAAAACAAGACACGTGAATAACAGTAATTATTTTCATAGTCATTATTACTTATTTATAGCTAATTAGTGATTCGTTTCATTTTATGTTATGCATATAAATATAAAGACAAATAATAGATGTGGCTGTCACAGAATAACTTATTTCTTGCATGTGATGGCTATAAAGTAAGATAAGCACAGCAGTTATTTAATGCATAAGAATATTATTACTGTGTGGAGTCTAGGGTAAATGTTGAATTGAAAAATTGGGAAATAATGCTAATAACAAAAGGAAAAATGGAGATTTATTTATTTGCAAAGTATTTTACCGGGACGGATACATCGAGATTTCTCTCGTTTTCAAGCGTGTCCTGGAGATGTGGGAAATAAAAAAAAAATATTGAATATATGTAAATTTTGAAGCAATAATCACAGAAACAGACAAGGAAAATATTTTAACTTCAAAGACTTTAACACAAAAAATCCCTTACCAGCAATATTTTTTTAGCAAAGCATACTAATACTATCCAGGGATAAATGATTGAAGACAATGAATTTTAAAATAAAAATAAACCCCTTTTCTGGCATATTTTAAACAACATCGAAAAAAATTCAAGGTAGTTTAGCGGTTTTCATTCTTTTAACTCATTGTAGATGAATATATTTGGTTTTTTGAAAATGAATAATTCAGATAAGCGTGTTTGTGATGTTTCTGTTTAGCTGAAATTAAGTTGTATATAGAACAATAAGATATACAGTATGTCATGCAATCTGAAATCAGAATAAAATATTTAACAATAACTACTCAAATTATATTTGGCAGACCGGAAACACCTAACTCTTAAAATAACTTTGCTTCCACATACTGGCACATCAGTTTTTGGAGCCCTGCAAAGAACATTAGGAAGATCAATCTGCAAAAATAACATATGTGTAATATTTAAGCAGATATTGCTTTGTTTCATATGCAGCCTGAAAACATATTTAATAACGTCATTAAAGTATATACATTCATTTTATACATATTACATAAGCATACAATATGATCACAGACGTATATATCTATATACAGTCAGGTCCAGAAATATTGGGACATCGACACAATTCTAACATCTTTGGCTCTATACACCACCACAATGGAGTTGGAATGAAACAAATACAATGAGCTTTAACTACAGACTGTCAGCTTTAATTTGAGGGCATGTACATCCAACTCCGGTGAACGGTGTAGGACTTACAGCAGTTTGTAGATGTGCCTCCCACTAGTTAAGGGACCAAAGGTAATGGGACAATTGGCTTCTCAGCTGTTCCATGGCCAGGAGTGTGATAGTCCCTCGTTACCCCAATTACAATGTGCAGATAAAAGGCCCAGAGTTCATTTCAAGTGTGCTATTTGCATTTGGAATCTGTTGCTGTCAACTCTCAAGATGAGATCCAAAGAGCTGTCACTATCAGTGAAGCAAGCTATCACATTAGGCAACAGCTCAGCAACACCAAAAGACCTGGGAGACCACGGAAAACAACTGTGGTGGATGACCGAATAATTCTTTACCTGGTGAAGAAAACACCCTTCACAACAGTTGGCCAGATCAATAACACTCTCCAGGAGGTAGGTGTATGTGTGTCAAAGTCAACAATCAAGAGAAGACTTCACCAAAGTGAATACAGAGGGTTCACCACAAGATGTAATCCATTGGTGAGCCTCAAAAAAACAGAGTATAATTTGCTGGATGCCTAACTTGTATGTATATTTGTTATATCCCACTCATTGTACAGTGCTATGGAACTTGTTGACACTTTACAAATACTTGCAACTGGAACTGGAAAAGGGGTAGGGGTGTTTAGCATAAGTTTGGTAAAGATTGTGTAACTACAATAATTTGGACTTAAAATACAGTACATTAGTATATAAAAGCATTTTGTATAATCTTCAGTAATAAGATAATACAGCAAGGGTAAATGGAGCCGATCTAAAATGTGAAGTGTGTTTGTATACAGACAGGTCTGTCATCAGAATTCTTGGGGTCCAGTACTGACCCATTACTGGCCCACTGGTCAGGGCTCCCCTTCCCTCAGCTGCTCATTTCAGTAAATTCAGTATAGTCACTAAATCCCTGGTGGATCAACAAGGGGATAGAAAATGTTCCCTGGTGGGAGACCGTTTTACCTGGTGAAAGACCACACTAATCCCTCCCTCAGTGATGCGTCAGAGTGCTCATACCTGCCTAAATTTATGCAGCCCACCAGGAAATTTATTTTTACCTCATTGGGCCATTCATGGGTGGCATGGATGGACCCTTACAACGGTGGCTTTTAAAAAAGCTGCAAAAGGTTTGGCAAGGGCCCCCTGCAACCACTGGGGCCATGAATTTATCATGGGCCGTCACCCACCTTATGGTGGCCCGGTGTACAAACTTTTCTAAACTCCTGCGCAGTGATAAAAATATAAGTCAGCATGCCGTTCCGTTAAAATAACATGTTCTATTGAAAGAAAATCTCATTTTGATGCTAGAATGCATACCATTATTAATGTTTGCAGGCTGTCATGTGATACAGTTAGTTCTTCATGGGATACAGCAAAACTATCAGCTGAAGAATATTCTACAATAAAATATAAGAAGTAGTTTCAATACTTTTTTGTTACATATAAAATAAATATACGATTTTTTTAATCTCAACACTAATCACCGGGCACATTGATTTTAGATGGTTGTAGCTATCTGAGCAATAAACATTGGCAAGAGAATGGCTCCATCCTCTGATTTTCAGCTCAATTGCTGTTGCCTGCAATGTGCTACACTTTTTCAATGCTATACAACTGCACTATAGTGATCCCAGAGATATAAAAACTGATTATTATAATTTATGTAAAATATAATAGTATACATATATATTTGATTATATTGTATCATTATAGCAATAACATCAAACTCAGTTTGCAACAAATATATGCATCGAGTGACATGAATATTTTGATAATTAATATTTGACAAATTGATGACAATCAGGGTAATTCAAAGAGATTTGAATTGCTTGAGAAAGGTAACCGAAAGCTGAAAATCAGCGTTCGGTTACCTTTCTTGGCCATTCGGCTATCCGGAGAGCAGGCAATTCGCCAAATCCTGGCGAATTGCCTGCACATACGGTGCCTGTTCGGTGCCTGTTCGAGGGCAGTGAAATCCCCATAAAAAAGCAATGCTTCGGCTATTCAGAGAACACAAACCAGCAGTGAAAGGTTCCCGAATTGCCCTGCCATTCGGTGGTTTAATTCGGCAAGTTTATTCAGGAGAATCCCATAGGCTTCAATGTTAAAAAATATTCCCGTTATAATTCAATATCTAATAAACCGTTCATTATAAAATTCTGCAGTAAAGAGACTCTTTATAGTCAGATTTTTTTATTTTTTTTAAGTTTACTTATTTTTTCTGTAACAGCCCTTCTTATTATCATTCCCTGGACCTCATATGTAAATTTCAGACATTTTCGCTCAGTAGTTTCTTTGTAAACAGCGTTTCATTTTTCAATCATTCGTGCAAACTGTTTAACTAATTTATTCACTTCGCTCTGTCTGCGGTGTCGGCTTTTTCCGGCGGCTTCGCTGCGTGTGATCGGCTCCTGCTCGGATTTTTCCGTGGTTTTCGGCAGGTTAGTCCAGATGTTTTGCGGGTTTTCGGCGTGCATTCGACAGGTTTTGCGGTTTGTTTCGTCGGGTTTGCGGTAGCTTTTCCCTGCAATTCGGGGACCCTGTGGTGTTTGCTGAATACACCGCAGGGTCACCGAAATGGGATCGGGAAAAGGAACCGAATTGTAGAGAACGAAAAGTCACTGAACGTGCGGTGACTTTTCGAATCTCTTTGAATTACCCTGAATGTGTCCTGACTGAGGTCTCTGTATATCTTTATTGTCACCGTAAAACAACAACACAGCTTGATGTTCACATTTTAAAATGAAAAGAGTCGGATATAAATGGAGACAATGTACTCTCTTTAAACTATTTACTTTTAAGTAGTTTCTGGGCAACTTCCCGAACATTTTGTGAAACATAAAATCGCTCAATATGAAAGTGTTGTCTTTCTGGGTAAAAGAAAATTATTTATTGAATGCCCATCGCTTTGACATTTTGGGAAAGTTGTCCAAGAACTTGATAACTTTTAGAATTATTGAAAAGTCATGAATTAACATTTGATTTTGACATTTTGGTACAGATCGCCTCATTTCTTACACTCCTTATTTCCCATGAGCTCGCCGATTTGTTGGAGATGCGAGGTGAACAGCGGTACTTACCTGCACATCTGGTGGTCTTGTCCCAACCTGCAGCAGTTTTGGAATCAAATTCGAGATGCTGTCTGCCAAGTGACAGACGTGACGTTACCCCTCACACCAGAATGTTTCTTACTTCTTCACATCCCATGCTCTCTCAAGACTCTGAAACGATCGGTCCTGCTATTGATGCTCCTCTCTGCCCGGACTTTGATCCCGGTCCTTTGGAAATCCACTAGGACGCCTTCCTTGCGGGAATGGGTCGGAAGAATGGAGACTCTTCGATCAGTCGACCGGCTCAACGCAGAGTCCCGGGGATTGCTGCCCGAATTTGCCATGAAGTGGTACTACTGGGAGAGATACACTGCGCCTCTACGATTTGATACACCAGGGGTCTAGTCGGTCTGGGCATGACATACAGGACTGATGCCTGAGATGATCTTTCTGGAGTTGGTCCTCTCTGGTGAACGTGGGGGGGGAATCTCACTGGAGGGTGGCGGGGGTTGCCGGTGCCCGGGCGGGGGGGAGATTGCCCTCACCTGTGTCTGAGTTGATGTATATGTGTGTGTCGTCCGTAGTGTCTCCCCCCCTCCTCCCGTCTACTTCTCACTTTATACCCTTTTCCCCCCTTTCTATCTCTCTGGCTTCCCTCTTCCCCTTATTTTATTTTATGTTCTCTTGCTGTTTTCTCCTATTCCTCCTTTTCCCCACTTTTTACTAGTCCTGCCACCATGGGCTCAAGACTGTTGCCATTCCATTTCTGTTTTTGAGTGCTGAGACATGATACGCTCTATGGGTTTTTGTAAGAAGGGGCATTTACCATTCGGGAGGTTGGGCTTATAAACTTATCCTACTCTGCTCTATGCTATTATAAATTAACGGAAATGATCGAGGTAGCAACCATATGCTGAGCACCCCTATCCCGTATCAAGGTCGTCGTCCCCCCCCCTTCAAACGGGCCTCTGGTTGTAGGGGACTGACTTATTTTCTATGTACTTTCTTATATTATACCTGTATACTTGTCTTTATTTTCTGTAATCTCTGTCTAGTTTTTTACAATAAACTTTGAATTACAAAAAAAAAAAAAAACATTTGATTTTCTAGTCTAGGACTAGGTCATGTGTCATCAACCTTGGCCCGTGAGATGTTTTCAAACTACATCCCACATGATGCTCAACCACTCACTAGATTGGCTCAGTCTCATGAGAAATGCAGTTGCAAAATATTTGGAGGGTCAAAGTTGCTAACACCCGAGATAATGTAACATTTATTTGTATAAATAAGTACAAAAAACCCAAATAATAGAAAAAGAGTTTATAAGGCTAGAAGAGGTATATTTGTAATAAACCAAGCAGCAAATTTGAATTTGATTGAAATTATAAAACCTGAACATAAGGAATCCTACATAATAATTACCATTAAGAACAATGAAAAGAATAAAGGAAAAAATAAGGCTATGCGATAAACGAGAAAGTAGGGGAAAATAAATTACTTGATCACAAGGCTATTCTTATTAAATTGTTAAAAGAAAAACATTACAACAAAGCAACATTAGCTAGATACATGTTATAGGACAAAGAATGTAATTCAGCTTACCAACGAAGCAGCTCAAAGCCACCAAGACAAAGGCAACTGCGATTTTCATCTTAGAGACTGTGTGTCGTTGAAATATTCAAATATTCAAGGCAAATCTGAAAGACTAATAAATGCCGTTTAAAGGATGTCGTATTTATACTGCTCTTAGATTAATTGGCTGACATTAAACAAGATTTATCCATTTCCTGAGTTTGACATCAATATAGTCATCTCTCACCTTTTTCTTCTAAATGCAGGTTGAGGATTACAGAGTTAAAGGAAACTAAAGCAAATAGCCACTGTATTTTCTAATGTATCCGTGAAGACGTCTCTCAAAACCCTTCCGGCTGTTTACACACTTAATAATTCCATGCAGCTTAGTTTAAACATCTGATCATTTTTATCCAATGAGAAAATAAGTACACAACCTCAACTTTCATGAGGAGAAAAAGGTGAATTGTTATACAGGAAATGTGTGGCTGAAAATGCCATTCACATGTGGAATATACTATGCTTTTATTTTATTGTAATCAAATAAGCCTTTTAAAGCATTGTCAAAAGACTTATCAAAACATCAAGGTGGTGGACTTCCGGGAGGCGGGCCGAGTGACTGGCCTATTTTACATTAAGCTCTGTCCCACGATCCTTTCAAACCTGCCTGAATCAGGATTTTTGGGGCTTTTCGGTGATTAACAGACATGACAAGAAATCGACGGAGCGCCAGAACAAACCGGCGTTTTGTATTTCTTCTAAATCCTCCCGGAATCTGCTCTTTTCAGCACACAAAAAGTCTCTACAAAGGAGAAAAGAGCCACAAATAGCAAATCATTACCTATTATCTATTACTTTTAAAGTGCTCTTATTATCATATTTCGAATTGATAATATCTTGTTAATAAAACCTTTCCTGTGTGTAATTCATTGTCAGGATACAGGTTCCGGGGCAGCAAGGTCAAGCCAATATGCAATGAATGGGGTCTTACAAGGCAGATAGATTTATATAAACAGATTTATTGAGAGCATGAAAGGAATGACTAAAGGCTATAACAATATAGGAAGGGTATGCAACATAAGGAGAATGCTGAGTAAAGGATATCAATGGGTAACTGAAGTTATAGATAAATAATAGGCAGGAATGGTAGACTAGAACTAAAGATAAAATAGCTCTATAAGAATGAAGCAAACGCAGATAATGAACAGGGAGAAATATATAACTTATGCAGATTGCAGGTATAGGCAGAATATAGGGAGAGACCTAGTTAGGATAATGGATATTGGAGGAAGGTCTTAAGAAAAATAGGAAACAAGAGCAGAGAATTAGTTGTAGGCTGAGAGTCCTGGGGAATGCAGAGGGTTCTGTATCTGTAGAGGGGTCCTGGGTATGTAGAACAGCGGGTTTGAGGATTCTGCAGGATAGTGGGTTAAGGATTCTGCAGGATGCAGGGCAGCGGGTTGATGATTCTGAGGAGTCGACAACAGGAGATCTTTAAACGGGTCTGCAGCAGAAGGTCTTTAACAGGATCAGGAACTGTGGCAGAAGGTCTTTAACAGGAACTGTGGCAGAAGGTCTTTACCAGGAACTGTGGCAGAAGGTCTTTACCAGGAACTGTGGCAGAAGGTCTTTACCAGGAACTGTGGCAGAAGGTCTTTACCAGGAACTGTGGCAGAAGGTCTTTACCAGGAACTGTGGCAGAAGGTCTTTAACAGGAACTGTGGTAGAAGGTCTTTACCAGGAACTGTGGCAGAAGGTCTTTACCAGGAACTGTGGCAGAAGGTCTTTACCAGGAACTGTGGCAGAAGGTCTTTACCGGGAACTGTGGCAGAAGGTCCTTACCGGGAACTGTGGCAGAAGGTCTTTACCAGGAACTGTGGCAGAAGGTCTTTACCGGGAACTGTGGCAGAAGGTCCTTACCGGGAACTGTGGCAGAAGGTCTTTACCGGGAACTGTGGCAGAAGGTCTTTACCGGGAACTGTGGTAGAAACTGGTGTTCAGGACAAGACTGGTTTAGCTCCTTCCAGCTTGGAGATTCCAAGGCAATGAAAAAGCATTGAGCTTTAGGTGTGGCTGGGTTTTAAGCATGGAATATTCAGTTAGATTAGACAACACCTGTGCGCTGTATGGTGGAGGTGAGTCTTGGTAATTACTCCTGAAGCTTACTATGAGCCAGCACTAGGTTTTTTATTACGCCGGCGGCGACGCTCCTTACATTCATTTACATTTAGAGTAATAAATTCTTATATTATAAAATGCTTAAATCGTGCAAGACATCCATTATTGACAACCTATTATCTACTATTTTAAAGGGCTCTTATTATAATATTTCTAATGAATGAGAAAATGGTCAAGCGATTTTTATCGTTTTTTGTTTTGAATATATTGTAACCCCTATTCCCTATATTGAGTAGGATTAAACTTATGGGAACACGCTGTATGTACATCATAAGGATGATGGATCGATGCGAGATGGAGCGGTCAATGTGTTTATACACAGCGATTCGAATTGATGGGAGTGCGCATGCGTGGTAGATAGCTGCTACTGGGGTCGAGGTTAGTCTAGGTGCGCAGCGTAGGATACGCATAGACCGTGGTGCACAGGCGCAAATGTGCCTCTACCGCCGTATGGAATCTACGGTGGTGGGCTGAATGGATGATACAGGGGGATATGAACGTGTGTCTACAAGAGGTGATTTATCTGTACACCAAGAGGATCGACTCATTATAGATCCCCCACACGGCGAGGTACAGATTATATAAATCGCGGTGGAAAACCATATATGACGGCCCGAGAATGCGCTGATGCGTATAAACTGGGATTTAAATGCAATATAATATACACATACATTGTAGTATGCAGCCGCGCGTGTGCCTCTGCGTATGTGCGCGTTGTGATAGTGAATACAGTGGAATGTATAGTGGTTTAGGGCGATTTAGAGATTTTTTGCACAATTAGTGGATTTTTATACACTAAAACCGCTTATAAAATATAGATCTTGTATAATTATATGACGAATATCCCAATCAATAAGTTGGACTACTATAGAGTATGGTCGTAGTCACGCTATAAAAGGCTTATCAAAATATCAAGGTTCCTGTACATAAATGTTAGACTTTAGAGCTCTTCTATTTTGCAAAAACGTATAGAATTAGGATTACACAAAATAAAACCAAAAAGTTGTCAAAAAACATATAAGGGGTTATTCAGAGAGAGCCGATTTTACCCCGAAATGTCACCGAACAGTGAATTTCCCAATACCATGGTGTTCCGGGGCCATTCGGCTATTCAGAGAGCAAACAGTTCGCCAAATTTTGGCGAATTGCCTGCACGTACGTTGCCTGTTTGAAGGCAGCGAAATCCACAAAGAGAAGCAATGGTTAATCTATTCAGAGAACACCGAACAGCGAACAGCGAAAAGGTGTCGAACTGCCCTGCTGTTCGGTATTTTCATTCGGCTGGTTTATTCAGGCGAACCCCATAAGCGTCAATGTTAAAAATATTCCCGTTTTACTCAATATCTAATAAACCGTTTATTATTTTAATCTGCAGTAAAAAGTCTCTATATTAATAGATTTTATAGGGTCTTTTAGGCAGTTTCTGAATTTTTTGGTCAAATTTTATTTTTGTTTTTTTTGAAGACTTTTAATTTTAATCTGTAACAGACTTTTTATTATCATTTATTGGATCTTATATGTAAATTCCCAGCATTTTAGTTCAGTAGTTTTTTGCAAACAGCATTTTAATTTTGACACTTTCATACAAGCGTACTGTTGGCTTTTTTTTTTTAACCCATTTGTCAGCTTGTCAGCTTTTTCCGGCGACTGGTCTGCGCGGTGATCGGTGGCTCATCAGCTTTTTCCCAAGTGTTCGGCGTGTTTTTTGCAGCGGTTCCAGCGGGTGTTCGGTGGTTTATTGGTGGGTTATTTGGCGGGCTTGAGGCGGGTTTGCAGCGGAATTGCCATGGGTTTTCCATTCACTCCAGGGACCCTGCGTCAAATACTGAATTCACTGCAGGACCGGGAACTTTGATTCCCCGAGGTGCAGGGAAGTGGGGGAATGAGAGAGCATCGAAATGTCGGTGAGACATCACCCAAAGGGTGTCACCTTTGCACCACATGTGCCATTGGTCTCAATTGATGGAGTCTTTACATGGAGAAAGTCTGATTAAAACTGACAGAATGACTTTTGTGGACAGACAATAGTCCTGCATACCTGAGTCTTTTAGAAAGCCATCTGATATGTGTCCAGAATAAGCAGGTACTAGGAATCCTCTCCATCCCACGTGGGTCTTTTTACACTTGACTAGCTTGAACACACAGTTTAGTTTAACCCCTTCACTGCTGATGACGTGTGGGACACGTCCTCATTGATGCACGTTACATGCTGAGGACGTGCCCCACACATCATCAGCTGTGCGGAACCCCCGGCGGAGATACTCACCTCTCTGTCCGGGGTCCCGCGGCGTTCTGACTTCAGCATCCTCAGACGCTGAAGTGAAGTGGACAATATAGTCCTTCCTCGGATGCCAGTCTCTGTTCTAATCGGTGGAGAAATCAGGTAAGTGACAGTGCGCGGTTAAAGAAATCACACAGACAATCGAAGGAATCTATGCGGCTTCTCTGGTCAAAGCCAATGATCTCTCTGTTTAATGATAGGTTTCGATACATGTTTTATAGTAGTTTGCTGCATAAGCGAGTGGGAGTCAACTTAACATTTTAGTCAACTTCAGCATAAAATTGTGTACATACAGATTATTTTATTAACTATATAAGAATCAAATATCAGCTATTTCTAAGGGTCAAGGTATCATGCGTCATCGGCGTAGTCAGCAGGTTTCTCCACATCCTGGGTGATGTCTTGTGATGTCTTGTAATGTCCTGTACCAGGATGCAAAATGTCCTGTAACAGGATGCAAAAATGGGTCCTCCATCCTGCTTGTGGTCAATTATTTCTGCAGAGACAGCGTGTGGTCCATTATTTCTGCAGAGACAGCGAAATTACGCAAGATACATTTTGGTTTTATCTGAAAAGACAGTTTTATTCATTTCTTCTTAAAGACATAGCAAACTTAACTTAAATGAGCATTTTTCTAGGCCTTTTTCTAGGCCTTTGAATATTATGAAAGCAGATACATGTTCTTGTCCACAACAGTCCCCCCTAAAAATGCACATTTCTCAAATGTTCCCTTGGAGACGAGCCGCGCCTTCATCCGTTCCCCTAATAGTCTCGCCAGCCATCCCAAATCTTCACCGGAGGTTGAGACGAGAAACTCCTATTGAGTAAAACCCCTTTGTATTCCAGACGTGGGCATGGTCGAGACCAGTGGGTCAAAAATCGGGCCTTCAACTCGTCTTGCAATGGGTCACTAACCTTGGCTCAAAGTTAAATCACATACGGGTTTCCGGAGGGAGGGGGTGCATGGTTTCATAACTCTGTGGTTGCGTCATCACTGGTGGGTGGATTTTGTCATAAATCTTATTCACAGGAATCTCCATAAATTGTAGACTAGCATAGGAAGTGGCAATATTCTCCCCAGTGTCCCCACACACGTGACTAAGCATAACGGGGGTAGTGGACTCCACAGTTCTTTCTACAACCTTTTTAATGCAGGGTAAAACACAACATCCAATCACCGCCAACAGAACCATTACTACCAGGATAACTATCCCTATTTGTGTGAGGATTTTCGGCCAGCCACTCATCCAACTAAAATACTGATCCCATGGATCAGTAATACCAGAATTCTTCTTCAGTTCTTCAGACAGGTCTTCCAATTGTTTAATGGCTTTAGTGACCTTACCGGTGGGGTCTGTGTTATCTGGGATAAAGGTGCAACAGGAGCCACCAGTACCTTTCAGCATCTTACAGACCCCACCCCTCTCTGCCAGTAGCATATCGAGGGCCATGCGGTTCTGGAAGGTCATCGCAGAGGTCGGGCCTAGCTGGTCGGCCAAACCCTGGAGGGCATCTCGGGTTTAGTTAACAAACCTCTGCTGGTTGTAATAGATGTAGTTGATCCAATCAACATTCTTGTTGATGGTTATCATGTGGATTAAAGATTTGAATCCTGCCTTTACCTGGTCTCTAGCTTTGAACTCATTAGGCACCCCCCTTGGGACTCCTATGACATCAAGGTAGATGTGGGGATCAAAACTTCCAGGTACAGATTTTGCCTCTCTCCTTCGTCTAGTGAGTCCGGGGGTGTGGGCTACTGGCAGATCATCATCAAAGGGCAGGATGTGGAGGGGCATGATGGCTTTAGCCAGAGCACACTCACCGTCCCATGCACCTACCAAGCGAGAGCGGACTCGCAGGTCACCGCAGATCCAATAGACATTTCCCAGGGATATCACCTGGTTTTGCACTTTCTCCTTCTCCACAGCGCTGTACCATGCACAATAACCTTCTGTGAAGTTTCCAACTACCCGGCCACCGGTCCCCCAGCCTCCGTTGCTGCTCTCTCACATGGAGGTCTACACTTGAGCCATACCCCCAGACCGGGTGAGAGAAATGGTGGCGGGGTCGGACTCCTGCTCTCTCCCACCTGCACCTACCAGCATCTCCCTCCACCCCATCCCTCTCCTTCTCCTCCTTCGAGACACACTGCATCCGCCTGTTCTCTCCTCTGGCTCTCAGGGTGGCAGTCATCTACCGCCCACCGGGACCAACCTCCCAGTTCTTTGACCACTTTGCTACCTGGCTTTCTCACTTCCTTTCTTCTAATCTTCCATGCCTAATTCTCGGGGACTTCAACATTCCCATTGATGATCCTTCCGCCCCTGCTGCCTCCAAACTTCTTTCACTCACGTCCTCCCTTGGACTCACACAATCCTCCCTCCTCCCTACCCACCGCGATGGTCACGCTATTGACCTTGTCTTTTCCAACCTCTGCTCCATTTCTGAGTTCAACTGTCGCCCTTTCCCCATCTCTGACCACCACCTTCTCTCTTTCAACCTATCTGGACTTCCTAAACACCCTGCTCCCCCACCCCGCACACACACTCGCAGAAATCTACATGCTGTGGACCCCCATCAATTCTCCAACCTACTTCACCACCTCCCTCATACCTCATCCTTCACCTGCCCTGATGCTGCCACTAATCACTACAACACTACTCTTATCTCTGCTCTAGACACTCTTGCTCCTCTTCGACTCTGTAAGGCCCCACGCCGCCAGCTTCAGCCCTGGCACACCCTCCAGACACGCTACCTGCAAAGATGCTCCCGCACCGCAGAGCGTGCCTGGAGGAAATCCCGCTCTGAAGCTGATTTTGTTCACTTCAAGTTTATTCTCCGGTCATACACCTCTGCCCTCCACTTGGCCAAACAATCCTTCTTCTCATCTCTTATATCTACGCTGTCCTCCAACCCTAAACGGCTCTGGTCCACCTTCAACACCCTCCTCTACCCACCTGCACCTCCCCCCACAGCTGCCTTCAGCGCTCAAGACCTGGCAGACTACTTCCTCAGTAAAACTCTAACTATCAGAAGTAACATCCCAACACAAGATAGTTATCTGCCACCTCCACTCCCAGAGGTCCCCTCTGCCACCCTCTGTCGCTTCCTCCCAGCCACTGAGGAGGAAGTCAATTCCTTATTGTCCTCCTCACATCTCACCACATGCCCGCTCGACCCCATTCCCTCACATCTAATTCCTCCCCTCTCCTCCTCCCTCACCCCTGCTCTCACACACATCTTCAACCTATCTCTCTCCACTGGCTCCTTTCCATCCGCCTTCAAACACGCGCTAGTTACCCCTTTACTAAAGAAACCATCCCTCGATCCCAACTCTCCATCCAACTACCGCCCTGTATCCCTGCTTCCCTTCACATCAAAGCTCTTAGAAAAACTAGTCTTCAACCGCCTCTCCCTCTTCCTGTCCTCCAATTCCCTACTTGACCCCCTGCAATCTGGCTTCCGTCCCCTTCACTCAACTGAAACTGCCCTCACCAAAGTCACCAACGACCTCCTAACTGCTAAAAAACACGGCCACTATTCTATTCTCATCCTGCTCGACCTCTCGGCTGTTTTTGACACTGTTGACCACCCCCTCCTTCTACAGACCCTCAACTCTCTGGGTCTCAGTGACACAGCACTCGCTTGGGTCGAATCCTATTTATCCAACAGGTCCTTCTGTGTCTCCTTTGCTGGAAACTCCTCCTCCTCATTGCCTCTATCTGTTGGTGTACCTCAAGGCTCTGTCCTTGGTCCTCTGCTCTTTTCCATCTACACCTCCTCCCTGGGCAAAATCATCAACAGCTTTGGCTTTAATTACCACCTCTACGCTGATGACACTCAGATCTACCTCTCTACCCCTGATCTCTCTCCCCCTGTCCTTTCAAAAGTCAGTGACTGTTTATCTGGCATCTCCTCCTGGATGGCCTCCCACCACCTAAAGATCAACATGTCAAAGACTGAACTCCTACTTATTCCTCCCTCCAATGCCTCCCCACTTCCTGACTTCTCTATCACGGTGGAGGGTATCACCATTTCCCCATCAAACCAAGTTCGCTGTCTTGGAGTTACACTTGACTCTGCTCTTTCCTTCATCCCCCACATCAAGTCTCTTTCCTCCTCCTGCCGATACCAACTGCGTAATATTTCCGAATTCGGCCATTTCTTACCGCTGTCACCACAAAACAACTCATACACGCCCTGGTAATCTCCCGACTCGACTATTGCAATAATCTCTTATCTGGCCTCCCTCTGTCCCGCCTCTCCCCCCTACAATCCATCCGGAACGCCTCCGCCAGGCTAATTCACCTCACCCGCCGCTCTGTCTCTGCCGCTCCCCTCTGTGAGTCCCTTCACTGGCTCCCCATCCACTGCAGAATTAAGTTCAAAATCCTTATCCTTACCTACAAAACCCTCACTAACTCAGCTCCCCACTACCTGTCCTCACTAATCACCAAATACACCCCGGCCCGCTCCCTAAGGTCAAACAGTGACCTGCGCCTAGCTTCTCCCCGCATCACCTCTTCCCATGATAGACTGCAGGATTTCTCACGCGCAGCCCCCACTCTCTGGAACGCTCTCCCTCGTACTGTCAGACTTTCCCCTAACTTCTCTTCCTTCAAACGCTCCCTTAAAACGTTCCTATTTAGGGAAGCCTACCACCCAACTCACTGACACAACCATCAATCACTCTCACCTTACAGTCCTCTCCTCCTGTTTCCAACCCCAACCCTCCCAGATTGTGAGTTCCTACGGGAATAGGGCCCTCATCTCCTCCTGTACTGTTTGTCAAATGTTGTTCAATGTATTGTAACCCTGTCTATACTGTGCTTATTGTACAGCGCTGCGGAATATGCTGGCGCTTTATAAATAAAGAATAATAATAATAATAATAATAACAGGTGTAGTTCCCAGGGTAGACAGTGATACTCTCTGAGAGTCTGGGGTTTTGTGTCTGGAGGGGGTATTTGGACTTCCATTCTTTGCAAGCATCGTGACTTAGAGTGGTGTTGGTAAACAAATTGAGAAAACATTACTCGATATCCTCAGGGATATTGAGAGGTACCATACCTAGATGAGGCCTAGCAGTACCACAAACATAGCAATTGGTTCTGTTGTGGGACTGAGCGCTATATTTCATCCATTCTAACCAAACATTCATATCTGAGTATCCTGTTTCAATGGCCATAGTATCCTCGAACGTGGGATCAGCGATGGCTACTATACCATTGGAAGAGATCATCATGTGGTGATTAAGGGGTTTGGACTGTTGGCGTGGATGGACCCAGTCAGGGGCAAGGTACATATCTCGCAGGCGGAATTTTCCCAGGGTCTGAGGATTCTCTGAACCCCTTTTTACCCACAACCCCAGAACATAGATCCCTGCATCCTCGGGTCCAGGATTTTCTAGGGTTAGAATTAGTTTCAGTGCCGTTGCCCCTGTTCTAAGCTGAACTTCCCCATCATCATCTGACTCCTGTAATTCGTACTTGGGGCATGTGTTTGGGGCCATTTTCAGTGTTATGCGAGCGAGAAGTGATTTACCATTTTCATCTTTCCTATCTAGGGCGATCTGTGGTTTGTGTCCCCAGGGAACTCCAGTATTCCATCCCACCGATGCCCAACTACCATACTCCTGTCCCCAATAACTATTGGTAACACACATATATATGTCATAATCATGTGGAATCCCATTTCTCCAGATACATTGCAAGCGGGGACCTGGGCATGGGTGTATGTCACAATAGTTAAAGGTGTATGTAGCCACTCGAGTGTTAGAGGAATTGTACCAGAAAGTGGTTAGTTTGTTTTCGGCGGCAGTAATATCCATTGCGTGTCCCATGACATTGGCATTGTCCGCCAGTTGTCCTAGGACACCTCCCACCTGTTCCCTCACAACTGTTTGCACCAAATCAACTGTCGCCTGTCCCACTATGACAGCCACGTTTTGCCCTTGGATTCCCACCCCCCAAATGAGAAGGATATACATAATCATGGTTGTTTTGTTGTCCGGTCCGCTTCTGGTGTACAGGTCTTTTTACAGTGGGAGGCGTGGATCCAGGTGGATTTTCCTTCCAACTTTACTGAAGTTGCTGTTGTGAGGAGGACCTGGAAGGGACCGTCGTATCTGGGCTCAAGTGGATTTTTCCAAAGAAACTTCTTCACTAGTACCCAATCTCCTGGGACCAGTTGATGAGTATCGTCGATACTCTCAGGGTCTGGAATGCAAGAGAACACTTGACCATGTATATCAGTTAATATTTTCGAGACACTGGTGACATATTTTACTAGACTGTCAGACTGTAACTGCAATTGTTGAGGGAAATAGCACCCTAGTCTAGGGGCCGTGCCGAACCATATTTCAAAGGGTGACAGGTTGTGTAGGCCTCTGGGAGTATTCCTGATGCTAAAAAGGGCCATGGGTAGACTTTATGGCCAGGGCAAACCAGATTCTTGTGCTATTGTCAGCATTCTAGATTTGAGGGTACCGTTTAATCTTTCAACTTTTCCGCTGCTTTGTGGGTGGTACGGATCATGAAAAGCAAGGGTGACCCCTAGAGCGGACCAAATTTCCCTAGTTATGGTTGCGGTGAATGCAGGCCCTTGGTCACTCTCTATCACTTCAGGGACGCCAAACCTGCAGATAATCTCTGTTGGTAATTTCTTAGCTGTTGTTTTAGCTGTCATGTTAGTTACTGGGTAGGCCTCAGGCCATCCTGAAAACATGTCTACAAGTACGAGAGCATATTCATATCTTCCACTCTTAGGCATCTGAATATGATCTATTTGGACCCGTTGGAAAGGATATAAAGGCTTAGCCAGGTGTCTTGTCGGGACTTTCACTGGTCTACCTGGATTACATTTAGCACAGATAGCGCAGGATTTGCAGTACGAGGCAGTGAGAGTGGAAATGCCTGGCGCGTAGTATTGTTTGCAAATGAGTGCATTCATCAATGTTTTTGAAAGGTGTGAGTGCCCATGTGCCCATTGTACTATAGCCGGATAGAGTGCCTTAGGTAAGCACACTTTATTTCTTATGCAAAGGAGTCCATGCATGCTTGTGGCCCCCCTTTTCTCCCAGTCTCCCTTCTCACTGTGTGATGCAGAGCCCTGCAACTGTGTTATTTGTAATTCTGAAACAGGAGTCTGTACAAGTAGTGGGACAAGCTGCTCGAATTCCTTTTCCGGTGTCTGAGTGGCTGCTTGTTTTGCTGCCTGGTCTGCTAGATGATTTCCTCTTGCTTCAGGTGTATTAAGCTTGCCATGTGCTTTTACTTTTAGCACTGCAACATGTTGGGGTAGAAAGAGAGCGTCTCCGGAGCAGTGTCTCCGGTTGGGAATGCTATGCCACCCATGTCTGTATCCACTGGCACGCTGCCAGCCATGTCTGTATCCGCTGGCACGCTGCCAGCCATGTCTGTATCTGCTGGCACGCTGCCAGCCATGTCTGTATCCACTGGCACGCTGCCAGCCATGTCTGTATCTACTGGCACGCTGCCAGCCATGTCTGTATCCACTGGCATGCTGCCAGCCATGCCTGTTCCCACTGGCAATGAAAAGCAAGCCATGCCTGTTCCCACTGGCAATGAAAAGCCAGCCAAGCCTATATCCACTGGTACGATGCCAGCCATGTCTGTATCCACTGGCACGCTGCCAGCCATGTCTGTATCCACTGGCACGCTGCCAGCCATGTCTGTATCCACTGGCACGCTGCCAGCCATGTCTGTATCCACTGGTACGCTGCCAGCCATGTCTGTATCCACGGGCAATGAAAAGCCAGCCATGCCTGTTCCCACTGGCAATGAAAAGCCAGCCAAGCCTGTTCCCACTGGCAATGAAAAGCCAGCCATGCCTGTTCCCACTGGCAATGAAAAGCCAGCCATGCCTATATCCACTGGTACGATGCCAGCCATGTCTGTATCCACTGACACGTCTGTATCTACTGGCACGAAGCCAGCCATGTCTGTTTTCCTGGCACGAAGCCAGCCATGTCTGTTTCCCCTGGCAAGCAGACGGTCATGTCGGGTACTGACAATATGTCACTCGTGATGCCTGAGACTGGCCCAGTGCCAGTGGTGTCCGGGACAAGCTGTATGTCAGTAATGCCAGTCGCGCCCAGGTTAGGCAAGACAGCTGTGCCCAGTTTAGCAAGCCTTGTGAGGTGGTCACCAAGTCTACGTCTTGCTCAAAGAGAAGACAGGAAAAGTTGATCAACCCTAGCCAATCTGGTTCTGAAACCTCCACGCTCTGTTCTGGTTCCAGTGATACTACACCCTCTAAGTCCGAGGTTGCCTTACTCCGCACAGTTCTCAGGGAAATCCGGCAAGATGGTGGCCTGACAGGTACTATGATCCCCAAATCACATTGTGTTCCCAAGGGATATATACGGACGCCCTCTGGATCTTTGATGCGTGAGACGCACTGGGTAGTGCTCCAGAGACACCCTGGCATTCTGCAAGGGCTGTTGGAAGAGTCTGATTCGGATGATCCACAATATACTCCTCCTGGGGAGAGGTGTAAGACTGTTGTGGCGCCAACTGTACCATGTCCTGGTGATGTCCCATGTTCCGAGAGTTTACCAGTCATGCACACACCCTGTACTGTATCGGTCGGGGCCATGTCTACCTGTAGGGTAGTTAAGCCCATGTCTAATGGCAAGGTCATGGTCTCTGGGGTGGACAGTAAGTCCACTGTGTCTAGTGGTTCGACTGTGAGATGTAATATACAATCTCAGGGCAAGACTACTGTCACCGGATCTGGCAGTACCTCTATTACCTCTGTGTTCTATGGTGTGGACAGAACTCCTAGATCACTGCCCAGGAGACGCAAGAAGGTGACTAACCGTAGCCAACCTGGGACTGATGATTCACTCTGTTCAAGGTCCGAGGTACTCATGCCGTCAGGCCCTCGGGTACGAGACTCTAGCCCGGTTGCCGAGGGTTGTGTATGGGCTTCTAATGGTGCAGTGATCCGCAGAGTGGACCTGGAGGTTTATGAAAGAGCTTTGCTTGCTCAGGCACATACTGACTACTCTGAGTCTGAGTGGGATTCCAATGGGTACTGGTGACTGACTGTTGGTCTTATCCGTTTTCGTGCCGTCGTTCATGTTTTCTTTCTTGGGTGCCCGGGAGGTCACCCGTAAGGGAGGGGGTTATGTCACGTCTTGGCTCTGCCCCCTGCTGGTGGTAGCAGGGATTCCTGTTTGTTTTTGTTTTCAGGCTGCAGGCCATCTGTTGGGCTTGTTGGTCTGCGGTCACATGACCTGTTCTGCCCTATATGTAGGCCCAGGATTTCCCTTGATCCTTGGACCAGGATAGTCTTTCTTACCTAGTCCCTGCATGCTGTTTATCTTTGTTATCCTGTGTATTACCTTTTGCTTGGAATTTTGGACCTCTAGTTATAACCTTGTCTGTTTTATGTATTATTGTGTTTGTGCAAGTTGTAGCTGTTTTCGCTCAGCAGACATCTGGCCACGAAGCCAGCTTGCTGTTGAGTGGCACTCAGGGCTTTGTCTGTGCTCCCTGGCTGGGAGTGTCTGGTTCATCAGTCTGTATTATTGTATCAGTATTGAGCGCTACCCTGCAGCTTACACAATTCATTCTGTCTTGCCAAATACCTTCTAGTTCTAAAGCTCAAGTTTTGCTTTCCTCTATATTGTTGGGTGCTTTACGTTATCCATTGGTTTCAACCTTTGGAGCTTGGTAGCCTGTTAGAATCCAAAGAGTAATACAGGAGAACTAAGTATAGTCTGAAGGTGTTGTGCTTGATTCTGTTACTGCCTGTTTACCACATACCCGCCCTAAAGGCTTCAACCTCTGCAGATTGGGGGCTCCCCATCACCCTATTGGGGGCTCGCCATTACACAATCAGTGGATGATTTGTCGAGTAGGGAATGTGCTGCAAAGACTACTCGGAGGCAGGAAGGGGCACCGCGTGCCACGGGATCAAGGTGGCTTGAGTAATAGGCGACCGGCCGGTTGCGCCCACCGTGTTGCTGTGTAAGGACACCTGCAGCATGGCCACCTTTTTCAGACACAAATAATTTGAAAGGCTTCTCGTAATCTGGTAGGCCAGAGCCGGGGCAGCAGAAATGAAATGTTTTAGCTTATCAAAGTTGGTTATGGCATCTTCAGAGAGACAAAAGGGGTCGGTTTTAAGTGCCTCATACAGGGGCTGCATGAGGGCTGAGGCATCAGGGATCCACGATCTACAGTACGTAACGAGTCCCAGGAAAGCCTGTAACGGCTTCTTTTCCGGGGTAGTGGGACGGACAAAATGGTACGTACTCTTGACTCAGTTAAGTGTCTGTTGCCTTGGGAAATACAGTGGCCGAGGAACACTACAGTTGGAAGGCACCATTGTAATTTGGCTTTGAATGCTTTGCAGCCTTGTGAAGCGAGGTATTGCAAAAGGTTTAGAGAAGTAGTTACAGCTTCCTCACGGGAGGGGGCGCAGAGGAGGAGGTCATCCATATACTGGAGGAGGACAACCTGGGGGTTCAGTCTCTGCCACGTATCTAATACGGTGGCCATTGCTTTAGAAAACTGAGTGGGGGAATTTTGCGCCCCCTGAGGCATGACAGTCCACGTGTACTGCCTATTGTCATGGGTAAAGGCAAACAGGTACATGCAAGCTGGGTCGAGTGGCACACTGAAAAAAGCATTTGCCAAATCCACAACAGTAAAGTAACAGGCAGACGGTGGAATACCAGACAACAGAGTGTGTGGGTTGGAAACAAGTGGGGTATCTAGTATAGTTGCCTCGTTAACTGCTCGGAGATCCTGAACCATCCTGTAGGCTTCAGGTTCGCCCTTTGGGGTCTTTTTCTTGACAGGGAATAGTGGACTATTGCATGGAGAGGTGCACTGGACGAGGGCACCACTATCTACAAGTATGCGAACTTGTTTTGCAATGGCAGGCAGACTGAGACGGTTTCAGGGGGTATTGGGATTTGCGGGGTGGTGTTGCGCCAGGTTTCAAAGTTACTAGGACAGGTGGGACCTGTAAACGTCCGATATCCTCTGGGCCTTTTGACCACAGGTGATCGGGAACCTCGCATAGTTCGCGGATGGGAGGGAAGGAAATTGGGCCGGACTCAATAGACATGAGTAGGGGAATCGCGTTAAGAGCCACGCTATCGTGCAATGATAGCGGTGCAGACAGGGTTACCTGTCCATCAGGTGTGAATTTTATGGAGGCTTGGATGCGAGATAGAACATCTGCCCCAAGGAGGTTCAGGGGACAGGTATCGGACACAACAAATCTAGCGAGGAGATCTGGGCGGTTCCCTACTTGTAAGGGTTTTGTTAACAAATTGGAGTGGGGTACGCCATCTACTCCCACACATGAAATATCAATGTTAGATAGAAACGAGGGGTCCGGTATGTCAGTGGCTCATATTACGCTGCGGCTGCCCCTGTATCTACGAGGAAAGTGGTGGGGTTACCTTCAATTGGTAAGGTTACCTTAGCGAGTGGCCCCCCCTGTCCCTCCGCAGAGACAGCCATGACCAGGGAGCCTGACACAGGGGTTGCCGGTTTCCTAGCTCAGGGGCGGAGGTGGAGGAAAGTTATCTGGTGCAAAGGAGATCTCTGATTGAGATGGTCTGGTATCTACCCTTTGGGGAGTCCATGGTTTGCGGGGGATTGTGGGTTGTTTACAATCCCGTTTGAAATGGCCGTACTTTCCACAATTAAAACAGGATCTTGGAGGGCGCATCCCATCACTACTAGGCGCCCCTCCAACTGTACCCGCTGCCATAAGGGGAGTGGGTTTCTTTGTCAGGAAAATGGATTCTAAACCTTTTGCTACCAGGAGGAGGGTGTCTAGGGGGAGCACCCGGTATTCAGGTCTAGCCGTAATAAGACCTTTCCTTACATGTTCCTTTAGACCAGAAACGAATGCCGAGGATAACATTTGACCATGTGATTTATTGTAGGCATTAAACCCTAGGTCGGAGAACACTTGCATCAACCTGGCATAATATTTCTCAACTGACTCAGCCTTATCTTGAGTGATATCATTTATAGTGGTTGCCTGGTCAGCTAATCTGTCCTTTGCCCACTCTCTGAGTTGTTCGCAAAATTCTATACCTGACTGGTACGAGGCATCAGATACTAAGCGCGCAGAAGTAAACCCTTTTTCCATTATGGGCCAATACCCATCGCCTGCTTTTATTTCACACAAACTTAAAAGATCTCTCCATGCTGCAGAGTAAGTATTCTGAATCTGAACTATGCGTCTATAAAAGGGCATAGGTTGTTTTTCCAGGTCAGGTAATGTGCCTGCTAGGGAGGAGGCTTGAGATGGTGTGAAGGTGACGTGCATGATGGGGACGTCAGGGGAAGTGAAATCTCCCAGTCGGGGAGATGGTCCCGGTACTCGGGCAGTTGGGAGCGTCCAGGTTACATTATTTTTGGGAGTCGGAGGGATGTTGTGGGTGTTTCGGTAGAAAGGGTACGTGGTGTCGGTTTGGTGGGGTGGAAAGGTCATGAGATCTTGGTGCTGGGGTGGAAAAGTTGTGGACCAGCTACGGGTGACCTGGGGTGTGGTTGCAGGTAACCCTATATGGGATGTTAGGGAATCACAGGAACGATTTACTGAGTCATAAGAATGACTGGAGGAAGGTGGTTGACCTTGGTCACCGGTACGGTCTATCGTTTGGAGGGTGGTATCTAAATTGGGCAAATGAGGCATTATAGGTGATATAGTCGGGGTCTGACTTGCGGTTGTTGATGGGGATGTGGCAGAACCGGGTGTGTAGTATGCCCCATCTGTACTTAATACAGGGTAAAGACTCGTTGGGGGTGATTTTTCTATTTTCCTTTTGGAACCTCGCCATATGAAGGGGGCTCAGATCTTGGGGTGAGATAGTAGTAATCCGTTTTTCCTTTCTTTTCTAATGTTTCTATCCACCTTCGTTCTCAATTTCTTTTGCAACCCTATACCTTGCCTGTGCTACATTCCATAATCCATTATCTATCAACATTCCTTTTTTATTCTTCAACACATTTCTCCATTCCTCTACCTGTAGTCTGGGATTATCTAATTCGCAAAATCTGCCTAAAATCTTTAGTTTTGTCACATTTCTTTTGCCTGTCCTTTCCTCAACTAACCTGCATGGTGACAACCAACCAGCATGGCTACTCTGTTCATTTCCCATTCTCGATTGTTAGCTCTTTTTCCCGTTCAATTTTCAATTCACGTAGTTTATCAACAGTCAGAAATGAGGATAGACCTATATCTATCCTGTCCTATTTTAACCACGACAATAAAGAGTCTCGTCCTCTCCTATATTCCAAATATAGGACCCTGCTAGAAGGTGTAGCAAATACCTGTTTTACCGCAGCATATATATCCTACAGGTGCTTCCTTTACCGCGTCACCTGTTCCTACTAGATATATATAGTCTTGTGAGTTACTACTAGATACGCCTAATGCATCATCTATATACCGGTACCCACAAAAACTCCACTGACTGTCAATCAAACTATACTTCAATCAGAGATATATCGCGTCCTACTACCAAGCTTGTGTTCACCTGTTACTGTTAGGAAAGTCCTACTACCAGGTACGCGTCTATTACATCACATCACCTGTTACCGTCTGGAGATAGCTAACCAGGTACACCCCACTTGTTACCACAGGATCGCGATAATCTCTCTGACTAACAACCAAATCACAATATCTTATCAGAAAATATGCTATCAATTCAAAGAACCGTGAACAGACGTACAAACAGACAACTGGCATGCGATTCGTGGGCAGTATAACGGGCACCTGGGCAAAGTTGAATAAAACCCCACTTTTGATGCCTTTCCCAAGTGTCACACTGGGGTTTCCTGGGGTAGGATCACAAACCAGAACACGTCACCGGCAGGATAACAAAAGGTATCTTACCTGTGAGGTTACGAAGTTGATCAGGCTCCAGTTCTGGTGTGGTCCCGCCAGGAAATCCTCGTTGGTGGCACACTGGCTAAAGCATGTAACCCAGGGCCCCACAGTGCAGGTGCCAGATTGAAGTGGACAATATAGTCCTTCCTCGGATGCCAGTCTCTGTTCTAATCGGTGGAGAAATCAGGTAAGTGACGGTGCGCGGTTAAAGAAATCACACAGACAATCGAAGGAATCTATGCGGCTTCTCTGGTCAAAGCCAATGATCTCTCTGTTTAATGATAGGTTTCGATACATGTTTTATAGTAGTTTGCTGCGTAAGCGAGTGGGAGTCAACTTAACATTTTAGTCAACTTCAGCATAAAATTGTGTACATACAGATTATTTTATTATCTATATAACAATCAAATATCAGCTATTTCTAAGGGTCAAGGTATCATGCGTCATCGGCGTAGTCATCGGCGTCATCGGCGTAGTCAGCAGGTTTCTCCACATCCTGGGTGATGTCTTGTGATGTCCTGTAATGTCCTGTACCAGGATGCAAAATGTCCTGTAACAGGATGCAAAAATGGGTCCTCCATCCTGCTTGTGGTCAATTATTTCTGCAGAGACAGCGTGTGGTCCATTATTTCTGCAGAGACAGCGAAATTACGCAAGATACATTTTGGTTTTATCTGAAAAGACAGTTTTATTAACTTCTTCTTAAAGACATAGCAAACTTAACTTAAATGAGCATTTTTGTAGGCCTTTGAATATTATGAAAGCAGATACATATTCTTGTCCACAACAGAAGTCAAGCTCCCCCCCAACGTAAATGACGTCATCGCGCCATGAGCGATGACGTCATTTCCAGGCGACCCCCTGGGAGATAGCCTGGAAGGGAGAGGGAATCCGTTCGGATCCCTCTCCCTCCCGATTGGGAAGGAGCAGTGCCAAAAGCCAGGCACCGCTTAAAAGGGGAGAGTCTCAGCTTTAACCCCTCAAGCGCCGGGTCACACTTCAGCACCTTGCGGCGCCGAAGTGCGGCTTTGCTCTGGTGGGGGCCGCTATCTTGGATGGCGGCTCCACCCCCGGGTCCCCCCTCTCTGCCCGACATCATCACGCATAGCATGATGATGTCAGATAGCCGGGGAACCCCTGGCCACTTTACACCTCCAACAGATATCAGGCAACAATGGATCCATAGCATGTAAAACAGACGGGGTAAGAAACCATCTCATAAACAATTTACAATTCGATTCACGAAGCGCCTGACTCCTGGACGCAAAGTATGTAAGTTCGAAAGCCCTGGACCATTCCTCAGCCGAAATATCTACTCCTAAATCTGTTTCCCACTTAAGTAGCAATGGAGAATCAATTTTATAGGCCCCTCTCATTATGTATGAATAAAGATTCGAGACAATATGTCCATATCTATTCTTATCGGTACAGAAGGTCTCAAAGGGGGCCAATGGAGGCAACCCCTCTGTCAACCACGTAGTAGAGCGAATAAAGTGACTTAGTTGGGTATATTGGAACTTCACCATAGACTTGTTCGCTATTTCTGGGGCCACCAATCGGTCCAGGGGGAGCAATCTGTCGTCTTCCACTACTGCTTCTAGCGGTATATACGGTTTTGGTAGTAACCCATCCAAAAATGTCAGGGTCAGTCCCGGTGGGAACAGGGGATTGTGAGTCAAGGGTGTCAGGCGGGAAGTCAGTGTAGTCAGTCCTAACGCCACTCCATGTTTTCTCCACAGCCTTAGCAGTGTGCCCAGCAGCGGGTGTGACCGAAGCCCCAGGTTTGCCAGCGGTGCCGACTGCCAGGGCAAGGAGGACAATGGCTAAGTAATTCCTGCCTGTAACACATTTTCCCAAAGCTTACAATCGTTCCTTTTGCCAAGCCGTATAGTATAGAAGAAACCGCTGCTAGATAGTAAAAATAAGCATGGGGCAAGCCCAGACCACCCCTTCCCATCGGTCTTGTCAATTCACTGTAAGATATACTCGCCCTCTTCCCCCTCCAAACATAGCCTGTAAATGTCTGTCGCAAATCAGAGAAAAATGTCTGAGGTACAGTAATAGGAAGGGTTTGGAACAAATACAACAGTCGAGATAATACATTCATCCGTAAGACATTGATCCTTCCCAACCATGAAATATGGGGTAAGTTCCAGTTAGAAGTCAGTGTAGTCAGTCCTAACGCCACTCCATGTTTTCTCCACAGCCTTAGCAGTGTGCCCAGCAGCGGGTGTGACCGAAGCCCCAGGTTTGCCAGCGGTGCCGACTGCCAGGGCAAGGAGGACAATGGCTAAGTAATTCCTGCCTGTAACACATTTTCCCAAAGCTTACCCATCGTTCCTTTTGCCAAGCCGTATAGTATAGAAGAAACCGCTGCTAGATAGTAAAAATAAGCATGGGGCAAGCCCAGACCACCCCTTCCCATCGGTCTTGTCAATTCACTGTAAGATATACTCGCCCTCTTCCCCCTCCAAACATAGCCTGTAAATGTCTGTCGCAAATCAGAGAAAAATGTCTGAGGTACAGTAATAGGAAGGGTTTGGAACAAATACAACAGTCGAGATAATACATTCATCCGTAAGACATTGATCCTTCCCAACCATGAAATATGGGGTAAGTTCCAGTTACGTAAGTCCCCCTTGCTCTGTTGCAACAGAGAAACATAATTCAACTGAAATAATTTGTCTAGTTCCGACGATAAGCGTATTCCTAAATAGTTAAGTCCCTCCGGAACCCACCGCATTCCAAAGGTATGATGAATACTCTCAGTCACGACTCGTGAAAGGTTTACCCCTAGAAACTCACTCTTCAGCACGTTAATTTTATATCCCGAGAAAGCTGCGAATGCATCTAATTCCGTCATCATAGCCGACACCGATGAAAGGGGATCCGTCAAGGTGAACAACAGGTCATCCGCCAATGCGGCCACCTTGAGCTCCAGCCCCGGAACAGTTACTCCTCGAATCGCAGGATTATCTCTAATCGCCTGCAATAGGGGCTCCAGATACAGCAGGAACAGGAGAGGGGACAGAGGGCACCCCTGTCGAGCCCCATTATGTATCGTCAATGGAGTCGATTGTCTGCCATTAACCCGCACTCGTGCCTGAGGGTAGTCATACAGCGCCCGCAACCAAGAACACCATCGATCACCAAAACCCATCGTCTCCAACATCCGAAAAAGATAAGACCAGTCCACTTGGTCAAACGCTTTTTCAGCGTCAACCGAGAGGACTAACAAAGGCTGATCCATCGTGGAAGCATGATGGATGAGGGAGACAGTACGAATAGTATTATCACGGGCTTCCCTGCCCGGTACAAAGCCCGTCTGGTCTCGGTGAATCACAGAAGTCAGGAGAGGCTTAAGTCGTATAGCCAGTATTTTCGTAAACAATTTTAAGTCAACGTTTATTAAAGATATGGGTCTATAATTAGCGCAATCTAACGGGTCTCTATCCGGTTTCAGTATCACAGAGATAGAGGCGAGGAGCGTCGCAGGTGGAATAGGAAAGGTATATATCAAATCCCCTAACGAGGAATAATTACCTATTATTCAATTAAAACATATACTTTTATTATTCAATTAAAAAATTAGAAGGGTTCTCAAAATTAGAACACAAATTAATTTAAATTAAACAAAAGATCCCACATTGAATCAGTGAGAAAATAAGTGTATCACTCAAGTAAATGGTGCGTCCACCAATTTACATAATTAGCGCAAGTGACATGAATGGTAGATAGTAACCACAATCAAACATGTCAAAATATAGAAAATTTGATTAAAGAGGAGATATTATCCTCCCAAATATGCGCATCTGACAATACAGAATCAATGATAGGTATTGATTAATATAAATGACTATTTAAACAATTGACCGCCTCAGTTAGACATGATTAAATTCCTCCCCTCTCCTGCTCCCTCACCCCTGCTCTCACACACATCTTCAACCTATCTCTCTCTACTGGCTCCTTTCCATCCGGCTTCAAACACGCGCTAGTTACCCCTTTACTAAAGAAACCATCCCTAGATCCCAACTCTCCATCCAACTACCGCCCTGTATCCCTGCTTCCCTTCACATCAAAGCTCTTAGAAAAACTAGTCTTCAACTGCCTCTCCCTCTTCCTGTCCTTCAATTCCCTACTTGACCCCCTGCAATCTGGCTTCCGTCCCCTACACTCAACTGAAACTGCCCTCACCAAAGTCACCAACGACCTCCTAACTGCTAAAAAACACGGCCACTATTCTATTCTCATCCTGCTTGACCTCTCGGCTGCTTTTGACACTGTTGACCACCCCCTCCTTCTACAGACCCTCAACTCTCTGGGTCTCGGTGACACTGCACTCGCTTGGGTTGACTCCTATTTATCCAACAGGTCCTTCTGTGTGTCCTTTGCTGGTAACTCCTCCTCCTCATTGCCTCTATCTGTTGGTGTACCTCAAGGCTCTGTCCTTGGTCCTCTGCTCTTTTCCAGCTACACCTCCTCCCTGGGCAAAATCATCAGCAGCTTTGGCTTTAATTACCACCTCTACGCTGATGACACTCAGATCCACCTCTCTACCCCTGATCTCTCTCCCCCTGTCCTTTCAAACGTCAGTGACTGTTTATCTGGCATCTCCTCCTGGATGGCCTCCCACCACCTAAAGATCAACATGTTAAAGACTGAACTCCTACTTATTCCTCCCTCTAATGCCTCCCCACCTCCTGACTTCTCTATCACGGTGGAGGGTATCACCATCTCCCCATCAAACCAAGTTCGCTGCCTTGGAGTTACACTTGACTCTGCTCTTTCCTTCATCCCCCACATCAAGTCTCTTTCCTCCTCCTGCCGATACCAACTGCGTAATATTTCCAGAATTCGGCCATTTCTTACCGCTGTCACCAAAAAAAACAACTCATACACGGCCTGGTAATCTCCCGACTCGACTATTGCAATAATCTCTTATCTGGCCTCCCTCTGTCCCGCCTCTCCCCCCTACAATCCATCCTGAACGCCTCCGCCAGGCTAATTCACCTCACCCGCCGCTCTGTCTCTGCAGCTCCCCTCTGCGAGTCCCTTCACTGGCTCCCCATCCACTGCAGAATTAAGTTCAAAATCCTTATCCTTACCTACAAAACCCTCACTAACTCAGCTCCCCACTACCTGTCCTCACTAATCACCAAATACACCCCAGCCCGCTCCCTAAGGTCAAACAGTGACCTGCACCTAGCTTCTCCCCGCATCACCTCTTCCCATGATAGACTGCAGGATTTCTCACGTGCAGCCCCCACTCTCTGGAACGCTCTCCCTCGTACTGTCAGACTTTCCCCTAACTTCTCTTCCTTCAAACGCTCCCTGAAAACATTCCTATTTAGGGAAGCCTACCACCCAACTCACTGACGCAACCATCAATCACTCTCACCTTACAGTCCTCTCCTCCTGTTTCCAACCCCAACCCTCCCAGATTGTGAGTTCCTACGGGAATAGGGCCCTCATCTCCTCCTGTACTGTTTGTCAAATGTTGTTCAATGTATTGTAACCCTGTCTATACTGTGCCTGTTGTACAGCGCTGCGGAATATGCTGGCGATTTATAAATAAAGAATAATAATAATAATAATAATTAAATAAATAAACATAAGAATGTGTGCACATTGTAGACACCAGTTGGAATAGCCACCAAACTTGATATAAGAAGGAATTATGAGCATTAACAATGAAGTTCAATTAACTTTCTGGATAAATTTTCTGATACTATGAATTCAGCATAGACACTTAATGACATCAACTATGCACTGTTGACTCATCGGTGAGTTCACAATTGACAGAAACCCAGTAGCATAGTCCTTGGACTCAGGTTCTGAAATGTAGACACTCAATAGCTGAAAAAACCACCATATGCAAATTTATTGATGTATGCACACCTTGCAATAGGCTAAGAGCGTTCAACTCCACCAACACTTGAATTTAATCTCATAAATAATTCCTTAGACATAAGATTTGGGCTGCAGACATTCAAATGTGCAAAGTGTGAGCACATTACCAATGCAGTTTATCGTAGCTGCTGGCGCATAAGCCGTGAATAAACAATAATTGAGTTAATGACCTGCTACTTTTCAAAAAGAAGCGTTGTATGTTACCACAACCAGCAAGATAATTGTATAATTGTATAATTGATGCTGGATAATGCTTGAAATTAGCAAAAAGCTTAGCCTCTAAATCCCCTCAATTAGCAATCATTTTAGTCTAATTGACCTGCTACTTTGTTCATTCAAAAATGTTTTGTTATACAACCAGCAAGATAAATGTATTGTTGGTACTTGAATAACGCTTGGATTAGCGAAAAAGATTGGCTACTGAGTCATAAAGAGCCATACCACAGATAAATAGTTAACACTCGATCTGACTGACAAGTATATTCGGTGAATCAGTGACCACAGAAAAAGGTTTACCTTTTAATTGATGTAACAATTTTAAACGTCAAAATAAGGAATTATTTCCTCAAAAAGATTTGACACTCAAAAAGACAAAACCAGCCATCAGGCTAACAACTTGGTAATCAGAGCTCAATTGACAATAGAAACCAATCCACAATTGCATTGGTATGCTTTGCACTTTGTAAAGACAATTATTGCCATAAGGCTCAGTATAGAATTAATATTGAGAACGTTCAAATAATGGTTGAATTAACCTGTATAACATTCATCAAAGGCTAAATTAACCTCCTAACGCTCAACGCGAGTTTCCCTGCTAACAACGCAGCAATTTCATCAGGAGCATCACAGGTGGAATAGGAAAGGTATCCGAAATAGAGTTAAAAGCTTTAACAAATCTAGGGCCCAGAACAGACCTGAAAGTCCTATAATATAGCACCGTAAACCCGTCAGGGCCCGGGCTCTTACCAAAGGGTGTTAATTTTAAAGCCTCCGTAAATTCCTCTAATGTAAGCGGGTTATCTAATTGTCAGCTAACATTACGCGGTAAAGTAGTTTAAATCGTCTTAGCCAAAAACGAGTCCACTATATGCTCAGGGAACCTACTCTTATCGATATTATATAAAGTTTGGTAATAAGCATGGAAGGCTTCCGCAATGTCTCGGGTCGTATTGACCTCGGATCCCGTGCTAGTACGCAGTTTCGGGATAAAAGTAGCTTGATATCGTTTCTTCAAAGCACGTGCAAGTAGCCTTCCACATTTATTCCCTTGGGTGTAGTAAGCATATTTCGTCAGTGTAAGGGCCCGCGCCACCTGCGCATTCGTTAATTTAGCTAAGTCAGCTCTTAAGAGAACTACTCGTCGGAATGATTCAGGATCTAGGTCAGATTTATGCATCAGTTCTAAGGCCGTGATCTCCCTCAGCAATTCCTCCATTCTGGCAGTCCTTTCCTTCTTGCGCCTGGAGCCCAATTGGATAAAAGCACCTCTTAACACACACTTGTGAGCCTCCCAAACCGTCGCGGGTGTTACATCATCCGTGTCATTTTCAAGGAAGTAATTCTCTAAGGAGGCAGTCACCTCCGCTCGCGTCATGGGATCAGATAGCAATGACTCATTCAAACGCCAGGCATTCTCCGTTCTCACTAAATTAGGTAGGGCTAAAGATAACAGAAGGGGTGCATGGTCCGACCATGTGATGGGTCCTATTTTGCAACTGCGTACTGTTTCCAAAGCCCTATGTTCCACAAAAAAATAGTCTATTCTAGAATACTTCTTAAAGGCATGTGAATAAAACGTGTAGTCTGTTACTGCTGGTTTACTGAGACGCCAACAATCCATCAGACGGTCCGCTGACAAGAGTTTACGAAATTGGACCCGTAGAGAGGGAACAGACGATCCCCCACCCTGGACACAATCTGCCGGCATATCTAACGAAACATTGCATTCACCCCCTAAGACCACAAAACCTTCCTGAAACTCGGACAAACGTCGTAACACTTTTCGGAGACATTTGGTTTGCAAGCGGTTCGGCAGGTAAACATTTACAAAAGTTAACTTAGTATTGCCCAACATCCCTTTAACCATCAAAAATCGACCTTGCGGGTCAGTTACCACATCTTGCAGAGTAAAAGGCACATGTCGCGCAAAAAGAATGGCAACCCCCCTAGATTTTGTCTCCCCAAAATTGCTAAAATAGCCCGTCGGATAGCGAGCATTGCGAAACCCTGGTGCGGAACCCTCTCTAAAATGTGTTTCCTGAACAAAAATAACATCACCTTTCAACCTCTGGAATTCTGCAAGAGCCTTCGAGCGTTTGGCAGGCATATTAAGACCTCGGACAGTCATAGAAATCAAATTTAAATTAGCCAATTAAACTAGTGAGAGAGGAGAGTGTCAGAGCCCGGGACCTGCCCATACCCCCTAGTAGCATAGAAAATAGTACGAGTGATCACCAAAAAGAAAAATCTAAAAACAAACAACAATAACAACACAAAACTTGAAAAAAATTGAGGTAGTGTAGACCTCTGATAGTGGGAAAACCCATCAGAGGACATAAAAAAAAAACACCACTCAGGAGGCGGCCGAGAAAGTCTCAGAATTTTCCAAAAATTCTGGGTGCCGAGCAAGAGTCTCATCCGACTGTCTCATTTGCCGGACCCGAGCGCATTCAATCCAAAAAAATTGCAAGGGGGCAGAAAATATCAAAAAAGCGTATAAACTTCAAATGACAATGGCAGCAAAAGCAAGGGCTTCCCTCACGGTTCTGGATCAGGCTCAGAAGAGGCCACCGTAGAGGGCTTGCCTTTATGGGGTTTTTTTGCCTGTTGAGTCCAGCGGGTCGCTGTGGGAAGGGTAGAGTGTCAGATGGCGACGGCGAACCATACCAGTCTGGGATGTCAACTTCTGGGAGTCCAAAAACACGCACAAAGTCCGGAATGTCCTGAGGACATGCAACAGAATGAACTTGGTTGTTATGGGTCACCTGTAAAGATAGTGGGAATCCCCATCGGTAACGAATATCACGTTCCTGGAGAGCTTCAGTTAACGGTTTCAGAGCCCTCCGTGCCTGTAAAGTGGTCCAGGAAACATCTTGGAAGAAAAGTATCACTTGACCCTCCACTTTAATTTCCGAAGTTTTGCGTGCTGCTCTGAGAATTTCCTCTTTCAGTGTAAAATCTTGCAAGCGACAGATAATATCACGAGGTGTGTCATTTTTGATCCCCTCGGCCGCAGTGCATGGTGAGCTCTATCCAGAACTAATAATTCCTCTCCAGATCGACCCAGTATAAAAAGCTTGCGTCAGCATCTGACCATTTAAACGTTCCACATGAGAAAATAACGCGTCTCTGTCCTCTTCCAAGTCCACCACGCAGCCTCCCAACTGCTTCAAATCAGACCCCAGTTCATCAAATTTAGTATTAAAATTGCGCTCCATTTGAGTCAACTGAGCAGCCAAATCCGTTTTGGTCGGCAAACTCTGTAATAAGGCCCGCAGTTCGTGTTCCATATCGCTCCCTTTTGTTGCTGAATCTAATCGTGGCGGGGAGGCCTCCTGATCTGAGTCGCCGGATTTTGGATCCCTTACCGGAGGTCCGCGGCTCCGCGGCTCCCAAGAACGGTAAAATGGAGGATCGGCGTTGGGTCCCCGCAGTCCCCGAGAGTCCTGGGGTAGTAAGTGTCTTTTTCCACTGTGCCATTGCTGTTATTTCTGCCCCGAAATGACAATCTGTGCACTCGGGCCTGGGAGCTCAGCACTCACACATCCAGCTCTCTGTGTTCCGGCCACGCCCCGTTGCGAGTTGTTTTCATTAATGCAGCAATATTGTTCACATTTCAATTATAATGTGAACAATGATGCTGCACTAATGATTTTTTTCTATGGGGTGCGTTTGCTAAAAATCACGTAATTCCCCCACAAAATGTAACAACTCCCCATTTCGAATTTTTGTACAAGCGCACCCCATAGAAAACATAACCGCAAACGCTCATGTGATAAAATGTGAAAAAAAACACTTTACACACTGCAGATGATTAAAAATTCAATTTTTATTGCATTTTTTGTCATAATATACAGGCAGGACATGACATATACATATAAAAATGATATATTATGAATCTGCTGGAAAGAACAACATCTAATATGTCTGCGTCATTTAATAAAATGTGACTTCAAATCGCGTTTAAACATGATGAGCGAAAGAGGTAAAAATGAGCTCAGCACACAGCAGTGAAATGGCTCAGCAGTGAAAGGGTTAATGTGAATGCAAAGGTGTATTTTGTGTTACTCATTCCATGTAAATGCAGCTAAGTATATGTGCAAAGTGTCAGACTGGGTATGAAAGCAAAAATGCATTTGTATAGATTTTAACTGAATGTATGAATGCGTAGAAAATTATTTGTGCTTGAATTTGTTGATGTTATCAATGCATTTCAATAATGTAATTTTGAAAACATTTTTCTTTCACCTCTCACGGATCCCTCTGCCTTTCATTATTCCTCCATGTTTGGCTTCCCAATTCCTAAATGTATTTATCTTCAATTTTTCCCACCTCTAGTAACTATCTCCACCACCCCATTTGTCTCTTATTCCCTATTTCCCCACACTGTTTTCCATCGTAAACAATTTTCTGCACATAATATCTCTCTTTGTTGAGGTATAGAGGAACCAGACTAACATCAAGGAAAATAGCATTGTGTGAGCACTGGGGAAGTGGTGCCACAAAATCCTTCTCTATAACATTGCTTTTTACGTGCCATGTATTGTCATTTAGACCATTTGGAGTCTCAACCATGGGTCAGTTTAGGTAGCGCTCCACCAGTGTTTTGACACAATGATGGAGGAAATAGAAATATTATATACATATATTTTTTTTTTCCTGGTGGTGGTGGCTAGTTTGTGTAGAATATTTTTCCCTCGTATTTTTTCTCTGGTTTCCATCCAGAACATATTATGGTGTTTCTAATTAGGGCATTTTTTGTGGTTAGGTCAGCCTGTGGACATTTCACACATGCCCTGTTGGTCACTGTAGGATGGACATTTTAACCCCTTAGTGACCGCTGCTGTTTTTCCGTTTCTGCGCTGTTCGTGTTTAGGTCAAATTTTCCTCTTACTTGTTTATGCAACCCACACATATTATACACCGTTTTCCCGCCATTAAATGGACTTTCTAAAAATACTATTATTTCCATCATATCCTATCATTTACTATATAAAAAATATAAAATATTATGAAGAAATGGTAAAAAAACACACTTTTTCTTAATTTAATCCCCAAAATCTACAACCGTCAAAAAAGACCCCAGCTAAATAGTTTAAAAATTTTGTCCCGAAAGTAGAAATACCCAATTTTTACATTTTTTTGCTTTTTAACCCCTTCACTGCTGAGCCAATTCACCTATGTGTGCTGAGCTCATTCTGATGGTTTTATGCTCATTATTTTTAGATGACAGCCTAGGTCCTATTTAACTAAACCCCCCCAGACAATTTTTTTTAACATTTATTTATTTATTTTCTGTTTTAGCTTTTTTTTAAACCAAACCTAGTCATGTTTGGTATCATTGGAAAGGCCCTCTAGCTGCCACGGATCGGGACATAAGGGGATCCTTTGGATCCCCTATCTCCCCTTTGCAGCTAGGGGGTTAACTGGCCCAATGATATCCTCACACATATGGTGGGGATGTCAGTGGGTGGGGGGTGACCAGGAGGCCTGGCTGACATCCAAGATGTCAGCCACCTCTATGTATAAATCGCGACTCTGCGCCGATTTGCGCCGAGTGGCGATCCGGCAGCAAAACTGTTATACACCACTGAAAAGTTTCTAGGTGCCATGGATGGAGAGATAGAGGGCTCCAAAGGAGCCCCCTCCACTTCCTGGTTTTCAATGCAGGTGCTGGGGGGCGCAGCGTGGTGACTAGGGATGAGAGGTTCAGTTCGATCGGTTCGGAGTTCGCATCGAACATAGCCTATTCGCATGTTCGCGAACTACGAACATTTCCGCTTGTTTGCCGCGTGTTCGCCCACAATGGACCACAATACACTTTTCCGCTGGCCTGAAGCTTGTAATTGACTACAGCCTTGCACCTGACCACACGTCAGGTGCAAGACAGGTTCAAGACTATGCCAATCACGGCTCAGAGTCCTGATTGGGCAAATTTTGCCAGTCTGCCACCAGTTACGGGGGGGGTCTCATTTCTATAAAATATCTGGGACTTGTTGTAATCTATGTGTTCTCACTGACACTCAGTATTTTGGGGGTCAGTAATTGCTACAAAATATTTGAGAATTGAGGTGATCTGTGTCTTGTGACTCACTGCCAGTGCCACGCAGTATTTTGGGGGTCAGTAATTTCTACAAAATATTTGGGAATGGAGGTGATCTGTGTCTTGTCACTGCCACGCAGTATTTTGGGGTCAGTAATTTCTACAAAATATTTCAATTGAGGTGATCTGTATTTTCGGGGTCAGTAATTGCTACAAAATATTTGAGAATTGAGGTGATCTGTGTCTTGTGACTGCCAGTGCCACGCAGTATTTTGGGGGTCAGTAATTTCTACAAAATATTTGTGAATTGAGGTGATCTGTGTCTTGTCACTGCCACGCAGTATTTTGGGGGTCAGTAATTTCTACAAAATATTTGTGAATTGAGGTGATCTGTGTCTTGTCACTGCCACGCAGTATTTTGGGGGTCAGTTATTTCTACAAAATATTTGTGAATTGAGGTGATCTGTGTCTTGTCACTGCCACCAGCAACTATTTTGCGGGGGCCAGTAATTTCTCAAATATCTGGGAATTGAGGTAATCTGTGTCTTGTCACTGCCACGCATCAGGGGGTCTCACTGATTTATAGGAGGTTTCTGAGACTTGTAATCTGTGTCTTCTCACTGCCAGCTATCAAGGGATCTCACTGATTTATAGGAGGTTTCTGAGACTTGTAATCTGTGTCTTCTCACTGCCAGCTATCAGGGGGTCCCACATACTTCTAGCAGATTTCTGCGAATTGTAATCTGTGTCTTGTCACTGTTGCCAGCTATCAGGGGGTCCTATCAGGGGGTCTCACTGACTTGTAGCAGATTTCTGCGAATTGTAATTTGTGTCTTGTCACTGGCACCCATCAGGGGGTCTCACTGATTTATAGGAGGTTTCTGGGAATTGTAATCTGTGTCTTGTCATTGGCTGCCAGCTATCAGGGTGTCTCACTGAGTTATACCAGAGTTCTGGAAATCTTTAATCTTTATACCAGAGTTGAATCAGAGTTCTGTATATATTTAATCTATATATCACTCACCATGTCAGACAGACCAAAAAGGACAGGCAGACGCTCCCAGACACAGATAAGAGGGCAAGCAGCCTCTGTGTCGGGAGGCTGTGCCTCTGGTCATGGTGGACGTGGTGCATCCTCTGCAGGGGCACGCTTGTCCTTTCTAACTGGTGCTGGCCGTCTTAAGCAGCAGAAACATACAGAGGATTTGGTGGATTGGCTAACCATGCCATCCTCATCCTCTGAGTCCTCTGCCAGCCAGACTTGTAGTGCTTTACAGCAGGGCTCAAAATTTCAAGTCCCAAGCTACTAGCCAGGCCTTAAGAATTACTCGCCACTAATTGCCCCACCTAACCATATCCTGCCCTGCCTGCATCTGCATTCCCACTCGCCCTCATGTAATTTCCACTCGCCAAATGCTAGTAGGCGAGTAGAAATTTTGAGGCCTACTTTACAGTCCACCTTCACTGCCAAAGCATCTAATGCAGCCTCCATGTCCACAGTTACTCCTGCCGTAGCCTCACTATCACACACGGAGGAGTCAGCTGAATTGTTTGACTACATTGACAGTGACATGCTGCTTGAGGATGCGCAGCAAGTACAGTGCTCTGATTCAATCTCTGAGGTTGAGGAAGGGAGTATAATCAACCTAGAGGAAGGGGGTGCCAGTGATGACACACAAATAACTGGCACTCATGTTGCCCCAGCAACTGCAGCATACTGCCAAGTTGGCACTAGTGACGAGGAGATAGGGGGTGATGAGGTCACTGATTCCACCTGGGTGCCTGATCGAACAGAGGAGTCAAGTGAGGAGGAGGAGGCACAACAAACACGAGGCACAACATCCTCTATGACCAACCGTAGCACTAGCCAGTCCAAGGCATCAGATGTCAGTGCTGATCAGGTGCAGAGCGCTGTTGTCTCAAAGCACATATCCAGGAACTCTGCTGTCTGGGAGTTCTTTAAGAAATGTGCAGCAGACCCCACCATTGCTATTTGTAATCTATGTCAGATGAGGCTCAAGCGTGGGAAAGACACCGGACGCTTGGGTACCACGTGCTTGAGGTGACATGACCACCTGCCACACATCCTGTTGGTGCAAAACTTTGTGTAGGTCCTCCTCCTCTTCCTCCTCATCTCTCTCTACCCTCACTGTATGTCCTGCCATGTCATTGCCTACAACCTCCACTGACAGGGATGATGCTACAGTAATGGATGTACCAGCTCCTTCCTCACAATGTGACAGCATCCCACCAGCTGAAGATTTACGCAGTCAGATTACGTTGCCCCAGCTGCTGCAGCGTAAGAAAAAATATAGTCCCAACCATCCCCAAGCACAGCGTCTAAATGCCAGTTTAGCAAAATTACTCGCATTGCAGCTGCTGACTTTCCAGCTGGTGGACTCTGCTTCCTTCCGTGAATTTGCTGAATGTGCTGTACCACAGTGGCAGGTTCCAAAACGACATTACTTTTCACGGAAGGCCATTCCAGCACTATACCAGCACGTGGAAGACAATTTTATCGAGTCATTGGGAAAGGCAGTCAGCAGCAAGGTGCATGTGACTTTAGACACGTGGTCCAGCAAGCATGGACAGGGTCGTTACATTTTCTTCACGGCACACTTGGTAACTCTGATTGCAGCTGGGAGGGATCCAAGACGGGGCTCTGTGCTGGAGCTTGTTCATCCACCACGCCTCCAGAAAGCTGCTTGTATGAGGTCTGCCTGCTCCACCACCACCTCTCCCTCTTCCTCCTCCTCTTCCTCCTTCTGTGTCTCTGGCGAAGTGGCAGTTAAACCAACACCTGAGAGGGGCTACGCAATGGCCCAAGCAAAAAGATTCCATACTGTGCTTGAACTGGTTTGTCTAGGGGACAGGAGCCACACCGGACCAGAAATTCTTTCAGCTCTGCAGGGGCAGGTGCAGAGATGGTTAACACCATGCCAGCTTCAGCTGGGAATGGTCGTCTGTGATAATGGCAGCAACCTTCTCTCCGCCCTACGCAAGGGTAAATTGACGCATGTACCATGCCTAGCACACGTCCTAAATCTAGTGCTCCAGCATTTCCTAACCTGGTACCCAGGGCTTACAGAGCTTCTCAGCCAGGCCAGAAAAGTCTGCAGCCACTTCAGACGGTCATTCTCAGCAAGCGTTTGCCTGGCAGAAATTCAAAGAGAATTCCACCTTCCCACAAACCGTCTGATCTGTGACATGCCCACCAGGTGGAACTCGACATTAGCAATGCTGCAGCGTCTGCACAAGCAGCAGAGGGCCATCAACGAGTACCTGTGTGAGTATGGCACAAGGACAGGTTCAGGTCAACTTGGTTTTTTTTCCCCTCGCAGTGGCTGATGATCAAGGATGCATGTACTGTACTGTCACCATTTGAGGAGGCAACGAGGATGGTGAGCAGGGACAGTGTATGCATCAGTGACACAATTCCTTTAGTGTTCCTGCTGGAGCACACTCTGCGGGGAATTATAGATGTGGCTCTAGAGGCAGAGCAGCGGGAGGAAGAGGAGTCCTTCCATAGCTCTGAAGGCCCCAGTCTTTCCGCAGACAGCATTCCAGTGGGTCCTCCTCACATCAGACAGGAGGAGGATGAGGATGAGGAGGAATATTTAAGTAGTGGGGGCATTGAAGGTGGGGTTTCCTCAAGGGAGGGTTTTGTGTGCCCAGAAACACAAGGACTAGTACGTGACTGGGAGGAGGAAGTGCACGATGGGGTCATCCTCCTCATTGACCAGGAAGACTCGGAAGCTAATGCCACCTCCAACCTATGCTGCATGGGCTCCCTTATTATGCAAAGCCTTCTAAAGGACCCCAGGATTCGTGCTATCAAGGAGAGGGATCATTACTGGTTGGCAACCCTTCTTGATCCACGATAATATGGATAATAATATGAAGATGTTATTTTCATTACTTTATATGTGGCTATGAGGATTAGACATGTTCATTAAATTTGTATGATTTTTTGGAGTAAGCTAATTAAAAATATATCAAGAAACTAACAAAACAGAAGAGTTTTTTAATATTTTTTAATCAATGGACTAAAGTTAGTGGAAGTTAACAATCAAGGGTACTGTGTGAGAAAATCAAATGCTAATCTTGATTAATATCATCTTCTTATACGTAAAATATTTTGCTTTACGAAGATTCCTGCAATGAGAAAGAATATACTGTAAACAATTAAATACAAGTCTAGAAAATAATCTGATTATACCACTCAATGAAATATGGATTGTAGAAAAAATTTCATAACAAGTTGTATTGAGTGAGCAAGCATTGTCTATCAGGTTCAATAAAGGTGAAACTCAGGAGAATTGACTGGAGAAGTAAAAATTATAGGTCAAAATAGACAAAACAGAACAATTATCCCATTTATCTCACATTCCAAATCTGCTATTTGGTCTAGATTGTTCTCTTCTCCAGCCAACTTTCCTGGGTTTCACCTTTTAGTGAATAGACCTGTATGTAATGTGATGCGGTGTTGTTCATCTTGTCCTCAGTCGGCAATAATCTGGTCACTCGAGGTCAACCTGGTCTTTTGTAACCTTATTTAATAAATATGGTTTTGTTGTGTTGTAACTGCTCAAACACATTGGATTTTTGTGACCTTAAAGTTTAATCGTGAAATAAGCAGCGATGACTGTACATACATAATGCTCCATTGGCTATGTTCATTGTAGAACTTTTTTTATTCATTTTCTGGAGACTCACATAATATCAGCATAAACGTACACTCAGATCTTGCTTCTTTATCCAACGAGTCCAAGGACATTTTTTACTCCACCCAGTGTTCCAGAAACATCCAAATTCAACTGGCTCTGTGTTAAAAATATTTGTTTAACAATTAAAAAGGAGATCTGTACTAAAAAGAGTAGCAGTAGGTGTGTGTTAGTAAAATTGGTGAATAATATATTGGGAATGTTTGTAGAATTGGTTAATTTATTCACTTATACACCATCATATATTCTGATTTAAGACATTTTTGTAGCAAACAAAATTACATTATTATTCATAATAATATTAATTAATAACATCCAATTAAATTAAGTCTAAATAACAAGAAATTCTCACCAGTGCGTCGCTCAGGGATTTTAGAAGCTCTCCCTAAATAAAATAGAGAATATGTTATTTCAGAGGCCATATTACAGAACAAGAACGAAGGTAAGAAAATACTGTATGTGTTGCTAAAAGCTGATATATCTTACCGTCAGTTTGCACGCGAGTTTCATGACTGGCTTTAGGACTTCTAACTTATCCTAAATGTTTAAAAACATTAAAATAGAAGAAATTTACTTGAAATTTATTATATATTTCTGAATAGTTGACAATAATTTAATATAAATCCATATAATATTTAAATCCATACATTTATTTTGAATTCTTTATACAATTTCTATTACAAATCAGCATAAAGGATGCATAGCTAAAATATAGATTTTGTTCAGGTTCAATGAATACCTATTTGAAAATGTTATAGTAGCTATCAATTGCATAAAAATCGTAATTTATCATATTAGAGGGAAACGTTGGTTTTTATTTAGAGTTTTTTGCTTATAGTACATTTGAAAGATATATATTGCTTGATTATCTGTAGTAGCCAGATCTGGCTATTCAATAATGGTTACTTAAGTGACCAGGGCTTATTCTTTAAAATGGATCACCGTATTGTAGACTAAAAATAAATAGCAGTACCAGAATGGCTGAATTTCTTTGTTAAAAGGAAGATCGTTTTTTTTTAACGTTTTTATTGATACTTTCAACACCTACTCATTTGTCAATGTACTAGTGAGATGCAATTTTCTAATTAAAAATATATTATCAGGGTGATTCAAAGAGAACCAAATGGCTGCCGAAAGGTAACCGAACGCTGAAAGTCAGCGTTCGGTTACCTTTTTTGGCCATTCGGCTGTCAAGAGAGCAGGCAATTCGCCAAATGTTGGCGAATTGCCTGCACATATGGTGCCTGTTCGGTGCCTGTTCGAGGGCAGTGAAATCCCCATAGCTTCGTCTATTCAGAGAACAAAAACCAGCAGTGAAAAGTTGCCGAAATGCCCTGCCATTCGGTTGCTTCATTTGCCAGGTTTATTCAGGCAAATCCTGAATCTAGATTATAAATTCCCACGGGAATAGGGTCCTCATATCCTCATGTATCTGCTGGCAGGAATACTGACCTGTCTCCTGTATGTATTGTAGAATTGTCCTGTCTTTACCCATTACACCTTGTATAGCGCTGTGGAATGTGTTGGCGCTTAATAAATAATAATAATATTAATAATAATAATCCTCAATCTCACAGGCTTCAATGTTAAAAATATTCCTGTTTTAATTCAATATCTAATAAACCATTCATTATAATATTCTGCAGTAAAAAGTCTCTTTACTTTTAGATTTTTTATTACCTTTTAGGCATTTTCTGGGATTTTTTTGCAAACATTTTTTTTCCGTTTTTTTTTTTTAAATCATTTTTTCTTTTTTCTGTAACAGCCCTTTTTATTATCATTCATTGGACCTCATATGTAAATTCCAGACATTTTCGCTCAGTAGTTTGTTTGCAAGCAGCGTTTCACTTTTCAAACATTCAAGCATACTGTTTTTTCTTTTTATCACTCCATTCGTCTGCGGTGTCGGCTTTTTCCGGCGGCTGCTCTGCGCTCTGATCTGCTCCTGCTGGGGTTTCTGCGGCGTCTTTGGCGAGTTAAATCAGATGTTTTTGTGGGTTTCGGTGTGCGTTCGCGCTCGTTTTGCGGTGAGTTTTCGGCAGGTTTGCGGTGACTTTTCCCTGCAGTACGACGGCCCTGTGGTGCTCACTGAATACACCGCAGGGTCACCGATATGGGATCGCCAAATCAGACCGAATTGATGAGAACGAAAAGTCACTGAACGTGTAGACTTTTCGATTCTCTTTGAATAAACCTGTATGTGTTTAAGTATTAGTCACCTTAGCTTCTTTCTTAATCTCATGAAAATCTGTAAAGAAAAGGACCAGAAGTAAATATATTTACCGCAAGTTTAAGAATTTCAAGTAGAAGCTTTTCGGCAACTTCTCCTGCTTTGTCCCCAACTTTCTCCTGTGAAAATAAAAGAAAATGATTGAAATATTATCTGTTTTGGTTGCTCTGTTGTTATAATCTTTAGAATTTTCAGCCCCTATTCGGCCAAACCTATAACAGAGAGCCTCAAATGCTACAATTAGTCGGAAGCTGTTATGTTTCAGCGTCTCCCTATCACTATCTTAAATCCAAGCCAGCTGCTATGTTATTTGCTTGACTCATTATTTAACCCCTTCGGTGCTGAGCCATTATTACATTATACATTTTATTCACTCACATGAAGCATCACTTAATCTCTATAGGATAAAGAAAAAGTAAACATTTCTGACAAAATTTATTTGAAAAACTAATTGATTTTTGAAGATAGTGTTTTATTATTTTTTAATCTAGTTGTAGCATATCACCATTTATATAGAAAAATAGCCAGAATAAAATATGAAATATAGAAACATAGAATGTATTTTAATAATACCAAAAATCTTAATTTGCAATAGGGGTAACAAATGATGCCTTAACACCGTGTGGACATTCTTGTGTCTGTACACACTAACTAGGAGGAGCAAATATTAATAAGAAAACCAAACACACCAATCATAAACCCGCATGCTCTAAAATCATCCTAGACAGAAACTCACAAAATATTTTTTTACACTTACTCGGTTCAACCATCAATTTAGACATTTGTAAAATTTTATCCCATGAAAAAGGTAAATCTGAGCCTCAACAAAAACCTACTATAAAATGTAATTTGTGATGACTGACATGTAAAGTTATATGCTTAGTGGGGAAGGTACGATGTATAATAGCAGTAGCAAGTGTATTAAGCCACATTCTTCCATTACAAAGAGAGGGGAGAGAATTGCAAGCAATTCACCCGATGTCACTCACACGTCCTTAACACTAAAGGGCTTTAGGGAGTCACTAATGGATTGGTACCCTCGTCTATTGCCCATAGAACCCAATTGTAATTTGGCGCAATTGTCTGTGTTACACATAAATATGTTTATACCTTACCAAAAACTCCTCCAGATTAAGAATTTGATCAACTCCACAGCCTAAATCAGTCTGAAAACATAAAATATCACATAAACAATAAACTATATCCAGAATTTTAAGATGTTTAATAGTGGTAACAGACAAAATACAAACCTAGAAATGTTATCTACCAAATATTATATAATATTGGAAATGAGATTAAAATTATAGAGAAAAAATAAACATTTATGGAACAAGTAGTAAACTAAGAAGCATCACAATAAAAGACAATTTCTGAAAATCTAGCACTATTTTTACCCATTTTATTTATTTTTTTACCCTACTTATTTTGCTTTTATTAACCTATCCCTTGTAGTAGCCATTTTTTGCTATTAAATATCTGTTGTTTAGAGACATGAAGCTGCCTTCTCTATTGATCTTTCGCTTGACTTATTACATATTTAACATCTATCTATCAGAACTTGCACCTGTCTATTCACACAATCTATTTCTATGTCTATATGCCCACCTATCCATTTTTCTGCCTGGCTTCCTACCCTAGGCATTTAACAATTTATCTATCAGCGTGCCTATCAGTTTATCCATTTACTGGACAATCTAATCAATCTATCATACAAATAGCTGTCTGTTTCTGTGTCAAACATTTAAGAAAGATTAGCAGATAAATTAATAGTAAATAAGACAATATATTACCAGAGTTATGTGCAGTTCTCTAAGAAATGCTTTGAATAATTCCTCATTATGTGCTTCCTATGAAAACAAGAAATGTGAATAACAGTAATTATTTTCATTAGTCATTATTACTTATTTATAGCTAATCATTGATTAATTTCAATTTATGCTATGCATATAAACATTAAGACAAATAATTCTAGATGTGGCTGTCAAAGATTAATTTATTTCTTGCATCCAATGGCTAGAGAGTATAATAAGCACAGCAGTTATTTAATGCATAAGAACTTTTATTAGTGTGTAGAGTCTAGTGTACAAGTTGAAACAAAAAATTGGGAAATAATGCTAACAAATGGAAAAATGGAGATGTGGGAGATAAAAAAAATACTGAATATATGTTAATTGTTAAAGCTATAATCACAGATATAGACCAGGAAATATTTTAACTTCAAATGTAGTGTAACACAAAAATATCCCTTAACACCAATAATATTTATCTAAGCACACTAATATATACCTAATTGATCCAGGGATAAATGGTTGAAAACAATAAATTTTATAATAAAAATAAGCCACTTTTCTGTCATATTTTAAACAACATTGGAAAATCCATCAAGGTAGTTTAGCAGTTTCCATTCTTTTAACTCATCGTGGTGAATATATTTGTATTTTTGAAAATACTTCAGATGATCGTGTTTGTGATATTTCTGTTTAGCTGAAATTAAATTGTATGTAAAAACAGTAGGATATATGTCATGCAATCTGAAATCAGAATAAAATATTTAACAATAACTACTCAAATTATACTTGGCTGAGAGGAAACACCTAACTCTTAAAATACCTTTGCTTCCGCATACAGGCAGAGAAGGTTTTGGAGCCTTGTAAGAACATTAGGAAGATCAACCTGCAAAATAACATATGTGTAATATTTAAGCAAATATTGCATTGTTTCATATGCAGTCTGAAAACATATTTAATAACTTAAAGTATAGACTTGCAATTTATACATATTAATACATACACATACGATATGATCACAGACATATAGATATTAAACTTCTACTTTCTTTGATGGAAATATTTACATTTAATGGTAAGTTGATGGTTAGGGGACTAACTTAGCATTTCATGGGGCAGGGGGAGTTATAGACTGTTGGTGGAAAATTGTAGCTAGAGATAGCTTTCTGGGGATTAGGTTAAGGAGGAATAGGTTAATGGAAAGCTGGCAACACTCGCCTTGACCTTATTTTATCCAGCCTCTGCACTATTCCATCTTTTCTAGCACATCTCTCCCCCTCTCCAATCATCAACTCTTATCCTGGAAATTTCTCCACCGACACAGCCTCCTGCTTCTACTTCCACTCCACTTCAACCTTGAAGGCCTCTAGGTGCAATGAATTCAAAGCTACTTTTACCTCTATCCATCCTCTTCTCATTCTGATCTCAACATCCATCTACAACTCTACCCTCTCCACATTACCTGAGGAACTCCTACCTCGCTCTTTGTCCAACATCCCGGCCTAAACTACGGTCATTGCACACTAAATACACACACTATCTTTGGCGCTGTTCCAGGGCAGTGGAACGTGTCTGGAGGAAGTCTTGCACTTTGGTTGACTTCATGCACTACAAATTCATGCTCCGTTCCCAGTGGCGTGCAAAGGGGGGACTGGCGGGGCGGTGGCCCCAGGCATCCAGTTCAGGGGGGCATCCAAGCGCTCCCCCTCCCAGTTGCACCCCCCCATAGAAGATATTGCTGGCGGCCAAGTGCTTTTGCCTCCTACAAGTGGCCACCTGCATGAATATCTGCCACTCGCCTGGGGTTCTATACACCAGTCAGCCGCGATCTCGATCGTGAGATCGCATCTGGCTGGTGTATAGAACCCCAGGCGAGTGGCAGATATTCATGCAGGCGGCCACTCATAGGAGGGAAAAGCACGCGACCACCGGCAATATCTTCTCAGGGAGAGCAGAGCAGACCAGACAGGAGGTGAGAGCTGGGGAAATATATCCATTTGAGCTGGGGGCAATATATCCATGTGAGCTGAGGGCAATATATCCATGTGAGCTGGGAGCAATATATCCATATGAGCTGGGACAATATATCCATGAGCTGGGACAATATATCCATGCAAGCTGGGGGCAAATATTTCCATGTGAGCTGGGGCAATATATCCATGTGAGTTGGGGGCAAATATATCCATGTGAGCTGTCTGTGGCAATATATCATGTGAGCTGGGGCAAATATATCCATATGAGCTGGGGCAAATATATCCATATGAGCTGGGGACAATATATCCATATGAGCTGGGGTCAAATATACCCATGTGAGCTGGGGCAATATATCCATGTGAGTTGGGGGCAAATATATCCATGTGAGCTGTCTGGGGCAATATATCATGTGAGCTGGGGCAAATATATCCATATGAGCTGGGGCAAATATATCCATATGAGCTGGGGACAATATATCCATATGAGCTGGGGTCAAATATACCCATGTGAGCTGGGGGGCAATATATCCATATGAGCTGGGGAAAATATATCCATGTGAGCTGGGGGCAATATATCCATGTGAGCTGGGGCAAATATATCCATGTGAGCTGGGGCAATATATCCATGTGAGCTAGGGGCAAATATATCCATGTGAGCTGGGGCAATATATCCATATGAGCTGGGGCAATATTTCCATGTGTGAGCTACTGGGGCAATATATCCATGTGTGAGCTGCTGGTGCAATATATCTATGTGTGAGCTGGGGCAATATTTCCATGTGTGAGCTGCTGGGGCAATATATCCATTTGTGAGCTGCTGGGGCAATATATCCATATGTGAGCTGCTGGAGCAATATATCCATGTGTGAGCTGGGGCAATATATCCATGTGAGCTGCTGGGGCAATATATTAATGTGAGCTGCTGGGACAATATATCAATGTGTGACCTGCTGGGGCAATTTATCCATGTGTGAGCTGCTGGGGCAATATATTAATGTGAGCTGGGAGGTGGGTACCCTGGGCCCATGATATGGAAAGGGTTCACAGGGCTTTTCTCACATGTCTTATTACTAGATCTTGTACTTGATTTGGGGGGGCAATCAAAGGGTTGGCCCCAGACATCAAAAGCCCTCTGCACGCCACTGTCCTTTCCTACGGTCTCGCTTTATCCTTCACTAAACAAATGTACTTCTCATCCCTCATCTCCACCTTTTCTCGTGATTCCAGATATCTGTTTCATACTTTCAATCTGTTAATGCGCCCCAGTTCCACTCAACCATCAATGGACCTCATTGCTGTCAGCTTTGCTGGCTACTTCACTGATAAGATTAACAAACTTAGACTAGAAATCTTTTTACTGCCCTCCTCCCCTAACCATTCAACCTCACTCACTCCTTCACTCACTGCCTGTTACGTTCCCCAAGCCAGGTCCCCTGGTGCTGTGTGATCTTCTCAGCCCTTTTGGATTATAGGGTTAATCTGGCTGGTTCTCCGCCCCTGGAGTCTCAGCGTCTGACCAGACCTGTTGTCACATGACCTGAACTGCTCTATAAAATGGCAGTCAGTACAATGGTTCCCTGATTCAGTATAGTTCTGCATTGCTGAGTTCCTGAATTTGTATTACATATCTTGATATCTAGACTTGTGCACCGATTTTTTTTTCCGTTTGATTCGGTTCGATTCGTTCGGATGTTTAAAATTTCGATTCGGCTCGTTTCGGCCGATTTCTGTTTCGATTCGGTTCGGTTCGGCTCGTTTTTCGTATACATTTTTTTTTCGGAATATCGACCATTTTTCGTGTTTTCGGGTCACTCTGCTCGTTTTTTGTATCGACTTTTCGTGATTTCGGAAATTTTTGTTTTTTTCGGAACGTCTGTTCTCCTCGTTTCAAAGTGTCTAACTCTATTCGTTTTGACGTAAACTACTATGGTTTACTTTTTTTAATCATATTAAAATGGTATGAAAGCCAAGGAACAAAAAAAATGAACAAAATGATATAAAAAACGCTAAACTGACCCGAATGCCACAAGAAACAAGTGATACGCATTTACAAATACAAAATTTACAGAATCAGCGATATAACCGATAATAGTTAAATATACGATGTCCAGAATTACCGAAATGGAACCGAAATCACGAATGGAACCGAAATCATGAATAGAGCAAAAATAAATTTCGATTTGACACATTTCAAGTCCATTCTAAAAATCCGAAAATTTTTCGTTTCGGCTCGGAAAACTTTTCGGATCTGTCGGTTTTCGGGTCCGATCCGATTCAGAAATTCGGCCGAATCCGAAGACATGAATCGGGAAATTTCGTGAAAATTCCGAAATTCCAAAACCCGAAACGCACATCCCTATTGATATCTTGGTTTATTGATTCCTGGCTTCATGTCCTGACTACTCTTGTGTTTATCCCCTGGTACTGTACTTTGACTTCATGGTTTATGACTCCTGGCTTTTGTATCTAGACTATTCTCTTGCTGGGGTCCATTTTGTGTTTTGTCTGTGTGGTATTCTGTTTTTTTGTTTGTACCACACAACAGTCTCTGTCATTTGGTTATTCTGCTGTGAGACCTATTGCTAGGCAATCCTGTTGGTTTTGCTGGTTGCAGCATAACCTCGAGTTCTAGTTAAGTCCTGCCCTGCTTCCTGCTGTATTCATTTCTGTCCAGTCTGTTTTTCTGGTTTATGTGTGTTTATCTAGTTCATAGTTCTGTTTATAGAGACCACCTCAAGGATCTCTTTCTTGTTCCATTTGCTGCTAGATATTCCTTCCTTGTCAAGTCTGGTTAACCCTGTTATTTCTTTGTGTATGTTTTCTCGTGTTCACCCCCACCCTGTACTCTGTATAATTAGAAGGCCATCTAAAGGACCTTTTTCCCAGCGCAGGGCTTTCCTCGTGTGTCTTGCCTGGTTCTGTTTAATCCTGTGTACAGGGTCCTGCAATATGCAGAACACATACCAGCCTAAAGGGCTTAAAACACTCAGCAGCAAGGACCCCCCTTTGGCACCTGAGGGGGGCCACCGTAACACTGCCCCCTCTTCTACTCTGTCTTATTTTTCACCAGTCTCAGAGGAGGACGTCTCCATCTGTCTCCAACTGTCGATCGATCCCATCCCCTTGCACCTTATTCAATCTTTATGAGGCAAAGGGAATCAAAGAGATGGGATGGTAGTTTGGAAGGTAGATAGGATAGGATGGCTTCTTCAGAATGGGGTGATCAGAGCACATTTGAATGCAAAGAGGAAGACTCCGGCAGAGAGGGAGAGGTTTAAAATGTGGATTGAAAAAGGGACAATAACCGGTAGAGTTGCTTCCAGGACTCTACTGAGACTGCTCTGACGAAAGTGACTAATGATGTAGATGCTGCTAAAACCAAAGGTCACTTCTCCCTGCTTATTCACCCTGATCTTTCTGCTGCATTTGACACCGTTGACCACTATTTTCTGCTCCTCAGTCTCCGTCAATTTAGCCTCAGTGACACCAATATCTCCTGGTTCTTTTCCTATCTCTTTGTTCCCTCAGCGTCTCCTTCTCTGGTGTCTCTTCACCCCTGGTTCCTTTCTAGGTTGCGGTACCAGAAAGCCCTATTCTGGATCCCCTACTCTTCTCAATCTATACCGCCTCTCTTGACTACCTAATTTCTTCCTATGGAGTTCAATATGAATTCTATGGTGACGACACCCACATGTACCTTTCCTCTCCCGTCTCTCTCCTCCTGTTTGGGACTGTGTTACTGCCTGCCTATTAGTGGTCTCCGACTGATTGACATCCTGTTTCCTAAAGCTCAACCTCTCTAAAACTAACTTTTCTTCTTCCCTCCCTCTAAAGCTAACATTCCTTCACCCATTTCCTTTCAGGTGAATGTGCCACCATTACTTCTTCCTCTCGTTGACTCAGGGTCCTTTCAACTCTGATCTCTCCTTCACTCCTCACATTCAGGCACTAATAAAATCTTGCTACTTCCACCTAAACACATTGCACACACACCCCCCTTTCTTAATCAGGACTCTACTAAAATGCTCATCTAAGCCCTTATTATCTTCCTCCTTGACTACTGTAACCACCTTCTCATTGGCCTAAAGAGATCCCAGATTCTCCCTCCACAGTCTGAAATGAACGTCTGTGCCAGGCTCATCCGCCTCACATCACGCACCTCTCACACCTCACCCCTTTGTAAATCTCTGCACTGGCTTCCTGGTTCCTTTAAAATCGAATTCAAAATACTGGTGCTCACGTACAAAGCTCTCCATAACCGCGCCCCTGACTACATCTCCTCCCTCATTAGCAGGTATATCCCACCCCCGTCCACTTCGCTCTGCCAATGATCTCATGTTACCATCTCCCTTTAGCCGCACCCCCAAATCTCGTCTTCAGGACTTCTCCCGAGCTTCCCCTTTTTATGGAATTCCTTCCCCCGCAACACTAGACTCTTCCTGTCTCTCCAGTCCTTCATTAAGTATCTGAAAACACGTTACTTTAGCGAAGCCTATAGGCTCACTCCATAATCCCCCACTGTACATTTCTTGCTCGGTCTTCCTACACGCACCCCACTACTTCACTTACTCTGCTATTTATCCTCACTTAGTGTGTCACCCTTCTCCTCTTAGATTGTGAGTGCTCGAGCAGGGTCCTCTCGTTTATTGTTCTGTGTGTCTAACTTGTACGTATATTTGTTATGTCTCACCCATGGTACAGCGGTATGGAATTCATTGGCTTTTTACAAATACTTGTAACTGTAACTGGAAAAGGGGTAGGGGTGTTTAGCATAAGTTTGGTAAAGATATTATTGTGTAACTACAATAATTTGGACTTCAAATACATTAGTGTTATAAGCCTCAAATGTGTTAAGACCACAGGTAGAACCATGTTCAGAATGACACACATCCAATCTGTGGATTGCGACAGTATCAGATATTAGCAAATCCAAAATGTGAAGTGTGTGTATATAGGCAGGTCTGCCATCAGAATTCTTGTGGCCCATTACTGACCCATTACTGACCCACTGGTCAAGGCCCCCCCTTCCCTCAGCTGCTCATTTCAGTAAATTTATTAAATATAAAACATTTTGCCCTCCTCTTCTCCTTACCTGATTTTACAGGGAGTGGGCAAAATCCCTGGTGGATCAGGAAGGGAATAAAAAGTGTTCCCTGGTGGGAGAGCATTCGCTCTGCACCTCTACCTGGTGCATGCCACACTAATCTCTCCCTCGGTGATGAGTCAGAGTGCTCTTATCAACCTCAAATGCTGCAGCCCACCAGTAAATTTATTTTTATCTCGGTGGGCAATTCATGGGTAGCATGGAGGGATCATGGGTGGCATGGAGGGACCCTTACAATAGTGGCTTTTAGACAAGCTGCACAGGGTTTGGCAAGGGCCCCCTGGAACCACTGGGGCCCTGAACATATCATGGGCTGTCACCCAGCTGATGATGGCCCTGTATACAAAATTTTCCAAACTCCTATGCAGTGATAAAAATACAAGTCAGCATGTCCTGCCAGTTAAATTACATGTTCTATTAAAAGAGGTCATTTCATTTTGATGCTAGAATGCATACCGTTACTAATTTTTGCAGGCAGTCAATTGGAATAGGGAGCTCTTCATGGGATACAGTAAAACTGTTGGCTGAAGAATATTCTACAATAAAATATAAGAAACAGTGTCACTGTCAATACTGTTTTGATACATATAAAATAAAATATATATTTTTTAATCTCAGCACTAATCACCTGTCACATTGATTTTAGACGGTTGTACCTTTCTGAGCAAGCTATACACTGGCAAGAGACCGACTCCATGCTTTGATTTTCAGCTCAATTGATGTTGCCTGCAATGTTCTACAATTTTTCACTGCTACACAACTGCACTATAGTGATCCCACTAAAAAACTGATTATTATAATTGATATAAAATATAATACTGTGTATATATATATGTTCATATTGTAGCATTATGACAGTCACATCAAACTCAGTTTTCAACAAATATATGCATCAAGTAAAATGAATATTTTGATAATTAATATTTGACAAATTGATGTCAATTGTCCTGAGGTCTCCATATATCTTTATTGTCAATGTGTGCTTGTAAAACAACAAAACACAGCTTGATGTAAACATTTTAAAAGAAAAGACTAAGAAATAAATGGAGACAATGTTCTATCTTTAAACTAGTTACTTTTAAGGAGCTTCTGGGCAACATTCCGAATATTTTGTGGAACACAAATCGCTCAATTTCAAAGTGTTGTCTTTCTGGTTAAAATAATATTTTTGATTAATTGCTCAATACTTTGACATTTTGGAAAGTTGTCCTAGAACTTAATAACTCTTAGAAGGATTGAAACGTCATTAATTAACCTTTGATTGAATAGTCTAGGTCATGGGTCAGCAACCTTGGTCCTTGAGATGTTTTTAAACTACATCCCACATGATGCTCAACCACTCACTAAATTGAGTCTCATGAAAAATGCAGCTGCAAAATATTTGGACGGTTAATGTTGCTAACACCTGAGATAATGTAACATTTATTTGTATAAATAAGCACAAGAAAAAAACAAATAACATATAAAAAGAGTGTATAAAGCTAGAAGAGGTAAACAAAGCAGAAAATTTGAATTTGATTGAATTTATAAAACCTGAAAATAAGGAATCCTACATAATAATTACCATTAAGAACAATGAAAAGAATAAAGGAAAAAATAAGGCTATACTACTAACGAGAAAGTAGGGAAAAATAAATTACTTGATCACAAGGCTATTCTTATTAAATTGTTAAAAGGACAACAACGAATCAACATTAGCTAGATACATGTTATAGGACTTGTATATGTAATTCAGCTTACCAACGAAGCAGCTCAAAGCCACCAAGACAAAGGCAACTGCGATTTTCATTTTAGAGATTGTGTGTAGTTGAAATATTCAAGGCAAATCTGAAAGGCTGATAAATGCAGTTTAAAGGATGTCGTATTTATACTGTTCAAAGATTAATTGGCTGACATTAAACAAGATATATCCATGTCCTGAGTTTGACATCGATTTCGTAATCTCACACCTTTTTCTTCCAAATGAATGTATGGGATTACAGAGTTAAAGGAAACTAAAACAAATATTCACTTTATTTTCTAATGTATCCATGAAGACGTCACTCAAAACCCTTCCGACTGTTTACACATGCTTATTCCATGCAGCTTAGTTTAAAATTCTGATCATTTTTATCCAATGAGAAAATAATTACACAATCTCAAGTTTCATGTTGAGAAACAGGTGGATTTTGTTTACAGGGAATGTGTGGCTGAAAATGCCATTCAGATGTGGAATATATTATGCTTTTATTTTATTGTAATCAAATAAGTCTTTTGACAATGCTTTAAAAGGCTTATCAAATCATCAAGGTTCCTGTAGATAAATGTTAGACTTTTAGAGTTCTTCTATTTTGCAAAAATGTATAGAATTAGGATTACACAAAATAAAACCAAAAAGTTATTGAAAACCATATAGTCCCATAAAAGATATGTCGCATGTCTGTCCATCTATAAGATTCAAACGGTTGCCTTATTGAAGTTATATAGATATTCTTCTTTGTACCAGGTGCAAGCCCCTATTAAGACATAAAGGCTTATTCAGAGAGCACTGAAATGTCACCGACACCGAAAAAAGAAAAAAAACCACTTTTAACCCTTTCGCTGCTGAGCCATTTTACGCCTGTGTGGTAAGCTTATTTTTACCGCTTTTGCTCATCATGTTTAAATGCGTTTTGAAGCCACGTTTTATTATATGACCCAGACATATTATATATCGTTCTTTTCGGCAGATTCATAATATATCATTTTTATATGTATACATCATGTCCTACCTGAATATTATAACAAAAAATTCAATAAAATTAAAATTTTCAATAATTTACAGTGTGTAAATGAGGCCTGAAGCACCTAAGGCGTAGGGCCCTTAAGTTGCCTCTGATGCCAGGACGCAGGGAGGATTTTTCTAGGTTTGGCAGCGCGTGAGGAGATTGAGCGGTGTCAGTGTGGGAGGAGTCGACAGGAGGCTACTTAAGGCGCGTGTGGAAAGGCTCTGCGCGCCTTTTTTTTTTTCTCCTGAGGTAGAGCGGTGATAATCGGCTGGCGTGAGCACTTCCAGGCGTGTGGAAGGTAGGAGCTTGAGGCCGGCTTTGGGGGCTAAGGATCCTTCCGGTCAGAGGGGTGGTGTGGTGAGCTCTACCAGGAGAGAAGGTGTGCGGAATTTGTGGAGTTCCTCAGGGAGAAGGAGTGGTCGGTGTTCTGCCAGGGGTCCCAGAGGAGGAGCAAGGGCTGTCTCAGGGACTGATGTTTCGGCGGTAAGACAGTTGGTGGATAGGGATGTGGACGGTGGTGTGACACAGGGTGTTGGTGTGTGGGATGAGGGCACCCAAGAGCTCGAAGTAAATTGGTGTTCAGTTGGTGGAGATGATGGGGCTCCGGAAGTGAGGGAGCGAGTTGATGATTTTGGTACTTCGGGTTCTGGGGCTCATCGCACTATTAATTTTTCGTCCACAGTTCCAATGGTTCAGGAGAGGAGTCCACAGCCGGTGGGTGGTTTCCAGGCTGCTGGAGTTGGTGGAGGTGGTGCAGGAGGTTTGGAGTCGGTGGCGCTGGAGGTTCCGGGAAGTTCGGGCGGACCTCGTGTGGCGACAGGTGACGGAAATGGCGGTGATGTTGGTTCTTTCATGTCTTTTTTACAGGGGCCTTTGAGGCTTGGTCGGTTTCATCAAGGGGTGTGAACCAAGGTGTGGATTTGGCTCAGGCATGGAAGGGTGCAGGTGGGCCAGTTGTGAGAGCTGGTGGAGCTCTTGGCCATGAAGTCATGGCTTCAAATGGGCTGAGTGGCGATGTGGGTTCACTCGGTGAGTCCGCAGGAGTGGCGGATGTGGCAAGGAGGAATGCTTACGTGTCATTTTCTGGGCCTTTGGGGTTTCATTTGAAACAGGAGGTTAAAGAAGGCATATGGCGGGGGAGTATGTGGAACTTTTTTCCCTGCTTCCGTTGGATAGGTGGCTGGGGTTAAAGATTATTCGTCTAAGGACGGTTTAAAGGAAGAGGAGGAAAGGAAGAAGAGGTTTCGGAGGATTCCTAAGTCATTCGGGAATTGGTTCTGGGCTTTTTGTATTTTGGCAAGTGTGGTGGGGGAAAGGAGCCCACAGCACTGTTCGGGCCTTTTTTGTTATGTGGATGGGATTTGGGAGGCTTATCGAACGTATGGTGGTTGGGCGTGGTGGTAATACGATGAGCAGTTTAGGCAACGTTTGGCGGCTCACCCAGGCATGGGGTGGGATCAATTGGACATTACGCTGTGGTTGCGTTTGATGGGGGCACAAAAGGAATTGCCCTTTCCAGGGGGAGCCGGTGGGGGAGGGGTCAGTTCCCCACTGGCAAGTGTTAAAAAGGGATCGTGCTGGCAATTTAACGAGGGTCAGTGCAAGTTTGGTGCCGGGTGCAGGTACAATGCACGAATGTTTAAATTGTGGAGGATTGCATTCATTGTCCAGATGTTTTAAGAGGGCAAGACAAGGAGGTCTGCCTTTTGGAGGGTCTGGAGAGGGGAGCTTCCCCGGTGGAACTTGACGCGATGTTACCGTGGCTAAGGCTTTACGGAAGACTTAGAGATGCAGAATTTTTTTTTACGTGACGGTTTTGGTGTTGATTTTCGGATTCCTTTTGTGGTAAGGCCAGGGGGTGCCAAGTTAAGAAATTTGAAGACGGCTAGAGTGTATCCGGAGGTAGTTCGGGAGAAGGTGTATAAGTAGATTGGGGCTGGTAGGATGGCAGGTCCATTCTCGTCTCCTCCGGTGCGGGATTTGAGGATATCCCCTTCGGGAGTTGTGCGGAAGGCAGGAGAGTTTCGTTTGATTCTTCATTTATCCTTTCCACGGGGGGATCGGTGAATGATGATATTGGTGAGGAGTTGGCCTTGGTGTCATACGTGTCCTTTGATTTCACGGTCAGTTTGGTTCGTGATGCAGGACCGGGGGCTTTAATGGCTAAGGTGGATACTGAGTCATCTTTTCGGCTATTACCTATTCATCCTTCGTGTCATCACCTTATGGGATGTTGTTCAAGGCAAATTTTATGTGGATCTATGTTTGCCTATGGGTTGGTCCATTTTCTGTTCCTTTTTTGAATGTTTCAGTACATTTTTGGAATGGGTGGGCCGTGAAGTGGCAGGGTCGGATAATCTCACTCATTTTCTGGATGAATTTTTGTGTGTACGACACGGGGTATTCGGGAAGGTCATCACTTTGTTAGGATATCCAGTACCATGTAAGAAGATTTGGAAGTGTGGAAATCCTTTTTGGTGGTGTTTAATGGGGTGGCCTTATTCCCATCAAAAGAGGTTTTGGCGAAAGTGCTGCAATTTTTTCGGACGCCGGGAGGTGTGGGTTTTGGGGTATATTTTGGGGGACGTTGGTGTGCTTCTCGTTGGCCTGATAGTTGGTTGGCATCTTCTTTGGTGCGGAATTTGACCTTTTTGGAGTTGTTTCCATTAGTAGTGGCCTTGGAGCTGTGGGGAGGTGCTCTGAAGGGAAGAAGGATTCTGTTCCTTCTGACAACATGGCGGTGGTGTCGGCAGTTAATTCTTTGTCGGCTTCATCATTGCCAGTCATCAGACTGCTGAAGAGATTTGCGTTGATGTGTCTTAAGTTTAATGTTTTATGCAGGGCAAGGCATGTCCCGGGTCGCCTTAACTCAGTGGCGGATGCTTTGTCTCATTTTCAGTGGGGCAGGTTTCGTTCCCTGGCTCCGTTGGCAGAGGAGGTGGGCACCCCTTGTCCGGAGGACCTTTGGCAGCTAGGCTCAGAATTTTTGGAAGATGGGTGAGAGGTTCTTTGTCTGAGTCATCTTGGAAGGTCTACTCGCGAGTATGGAGGGATTGGGACGCTTTGGCTGAGCGGTTCAGGTACGTGGCAGTGGGCGGTTTGGTTGAGGAAAGTCTGCTCAGAGCATACCTCATTTGGTTATTTGAGTCTGGGGCATCTCCTGGAGTGGTTCGGCAGTCTTTAGCCGCCTTGGCTTTCCTTTTTCAGGTATCGGGGAAATAGATGTCACCAAGGATTTTGTTATCAGATGTGCAGTTTGGGGTTATGTGAAGGGGAGAAGCAGGGCAGATGCTAGGCGTCCAGTTTCGAGACAATTATTGGAGGGGCTATGGGATTTTGTTGGGAGTTTTTGTTCTTCAACTTATGAGGTTCTGCTTCTGAGGGCGGCTTTTTCTTTAGGGTTTTTTGGGGCATTTCGAGTGGGTGAGTTGGTGTGTAATTCTAGGAGAGCAGGTGGTGGTTTAGGAGCTGATGCGGTTTGGTTGGGAGTCAATGATCTGGTTATTTGGGTTGCTAACTCCAAGACGGATCAGTTGGGTAGGGGCGTAGAGTTGGTTTATTCAGTGTGGATAACTGTGTGGTTTGTCCAGTGGAGAACGTTAAGAAATTTTTGGAGGTACGGGTGGAGTCTAGTGTGGCCTTTTTATGTCACGCGGACGGATCGGCTTTATCAAGATTTCAGTTTATTTCTATTTTTCAGAAGGGTTTGGTGAGTTTAGGGAGAAATCCGAAGGAATTTGGTTCTCATTTCATTTCGTATTGGGGCTGCAACGGAAGCTTCAAGGTTGGGTTTGTCGGCAACGGAAATTCAAGAATTGGGAGGATGGAACTCAAGGGCTTTTAAGTCTTATGTTCGTCCTGGTTTGCTGTCATGAATTTTGTAATCATCTGTTAAAGCTGGGAGGTAATGTAGAGCACAGTTTGCTGTATGTTATGTTATGTCATGTTTTCAACTTTTTTTTAAAAAAAAAAGAAATTTTGAAATAAGAAAAATATTAAATTTATACATGAAATATGAATTATACCTTTTATATGGAATATATATATTTATTCTATTTTATCTTTGTCAATTTGTTGGTTATTTGGGGTTGAGTGTAGGGGTTTGGAGTATTTGGAGGCAAGGAGTTGGTGTTTGTTTATGATATGTTTTTCTTTACAGGTATGGTCATGGTTATTGGGAGGGATGTGTGGTGGTTTGGTGGGGAGTTTTTCTTTTAAAATATTTTGTGTGGTGAATTTTTTCTTTTTAAAGCACTTTGTGTGGTGGAGATGTTGGTAATGTGTTTTTGTTTTTGCAGATCCTCCAAGAGTGGTGTGGATTATTGGTGACTTGCTGATTTTTTGGGCGAGAAGAAGGGCGTTGGTGCGATCCTCTGGAGTTCAGATGGGTCTGCTTGGGTCGGCAACACGGGTACGGTGGATCGGAATCCGTGGACTCCTATGGGAGGAGTTTAAGCTGATGGTTTTGGGTGCCCTGAGGCACGGTGAAGTTCCCCATGTGCTGGGGTCCCTCTTGGTGTGCTGCTGGTGCAGATGCAGGTGGATCTGCGGCAGTTGAGGGATTTGGGAGTGGTCCCTCATGGAAAGCTGCTGGAGCAGATGAGAGTGGATCTGCAGCAGCTGAGGGAGTTGGGTGTGGTCCCTCTTGGTGTGCTGCTGGAGCAGATGCAGGCAGATCTGCGGCAGTTGAGGGATTTGGGAGTGGTCCCTCATGGAAAGCTGCTGGAGCAGATGCAGGCAGATCTGTGGCAGTTGAGGGATTTGGGACTGGTTCCTCATGGAAAACTGCTGGAGCAGAGGCAGGAGGATCTGCGGCAGTTGAGGGATTTGGGAGTGGTCCCTCATGGAAAGCTGCTGGAGCAGATGAGAGCAGATCTGCGGCAGTTGAGGGAGTGGTCACCATGGACAGTGGTGATGTGGTCTGAGGTGATGCCAAGGATGGTGTGGGAGCAGGCGGAGTATGAAGAGGCGGTGCGGCTGGGCCGTATCAAGCTGAATTGCTGCATGGGAAGGTTCGTGAGGAGGATGGAGGGTGTGGTGGTGTGACATCTACCTTTTGAAGAGGAAGAGGCAGAGTGTTATTTTATGGCAGATGGAGTTCACCTGACAGATTTGGGCATGGATCTGTTCATCCTGGGACTCAAGGAAGGGATTGAACAAGCCCTGTTTTTTCTTGGTGGGGGAGCTCTCCCATAAGGGGTTATGTGAGGAGCTCGTGGCGGGGGCTTGTAGGCAGTGCTGGCTAGGGGTTCCTTTTTAGTTAGGATTACTTTGTCAGATGGTTGGGAGTTGGGTAGATTTTTGGTGGTTGGTTGGTTTGGAGGTGTGTGGTGGTTGTGGGGAGTCCTCTTTCAGCACTGGATTATTGTTTTAATTTGTTATGAGAATTGTTATGTTATTATGGTGGGGTTTTAGTGTGGAGTTTTTAGCTGTGGCCTATTTATAATAAATATATACAGTCATGGCCGAAATTGTTGGCATCCCAGAAATTTTTCCAGAAAATCAAGTATTTCTCAAAGAAAAGTATTGCAGTAACGCATGTTTTGCTATACACATGTTTATTCCCTTTGTGTGTATTGGAACAAAAAAAAAGGAAGGAAAAATAGCAAATTGGACATAATGTCACACAAAACTCCAAAAATGGGCTGGACAAAATTCTTGGCACCCTTTCAAAATTGTGGATAAATAAGATTGTTTCAAGCATGTGAAGCTCCTGTAAACTCACCTGGGGCAAGTAACAGGTGTGGGCAATATAAAAATCACACCTGAAAGCAGATAAAAATGAGAGAAGTTCACATAGTCTTTGCATTGTGTGTCTGTGTGTGCCACACTAAGCATGGACAACAGAAAGAGAAGAGAACTGTCTGAGGACTTGAGAACCGAAATTGTGGAAAAATATCAACAATCTCAAGGTTGCAAGTCCATCTCCAGAGATCTAGATTTGCCTTTGTCCACAGTGCGCAACATTATCAAGAAGTTTGCAACCCATGGCACTGTAGCTAATCTCTCTGTGGGTGGACGGAAGAGAAAAATTGATGAAAGGTTGCAATGCAGGATAGTCCGGATGGTGGATAAGCAGCCCCAAACAAGTTCCAAAGAAATTCAAGCTGTCCTGCAGGCTCAGGGAGTATCAGTGTCAGCGCGAACTATCCGTCGACATTTAAATGAAATGAAATGCTATGGCAGGAGACCCAGGAGGACCCCACTGCTGACACAGAGACATAAAAAAGCAAGACTAAAGTTTGCCAAAATGTGCTTGAGTAAGCCAAAATTCTTCTGGGAAAATGTCTTGTGGACAGATGAGACCAAGATAGAGCTTTTTGGTATAGCACATCATTCTACTGTTTACCGAAACGGAATGAGGCCTATAAAGAAAAGAACACAGTACCTACAGCGAAATATGGTGGAGGTTCAATGATGTTTTGGGGTTGTTTTGATGCCTCTGGCACTGGGTGCCTTGAATGTGTGCAAGACATCATGAAATCTGAGGATTATCAAAGGATGTTGGGTCGCACTGTAGAGCCCAGTGTCAGAAAGCTGGGTTTGCGTCCGAGATCTTGGGTCTTCCAGCAGGACAATGACCCCAAACATACGTCAAAAAGCACCCAGAAATGGATAGCAACAAAGCGCTGGAGAGATCTGAAGTGGCCAGCAATGAGCCCAGATCTAAATCCCATTGAACACCTGTGGAGAGATGTTAAAATTGCTGTTGGGAAAAGGCGCCCTTCCAATAAGAGAGACCTGGAGCAGTTTGCAAAGGAAGAGTGGTCCAAAATTCCGGGTAAGAGGTGTAAGAAGCTTATTGATGGTTATAGGAAGCGACTGATTTCAGTTATTTTTTCCAAAGGGTGTGCAACCAAATATTAAGGTAAGGGTGCCAAGAATTTTGTCCAGCCCATTTTTGGAGTTTTGTGTGACATTATGTCCAATTTGCTTTTTTTCCTCCCATTTTTTGTTTTGTTCCAATACACACAAAGGGAATAAACATGTGTATAGCAAAACATGTGTTACTGCAATACTTTTCTGTGAGAAATACTTGATTTTCAGGAAAAATGTCTGGGGTGCCAACAATTTCGACCATGACTGTATATTATTCCACAGTTATGTGTTTGAGTATTTTTGTGTGCTTCTTGTCTCTCGTAGTCCAACCCGGTCATCAGTAGGCGACTTAAGTATTTTTTTCACATTTCATCATGCGAGCGTTTGCGGTTATATTTTCTATGAGTTGCGCTTGTTAAAAATATTAGAAATGGGGTACTTGTTACATTTTTTGGGAGAAAATGATGTGATTTTTAAAAAACGCACCCCATAGAAAAATCGTTAGTGCAGCATCATTGTACACATTATAATTTAAATGGGAACAATATTTCTGCATTAATAAAACAAAACCCAAAAAAAACCACTTTATTTATTTTTTATTATTTTTTTATTTTCATTTTTTTTTCTTTACTGTTAACATGGTCATGTTTGGTATCATTGGAAATGCCATGCTCTGGCCATTCTAATGATACCAAACATTAACCCCAGCTGCCACGGATCAGTAGATAGGGGGTTCAGATAGGGGGGGAGATCCCGGAAGCTTAACCGACATCCACGATGTCGGCCAGCTCCGGGAGGGGAACGCGACACGGCGCCTGTTGGCGCTGAATCGTGATCCTGCCCCCAAGGGGTTAAAGCCATCCACCGCTTGGAAGGGCAGGATGTGCCCTTCCAAGCGGTGTCTGGCTTTTGATCATGCCCCCAGCTGATCGGGAGGGAGAGAGGTCCAAAGGACCTCACCTCCCTCCCCTTCAAGCACCTTCCCTGCACTGGTGGGGAGGGTGCCTGAATAGATCTAATTAGTGCCCGCTACGGTCCCGTGTGCTGGGCTGACATCAAGGGTGTCAGCCCGCACTGTGGGGGGCACAGCGATCGGCCGGAATCTGGCCGATCGCTGGCTGCAAAAGCAGGACGCGCTCAGTGCTCCAGTGCTCCTCTGCAGCCACCACTTCCTGGGATCCAGGTGAGCTAATGAATGTGCAAACATGCAACCAAATGACAGTGGTTCGCGGGTTCCTGTTCTGTTTCTCAGTTTGTGGCAGAATGTGGCATGTTCGTTACAAATCTGTAGTTAGTGTTACATACCCTTCTTAAATATATAATCTAGACTAGCATAGATAAAGGTTTTATATTATAAACTACATAGTATACAACCACACAATTGAACCCTTCACTGCTGATGACGTGTGGGACACGTCCTCATTTACTTCCGCTATAAGCTGAGGACGTGCCCCACACGTCATCAGCTTTGCGGGAGCCCCGGGGGAGATACTCACCTCTCTGTCCAGGGTCCTGCGGCAGTCTGACTTCAGCGTCCTCAGATGCTGAAGTTAAGCCCCTCCCGACGTAACGACGTCATCGCGCCATGCGCGATGACTTCATTTCCAGGCGACCCCCCCCCGGCAATGCGGGAGATCGCCTGGAAGGGAGGGGGGATCCATTCGGATCCTTCTCCCTCCATATCGGGAAGGAGCAGTGCCACATGCCAGGCACCACTAAAAAGGGGAGTGTCTCCCCTTTTAAGCGGTGCCTGGCTTTAACCCCTTAGGCACCGGGTCACACTTCAGCACCGAAGTGCGGCCTAGCTCCGGTGGGGGCCGCCATCTTTAATAAAAAATAAAAGAAATAATAATAATAATAAAAAAACATGTGTATTTTATTTTGTGTGCTGTTTTTATTAATGCAGCAATATTGTTCACATTTCAATTATAATGTGAACAATGATGCTGCACTATTGATTTTTTTCTAAGGGGTGCGTTTGCTAATAATCACGTAATTCCCCCAAAAAAATGTAACGAGTCCCCATTTCTAATTGGATGTCATATTTATACTGCTCAAAGATTTATTGGCTGACATTAAACAAGATATATCCATTTCTTGATTTTGACATAAATTTCGTAATCTCACACCTTTTTCTTCTAAATGCAGGTTGAGGATTACAGAGTTAAAGGAAACTAAAACAAATATTCACTTTATTTTCTAATGTATCCGTGAAGAAGTCACTCAAAACCCTTCCGACTGTTTACACATGCTTATTCCATGCAGCTTAGTTTAAAATTCTGATCATTTTTATCCAATGAGAAAATAATTACACAATCTCAACTTTCATGTTGAGAAACAGGTGGATTTTGTTTACAGGAAATGTGTGGCTGAAAATGCCATTCAGATGTGGAATATATTATGCTTTTATTTTATTGTAATCAAATAAGTCTTTTGACAATGCTTTAAAAGGCTTATCAAATCATCAGGGTTACTGTAGATAAATGTTAGACTTTTAGAGCTCTTCTATTTTGCAAAAACGTATAGAATTAGGATTACACAAAATAAAACCAAAAAGTTATTGAAAACCATATAGTCCCATAAAAGATATGTCACATGTCTGTCCATCTATAAGATTCAAACGGTTGCCTTATTGAAGTTATATATTCTTCTTTGTACCAGGTGCAAGCCCCTATTAAGACATAAAGGCTTATTCAGAGAGCACCAAAATGTCACCGACATTTCAGTGCTCTCGTTCCCCGCACTTCCCTGCACTTCGGGGAATCAAAGTTTCCCACCTTGCGGCGAATTCAGTATTCACCGCAGGGTCCCTAGATTGAAGGAAAACATGTCGAAACCCTGTTGAAAACCTGTCAAACACCTGCTGAAATCACACCAAAAACCCATGGGAACCGCTGTAAAATATACGCCAAACACGTCGGAAAAATCTGATGAGTCGTTGGACAGAGAGCAGACCAACTGCCGTAAAGAGCCGACATGCTGACGATTGGGGTAAAAAAAAACAAAAAAACAGAGGCAGCAACCCCGACAATCGTTTTGGCCTTGTTAGACCTTGTCAGCAGGGTCAGGCTGACACCCCTCTAGGCACCTCGAGAAATGGGTCCATGTCTGGATTACCCTGTAAATGTGTAGTGAGAAAAAATAGGTGTGTGAGGGTCCTGAGAATGAGCAACAGTACTAGTGGCTTGCTCTACAGTGGCGCCCATTTAGGTTCTCTTTTTTCTCACTATATGTTTACAGGGTATTCCAGGTGTGGACCCCTTGCTCGAGGTGCCTGGAGTTGTGTCAGCTATACCCTCCTGACGAGGCCTAATAAGGTTGAAATAATCACCGAGAGTTGCTGCACCTCTCGTGCAGGGATGATGTCTTTGGCATTCAGTACTGGCCAACCTTTCTGGTTGATATCAGTCTGGTTTGCTTAGGGTGCAGTCATCCTTGTAATGGCACGAATGAGCTAAAATCTTGTGAGACCTGAGCGGGCTCCACTGTAGAGCAGGCTCCTACTGCAGTTGCTCATCCTTAGGTCTGTCATGTACTGCGCTCCTGGTCCTGTGTCGCCGCAGCCGGCCACCAAGTGAAGTTGCTGCCGATCGCGGCTGCAGGTCGCTGACGCAGGCAGGGCACCGCATGATGATGACGCAGCACCTGCCGAGTTTAAAAACAGGCACCTGAACACTGGTCCGTTGCTCTGACGTGGTTTCCACTCCCCTCAGTGCATTGATAGTGTTCATCATTTGCTCAGCTGTGTATGATCTTGGCTTTTATGACTACTCCCCTGGCTGTTAACCCTTTGGCACTTGGCTGACGACCCAATTTGGCATACGAACACTGGCACGTGACTTACGATCCGATTTGACATACAACCCCTGGCACTTGTCTGATGACCCGACCTGGCATACGAACCCTGGCACTTAACTGACGACCGTATTTGGCACTTAGCTGATTTCCTGATCTGGCATGCGACCCCTCTCACTTGTTTGACAATCCGACTTGGTATCAGACACCTGGTATCTGGCTTTCGAGCCATCCTGGTATTAACCCTTGGTATCTGGATTATGAGCCATTCTGGTATTGTGTGTCTGTTGAAATACAGTCATAGCCGAAATTGTTGGCACCCCAGACATTTTTCCAGAAAATCAAGTATTTCTCACAGAAAAGTATTGCAGTAACACATGTTTTGCTATGCACATGTTTATTCCCTTTGTGTGTATTGGAACAAAACAAAAAAAAGGGAGGAAAAAAAGCAATTGGACATAATGTCACACAAAACTCCAAAAATGGCTCAACAAAATTCTTGGCACCCATAACTTAATATTTGGTTGCACACCCTTTGTAAAAAATAACTGAAATCAGTCGCTTCCTATAACCATCAATAAGGTTCTTACACCTCTCACCTGGAATTTTGGACCACTCTTCCTTTGCAAACTGCTCCAGGTCTCTCTTATTGGAAGAGCGCCTTTTCCCAACAGCAATTTTAAGATCTCTCCACAGGTGTTCAATGGGATTTAGATCTGGACTCATTGCTGGCCAGTTCAGAACTCTCCAGCGCTTTGTTGCTATCCATTTCTGGGTGTTTTTTGCCGTATGTTTGGGGTCATTGTCCTGCTGGAAGACCCAAGATCTCAGACGCAAAACCCAGCTTTCTGACACTGGGCTCTATAGTGCGACCCAAAATGCTTTGGTAATCCTCAGATTTCGTGATGCCTTGCACACGTTCAAGGCACCCAGTGCCAGAGGCAGCAAAACAACCCCAAAACATCATTGAACCGCCACCATATTTCACTGTAGGTACTGTGTTCTTTTCTTTGTAGGCCTCATTCCGTTTTCGGTAAACAGTAGAATGATGTGCTTTACCAAAAAGCTCTATCTTGGTCTCATCTGTCCACAAGACATTTTCCCAGAAGGATTTTGGCTTACTCAAGTACATTTTGGCAAACTGTAGTCTTGCTTTTTTATGTCTGTATCAGCAGTGTGGTCCTCCTGGGTCTCCTGCCATAGCCTTTCATTTCATTTAAATGTCGACAGATAGTACACGCTGACACTGATGCTCCCTGAGCCTGCAGGACAGCTTGAATTTCTTTGGAACTTGTTTGGGGCTGCTTATCCACCATCCAGACTATCCTGCGTTGCAACCTTTCATCAATTTTTCTCTTCTGTCCACGCCCAGAGAGATTAGCTACAGTGCCATGGGTTGCAAACTTCTTGATAATGTTGCGCTCTGTGGACAAAGGCAAATCTAGATCTCTGGAGATGGACTTGTAACCTTGAGATTGTTGATATTTTTCCACAATTTTGGTTCTCAAGTCCTCAGACAGTTCTCTTCTCCTCTTTCTGTTGTCCATGCTTAGTGTGGCACACACAGACACACAATGCAAAGACTAAGTGAACTTCTCTCCTTTTAATCTGCTTTCAGGGGTGATTTTTATATTGCCCACACCAGTTACTTTCCCCAGGTGAGTTTACAGGAGCATCACATGCTTGAAACAATCTTATTTATCCACAATTTTGAAAGGGTTCCAATACACACAAAGGGAATAAACATGTGTATAGCAAAACATGTGTTACTGCAATACTTTTCTGTGAGAAATACTTGATTTTCTGGAAAAATGTCTGGGGTGCCAACAATTTCGGCCATGACTGTATATATATATATATATATATATACACACAAACATCTCCTATAGGTAGAAATCTGGCCACTTAAAGGACCAGCAGTGTAGTATAGCTTGTTTGCGTACAGGGATTAGACATATTTCTAAGAGATACATGACAAGATCCCTCACAAACCTCTTTTTTCTTACTACAGGTTTACAGGGTAGTCCAGACATGGCTCTTTGCTCGAGGTACCTAGAGTTGTGTCAGCTATACCCGCCTAACGAGGCCTACCTGATTGTTGGGGGTTGCTGCACCTCTCGTGCAGGTATGACGTCCTCGGCATTCAGCACTGGCCACCCTTTCTGAGTAATAGTTTACTTTTGTTTCTGCAGTGCTACACTGATTGTACGGATGGAGGGAAAACAGTGACTTCATTTTGGTCATTACATAGGCCAGAACACAACTTAGAGTGGCAAAGCGATCATGCCTCTCCTGGAAAGTCTAAAATTTTTGCAGATTTTCCCACAATGATTTGCTCATATTAGCTTTCAACACTTAATGTGTCTCCCTTATCACCAACATTCCACATTGTCTGGTTTTCCTTGACCCCCATTTTTTCTTAACTCATGGCCACTTTATTGTTCATTGTGTAGTAGAACTGCGGTGAAGAACCTAAAGCCCAACAAAATAGTCAAACACATATAGATGTAACTATAAACAAAAGTGATATTTGCTACTTTCTTTATTTCAGCAATGGTATTGGAATTAACAGAAGCTCTTAATACAAAGGAATGGTCAAAGAAATGTGTGGACAAGGAACTTGTATAATTAGACAGTAAGTATCCCGCATGAGAGTGAAGAATAGAGTGTGTTCTTTGTATCTGCAGTCCACAATGCTTCCTTCTGGAAGAGGAAAAAAAATATCTTAAAACAAAACAAACAACCAGATGTTGCCAATTTAGACATAAAGAAACACGCATCATACTTGCATTTTGGGCAGAAAGGGAATTAATTTCATACTCCATATACGTATCCATATAACTCGAGATAAAAGTAAAAAGAAATCATCTTTGCACAATTTAAAAAAAATCTAAATAGATTTAGTTACTTATCTGGATTTGCGAATACCATGATTGCCTAAGATTTTAATTTACTTTTTGGTATCACAACAATATATTATCGTTCTCCCTTTAACCCCAATTATCCCTTAAACCCCAGTCTCACTTTAACTGAAGTTGTCTGCACTAAACCTCCAGTTCCCCTTTAATCCGTTTTCCCTAAACTCCAAAATCCCCTTTAACAGGAGATCGCATTGCTGCAAAGTGATATTCAGCAGACTATAGACAATATAGACTTTGCTATATTGATCTCTGATTGCACTGCCTGCCATATATAGAAGTATATGAAAGACGAAACAGTACGGGCTTGCAACTCAAGCATAAGATAGTGTGATTAGTAAAAGTTAAGATTTAGCTTGAGTATCATGAAAGACAGGTATTGCCACACATGTACAACATATAGAAATAAAAGGGGAGATACTCTGAAGGTGTATGCTACATAGATATGGATCTGTCCTTTAAGGATCCTTGAAATGGTCCTTAAAAATCACCCTGTATAGGTAGTAGTGGGTGGATATATATTTGTCCCTTAAGGATCCTTGAGGTGGTTCTTCAATTTGAACCCTATATAAGTAATAGTGGATAGAGCCAGAGGATCATTCAGATCCCTGGAAGGGGTTGAACCACGTAAAGGCAGCTATAGGTAGGGAAGAGAGCAGGAGACGCTGTTCCTCTGCAGTGGAAACAGTACAGTGAGCTCTCAGGCAAAGCAGTGGGGTCCCCTGAACCCAGGTCAGGGTAAAAAAAAATAAAAAAATGGGGCTCTATTAAATTCTTCGCGCAAACATAAACGCGTGCGCAAAACCGCATTAATGCAAGGGGAAAAACCCTTTGCGCAGAACGTCGTATTACGATGTCCACGCAAAAAATAGACGTTAACGTCTACCGCTGGTGAACCTGCACGAACCCTTTGCGAGCGTAATGTACGTTGCACGTCCTTTACTTAACATTGTAAGCGCAAATGCGTTTGTGCGCTGATACGCAGATGGTATTACAATCTTAGCGCAAATTTTAACGGACAACGTTTGCGCGCATAATTTTAACGTCTTTTAAAAGCTGGTGTTAATGGCAAATCTGAACGTCCTGGCCGAAACCAAATACACCATCCAGAAAAAAAATACAGCAAAGTATAGTTAAACATTCTACGCATACCCAAACAATAAAATTGAGAGGTTGTGTGTGCTTTTATTATTGCTGCAGCATGTATACACAGATTGATTTTGACAGGCTCAAAAACTTAACGGGAGACAGTTGTGGTTCTTAATTCTGATTGGCTGAATCGCGTGAAAAAAACAGTCCGCCCACCGATTTCTGCGCACAGCGTTAATGCGCGTGCATTTTTGCACGTCTTTTTTACGTGCGTTATTTTTTGACGGATGAAAAAATGCGCTCGGATTGTAAGACCAGCGTTAATTTACGCGTGTTAATGTTTAACGCTGCACGGGAAAAAATAGCGCTGCGCGTGTGCTTTTGCGCGAAGAAGTTAATAGAGGCCATGGTCTTTATGCTAGCTTCTGCCCATGTTTTACAAGCACGTACTGTTTCTTCTTCCATATACTCCTATCACTCCAGGGTTACCCCCATTTGATAGTTCAAGAAAAAACATAATATCATTTGAGTGAACAGACTTCAGACTGGTCATTTATTGACCGAGTACTAGTATGTTACTATCCATTTGTTGACACTATCACAGATAGAAGCACATTTTCAATGGGGGCTGGTTTGCTCTAATATTGGGGAAGCATGATCATCACTCTGCTGGGTGCCATGTGACTACCCAGCAATTCGCCAGTCGGCAGTGGATTGTTGTAGCAGCTCTTTTGTGGCATTTGTAGTTTATATGGAATTTTGGAGCCACGTTGCTAGTGCGTATTTAAAGCTAATATGATATTTCAGCCTGGTTTGGGCACTGAAACATATGCGGGCAATATTCTAACGTGAGTGAAGTGACGTTCTAGGAATATGGAAAAATACAGGGCAATGGTTGAGAAATTGCTTTATTGGGATTATATTATTTATTCCAGGATTATAGGATTGACGGATATGCTCTGGGAGAATAAAACGTATATACAGGGTTATTCAGAGAAGGTGAAACTCCGGAGAACTTTTGAAGCAGTGAAAATGCTAGGATAAAATAGCCAAACCAGAAAAATTCTCGCATTAATCTCACTTTCCAAATCAGCTATATTGACTTAGAATTTTAACTTCTCCAAAAGTTCTCCAGAGTTTCACCTTTCCCTGAATAACCCTGATACTCTATTTCATGAAGTTCTACTTCAAAAAAATCTAACAATAAATTAAATTGCTGATATTTTAACAAAGGTACATGGGGATGGAAAGAGTGATACATCATATCAAATACATTTGTCAATGACAGAATGTTATAGCAATATTAAGAAATTTACGTGAAAATGTTGGATATACTTCTGAGGCTGAAAACTAGGCATTTTGTTTGGCAAGATCCCCTGCGATGTTGGACACAATTTTCTGAAAGACATAAAACAAGCATGTACTTAATAAAATACATTTGTTTAATAGCTGCGAAAGAAAGAGGAGAGAGAGTACAAACAACTGGACAATAACTCACTTAACCCTTTCGCTGCTGAGGCTTTTCCCGCCCCTGTGCTGAGGTCATTTTTTACCTGTTTTGCGCATCATGTTTAAACCTGTTTTGAAGGCTTATTTTAGTATATGACATCGACATATTATATATCGTTCTTTCCGTCAGACTCGGTAGATTCATAATATGTCATTATTATATGTATACGTTGTCATGTTTGTATATTTAACAAAAAATGCAATAAAATATGTATTTTCAATAATTTACAGCGTGTAAAGTGTTTTTTCCCATTTTAACATGCGAGCATTGCGGTTATATTTTGTATGGGGTGCGCTTGTTAAAAAAATTAGAGATGGGGTCTCGTTACATTTTTTTTTGGGGAAAATGACACCATTTTTAACAAACGCACCGCATACAAAAATCGTTAATGCAGCATTATTGTTCACATTATAATTGAAATGGGAACAATATTGCTGCATTAACAAAACAAAAAACAAAAAAAAAGTGTTTATTTTTTTTTTTTTTTATTTTTTTTTTAATTTTTTTTATTTTTATTTTTATTTTTTATTTTTTTTTACATTTTTTTTTACTTTCATGTTTGGTATCGTTGGAACGGCCATGCTCTGGCCGATCCAACGATATCAAAATTTAACCCCTAACTGCCACGGATCGGGAGATAGGGAGTTCATTGAAACTCCCTATCTCCACACTTCGTGGCAGTTAGGGGTTAATGCTAGGACTGGCGTCATCGTGCTGCGCACGATGACGCCAGTCTCTGGGGGAGTTCCCGGAAGCTTGGCCGACATCCAAGATGTCGGCCAGCTCCGGGAAGGATCGCAAATCGGCGCTTTTCAGCGCCGATTTGCGATCCAGCTCCCCAGGGGTTAATGCCAGGCATCATTTGGAAGGGCAGGCTGTGCCCTTCCAAATGATGCCTGGGTTAAGCCCCTGTGAGCCGCCGATCGGGAGGGAGAGAGGTCCGAAGGACCTCCCCCTCTCCTTTCAGGCGCCTCCTCCGCACATGCGGGGGGGCGCCTGAATTATGTGTCATCGCGGGGAGCGCGATGACACATAACAATGGCGGCCACTGCTCCGGATGCCGGGCTGACATCCAGGATGTCAGCCCGCACCGGAGGGGCCAGCGATCGGCCGAACCCGGCCGAACGCTGACCCCAATGCGAGGACGGCTCAGCGCGTCCTCCGCATACCAGGGGCAATGCTGAGGAGCGCTGAGCGCGTCCTTAGCATTGAAGTGGTTAAGCTATATTAACTACACCAATAATAATAATGCTTTTACTGTATAACTGCTTTAAGAATCTTTAATCCCTTCCCGGCCGCTGACGTACCACGGGTCTCCCTTAGACCCGCTGACGTACATAGTACGTCACCAGGCTCCTAATCTCCCTCCCGCCGATACTCACCTCCCTCGCTGGTTCCAACGGCGTCTATAGCAAGCTTGAAGCTTGCCTCGCTGTTTCCTGGGGGCCGACAGATCCGATGACGTCATCACGCTGCGTGATGACATCATCACGCTGCGTGATGACGTCATCGGCAGGCGACGAAAAGGAAAATTCAGGAAGGGGCTCCTTTGGAGCCCTCTATCTCCCCAACCATTTAAGGTACAGTGATGCTTTTTGGACCACTAGAAAGGGGAGAGTCTCCCCTTTGCAGCGGTTTATAGCATTAACTGTTTCGCTCCCAGATCATGATTCGGCACAAATTTGCACCGAATCGCAATTCAAACCTGGAGGGGGCTGACATCTTGGATGTCAGCCAAGCCTCCAGGTTCCCCCCACCCACTGACATCCTCACCATATGTAGCTAGGCTGTCATCCAAAAATAATGAGTATAAAACGGTCAGAATGAGCTCAGCGCACATAGGTGAACTGGCTGAACAGTTAAGGGGTTAAAAAGCAAAAACATGTAAAAATTGGGTATTTCTATTCTCGGGACAAAATTCTGAAACTATTTAGTTGGGGGTCTCTGTTGGTGGTTGTAGATTTTGGGGATTAAAATTATGAAACAGTGTGTTTTAATATTTTTTTCATCATATTTCATATTTTTTTTATAGTAAATTAGAAGATATGATGGAAATAATGGTATTTTTAGAAAGTCCATTTAATGGCGGGAAAAACAGTGTATAATATGTGTGGATTGCATAAACGAGTAAGAGTAAAATTTGACCTAAACACGAACAGCGCAGAAACATAAAAACAGCAACGGTCACTAAAGGACGGATTTGTGTAAAACTGGCTGGTCACTAAGGGGTTAATAACAAGAGTATAAGTGGTAACCCAAAGATATTACAAATTATATTATTTTTTATTTTGCAGTAGTCATCCAATTCTTATTGCTTTCTGAGGAGATCCTCCCAAATTTAGAATTTATATTTTGTAAAAAAGCAAAAAAAAAAACTATCCGAATAAAAAGTGACACTGCCACCTACATAAACTGTAACTAGATTACTTGTGCATTCCAAACAAACCACTTTATAAAACACATGCTGCTGTTTTTTTCTTTCTTTAACAGGGTTATTCAAAGAGCTCCGAATTGCTTGAGAAAGGTAACCGAACGCTGATTTTCAGCGTTCGGTTACCTTTCCTGGCCATTCGGCTATCCAGAGAGCAGGCAATTCGCGAAATCCTAGCGAATTGCCTGAACATACGGTGCCTGTTCGGTGCCTGTTCGAGGGCAGTGAAATCCCCATGAAAAGCACTGCTTTGGCTATTCAGAGAACACAAACCAGCAGTGAAAGGTTCCCGAAATGCCCTGCCATTCGGTGCTTTAATTTGGCAAATTTATTCAGGAGAATCCCATAGGCTTCAATGTTAAAAATATTCCCGTTTTAATTCAATATCTAATAAACCGTTCATTATAAAATTCTGCAGTAAAGAGTCTCTTTATTTATAGATTTTTTAGGATATTTTAAGCATTTTTCTTAATTTTTTTTTTTTTTAAAAGTCCGATTTTTTTTTTTTCTTTTTAAAGTTTTCTTCTTTTTTCTGTAACAGCCCTCTTTATTATCATTCCCTGGACCTCATATGTAAATTTCAGACATTTTCGCTCAGTAGTTTCTTTGCAAACAGCGTTTCACTTTCACACATTCATACAAACGGTTTTGCTAATTTATTCACTGCCTCTTCTGCGGTGTCGAAGGCTGCGATCGGCTCCTGTTCGGGTTTTTCTGTGGTTTTCGGGAGGTTAATCCAGATGTTTTTGAGGGTTTTCGGCGTGCATTCGCTGGGTTCTGCGTTTAGTTTTCGTCAGGTTTGCGGTAGCTTTTCCCTGCAATTCGGAGACCCTGTGGTGCTTGCTGAATACACCGCAGGATCACCGAAACGGGATCGGCAAAACAAACCGAATTGAAGAGAACGAAAAGTCACCGAACGTGCGGTGACTTTTCGAATCTCTTTGAATAACCCTGTAAGTAATTACATGTAAAAAGGAAACATAAACTAAGGTTTTGACCTCTTTTTTCCATTTTGTGTTTTTTTTTCCATGATGCAACATTTACCAAAAGCTTTGCTTTGTGGCTCTTGTTTATTCAATCTACATTATTTAACAGTTAATGAGGTGAAGGAGGGAATGTTTAGATAAGGCGGCAGGAGGGTGTTATTCTAAAGGTTAACTGAGATTAGAGATTATTTTAAAAGACTTCTAATTCACCCCCTGGTGATATCCTTTGAATACATCCCACTCAATACAATGATTGGAGTCAGTGATCGACCAATAGATTCTATTTTATGGCCATTGCCAAACAGTGAGGACCAAGTGATGCAAAGATACTGGGGGGAAAGTTTACAGCACAAAATATCACAGAATGGATGCTCCCAGCGACACATATAGAGTAAAATATTTTCTTAACTAAACATACAACAGAAAAACAAAGCACATGTGAGATACCAGCAACATAAAATAAACACATTAAGGACATTTCATTTTTAGTGGTAGTGTCACTTTAATTTTTAGATCAGGGGTCATCAACCTTGGCCGTTCAGATAGTTTGGAACTCCATTCCCTTTGAGGCTGAGCAATCTAATAAGTAGCAGAGCATCATGAGAGAAGATTTTCTAAAATGCCTGGAGGGCCAAGGTTGTTAACCACTGGCTTAGATGGAGAAGTCCTCTTCTCTAGATCTAGAGATGTCTATAGCCCATCTAGCCCATAGTTTTTTAAAACAGATTATCAGATTAGTTTACTAGCTAAAGATGATGAGTTGCACTTGGAATTAAGTAAAACCTGAATAGTCAAAAGAAAATATATAGTTTGTGAACCACAACATAGAGACAATAGGCTGGTTTCACTAAAGATCTCCTGGGGAATGAGGTGTCTCAATAAGAAGTGATGGAGACAGTTAGTGCACTAAATCTCATTTCATTATCAGGGTTATTCAAAGAGTTCCGAATTCCTGGCGAAAGGTAACCAAACGCGGAAATTCAGCGTTTGGTTACCTTTCCTGGCCATTCGGCTATCCAGAGAGCAGGCAGTTCACCAAAAAACTGGCGAATTGCCGGCACATACGGTGCCTGTTCGGTGCCTGTTCGAGGGCAGTAAAATCCCCATAGAGAAGCAATGCTTCATCTATTCAGAGAACAAAAACCAGTAGTGAAAAGTTGCCGAAATGCCCTGCCATTCGGTGGCTTCATTCGACAGGTTTATTCAGGCGAATCCCATAGGCTTCAATGTTAAAAATACTCCCTTTTTAATTCGATATCTAATAAACCGTTGATTATAATATTCTGCAGTAAAAAGTCTCTTTATCTATAGATTTTTTTAGGATCTTTTAGGCATTTTTCGGGATTTTTTCTACAACAAAAGGTTATCTGATTTTTTATTTCTTTTTTTTAAACGTTTTTTCTTTTCTCTGTAGCAGACCTTTTTATTATCATTCATTGGACCTCGTATGTAAATTTCAGACATTTTCGCTCAGTAATTTGTTTGCAAACAGCAATTCAATTTTCAAACATTTAGGCGTACTGATTTTTTTTTCCAATCCATTCGTATGCAGTGTTGGGTTTTTCCGGCGGCTGCTCTGCACTCTGATCGGCTCCTGCTCGGGTTTCTACGGCGTGTTCGGCGGTGTTAATCCAGATGTTTTTGCGGGTTTCGGTGTGCATTCGCCTGGGTTTTGCGGTGAGTGTACTGTTTGGCAGGTTTTCGGCGGCTTTTCCCTGGACTACGACAGCCCTATGGTGTTTGCTTAATACACCGCAGGGTCACCGAAATGGGCTCGCCGAACCGCACTGAATTGAAGAAGAGAACGAAAAGTCAACGAACGTGCAGTGACTTCTCGATTCTCTTTGAATAACCCTGTATATGTTCTCATGACCTGGCAATTGAGTTGCAAGCCAAAGCTGAATACATCTTCTGTATGCAAAATTATTTACAGATTAATTCAAGTTTATCATCTTTTGCTCAGTTGAATTTAGTGTATAAATGAGGTAGGCTTGACTGGAATGAGAATGTGTAAAGGATTGTATGAAAAAACATAAGTAAACATCCAGAGCATGTTTTAAAAAATATGCATTATTACATTTTTAAGGTTATATTGATTAACCCAGTTGTTATTACGAATCATAATTACATCAATACTCATTATGTGTAGGATCTTGCTGCTCAAACTCAATGCAGTTGATCCTACTGAATGCACATTTTTTTGAGTTTTGCAATCCATTCACGCCCTCACAGATCATTTCTAGATTTCTAGACCCTCTGTAGAGACTTAGTTAATCCAGCCCACGGAATGAGATGAAAAGATTAAATATCTATAAAGAAAAATGTAATAATATATCATACCAAAACTTTATCCACGTTTGCTATAACATCAGCCTGTGTGAAAAAGAGACAAGGGGAAAACAAATCATATGATTATGCTATGACGAAAGTCATGTGACGAGTATTTGATAATACATACATTTACAATATACATTGTGATCTATACCATGTTATGTTAATCTGTCTCTAAGCATGACGCACTGTGCAAAAGATGATGATGTGCATAGGAGGGAACTTCTTGATCTTCTAGGGTTCATCACTATTCAATCGTATCCCTCACAAAGGTGCTCAGAACCATGTAGAATGTGTGATCTGATTGTAAGACAGCCAGTATGACGAGAGCCAACAGTGCACACAGGCTGTGTAGAGAGCTGTGCTGTAGGCTGACTCTTGACTCAGAGCTGTCCCTCCCCGGTGGCATGCAACAGTAAGGTAAGGGACAGCTAAAGTGTATAACTTTGAAATGAAATCCTGTTTGAACATACAGCTTGTCTGGTGTCTCATTCAGGGTGCCCACTAACACTCTCAGAAGGCACAGAGCGGCCCTCAGGAAATCAGAAGATGCTCCAAGGCAGAGAATCAGAAGCAGGCGGGTCAAGCTGCTCGAGGCGCTGAGGACAGCACTCCCAGTAGCCGGGCTGACCACAACGGGGGGTGTCTGGAGAGTCAGGACAGACGGCAAGAGACGGCTTCCCATCTCATCTCCCATTTACAATTACATATATGTGAGCAGAAAAAGGCTGACATGCAGAAAGGGAGAGAATAGCTGTCACGTCAATCCAACTAGTTTTGGGCATAACAAGTGCATTAAAAAATACAGAAAATGTATGCAAACGCTCAATATAAAGTTATTTATTTATTTATTTATAAAGTATTTTACCAGGAAGGATACATTGAGATTTCTCTTGTTTTTAAGTACAAAGCATTAATGGCTCAATCACCTCCTTCAAGCTAACGCTCACGTTAGCGCTAGCTTAAAGGAGGTGGTAGCGCTCCGCACATATCACCTTTGATTTGCTGAGTTAAAAACCCTGTTAGCGACTTGGTATTAGCGCTTTATACCACGAGCTTACTGTACTTTGCTTTCCCTATGCTTAACAAGGGGAGCGCAAAGTGTAAGCACAGAGTAACTAGCGTTAAGATCACAAGGTCCAAACGCTAGTTACTAAGAGCTGGCGCTAACTAAAAAAGTTACCACCAGCTCTGAGCTGGAGCTAACTGATTCCACTGCTGCAGAATTACTTAGTAGCAGCCGAAAAGCCCCCAAAAAATCAAATACTCACCTCTCTTCCCGCAGCGAGAACGGCAGCCGGTCCGCTGCTTCTGGCCGCTGGAAGCAGAGGGAGACTGGGGAAAAATGTCCCCAGTCTCCCTCTGCGATCACTCCGCCGACAAGCAAGATCTCGCGAGAGACGAGATCCTGACGGTCATGTGACCTATGAGAACCTAGCGGCCGCTATGGAACAAGGCTTCTAGACTCAGCGCCTGCCCCGCGATCTGATTGTGAAATCGGGACGCAAAGGGGTACTTAGCGATCACACATTTTTCCCCTTAGTGTCCCGGTTTTATATCAGTGCAGCTGATAGTGCCCTAAATAAATTAAAGAACATCTCACTCAATAACATGGTAGTCAAATTATATAGGACATCACTAACAATATTTGACCTACGTATATTTCTAGGTAATCATTTCTTGGAATGAAAAACAATTAGATATTTAAAAAAAAAATGTCACCAAGATGACTCATTTTATAATGCCTTTATTTGTAATAGTTATTGAAAATGTTAATTATTTAATATAAATTATTTCTTTGTGCTACCAATGCCAATGTAATTGCTTTGTTTTTTTTCTAAACATTTTTTTCATTAGATGTTAATTTTGATGTATAATCAATTAAGAAGGCATTTGTTAAAGAATATGGCTTCATCGGTAAACACTAGGAAGCTTTGTATAAGTAATTATTCTTCTTTTAAACATTCATTTAATCTATTATACTCACCAGTGCTTCACATCCAAGAATTCTGATGTCTTGAATCAGAGGCTTGTCATTCTGACATGGAAACAATGAATATAGTTGTTGGCAATTTTTGACTTAAAAATATCAACATTTACAAAATAAAATGTGTTCTTAAACATTTGGGGGACTTATTCTATCAGGGTAATTCAAAGAGATTCGAAAAGTCATCGCACATTCGGTGACTTTTCGTTCTCTTCAATTCGGTTCCTTTTGCCGATCCCATTTCGGTGACCCTGCGGTGTATTCAGCAAACATCACAGGGCCCCCGAATTGCAGGGAAAAGCTGCCGCAAACCCGCCGAAAACGAACCGCAAAACCCAGCGAATGCACGCCGAAAACCCACAAAAACATCTGGATTAACCCGTCGAAGACGCCAGAAAAACCCGAGCAGGAGCTGATCACACGCAGCGAAGCGTCCGGAGAAAGCCGAGACCGCAGAGTGAAGGGAATAAATTAGAAAAACAGTTTGCATGAATGTTTGAAAAGTGAAATGCTGTTTGCAAAGAAACTACTGAGCGAAAATGTCTGAAATTTACATATGAGGTCCAGGGAATGATAATAAAAAGGGCTGTTACAGAAAAAAAAGAAAATTTAAAAAAAAAAATCGGACTTTAAAAAAAAAAAAAATCTGAAAAATGCTTAGAATATCCTAAAAAATCTATAAATAAAGAGACTCTTTACTGTAGAATCTTATAATGAACGGTTTATTAGATATTGAATTAAAACCAGAATATTTTTAACATTGAAGCCTATGGGATTCTCCTGAATAAACTTGCCGAATTATACCACCGAATGGCAGGGCATTAGGGGAACCTTTCACTGCTGGTTTGTGTTCTCTGAATAGCCAAAGCAGTGCTTTTTCATGGGGATTTCACTGCCCTCGAACAGGCACCGAACAGGCACCGTATGTTCAGGCAATTCGCCAGGATTTGGCGAATTGCCTGCTCTCTGGATAGCCGAATGGCCAAGAAAGGTAACCGAACGCTGATTTTCAGCGTTCGGTTATCTTTCTCAAGCAATTCGGAGCTCTTTGAATTACCCTGTAAATTGAGCAGTGTTGGTGAAGTGATCCGTAATTACTGAAATGCCTCGTAATTGTTGCTGTTCATTTTGCTAATCCAAGGATTTTTTTCTAATTGCTAAATGAGAATAAAAGTGCAGCAGAAGTGTGACGTGTAAAGTGTAATACCAAAAAAAATGTGTTTGTTCCGAGGAGTTTTCCAGAACTAACTTGGAATTTCTTGTTATGTTTGCACTAGATCACTGTAATATGTCCTATGCAAAGTATAAGATGCACAAAAGAATGCTATCATCGGAAATCAAGTTGCTATCAAGTTTGATAGTTTTTATTTTAAAGTATTAGATGACTTTGCAAAAGCAACAGAGTCTCAGAGTCTCAGAGCCAGAGAGGTATTTTATTTATTTATTTAGTTATTATTTTTTAGCTTTTTTCTTTTAAAATCGGCAGTGGAATTGCTTATTATTTTCTTGCTGCCTACAATGTATTGTTTACTATAAGAAGTATACGAAGAACTGTTTTAAAGTAACCTGCTGTAACAGCAGAGTTGGAAGAAAAGTTTCCAGCTCAGCTGGAGTAACATGCAGGGTTATTCAAAGAGAATCGAAAAGTCACCGCACGTTCGGTGACTTTTCATTCTCTTCAATTCGGTTTGGCGATCCCATTTCGGCGACCTTGCAGTGTATTCAGCAAGCACCACAGGGCCGTCGTAGTGCAAGGAAAAGCCGCCGAAAGCCTGCTGAACACTCACCGCAAAACCCAGGCGAATGCACACCGAAACCCGCAAAAACATCTGGATTAACCCCGCCGAATACGACGGAGAAACCCGAGAAGGAGCCGATCACAGCGCAGAGCAGCCGCTGGAAAAACTCGACACCGCAGACGAATGGAGTGAAAAAAAACAATACGCTTGAATGTTTGAAAAGTTAATCGCTGTTTTCAAAGAAACTACTGAACAAAAATGTCTGAAATTTACATATAAGATCCAATGAATGATAATAAAAAGGGCTGTTACAGAAAAAGAAAAAACCTTTAAAAAAAATCGGCAAATTTTTTGGCAAACAAATCCCTTTAAAATGCTTAAAATATCCCAAAAAAATCTATAAATAAAGAAACTTTTTACTGCAGAATATTATAATCGACGGTTTATTAGATATTGAATTAAAATGGGAATATTTTTAACATTGAAGCCTATGGGATTCGAGTGAATAAATCTGCCGCGTGAAGCAACCGAATGGCAGGGCAATTGGGCAACTTTTCACTGCTGGGGTTTGTTCTCTGAATAGACAAAGCTATGGGGATTTCACTGCCCTCGAACAGGCACCGAACAGGCACCGTATGTGCAGGCAATTCGCCAACATTTGGCGAATTGCCTGCTCTCTGAATAGCCGAATGGCCAAGAAAGGTAACCTGATTTTCAGCGTTCAGTTACCTTTCGGCAGCCATTCAGATCTCTTTAATAACCCTGATAGTGTTACCAAATTAGCTGTTAAGTGTAATGACCCCATTCCTTAAAACAAACAGCTCAGTTGGGCATGTGACACTGCGAGGCCCTGTAGTAATCCCATACTTAGTTTTCCATAGTAACATTTAATACTTAATCATTTTTCCCAGCTTGTACCCCTGGGTAATATGCAACTGTACAGGGCAGACTTCCTCCTCGTGTAATCTGTGCACATTTTTTAAATACTGTTTAAGCAAGTGTTTTATTGTGTTTTAGTTTAAGATTATTCAAACTAAATAAAAACCTAGGAGAATATAGGCATCTTACCAAGATATCACCCATGAATGGAATGTCATCCTAAAAAGGAAGAGATACAAAGTTACAATATTGTCAGATAAGATAACACTATACAAAGCCAGTTAAAATTTATTTAATAGGGCAGGTTTCAATATTGTGCGTTAGATTGATAGAAATACTCCAAAAGTAGAAGGAGAAAGGGATATTCATGAAACCTATCCTCAAAATTAGGGATGTGCGTTTCGGGTTTCGAAATTGTTTTCGGATGTGGCCGAATTTCCGAAAAATTTTAGATCCGAAAATTTCAGATCCGAAATGTTTTCCGAGCCGAAACGAAATATTTTCGGATTTTTCGAATGGACTTGAAATGTGTCAAATGAGAACAGATGTTCCGAAAAACGAAAATTTTCCGAAAAACGAAAATTTTGTAAAAACGAAAATTTTCTGAAAAACGAAAATTTTTAGAAAAAACGAAAAGTCGATACAAAAAACGGGCAAAATGACACGAAAAATACGAAAAATGATCGATATTCCGAAAAATGTGCAATTCCGAAAAAACGAAAATTTCCGAAATTACGAAAAGTCGATACAAAAACCGAGCACAGTGACACGAAAATACGAAAAATGGTCGGTATTCCGAAAAAAAATGTACACGAAAAACGAGTCGAACCGAATAGAATCGAAACCGAAATCGGTCGAAACGAGCCGAATCGAAAAGTTTAAAAATCCGAAAAATCGAACCGAATCGAACCGAAAAAAAAATCGGTGCACAAGCCTACTCAAAATTAGCTTCAAGGTCAACGTAAGTAGGGGTTTGTAAAACACAATGGGCCATATTACATTCTCTGCGCAAATGCGCTCTCGCAGCGCAATTTTTTTGTGCGCATTGTCCAGCGTTATCGCGTGAAAATTAACGTGATATTCGCATCCGAACGCATTTTCTCATCCGTCAAAAAATAACATTAGAAAAAAAACCGCGCAAAACGAAGTGTAATACGCGCACAGTAACGTTGCGCATGTAAATCAGTGCGCGGACTGTTTTTTTTCGCGGGATTCAGACAATCAGAATTAAGAACCTTAATTGACATCAATTCACCTTAATTGACTCACTAAAGTTTTTTCGCCTGTCAAAATAAATCTGAGTATACATGCTGCAGCAATAAAAAAAATATGCACGAATTCACAATGTTTTTGTTTGGGTATGTGTAGAATGTGTAACTATACTGTGCTGTATTTTTTTTTCGTGCTGGTGTATTTTGTTTCGGCCAGAACGTTCAGATTTGCAGTTAACACCAGGTTTTCAAAGACGTTAAAATTATGCGCGCAAACGTCGTTCATAGGAAGTTGCGCATCTATTGAAATACCATCCGCTTAACTCATTTGCGCTCACAATGTTAGGTATAGGACGCGCACAGTTCATCACGCTCGCGCAAGTCCATCCGCGTCAATCGATAACGCGCATCGTTTGCGCGAACGTTGAAATACAACGTTCTGCGCAAATGGTTTTGTCCTCTCGCAAATGCGCATTTGCGTGCGCGCAAAACCGATGCGCGAGGAATGAAATAGGGCCAATGACTATTCACCAAATATTAATCGTGTGTGTGTTAAAATATTTAGGGATGGATTCCAAGACTGATGTAAACTTGACCAGCGCTTAGGTAAAATTACTAGAGTCCTTAACCGAACTCCAGACGGCAAGGCGGTACCTTAACGCCCCACTGGGGCTGAGGCCAGCCTTCGGACTGCCTACGTTGTGCGCATGCTGATTAGGTCATTGATGTGATCAGCGTGTGCAATGTAGGCAAACCAATTCACGTCTATGGGAAGGCTGTGGGGGCATGCTATGTCGGCCTGCAGCATTTAGGACCCCCGCCGCAGGGAGGGCATAGCATGCCCCGTGGCATTAAAGGGTTAATGTCTATGGAGTTTTTAAATCTACAAGATCTTTGGTTAGCTTTACACTTGATATGGAATCTATCCCCTGGTGTCTCATCTAAGATAATTAAAGCCTAAACCTATCATTTATCAACGTATCATAAAATCTGAGAATTCTTAGTTTGCCAAAGGGCTTTAATGAACCCTAACCACCTGTTTTGTTATTTTTTTCTTCCATGCTAATTATTGATGTCACGTTATTTCAGTGTTTTACTTCAATAAGCTTTATATACTTGAAGGTATTTATATTTTTACTTACCAAAACTTTGGTCACTTTCAACAGGATGCCTTGCTAAAAGTGAAAGAAAATAGACTAGTGTTATACATCTTTTTATTTTTATATTAAATTATTAAATGAAAATATTAATAACATGTTATTTTCTTATGTCCAGCTCATGGTTTTACTGTTCCAATTTTATATGAGGGAAGACATGTACTGCAAAGAATACTACTATGGGTAATTCAAAGAGAATCGAAAAGTCACCGAACCTTCGGTGACTTTTCGTTCTCTTCAATTCGGTTCTTTTTGTCGATCCCATTTCGGCGACCCTGCGGTGTATTCAGCAAGCACCACAGGGTCCCCGAATTGTAAGGAAAAGTAACTGCAAATCCACCGAAAACTCACCGCAAGACCCGACGAATGCACGCTGAAAACCCGCAAAAACATCTGGATTAACCCGCCGAAAATGCCAGAAAAACCCGAGCAGGAGCCGATCACACGCAGCGAAGCCGCCGGAAAAAGCCGACACCGCAGACGAATGCAGTGAATAAATTAAAAAAAACTGTGCTTGAATGTTTGAAAAGTGAAACGCTGTTTGCAAAGAAATACTGAGCGAAAATGTCTGAAATTTACATATAAGATCCAATGAATGATAATAAAATGGGCTGTTACAGAAAAAATAAGTAAACAAAAAAATAAAAAATCGGAATTTTAAATTATAATCCAGAAAAATGCTTTACCCTTTCGCTGCTGAGGCTTTTCCCGCCTCTGTGCTGAGGTCATTTTTACCGATTTTGCTCATCATGTTTAAACGTGTTATTATATATCGTTCTTTCCGTCAGACTCGGCAGATTCATAATATGTCATTATTATATGTATACGTCATGACCTGTCTGTATATTATAACAAAAAATGCAATAAAATATGAATTTTCAATAATTTACAACGTGTAAAGTGTTTTTTTTTCACATTTTAACATGCAAGCAATTGCGGTTATATTTTGTATGGGGTGCGCTTGTTAAAAAAATTAGAGATGGGGTCTCGTTGCATTTTTTTTTGGGAAAAATTACGCGATTTTTAACAAACGCAGCGCATACAAAAATCGTTAGTGCAGCATTATTGTTCACATTATTATTGAAATGGGAACAATATTGCTGCATTAACGAACCAAAAAAAGAAAAAAAAAACTTGTTTATTTTTTTTTATAAATTTTTTTAAAATATTTTTTTATTTTTATTTTTAAAACTTTTTTCATACTCATGTTTGGTATTGTTGGAACGGCCATGCTCTGGCCGATCCAACAATACCAAACATTAACCCCTAACTGCCACGGATCGGGAGATAGGAGGTTCATTGGAACCCCCTATCTCCACCATTGGTGGCAGTTAGGGGTTAACTCCAGGACTGGCGTCATCATGCTATGCACGATGACGCCAGTCCTCAGGGGAAGTTCCCGGAAGCTTGGCCGACATCCAAGATGTCGGCCAGCTCTGGGAAAGGATCACGAACCGGCGCTTTTCGGAGCCGATTTGTGATCCGGCCCCCATGGGGTTAATGCCAGGTACCATTTGGAAGGGCAGGCTGTGCCCTTCCAAACGGTGCCTGAGTTAACCCCCTGCACGCTGCCGATCGGGAGGGAGAGAGGTCCGAAGGACCTCCCCCATCCCTTTCAGGCGCCTCCTCCGCACATGCGGGGGGCGCCTGAATTAGGTGTCATAGCGCCCCCGCGATGACACCCAATTACTCCGGCGGCGGTTCCGGGTGCTGGGCTGACATCGAGGATGTCAGCCCGCACCGGGGGGGCCAGCGATCGGCCGGAACCCGGCCGAACGCTGGCCCCAAAGGGAGGACGCGCTCAGCGCGTCCTCGGCAAGGAACGATACTGCGGGTGGACGCGCTGAGCGCTTCCTCCGCAGTGAAGTGGTTAAAATATCCTAAAAAATCTATAAATAAAGAGACATTTTACTGCAGAATTTTATAATGAATGGTTTATTAGATATTGAATTAAAACGGGAATATTTTTATCATTGAAGCCTATGGGATTCGCCTGAATAAACTTGCCGAATTAAACCACCAAATGGCAGGGCATTTCAGGAACCTTTCACTGCTGGTTTGTGTTCTCTGAATAGCCGAAGCAGTTCTTTCTTATGGGGATTTCACTGCCCTCGAACAGGCACCCAACAGTATGTGCAGGCAATTCGCCAGGATTTGGCGAATTGCCTGTTCTCTGGATAGCCGAATGGCCAAGAAAGGTAACCGAACGCTGATTTTCCAGCAATTTCCAGCCACAATTTATTCAGCATTAAAACATGCAATACATTTCATTTTGCAGCCAAATGGACTTCCATGTGTCTCATTAGAGCCACTGACTTCTTTGTAAAAAGTTTTAAAAAAACTACTATGAAAAATATTATTTTTCAGTATGGAAAATATTAGATTATGTTATATTCATAGGTTATAGTTTTTCCTGATGTGTTTGGTGTGTATTTTGCGGCAGTTTGAGTGATCCAATACTTCGGGTCGTATCAGATTTTCGTTTTTTCGACAGATTTTCGGCTATTTTCTCTGCGATGTTTTGGCAGTTTTGCAGCAAATTTTTGGGTCCATTCCCTGCACTCCGGGGACCCTGCGGTGAAACCTGAATTCCCTGCAGCGTCGGGAAAATTAATTCCCCAAAGTGCAGAGAACAAGAGAGCGACATTTCAGTGCTCTCTGAATAACTCCTATACAGTAGATATAAAAGAGGAGATACTCTGAAGATGTATGCTAAATAGATATGGATCTGTCCCTTAAGAATCCCTGAAATGGTCCTTAACCCCTTCATTACCGATATCGAGATTTCTCGGGCTTCAAAGGCATCATTAAGATATCTCGGTATGCTGATCTGCAGCCCATAAGCAAATGAAATTTGTTTGCTATAAACGACTTTTGTTTACTTTTGGGCTGCAGAAGGTGCCCCCAAAGTGATAGAACGAATGGATAGTGGGACTTCTTATATTGAATAAAGTTCATAAAGAGAAGGCTGTTCATACTGCTAAAATATTTTATTAATGATTTGTGTTATTATTTTTACTCACCAGAAATTGGAACAGCACACCGGCAACTTGGTCAGCAAGAGCTTCAGCATTATGGAGGTTAATTGACTAAAAGAAAGATAATTACTCTCACTATTTACTTGAACTATTAAAAAATACTTTTTAAAAATATTTTTTAAAATACAATGAGGGAGGAGGTTAAACATAGAAACATAGAAAAATGTCGGCAGATAAGAACCTTTCGGCCCATCTAGTCTGCCCAATTACATGGATACTTTACCTGGATTTATCTTTTGTTTAGGATAGCCTTATGCCTATCCCATGCCTGCTTAAATTCAATTACTGTTTTGGCCTCTACCACTTCAACTGGAAGGCTGTTCCATGTATCCACCACCCTCTCAGTAAAATAATGCTTCCTGATGTTACTTTTAAACCTTTGCCCCTCTAATCTAAGACTATGTCCTCTTGTTTTGCTAATTTGTTTCCGTTTAAATATACTCCCTTCCTCTACCTTGTGGATTCCCTTTACGTATTTAAATGTTTCTATTATATCTCCTCTGTCTCGTCTTTTTTCCAAGCTGTACATGTTAAGATCATTAAGCCTTTCCTGGTAACTTTTCTCCTTCAAGCTGTACACCATTTTAGTAGCCCTTCTCTGAACTCTCTCTAAGATGTCTATATCCTTCTGGAGATACGGTCTCCAGTACTGCACACAGTACTCCAAGTGAGGTCTCACCAGTGCTCTGTACAGTGGCATGAGCACTTCTCTTTTCCTACTGCTAATACCTCTCCCTACACAACCAAGTATTCTGCTAGCATTTCCTTATATTGCTAATTTTAAAACATTGCTGTGGCTTAACTGTAACTTGAAATCATTTTAAAATATGTCGCTGATGCACATTACTTTAGCATTATATATAATACAAGGAACTTTGAATCCATATATCATAGCATTTTATCAGAACCAAAATCACGATGTATTTTTAAACATTAGTTATTTGGAAGCTAATAGACAATGCATTGAATATTCTTAGTGATGAAGGTTCTATCATACTGTTCAATTAAATATCAAGAAGCAAACCATCTCGAATGATAGTGAATTGTTAGGAAAAATTAATTATACGTACGTAGCATAGTAGGAGAGGGAGAAAAAACAAGGGTGGCAGTCTTTATTTAGAACTGTTTTTTTAATGTATTTTTATGTATATCTCAATGTGTGTGCGCAAGAAAATAAAAGTATATGCTGCATATATTTATTAAAGTAATGATAATAAAGTTCTTACCACATGTGTTCCAAGAAGATTGTTGATGGAACAACCAACCTTTTCCTAAACATTGAAAAAAACATGAATCTGTTACTGACCTGCAGCAAGTTCCAAGAACAAGCAAGTACAATGCAAAACACATTCTTACCAAAAGAGCATTCACTTGCTGGAGGAAAGCTAGAAACATGGCTGCATTTTGATTAGCCTGAAAAACAGACAAATATATTATTATATTACAGTAGTATGACAGAAATTAAACCAGACACTGACGCTATAGGTTAATGTATTGTGAAAATATTAAAATAAATGTTTTTCAAATTCACCATTTGTTTGAAAATAATATTATAAAATAGGTATTTCACCAGAAGAAGAAGAGTTTGTAGCAGCAATGATTCATCTTCCACATTGTTCTATACATTGTATATTATTAATACATTTTCTGTTTTTTTATTACTTTGGGAAAGCAAATTGGTTTTCGTTAATGTTACCAGACTTTAAGATTTTGAATAGTTTGTATATAGAAATATATATACATATATATATATGTACCATAGAAGTCGCACTCTAGGACTCGTAAAAATAAAACAAAAAAGTTTATTGTATCATTTAGAGATTGCGGCTCTATCTGAGCTTTATCAAGGTGATAGAGCCAAAACCTACGGCTATATGTATTATAAATGATACAATAAACTTTTTTGTTTTATTTTTATGAGTCCCAGAGTGCGTCCTCTACGGTACGTGTATATAACATTTTGGAGACTATTTTTCCCCAGGCATTGAATTGATTGGTGAATAGAGAGTGCTGGATTATGACAAGCTAAAATATATATACAGTATATTGTAGATTTATAAGCCCTTCTGCTTGGCTCTTTATTGTTCTATTCTATGATTTTGCTCAGTATAGCTTCAAGAACTGAAGAAGAGAACACACTATCGAAAGCTTGACTTTTAAATGTAATGTTAGTTCAAATAAAAAAGGTATCACTACATAATGCTATACTCTGGTGAGATATATATATATATATAAATTTGATAGGCCGTGTTAGTCCAGATACCAAAATCACGAGTATAGCTGTACGTAGTGATACCTTTTTTTGGACTAACGTTACATTTAAAAGACATGCTTTCGAGAGGATTCTTCTCTTCCCCAGGTCTGGAAGCTATACTGATCAGTTCCTAGATTACATCTAAATCCTCCCACCTATGTGACCCCTAATGTCTTAATGTTCAATTCTAGGTACTGATCAGTAAGCTTCCAGACCCGAGGAAGGGAGGAATCCTCTCGAAAGCTTGTCTTTTAAATGTAACGTTAGTCCAATAAAAAAGGTATCACTACGTACTGCTATACTCGTGATTTATATATATATATATTTAAAAAAATAAAGTTTATAATTGTAGAAGTCATTTACACATCCCAGCAATTCAGAGAACTGCTTCACAGACTTCATGTGCTGCATTCCCCTTATGCAACGAGGAACTCTGGGTGGGACATGCAAATGAAGTCGCTGACAAGAACTTCTTTTACCATACAGAAAGAAAAGTAGGACCCTTCAAACATGGGGTACTTTGATATATTGGTGGTTTTAATTTGCCCATGTGGTGGAATGCCTAATGCCAAAATTTGCTATGAGACGTTTGTTCCACAAATGTATGTAATTGCAGCAACACCACTTATAGTCGATGCATGTTCTGTGATATGCTTCTCAAATTCTATTGTTTTAAAATCATGGCCGAGTTCTTTTGAGTTAACACCCCAACTAAACGCCTGGGTGCCCCTTTAAGTGTGGCCTTAATAAAGCACACCAGAGGAGAGCCCCTTTTGCTGTGAAGCAACCAATGGAAATGTGTCTCCCACACTGAGAATCAAGTAGGAATCCTTAAAAAAGAAATACTTTATTAGTGGAGGGTTTGCTATAACATGACCATGTGGGGTGACAGAATGCCAGTATTTTGCTCTGTAGTTGTTTTTTTTTTTATCCTTTAACTTTAATGTGTACATACATAATAGAAATTGTAAAAATTTACCTGGGCTTCTTTGTAATCGCAGATCAGGTCACCCAGCTTTTGGAGAAGAAGTGGGGCATCTTCCTATTATAACAACAAAGCAACGTGTCTGATAATTTATACAATATAACATTATACCTATCTAAATGCACAATGACATGTAATAAATGTATCACTTATCATAAAGAAGGTAGAAATGCTAAAAGTTAAATGATATAGATGACAGATGGAACCTAAAAAAGCAGGTACTGTATCACTCAATATGACTTATACACTTTTATCTACAGCAATTATTTTTTTAATGATTAAAAATATATATTTTTTCCAAGTTGCAATAACTATCTATTTAATAACAAAATATATAACTATTTTATAAAACACTGTTTATAATTATAAAATACCTTGGTACTTTTCCTATAAAAATAGCCAATGCCATGCTACAATAGCTTAAACCATACCTGGAATAATTGTTGAAGACAGCTGGTTTGTGACACAGAGGCGGCATCTGCATTAAAAGGTGAATAAATGAGTTTGATTACAGAAAATTTGAAAGGAACCTTTAAGCTTGTTTTGATAAGTATCTTTTGGATTGCATTGTTGCTGAGGTCAAATTAATGGTACTATGGATAAGTTCTGTGTGACACTGATATACAGGGTTATTCAAAGAGATCCGAATTGCTGGAGAAAGGTAACCGAACGCTGAAATTCAGCGTACGGTTACCTTTCCTGGCCATTCGGCTATCCAGAGAGCAGGCAATTCGTCAAATCCTGGCGAATTGCCTGCACATATGGTGCCTGTTCGTTGCCTGTTCGAGAGCAGTGAATCCCCATAGAGAAGCAATGCTTCGGCTATTCAGAGAGCAAAACCCAGCAGTAAAAAGTTGCCGAATTGCCCTGTCATTCGGTGGTTTAATTCGGCAGGTTTTTTCAGACGAATCCCATAGGCTTCAATGTTAAAAATATTCCCATTTCAATTCAATATCTATAATTTTGCAGTAAAAAGTCTCTTTATTTTTAGACCTTTTAGGACCTTTTAGGCATTTTTTGCAATTTTTTTCCAAACTTCTTTTCCGTTTTTTTAAATTGTTTTTTCTTTTTTCTGTAACAGCTCTTTTTTATCATTCATTGGATTTGTAAATTTCAGACATTTTCGCTCAGTAGCTTGTTTGAAAAAAGCGTTTCACTTTTCAAACATTCAAGCGTACTGTTTTTTTTTTTTCTTCACCTCCTTTGTCTGCGGTGTTGTGTTTTTCCGGTGGCTGCTCTGCGCTGTGATCGGCTCCTGCTCGGGTTTCTCCGGCGTCTTTGGCGGGTTAATCCAGATGTTTTTATGGGTTTCGGTGTGCGTTTGCCCTTGTTTTGCGGTGAGTTTTCGGCGGGTTTGCGGCGACTTTTCCCTGCATTACGGCGGCCCTGTGGTGCTTGCTGAATACACCGCAGGGTCGCCGAAATGGGATCGCCAAATCGTACCGAATTGAAGAGAACGAAAAGTCAGCGAACGAGCGTTGACTTTTTGATTCTCTTTGAATAACCCTGATAGTGTCCAAAATAGTATGAAACCTATTGAGACAGTCTCCATATAGCAAAACTACATTTTAAACAAATAAAATGCTGTTTAAGTGATAAATACCCCCAAAACAGTTTAGAAATCTACTAATTACTTTACACTCAATGTGTAACTCTTAAAAATACTCTAATATTATTCGATATTATTGTGTGAATAAATTATTGGGGGAAATCCTAAATTTTAATTATATCATAGGCAATAGATAATGAATACAAATTAGTTCTGCCAAAAAACAAACAAAAAAATATTTTTCTGATAACCCCCCAGCACTTTTTTTGCTTTGAATCAAGAATAGGTAGAGCGCACTCAATAGGAATAAAATCTAAGCTTTACATACACATTATATAACTGGATCTTCTTAATGTCTCCATGAATCATGTCGGAAAATAAAGCATAAAAAGAGATTATTGTGCAGTATATCTCTGCGGTGTACAATTATTTTGAAAACTCTCACATAAGGAGAGCCCCAACCGGCTCCAATTGTAACCGCCTTACGGGTAGTTTCTTCCTATATATAAAGATCTGTCCAGTTATATAACGTGTTATGTAAAACGTAGGATTTATTCCTATTGAGTGCGTTGTACCTATTCTTGTTTTAATTGTGGACCTTTTTGGTCTTTTATTGATTTTTGGGGAAACCACCATGGAGGTATATAGCGACTAAGGAATGGATTGGTGTGTGGGAAGTGTTTTGTGTGGCCTTCCACTTATCTTCTATACGTCTTACTCTTTTGCATTGGTACATACAGGTTGACACCTCACCAGATAATGGCATGGTGCATGCAAACAGGATGGCAAGCTAAATGTTTATTTGTGTTTGCCGATGGATGGATGGATGGATGGATGGATGGATGGATGGATACTCTGATCCAGTGCAAAGTCGTTCCTCAAGTCAATGCAATGAAATGGATTGGGCTGGTTTTTGTTACAGAAAAGACCCAGTCCTGGTATATTCTGGATCAGATGTACTTCACCTGACATTTCATTTGGAAAACACCTAAGAAAGCACTCTCAATGGACGTTACTTGAAGAATCCATGGAAACCGCCTTACTAGCATTTCGTATGTATGTGTAGGGTTCTGTGCTTTGTTTAAATCCCATTTTATCTGTAGAACTGTTTTTGCATATCTTGTGGTTTTTGTACGTTTTGTTGTATGTGATCCTGGCACTGTGAGTAATTTTTTTTTGTCATTAACTTTAATAATCTAGTTCTGTCTGTGGCTCTAGTTTATTCACGTGCCCCTGTAAATCTTGGGTTTTCGTGTTACCGTAGCTTTTTAACATTTTGGGATATTTTTATTTGTATACTGTGGGCCCTGGATTTGGGTGGTATATAGTTAAAGGGGTTTTGGAAGTGTACTAATATTTCTGAGGTGGGGACAGAGAATTTGGGGTGCAGTGCATTGGTTTTTGGGGTTATAGTGGCATACTTTGGGGCCCTGATAGTGGGTAGAGTTTTTAAGGCCAGAGGCTTGGAGCCATTAACCCCTTTTACGCACACACTCCTCACGTGACGACTGGACTTAGATCCAATGGTCGTCACACTTTGTTTCAGTACTGTACAGGGATTTTTGTTATAACCTCCTGAATTTTATCCCACAAAGCAATGAATGATCCCAGAGCTCTCCCTGTAGTTTGTCCTCTCCTTTGCTGTTGTATTGCAGCAGTAAGGTTTGAACTTTTTGTTACAGTGAGAGTGGGGGCTTCTCCTTGTTGCTTCATTATATTCATACAGAATGACAGGAGTGAGATCTCCCTGATAATTTTGTTTATTCAAATAAAGAAAGCTAATACCATGTAAAGGTATGCAAATTTGGTTTAATATGCTATTTTTTACCTTTTTTATTGCATCTCAATGCAAACCTTTTGGTAGTTAAATTGTTAATGGTGGCTAAAATGCTCAATCTTAAAAATCGGTATTTAGCTGCTTATAAGACGAAAATTGGTGTCATGGGCTAAAATAATCTGGCAAACTAATGTTAATGATTGCGTCATTCCATTAAAATCATTTCACATTTTAATATGGATCATTCACTTCCTTGGGGGGATTGACACATCATAAACTGTATATGAATTTGCACTATCAGGGTAATTCAAAGAGATTCGAAAAGTCACCGCACGTTCGGTGACTTTTCGTTCTCTTCAATTCGGTTCCTTTTGCCGATCCCATTTCGGTGACCCTGCGGTGTATTCAGCAAGCACCACAGGGTCCCAGAATTGCAGGGAAAATAGTTTGCATGAATGTTTGAAAAGTGAAACGCTGTTTGCACAGAAACTACTGAGTGAAAATGTCTGAAATTTACATATGAGGTCCAGGGAATGATAATAAAAAAGGGCTGTTACAGAAAAAATAAGTAAACTTAAAAAAAAAAAAAAATCGGACTTTTAAAAAAAAAAAAAATTAAGAAAAATGCTTGAAATATCCTAAATCTATAAATAAAGAGACTCTTTACTGCAGAATTTTATAATGAACGGTTTATTAGATATTGAATTAAAACGGGAATATATTTAACATTGAAGCCTATGGGATTCTCCTGAATAAACTTGCCGAATTAAACCACCGAATGGCAGGGCATTAGCGGAACCTTTCACTGCTGGTTTTCGTTCTCTGAATAGCCGAAGCAGTGCTTTTTCATGGGGATTTCACTGCCCTCGAACAGGCACCGAACAGGCACCGTATGTTCAGGCAATTCGCCAGGATTTGGCGAATTGCCTGCTCTCTGGATAGCCGAATGGCCAAGAAAGGTAACCGAACGCTGATTTTCAGCGTTCGGTTATCTTTCTCAAGCAATTCGGATCTCTTTGAATTACTCTGTATATGTAAAAAACATATTATTTCATGTACGTGAATTGTTTTCAAAAGCTACAAGAAATTACAATGTTTATGGTACAATACAGAGGACTTAATTTGAGTGTGAGTATGTTATCTGACATTTATTCTGCTTATTGTTGAGAAATATTTATTAAAGAAAGTAAAATACTCACCAAAGCAACTGCTTAGAGCCACCACTAAAAAGACAACAGCGATTCTCATTTTTGCTATAGTAGGATTCTTCTCCAGCCCTTTAATACCAGGTTGAGTTTAGAGTAATGTGCATACAGTGTCAGACTATTTATAAGATTCAGAGATGTGAAGGACATGTTAGTCATTACTATCTTGCCAGTATTTTCCTTTATCTTTCTTAAGAGCTGTGGGAAAAGAACACTATAATTCTTATACAACATTGTGTTTGTTAGTCTTTTGATAAAGACTGATGATTAACAATACTGTTAAGCATTTGAGATAACATGCGCCACAGTGATTGTGGTAGAACAATTAATTCTTAATCATTTTGTTTCAGATTACTAGAAATGTAAGCCTTCTCATAGCAGCTATCTTAAAACTCTGTTGTTTTTATTCTTGAAGCTAATGTAGCCTATTATGACTCCAAGTGTGGATCAACATTTGACATTTGTTTGACATTCGTTTCTTGAATTATTTAACTCCTACATAGTGACGTTAGTCTATCCATTGTCCACCACCCTGGTTAAAAAAATAATAAATCAAAATAAAAAACAATTAGATACACTGAATACCGGCTGCTTTCGAAACTTCGAAATACATAGAGCCCTATTACATTCTTCACGCAAAAACACACGCGCAACGCATGAATTTTTGCGCGAAGTGTTAAACGTTAACAGGCGTAAATCAACGCTGGTATGACAATCCTCGTGCATTTTTTCATCCGTCAAAAAATAATGCGCATAAAACGGACGCGCAAAAATGCAGGCGCAGTAACGTTGCACGCAGAAATCAGTGTGCGGACTGTTTTTTTCACGCAATACAGAATTAAGAACCACAATTGTCTCACATTAAGTTTTTGCACCTGTCAAAGCCAATCTACACATATATGCTGCATCAATAAAAAAAGCATGCACAACTTCTCAAATTTATTGGTTTGGTATGTGTAGAATGTGTAACTATACTTTGCTGAGTGTTTTTTTTTTTGGCTGGTGTATTTGGTTTCGGCCAGGTTGATAGAATTTGCCATTAACACCAGCTTTCAGGAGTTGCTAAAATTATGCGCGCAAAGACTGTGCGTTACAAATTGCACATAGATTGTAATACCATCCGCATACCAGCGCACAAACACATTTGCGCTCCCAATGTGTGTGGGAAGTGTTTTGTGTGGCCTTCCACTTATCTTCTATACATCTTACTCTTTTGCATTGGTACATACAGGTTGGCACCTCACCAGATAATGGCATGGTGCATGCCATGGGATAGATTGTAAGCTCATGGGACCCCTTAGATTGTAAACTCATGGGGCCCCTTAGATTGTGTTGGGCTTGGGTTGCCATTTTTTTGTAGCATATACATTATGCGTATATTTACTTTATGCGTATATATAATGGCACGTGGTATGCATGGCATGTCAGGCTGGAAGTTAGGCACACTGTATTATGACACATTGGTATTATGCATGGCAGACTGGTAATATGGCTGGCAGACTGGTATTGTGCATGGCAGACTGGTAATATGGCTGGCAGACTGGTATTGTACATTGCAGACTGGTAATAAGGCTGGCAGACTGGTATTGTGCATGGCAGACTGGTATTGTGCATGGCCGACTGGTAATAAGGCTGGCAGACTGGTATTGTGCATTGCAGACTGGTAATATGGCTGGCAGACTGGTATTGTGCATGGCAGACTGGTATTGTGCATGGCCAACTGGTAAAAACTGTCAGACTGGTAATAAGGCTGGCAGACTGGTATTGTGCATGGCAGACTGGTATTTTGCATGGCAGACTGGTAACATGGCTGGCAGACTGGTATTGTGCATTGCAGACTGGTAATATGGCTGGCAGACTGGTATTGTGCATGGCAGACTGGTAATAAGGCTGGCAGACTGGTAATAAGGCTGGCAGTCTGGTATTGTGCATGGCAGACTGGTGATATGGCTGGCAGACTGGTATTGTGCATGGTAGACTGGTAATAAGGTTGGCAGACTGGTATTATGGCTGGCAGACTGGTATTATGCATGGCAGACTGGTAATGTGCATGGCAGACTGGTATTGTGCATTGCAGACTGGTAATTTGGTTGACAGACTGGTATTGTGCATGGCAGACTGGTAATATGGCTGGAAGACTGGTATTATGCATGGCAGACTGGTATTGTGCATGGCAGACTGGTAATAAGGCTGGCAGACTGGTAAAGTGCATGGCAGACTGGTTATAAGGCTGGCAGACTGGTATTGTGCATGGCAGACGGGTGTTGTGCATGGCAGACTGGTAATAAGGCTGGCAGACTGGTAATATGGCTGGCAGACTGGGGGAGACTCTGGGCAGGGGGGATCCGTGAGGGACACAAAAAATCTGATGCATTTGAGAGGCGCTGTGCACACAGTGCACAGCGCCTCTCCAATGGATTGGATTTTTTGTGTCCCTCGCACACGCTAGGTGCATGCTGCGGTGTTTGGCTGCGTACGCACCCAGCTGCGCGCGCATCCAACCGCCAAAACATTAATACGGCGGAGTGTATAATGCATTTGCGCACCCAGCAGTACGCTAAATGCGCAAACAACCGCCCAAACATTACGATGGCGGAGTGTAGAATGCGTTTGCGCACTCATTCGAAACTACGCTGTCATAGTGTTTGGTCGATTGGATGCGCGCTCCGCTGGTTGCGCGCGCATGCGCAGAACAGGCTTGGCGACGGACACCCCAATCCTTACTCTTTTATAGTATAGATATACTTAAATCAATTGTGTGATCCTTATCTTCTCTTAGGTGGTTATTCAATAACTCTGGGTGTTTGCCAAAGTTGCAAACAGCAATTATAATTGGGGATGCTGCCAATGTGGCAAATGCAAGCGTGTCACAAAAGGTAAATCCAAATCGTGGCAGGAGAAGTTTTACTTTGTGATTTCCGCCAGTGTTCGCAACTTCAGCAAACACCGGCGGTTATGAAGTAATCCCCTAAAGTTTTGTTCATAAAGGTTGTAAACAGAAAAAAACAAATGGACAAAATAATATCCAAGAGAATTTGTTTTTTATTGACACATATGGCCCACTAGTTGGTGATGCTGATGAGGAAGTTTGGGAATAGCCTAGTTTTTGAGCTTACCTCTCGTGACTTCACTTAATGGTATGCGTGTATGTGTATATAGTGTAGCGCTGTGGTAAAAATCGTCTTGTTGTGCAGTACCTATTTTTGGCCACAAGATGGAGACTGTCGCGATCAGATACTGGACATTGGGACTACAATAACAGACATGCTTTGCGAGAAGCCAGGAAGTGGGTGGGGACTGGACACTTACATCCTCTGCCTCGTGGAGAAAGTTCGAGAGCGCGCCAGGGGATGAGAAAGAGCAGACGCACTGAGGAGACTGCTGGAGGAGCTAGGCCAAAGCCCGAGGGAGACCTGTAATTCCTATTTGGGTCACTCAGCCTGAGGAGAAGGAGACTTGCCAGTACCCAGACAACAGCTGCAGACCGGCGGAATCGAACGGAGAGCAGGCGGGGAGCTGGACAAGCTGCATCAAGGTAGACAACGGATCCGGCCGCTAGTATCCCCAGTCAAAATCGGGTGGAGAGACGTCCTGGGTCAGCGGAGCCTAAAGCAGTCATCGGATGGGTGAGAGGCCTCCAAGGCTGTTTGTATGGTTAAAGGACGCTCTGCTGTTTTCTCTTTAAAGTTTACAGGGCCCCAACTGACTAGTCGAAGACCTTCCTTTAAATTCACTGGCCAGTTGAACAGTACCCGGGTACCGCACACACACAGATACGCTTCTTACATTCTGGAACTTAACTTGTACAGGACTCATTTCCTTCTACGAATCGGAACGGGGGTTAAAGACAAAGATACGTTCCGAATACATTTTTCTCTTTTTCCGCTGCGCGTTCGCCGTAATACGAAGGGATTGTATGTTTGGGGTTTTGCTACCTGTCCCTTTTTTTCTGAACTATCGGGAAATTGCATTCTTTTATGTTCGGTCGCGAATATTTTATTTTCCGAAATACGAAGCCTCGTGTTTCGTTTCTTTTCCGCTGCGCGTTTTACCGTAATACGAAAATATTGTAATAATATTTGTGAATACCGTGTTTCAACATCTGCTCAAGATTTTAGTGAACTATATAAATGATAAAAACTCACAACGGTGTTGGAGTATATTTATTCCCTAGTGCGGGGAGACTGACCCGTGGTTCATTTTCAGCGGCTCCTCCGGGAGTGAGCGCTACACGTGGGGGCTCGTTTCTGGGATCCAGTCTCTGGAAAAACCGCATCTAAAGGGTTAAATATGGATCCAGACACTGTTGCCGAGTGGTGTGGGGAGCACAGTAGCCAGTCGGAATGTTGTATAGTCATGGATATTTCAGCAGACACTTGGGCTGAAGATCAGATTCGCCAGGCCGTGGCCACGCTAGCACCAGATCTTCGGGGGTTAATTCTGGACATTAAAAAAAACCCAGATACCTCTCACATGTATGTTCTTCTCGAATGGAGAAAGGGTGTTCCGCCATGTTTTCAGGGCACGAGCGTGAAACTGGCCGAAGAGGTGGAAGTCCAACTAATTAAGCCAAGTACGCCACGTGGTGAACCCGCAAGTGTTCCCGCGCCTAGTCCGTTGGCCATGATCGGGCCTGAATTTATCGTGGCTATTGGAGATCTACTGGCTAAATGTCAGAAAACAAGCCCTCCTCACACTAACTTCGGTTATCGACGGTTAAGAAATTTTACGGGAAACGTACCAACTCCGGCGGGAGAAGAAACCTTTGAAGAATGGGTGGAACAGGCGATGCAGGCTCTGGATGAGTGGGATGTCCCTGAGGCCCAGAAAAAGCAAAGGATCACCGAGAGCTTAAAGGGACCAGCATCAGAAGCGGTGAGAAACCTGAAACTGAGCAGAAAAGATTGTACTGCTTTAGATTACTTAAACGTTCTTGAAGAAGTTTTTGGACGAACCGAAAAGGCAGCCGAACTGGTATATCAGTACGAACACACCTATCAGAGAAGAGGTGAGAGAATGACCGAGTACATGAGGCGCCTGGATAAGATTCTACACCAGATACTCCTGAAGAAAGGGGCCGAACCGGCCGAAGTAGATAAGATCCGAATAAAACAGATCCTGAGGGGTTCTCAACCTCTAGATCCAGTGATGATGCAGCTGAGAAGCAGAGCAGGTAGAAACCGGGTCTAAGCGTCCGGATACCGCCACCAAATTTCCTGACCAACTGATAGGTCCTTCTCCTATCGTGCCAATCCAAGTGGAAGGAGTCTACACCAAAGCCCTGTTAGATTCAGGGGCTCAAGTGACATTGATTTACAGAGACTTCTACGAGAAACACTTAAAGCACATCCCTCTGCAAGAATTGAAGGATTTGGAAATATGGGGTATCGGCACTGAGAAACTCCCTTATGACGGGTACCTGCAAGTAAAGTTGGAGATCGGATCTGAAGTCATCGGGCAGTCTGGGGGTTGTGATGCATTGGCTATTGTGTGTCCTCGACCCTCGGGTGCGAACAGAAGCTCCCTGATAGTGGGGACGAATACTGACCTAGTGCGGCGTCTTCTGACGCCTATTGTGTTGGAAGAAGGTTCAACTCAAGGAGTGCACCCAATGTTACGTCCGGTCTATCAGAGGATGGTCGAAGAACGAAAGGCACCTGCCGAAGTGGGAAGACTGTGGAGACTGGGTGGAACGGAGAAGGTTCTGCAAGCAGGAGAAGTAGCGAGCTTCCGGGCTTCAGTCAAGTTGAACGGATCGCAACCCGGTCCCTATGTGGTGCTGGGAACCGATTTTGATCATGGGAGTGAAACCGGAGTCGAAGTAATTCCTGAAATAATCTCCACCAAGGCTCTGAAGAGAACACGAGGAAGAGTCTCGGTCAGTGTGTGCAATGTGACGGATTCTCCAGTGGTTCTTAAAGCACGAATGCCTATCGGGCAAGTAGAGTCTGCTACACCCCTCTCTACTGATTCAGGAGGGGGAGAAGGTAAAGAGATTCCAGATGAAAGATTCTACCCCAAGGATGCTCCCATTTCACCTGAGTGGAAGAAACGTCTTCAGTCTCAAGTCTTAAAGTGGAAGGAATTGTTCTCAAAAGATGAGTTCGATGTGGGCCTAGCTAAGAGTACTGAACACCGTATTCGACTACAAGAAGACAAGCCGTTTCGTGAAAGATCAAGGCGAGTTCCGCTAGGAGACTTAGATGATCTGCGAGAGCAGCTGAACGAATTACAAAGAACCAAGGTGATTCAAGAGTCCAGGAGTCCATATGCATCTCCCATAGTGTTGGTCCGGAAGAAAAATGGTTCTGTCTGTGACGGAATGGAGTATCCGCCTGCGGTCCTGCTCTATCTGACCCCCTCTTTGGTGTTGCCAAGCCCGACTACCGAGTGGCACATCACCCGGCGTCTCGAGCGGCTTGGGTAGAAGACCACGTGGCGGTGGAGATCTGGAGAGTAGATGGGGCACCCACGGTGGAAATCCGCCCGACTACCGAGTGGCACGGCACTCGGCGTCTCGGGCAGCGGATCTACTGACCATTGAAAGGCTGGAGACGATCTGCGTGGCGAACCGCGGTTCGGTAGAGTCTCCTTGAAGATGCAGGCACGGCGCTGCATCGAGGTCCCGATTCGGGGTGGTTGCGGTATCCCGAGGTACCAATTCAAGGTGGCGCAACGGCGCGGCGAATCGAGGTTCTGCTGCGGAGTTAGAATGACCCGTTCCTGGGTAGTGGTGAGATATAGCCGACGTGAAATGACAACACCAGGCAGAGCTGTATGTTTCAAACACTCAGATGATCTGAATCCTTTAATGAACAACGCCACTATTTATGCTCAAGTACAACAGTCATAATTTGCATACCCATACTAATTAGGAGCCTATCCATACAATGAGGTTTGGCAGTTATTTACAATCAACATTCTTCACATTCTCTTAGCCTTCAGTCCACATAACGTTTGTACATCTATTGTTCCAGCACATCAGATTAAACACACACTCTATCAGAGATCCCTTAAATTAAACATGTACTTAGATAATGGGGAAAATCCCTGACGCATAATTTACACAACAGCAAAGCTTGTTTACTGTTTTATACAAAGACACATTTACCTACAGGAATATAGTATTTTAAAACCAAAGCTATGTCATTTTTCACTAAACTAAATTAAACTAAAACCAAACGATGTAAAACATATTTAAAACCACACAATATAAATGAACATAAGGTCTTCCCCAAAGCAACGGTCTATGTCTTTTGGGGTTTTCGCCATGGAAATAAAAGTCTTGGGGTTTGACGTGGGGAGCGCTACGTCAGTTCCATGACATATCTCCCCTCCCCAAAGGAGTCCGACGGCCACAGTTGGACCCCAACGGGTCGACGCGGGGTCGTTGGAGCAATAGTCCATACCTGGGTCCATAGTCTGTTGGGAGGAGGCGAGCCACCAGGCTTCTCCATTTGTCCTTGCGGCAGTGCCTGGCGTGTTGGGGGTACAAATCTTTGGGGGTACCCCCTCCAGAATAAGGGTCCTGTGGTCGGGGAGGGGTACCGCCTGTACCACCTCCAGAGGTATCGCGCACCCGGGAAAAACGGGTGCTAAATGAACGCGCCCCGAGTGCCCTGGTCAGCCGTTGGAAAAAACAGTGGCTGCATGGGGCCTCCGGGCCAAAGGGGTGTGGAGATGGGCAGAGTTGAAACAGGCTCTGCCCCATTGCCAGCGCGTCGGCTGGGAGGTTCAAGGCCGAGGAAGGGTCCCCGGGCAGGAGAATGGCGTCCTCCATCTCCGGTGGGGTCAGTGGCTGCGGGATAAGCAGCCCGGGTGTATCCTCTTTCTGCTCCTCGGGACAGACGAGAGAGGGTGGGCAGAGGCCAGCGGCACTCTGCCCCGTTGCCAGCTCTTCTGCTGGGTAAGCGGGTGTGGGAACAAAGTCCAGGGGGTCGGATGGGGTCAACGGCTGCGGGATAAGCAGCTCGGGGAAATCCTCCTTCTGCTCCTCGGGGCAGACGAGGGAGGGTGGGCAGAGGCCAGCGGCACTCTGCCCTGTTGCCAGCTCTTCTGCTGGGTAAACGGACACTGCCACAGTGTCTTCTTGCGGGGGCGGGAGGATAACTTCCTCACTGGGCCACTCGGACCCTTTACGCGGCCCATTCTGGTCGCTTGGCACCTGCCGTGCTTCTTCTGAGCTGGCCGGCTCATCTACTGTGGTCCCGACGGGGTCCCATGGGAGCATCTCGGGCTCCAATACTTCAGTGTCACTTGGGCTGTCTGCTTCTTCCGCTAGACAGTCCCAGGTAATGGGGCTCAGGCCTAGCTGTGGAGCGTCGTCGAACAGCCTTTTGTAGGCCTTTTCGAGCTCCCATTCCTGCTCAACCAGAAACTCCAGTTCCTCTGCATCACGGTCATCGTCAAGGTCTTCCAGTTCCTCATACCGGAGGTCCAGGAGTTGTTCCCGCCGCCACTCTGTGTCGTCCCCAAAACCGGGGTCTTTGCCCATCCTTGTATACAGCAGCCCTGTGCCGCCGTAATCGAAGCCTTTTGTTGGGCCGCTGTCTGCTGTGCTGGGCATTAGTTGGGACGTAAACCACTGGAGGGCTCTGTAGCTGGTGTCCAGTATAATTTCGCTCTGGACCAGTTCGCCTAGCTCCGTCAGCCATTCCTCTCGGGGCTGTGCTCCCAAAAAGGGCACCCGTAAGTACCACTGGTGCTCGTACCTCTCCGTATAAGTGGGAAGGGCTTCTTCAGGGCAGTCCTCCTCCTGTTGAATGGCTTCGTTCCACATCTCCTGGCGGACAAAATCTTTCCACCAGTGCTCGTCCTGCCAGGTACCAGGTGCATCCGCCTGGGCCTGGGCCATCGCCCTCCTTACTCTTCGCTGGAACCGGTCTCTTATGGACGGGGGTCCTGTGTCCTCAATTACAACTCCAGGCGCGCTGTAAATCACAAAAGAGGTATCGCTGGGGGGTGTGGCGTCCTCGGATGCAGCTCCAGGCGAGCTGTAAGCCTCCATCCAAGGGTCGCTGGGATGTGCGGTGTCCTCAATTACAACCCCAGGCGCGCTGTAAATCACAAAAGAGGTATCGCTGAGGGGTGTAGATTCCTTGGATGAAGCTCCAGGCGTGCTGTAAACCTCGAACCAGGGTTCTACGGGGTTGGGGACGCTTATCAGTTGCTGGTCCATCCTGTGAAGCTCCTTCACCAGGGTTTTCTTATTTTTGTTGCCGGGATTTCCTCCCCGATTCTCCAACATGCCACGTAGGGTGTCCCTGGTGTAGTGACTGTACACCACCATGGCGAGGGTCTTCTTGGGGGGTGCAGAGAGCTATCCCACCGCTGCCACCAATGTGACGGAATGGAGTATCCGCCTGCGGTCCTGCTCTATCTGACCCCCTCTTTGGTGTTGCCAAGCCCGACTACCGAGTGGCACGGCACCCGGCGTCTCGAGCGGCTTGGGTAGAAGACCACGTGGCGGTGGAGATCTGGAGAGTAGATGGGGCACCCACGGTGGAAATCCGCCTGACTACCGAGTGGCACGGCACTCGGCGTCTCGGGCAGCGGATCTACTGACCATTGAAAGGCTGGAGATGGTCTGCGTGGCGAACCGCGGTTCGGTAGAGTCTCCTTGAAGATGCAGGCACGGCGCTGCGTCGAGGTCCCGATTCGGGGTGGTTGCGGTATCCCGAGGTACCAATTCAAGGTGGCGCAACGGCGCGGCGAATCGAGGTTCTGCTGCGGAGTTAGAATGACCCGTTCCTGGGTAGTGGTGAGATATAGCCGACGTGAAATGACAACACCAGGCAGAGCTGTATGTTTCAAACACTCAGATGATCTGAATCCTTTAATGAACAACGCCACTATTTATGCTCAAGTACAACAGTCATAATTTGCATACCCATACTAATTAGGAGCCTATCCATACAATGAGGTATGGCAGTTATTTACAATCAACATTCTTCACATTCTCTTAGCCTTCAGTCCACATAACGTTTGTACATCTATTGTTCCAGCACATCAGATTAAACACACACTCTATCAGAGATCCCTTAAATTAAACATGTACTTAGATAATGGGGAAAATCCCTGACACATAATTTACACAACAGCAAAGCTTGTTTACTGTTTTATACAAAGACACATTTACCTACAGGAATATAGTATTTTAAAACCAAAGCTATTTCATTTTTCACTAAACTAAATTAAACTAAAACCAAACGATGTAAAACATATTTAAAACCACACAATATAAATGAACATAAGGTCTTCCCCAAAGCAACGGTCTATGTCTTTTGGGGTTTTCGCCATGGAAATAAAAGTCTTGGGGTTTGACGTGGGGAGCGCTCCGTCAGTTCCATGACACTGTCCGCTTATGCATAGACTATCGCACATTGAACCGGAGAACCATCCCCGATCAATATGCCACTCCTCGGATTGAAGATGCCCTACAGTGTTTGTCTGGAGCAAAGTGGTTTAGTGTACTAGACCTGCGAAGTGGGTATCACCAGATACCAATGCATCCTGAAGACAAGGAGAAAACTGCGTTCATCTGTCCACTAGGGTTCTTTGAATTCAACAGAATGCCTCAGGGCCTTACGGGGGCTCCAGCCACGTTCCAACGGTTGATGGAGAAGACAGTCGGGGATATGAACCTAATCGAAGTATTAGTGTACCTGGATGACATAATTGTGTTTGGGAAGACTCTGGAAGAACATGAGCAACGTCTGGAGAAGGTCTTGAAGAGGCTCCATGAAGAGGGGCTGAAACTGTCTCTGGAGAAATGCCAATTCTGTCTGCCGTCTGTTACGTATCTAGGACATGTGGTCTCAGCAGAAGGTGTTTCGACAGATCCTCGGAAGTTGGAGGCCGTCGCTTCTTGGCCTAGACCCCGAACCGTCACTGAACTTAGATCTTTCTTGGGATTCTGTTCATACTATCGAAGATTTGTGGGAGGATTTGCGAAAATAGCTCAACCACTGAACAAACTCCTGCAGAAGGAAACCCCAGAAGAAGGCTGCAAGGTCTCTGACAAAAATCCGTCAGCTCCGGGGCCAAGGAAAGCTCGAGAGTCTATACAAGGTGAATGGACCAGTCAATGTGAAGGAGCTTTTGTAAAGTTGAAAGAGAGTCTAACCCAAGCTCCTGTTTTGGCCTATGCGGACCCTCACAAGCCGTATGAACTACATGTGGATGCCAGCCGAGAAGGTCTGGGAGGAGTCCTATATCAGGAGTATGATGGATTGCTGAGGCCTGTGGCGTACGTGAGCCGGAGCCTTGCGCCTTCAGAGAAGAACTATCCTACTCACAAGCTGGAGTTCCTAGCCTTGAAGTGGGCAGTGGTGGACAAGTTGAAAGACTATCTGTATGGAGCTGAGTTCGTGATTAAGACGGATAATAATCCTCTCACCTATATCCTTAATACGGCAAAACTGGACGCAACGGGACATCGGTGGTTGGCCGCTCTGTCAGGGTTTCGGTTCAGCCTGAAGTATCGCCCTGGGGTGAATAATCGAGATGCTGATGCGTTATCGAGAAGACCCTATACTACAGAATGGACTCAGTTGACTCCAGACGGGGTGCAAGCTTTGTGTCAAGGAACAGAGCGCCGGGTCAAAGGAGGGATTGAAGCAAAGGCCATAGGAGTTATGACTGCGGCTGTTCCTGAGTTCTACTGTAACCCTACGCAGTTAAGGGATGAAAGTTTACCTACCTTTTCAAGACAGGACCTGAAAGTGGATCAGGCCAGAGACCCTTTAATTGCCTTGACCCTAAAGGCCCTGACTGCAAACCAGCGAGAGATCTTGTTAACCAACTCCCCGAGTGGAGCCAGGTTGGTCTACAAAGAATGGGAGCGGTTAAAGATGCTGGATGGGGTGGTCTACCGAAGGGGCCCCTCCAACAACGCGGAAGAGATTCAACAGTTATTCCTCCCCACTAAACATAGGGAGAGTGTGCTGCGATCGCTACATGATGAGCATGGACATTTGGGTGCAGAGAGAACTTTTAAGCTGGTGCGAGATAGGTTTTATTGGCCTTGTATGAGGGCTGAAGTGGAAAGTTATTGTCATTCCTGTCTGAGGTGTATTCAGAGAAAGACTCTACCTACTCGAACTGCTCCAATGAGCCATCTGCAGAGCCAGGGACCCATGGATTTGGTTTGCATTGACTTCCTGTGCTTAGAGCCGGATGCTAGTGGGCAAGGGAACATTCTAATAGTGACTGATCATTTCACTCGTTACGCCCAAGCATTTTCCACAAAAGATCAACGTGCTCCAACAGTGGCCAAGGTGTTGATGGAGAAGTTCTTTGTTCATTACGGACTGCCAAGAAGGATACACTCTGATTAGGGTAGAGACTTTGAAAGCAGACTGGTAGGGCAATTGTTAGAGTTGTTGGGAATCCAAAAGACCCGAACTACACCATATCACCCTCAAGGTGATGCTCAGCCTGAAAGGTTTAATCGCACACTGTTAAACATGCTGGGGACCTTGTCGAATGTGGAGAAGCAGAGTTGGAGTTGGCACATAGCTACTCTGGTGCATGCATATAACAGTACGGAGAGTGATGCAACTGGATACTCACCGTACCGTCTTATGTTTGGAAGAGAGGCTCGACTGCCAGTGCCGGTTGATTTGGCATTTGGGTTATCTTTGGACCAGACGTCGGTAGCTTCCCATAGAAATTACGTGGATAGACTTCGAAAGAATTTGGCTTCTGCATTTGAACAGGCTCGGTTGACCTCGGGAAACAGGGAGCAAAGAAACAAAAGGAACTATGACCTGAAAGTTCGAATACAAGATCTACAACCCGGTGATAGGGTTCTATTGAAGAACTTGGGTGCTGCTGCGAGACACAAGTTGGCGGATAGGTGGAGTTCCCAGGTTTACATTGTCTGCAAACAGTTACCAGGTCTACCAGTGTATCAGATTTGCCCGGATGGAAAGGCTGGGCCACTCAAGAACTGGCACCGGAATCATTTGTTACCTTTGAGAGAGGCTGTGAGAATGCCAGTTGGGGACGAACCGCCTATGCCAAATCCGCCTGTTCCATGTTTGCCTCCTGTTACTCGGTCTCAACAGACCCGGGCTGTCGAAGAGAGCGAAAGGGACAGTGAAGAAGAAAGTTTCTGTCTGGACTGGATACGCTCGCCGGAGCCTGAAGAGGTTGTCGTTGCCCCTGAGCGGTGGGAGAGTAACTTGAGGCCTGAAGCTCCTGAATTCTTGTTGGAAGTCCCTGAGACTGTTGATATCCCTGAGCCTCTTGAATTTCAGTTGGAAGTCCCTGAGGCTGTGGGGATCCCGGTAGCTCCGGAAGCTTATTCAGGTGATTACAGTTCTATGCCTTCACTGGAGGGATCATACTCTGAAGAAACGTCTGCTCCAGTGATAGAGGGAAGAATTGAGCCGACGCCTATAGTACTTCCACCTGAAGAGGAACTGATTGAGCCAGAACCAAAACGCTCTGTTCGACCGCCCCAACGACTCACCTACGACTCACCAGGACATAGCACTGAAGAGGCCATCACCACGGTGCGGAGGTTGCCCGAAGTGTCTGCTATGCTAGTTGAGGTAGCCCAAAATATGAGTCAACTTGAGGAAGTGTTATTAACTCACTATATGTATGCTGCTGAACCTGTACATGTTGTATAAACCGCATTCGAATTGTTGGAAATGTAATGTAATTGTTGTACCTCCTTGGAGAGACCCAAGAGTTCTAGGAGGGGGAGAGTGTAGCGCTGTGGTAAAAATCGTCTTGCTGTGCAGTACCTATTTTTGGCCACAAGATGGAGACTGTCGCGATCAGATACTGGACATTGGGACTACAATAACAGACATGCTTTGCGAGAAGCCAGGAAGTGGGTGGGGACTGGACACTTACATCCTCTGCCTCGTGGAGAAAGTTCGAGAGCGCGCCAGGGGATGAGAAAGAGCAGACGCACTGAGGAGACTGCTGGAGGAGCTAGGCCAAAGCCCGAGGGAGACCTGTAATTCCTATTTGGGTCACTCAGCCTGAGGAGAAGGAGACTTGCCAGTACCCAGACAACAGCTGCAGACCGGCGGAATCGAACGGAGAGCAGGCGGGGAGCTGGACAAGCTGCATCAAGGTAGACAACGGATCCGGCCGCTAGTATCCCCAGTCAAAATCGGGTGGAGAGACGTCCTGGGTCAGCGGAGCCTAAAGCAGTCATCGAATGGGTGAGAGGCCTCCAAGGCTGTTTGTATGGTTAAAGGACGCTCTGCTGTTTTCTCTTTAAAGTTTACAGGGCCCCAACTGACTAGTCGAAGACCTTCCTTTAAATTCACTGGCCAGTTGAACAGTACCCGGGTACCGCACACACACAGATACGCTTCTTACATTCTGGAACTTAACTTGTACAGGACTCATTTCCTTCTACGAATCGGAACGGGGGTTAAAGACAAAGATACGTTCCGAATACATTTTTCTCTTTTTCCGCTGCGCGTTCGCCGTAATACGAAGGGATTGTATGTTTGGGGTTTCGCTACCTGTCCCTTTTTTTCTGAACTATCGGGAAATTGCATTCTTTTATGTTCGGTCGCGAATATTTTATTTTCCGAAATACGAAGCCTCGTGTTTCGTTTCTTTTCCGCTGCGCGTTTTACCGTAATACGAAAATATTGTAATAATATTTGTGAATACCGTGTTTCAACATCTGCTCAAGATTTTAGTGAACTATATAAATGATAAAAACTCACAACGGTGTTGGAGTATATTTATTCCCTAGTGCGGGGAGACTGACCCGTGGTTCATTTTCAGCGGCTCCTCCGGGAGTGAGCGCTACAATAGCTATGAATGTGTTTGAATTTCTGTCTGAGTTATATCGCTCTATTTGGGTATGAGTATTTGTCTGGACCTGTGGAGTGTTATTTCTTGTGGTGCTTGATTCACAGTGGCAGACAACGTATGTGCTAGAAGATAGACTGCAGATCATTGCTGTGTAGGGTCTGTCAGGTGTCACCTGAGCAGCAGAGGGAAAGAACCTGTGCAGCAATGTTGTGAAGATGGTGATTGTGTGAATCCGTTGTTACGTGGAAAGCCTATAACTCCATCAGAATGCAGGAACACTGTCATCACGGCCTGCGTCTGAGCTGCTGAGCTGGTCACATGATAGGAGGCTCGGCTGCAGGATGTGCTCTCATTGCTGGGTCTACAACTGACAGACCACCCATCTGGTAATGAGAGGTTCGGCCACAGTACTCCCTCTCATTGGTGGGTCTGTGAAACTGATGGGCCGCCCACACACTCTCCCTCCCACACCTCACGCAGGGAGGGAGTAAGCAAGGGAGACACCTGCCCTTTCCCCAGCTCCTCTCCACCCCCTGGCAGAGATCAGAGATCAGTGTCTGTCATGCAGGGAGGGAAGGAAGCTGCTCTTTTCCTGCACCTCCCTGCAGCCTGGAGGGAATATCCTGTTGCAGGAAGCGAATTGGTGATTTGGGCAGCTGTACCTCCGTCCTTGGGCATCACATATGGTTGATCTATGTGTCATTGGAAAGGGCAGAGTCTGCCCTTTCCAGTGATATCCAACATGACATATACAGTGTAAAAACAAATATTATTTATTAAATACAACTCTACTTTTTTTTTTACAGAGGTCACACTGAGTATTACTTAATTTTCCCTTGGTTTTATGGTATTTTATGGGTTAATTTATTTATTTATTTATTTAGAAAGGATTTTACCAGGAAGGATACATTGAGATTTCTCTCGTTTTCAAGTATGTCCTGGGTTCAAGAACATTGAAGTGTTACAGTTACAGAAATACAAAGTAATACAATGCAAGATATTAAAAAAAACCAAAAAAAACCCACAAATATACAGATTAACAGAAAATAAATATGTAGGAAATAGTCATTATGCTACATGTTTACAGGTGCATTCTGTATTGAGGTATGTTAGTAAGGAGCTCTTGAGTGACTTAAGACTGGGGGAAGATTTGATGGTGTCTGGGAGGTTATTCCATAATTGTGGTACTCTGTAGGAAAATGAGGACCGAGCTACTGTCTTTTTGTATTGTGGTATTGCAAGTAAGGTGCTGGTCCTGGATTGGAGGTTATAGGATGAGGGAGCTGCTGGGGGAAATAATGATGAGGTTGTGTGCTGCACTTAGTTTTACTTTTATGTTTTCTATTTGTTTTATGCCGTTGTACAGGGTAATTGCAGTCTACAAACCACACACGGTATTCAATTTACCTCTCTTTTATGCCACCTTAGGGGTTAATGGGGAGGCTACATGCTACACTGTGCTTTATTTCTTATGTTTTTCCCCCGATTTTGTGACATTTTAGGGGTTAATGGGCATTCTACATGCTGAAATGGGTGTTGTTTTTAATGTTGCTCGTAGTTCCGTAAGATTTGTAAATTATCTGTTAGACAAACTCAGGCTATGGCTATGACTGTTACAAAGCCACTGCCACAGAGGCCTCCTAGGAGCGGCAGATGGACTACTGCAGGATCTGGTAGACTTAGAGTTGTGGATAGAAGGCATGTCCCACAGTCTGTGGCTCTTCTTAATTCTTTTGAGGCACTTTCAGAATGTAGAGGTGAGATGGAAGTAGGCTCAGACACCATAGTTGAGGAACCACCATCCCCTATGCCTAAGGTATGCAGGACTGCAACCAAGAACAATTAGGAAAAGGTGGGACATGATAGAAGGCAATTGTTGATAGGTGATTTGATCATAAGAGGTGTTGAGCTGGAGAGTAGTGGTTTGGTGAGATGTCTTCCTGGGGCTACTGCTCGTAGAGACAAGAGGCGTATTCTCAATATTGTCAAACAAGCAAAGCAGCAAGAAGAAGTGGATGTTCTAGTCCATCTAGGGACAAATGACTTGGCTAGCAATGAGGTTTCTGAGATTAAGGAAGATTTCTGTGTTCTTGGAGGTGAAATACAGCAGATTGCGTCCACTGTGTCATTCTCTGAAGTTTTGCCTGTGCATAACATTCAGTATAGGCAGATGCGCAATAGGGAATTTAATTTTTGGCTCCGGGAATGGTGTCGAGAGCAAGGATTTGGCTTTGTGTCCCATGATAGCTCTCATTGGAGCAAAAAGGAACTGTATAAAAAAGATGGTTTGCATCTTACTCATAGGGGAACATATGTTCTCAGTGAGAAGTTCAAAGGTTTCACAAAGAAATATTTAAACTAGGAGGGGGACAAAAGGGTAAAAAAACAATCTGCCTGATTGTCCCCCAAAACTAAATCGGAGGGTGCAAGCAACATGCGGGGAAAAAAATGACAAGCTCAGAGTCGTGTCTATAAATGCTCGCAGTTTAGTCAATAAAATCAATGAACTGGAGGCAATGATGGCAGCTGAAAAAGTAGATTTAGTTGCGGTTACTGAGACATGGTTCAGTGAGAAAAATAACTGGGACATAACAATACCGGGGTACTCTTTATATAGAAAAGACAGAGAAGGTAGGAAAGGAGGAGGAGTGGCCCTATATGTTAATATGTGAAAAACAACATAAAAACGAACCAAATAAAAGTGAGTGAGGTGAACATAGAGTCAGTTTGGGTTACGCTAACATTTGGCAATCATACAGTAGCTCGTGTAGGTGTGATCTATAGACCCCCTGGACAAGTAGAAGAGCTAGATAATCTGCTGCTTGAGGAAATAGCCAAAATGGCAATGAAGGGGGAAGTTATTATCATGGGGGACTTTAATCTTCCTGATGTGATCTGTAAAACCAAAACAGCTGGGTGCACCAGGAGTACAAATATTCTAAACTCCCTATTGGGATTATCTCTAACACAAGTAGTTGAGGAGCCGACCCGTAAAGAGGCCATATTGGATTTAATACTCACAAATGGAGGTTTTGTATCGGACGTTGTTGTAGGTGAAAATTTGGGATCTAGTGATCACCAGTCAGTATGGTTTAATATAAGAACAGGGATGGAGCCGCACCACACAAAAACAAAAGTTTTAGACTTTAAAAAAACAGATTTTTCTAAAATTAGATTTTGTGTGAAGGAGTCGTTATTAGACTGGAGGAGTTTAAAGGGAGTCCAGGAGAAATGGGATTATTTAAAGGAAGCATTATTGAAGGCAATTGCATTCGACTTGTTAGCAAAAACAAAAAAGGGAAGAAACCACTGTGGTACTCTGCAGAAGTGGCCAAAATAGTGAAGAACAAAAAGACAGCATTCAATAATTATAAAACAACTCAGAGTGAAGAAGATAGGCAAACCTATAAAATTAGGCAGAAAGAGGCAAAGCAATTTATAACGGCTTTCAAAGCACACGCAGAAGAGAAAATAGCTCAGTCAGTAAAAAAGGGGGACAAAACATTTTTTAGATACATAAACGAGAAAAGAAAAGTAAAACAAGGATTAGTTAGATTAAAAACAAAGGAAGGAAGGTATGTAGAAGAGGATAAAAGTCTCGCTGACTGCCTCAATGAATATTTTTGTTCAGTCTTTGCAGAAGAAAAGGAAGGAAAGGGACCTCAGTTAGGAGGAAACACTAACGAGACCATTACATATCAGTTTACAGAGGAGGAGGTTCTACAGCAGCTGTCTAAAGTAAAGACAAATAAGTCAATGGGGCCTGATGGGATCCACCCTAAATTATAAAAGAGCTCAGTGATGTAATAGCAAAACCGTTAACAGATTTATTTAACCAATCCTTGCTAACGGGAGTCGTCCCAGAAGACTGGAAAGTAGCAAATGTTGTGCCCATTCACAAGAAGGGTAGTAGGGAGGAATCTGGGAACTATAGGCCAGTTAGTCTTACGTCAGTAGTGGGGAAATTAATGGAAACCATGTTAAAGGAAAGGATTGTTGAACATCTAAAAACACATAGATTACAGGATCAGAAACAACATGGGTTTACCTCAGGGAGATAATGCCAAACTAATCTTATTGATTTTTTTGATTGGGTAACAAAAATAATAGACACAGGTGGTGCAGTAGACATTGCTTATTTAGATTTCAGTAAGGCTTTTGATACTGTTCCGCATAGAAGACTTATCAATAAATTGCAATCTTTGAGCTTGGATTCCAATATTGTTGAATGGATTAGGCAGTGGCTGAGTGACAGGCAACAGAGGGTGGTGGTAAATGGAGTTTATTCGGCACAAGGTCTTGTTACCAGTGGGGTACCTCAGGGGTCAGTACTTGGACCCATTCTATTTAATATTTTTATTAGTGATATTGCAGAAGGTATTAATGGAAAAGTATGTCTTTTTGCTGATGACACAAAGATTTGCAACAGGGTTGACGTTCCTGGAGGGATCAGCCAAATGACAAATAATTTAGGTAAACTAAAAAAATGGTCGGAGCTGTGGCAATTGAGTTTTAATGTGGATAAGTGCAAGATAATGCACCTGGGACGTAAAAACCAGGGCTGAATATAGAATATTTGATACAGTCCTAACCTCAACATCTGAGGAAAGGGATTTAGGGTTATTATTTCAGAGGATCTACGGGTAAGTAGTCAATGTAATAGAGCAGCAGGAAATGCTAGCAGAATGCTTGGTTGTGTAGGGAGAGGTATTATTGTGTAGGGAGAAGTATTAGCAGTAGGAAAAGGGAAGTGCTCATGCCACTGTACAGGGCACTGGTGAGACCTCACTTAGAGTACTGTGTGCAGTACTGGAGACTGTATCTCCAGAAGGATATAGACATCTTAGAGAGAGTTCAGAAAAGGGCTACTAAAATGGTGTTCGGCTTGAAGGAGAAAAGTTATCAGGAAAGGCTTAATGATCTTAACATGTACAGCTTGGAAAAAAGACGAGACAGAGGAGATATGATAGAAACATTTAAATACGTAAAGGGAATCCACAAGGTAGAGGAAGGGAGTATATTTAAAAGGAAACAAAGTATTAGGACATAGTCTTAGATTAGAGGGGCAAAGGTTTAAAAGTAACATCAGAAAGCATTATTTTACTGAGAGGGTGGTGGATACATGGAACAGTCTTCCAGTTGAAGTGGTAGAGGCCAAAACAGTAATTGAATTTAAGCAAGCATGGGATAGGCATAAGGCTATCCTAAACAAAAGATAAATCCAGGTAAAGTATCCATGTAATTGGGCAGACTAGATGGGCCGAAAGGTTCTTATCTGCCGACATTTTTCTATGTTTCTATGTTTCTATGTTTCTAATCCTCAGAGCTGACGCTCTGTTGCCCCCTTCTCCATTATGCATCCGTTGTTAACAGGCCAAGTTAGAGTCTAAGCACTTATAAAATGCTACATATACACCCAAAATGTCCCACAAACACAAGAGCTTGTGCGATAAAGCCACCTGCGAGGGTTTCCCTAGCACAAACATTTGCGTGGAAACTTTTGCAGTTTCACCAGGCAAAACAGTCCACATGACAGGGTGCAAGCTCTTGTGGTCTCAGGTACATATCATAGAAATTTCAAGGATACCAAGGTAGGGCAGCAAGAAGAGTGTTAAGGTGGACACAGTAGGTCCAATTTCTACTCCTGCCCCTCCTGTTGTCCTATCATGGTACCCCCCCATGATTTTTATTACATATTCATGAAATTTGTTTATGAAACAAATAAAGAACTTAATGGTGGGATTTGTGCAGTGTATGAACATTTTCTTTCTCAACCTTTATATATAACGTATCACATACCACACCAACTCACAAATAAAAACGTGAGCACGTTTCCACGGAAAATTATATATTGTACAAGGATCAGTACTACATATCCATAACGGAGAAGCAGATGGTAAAATGTGAAATAGATTTAATGAGGACAATGTTCCAGAGATACATTCTAATTAGTTTTAGAAGTTGCTAGAAGAAATAATCTTTGTTGTTTAATGATTTCTACATTTCCCTTTATCTATTATGAATGACCTTAAGGGTTATTCCAAACTTGCCACCGAGTTGCACCGAATGGTGAATTTCACCGTATGGTGCAATTTTGTGGCAGTTCGGCTATTCAGAGAGCTAGCAATTCAGCAAATACTGGTGAACTGACAGTGAAATATGGTGCGATTCGCGGCAGATCACCACAATTCTGTGATCTTATGTGGCAGTGAAATGGTTCCATACAGAAGTAATGGTTAATCTATTCAGAGAATTTTGAAATGTTGCCGAAATGTCTGGATTTGCATTGTTTCAGTTCAACAGATTTAAACAGGCGAATCCCATAGGATTCAATGTACAAAAAAAGTCGTTTTTACAATTTTTTTATTCAACCATTTATTCTTTTTAGTTTCAGCAAAAAGCCTTTTTATTTATTTATTTTGTAGAATTTTTTAGGTATTTTTCAGGATTTTGTTTAAGCAAATTTTATGATTTTGATTTTTTGATTGATCTTTTTTAAAATTTCTGCAACAGACCTTTTTATTTTTTTTTACAGGATCTTTTTTATTATTTCCACCCATTTTCATACATTTCAATTGGTTTAAAGGCTTTTTTAAAAATAGCAGAGTCCCGTTTTTTCCTGCAGTTTGGTGGGCTGATCGGCGGTCTTCTTTGACTCCTTGCTCGGCTGACTTCAGGGACCATGTGGTGAATAGTGAATTCACCACAGGATCGGCAAACTAAAATCGAATCGCCGAAGAGCACTGAAGTGTGTCGAACGAAAGAGCAGTGAAATTTCGATGGTCTGAATAATGCCTCTAGTCTATTCTTCCAATTAAAATGTGCTTTCCATTCTGCCTCATGAAGATGGTAGAGATGATACCTCTCTGGGCACAATGAGCATGGGATTCCATATTTGGATTACCTTCGAGGTTAAAAATTACTTAAGAATTTGCAGATCAGCCAAAAAGTTGTGTAAATGAGCACACTGAGAGCATTCCATAGCTTGAAATAATTGTTTCCTAATGATAAAGTTAAGTGTTATCCAGATATGGAGCCTCTTATCCATTGTGCCTGGAAAGGTACCAGCTACATCTCCAGATGAGGTCCAACAAGAACCAAATCCATGTTTTGTGATTGCTTTATTTCTCATGAAGAGGAGAGGAGACAACTCAGGTCAATGTGAGAATACGATAAATCTCTGTAATTGCTAGACATATACATAAGATATAAATATACAGAGAGATATGAGCAGCAAAATAATTTGTTTTGTAAAATGTTGTAATACAACTATTTCAGATTTGGAAATATTTTGAAAATATATATTTGGACCAAACAGAAAATTCACACACATGTACCATAAGCTGTTTTTCTCTGTATTCCAGTCCTCCTCTAGAACACCTCTTTGCTTCCTCTATATCCCCCTCCATGCCACACCCTATATCTACCTCAATACCCACATACCAGAATTATCTAGGGTTGAATTGAAATTCAGATATTTTCAAATCATCAAAGTAGCTGATAAACATACACTTTTGTATTCAGCCCAAACTGAATTGCACAAATTGCCATGTCCTCTGTTCATAGAGCGCTCTACAATTTGTCAAGTTTCCCGTTTCTCCAGTAGTCAGGATCTATTCTGGTGGAGCATCGCTGTGCACTGTTCTGCCATTCACCAAAAGCATTTTCACAGTTGGATTTATTCTATGGACACATAAGACACTGATAGATAGGTATTTTCGCTGAAACACGTCTCAATACCTATGTGTGTACATTTCTTATCCTTTTTTGAAAAAAAAATTGGTTTATAAATTACTGGTTTATACATTTAACCCCTAACTGGCCACAGTCTATATTTTTATCCCCTGCATTTGATACGACCTCAGAGGAAGGAGCCCGGCATTGAAAGGAGTCAAGCACCCACCATAAGGGCGTCATAAACAGGCAGTACTCATGAGCCTATAGTTTCACGAGGCTCTGAAGTTGGTGATTGCATTTTCATTTCTGCTGCTATTGTGCCAGCCACTGATTTATGCCATGGGAGCGCCGTCTCTCTGTGTTCTATTATTTAAGGGTTCTACACCGTTAAAGAAGGGCTGTGCCACCCACCAATTGGCCAGACACGTTACACTCCAGGGCCAGGATTTATTAGGCTCTGTGTAATGAGAGTTCTTTTATTTTTGGATTAGCTGACGGGTCTTTTTCAAGCTGCACTATTGTTTTTATATTGTGTTTATTTTGTTTTTGAGAGACACTGAGGAAATAAAAAGAACACACCAGCATTGATTACATAAGTTCTGTATTTTTTTATTTCACATTGTATTTTTCACTGGATTTTATGCACGTGCATGTACCTTCTGATTATTACTATACACAGTCAAGTTTCTATATGTTTTTTGTCACTAATTGTATACGTCTTATGGATTTTTCACTTATGTGAATTGTATACTGACTTATTCTCATTTTACCGCATGTCTGATGACATGTCTGATAACCTGGCTCCTTTTTTGTGACCTCTGCTTGTTAATACGTTTATGTGTACCTCTCCTGTCCCAGACCAATGCTTGTTTATCTAGGTTGTATCCTTGTTGTTTTCCAGCCATTTAGCACTGGGCTCTAGCAAAGGTTATCTGTATTGTCTGTGGTAAATATCTATCAGGTCTATTCAAAGAAAGGTGAAACTAAGGAGAATGACTGGAGAAGTGAAAATTCTAGGTCAAAATAGCCAAACAAGAATAATTCTCCCTTTTATCTCACTTTCCAAATTGGCTATTTGGTCTAGATTGTTCTCTTCTGCCAATTCTCTTGGTTTTCACCTTTCTCTGAATAACCCTGCATATGTACATACGTGTTGCGTTATATATACCTACCATAACACAAATCCAGTAATTGCACAATAGAGGTAAATCCACTATGATACCTGAGTGGGGACCTACTTAAGAACAAGTTACAGAATTCTTACAAGTCTTTTAATTATTTTAATAGCAAGATTCACTATACTCAAGATGCAAGGCATCTTGATTTCAAGTATACTCAATGTTAGCTAATTCTGGAACAATGCAAAGGAATTTTGTTGTTTGCAAAGAAAATTCATTGGTAATTGAGCTCCATACGCTACCCCCAATGTTTTAGCACCTCGGACATGACACCTGAGGTGCTAAAATAGATAAAACAACTTGGAATCTGTTTTATTCATCATTATGGAGATGCAGTAGTGCTGGTGGATGGTGTCATCTGGCCATCAAATAATGCATACATTTGAAAATGTATTATGCCAATTTGTTTTCTATGAATCCACTGTAGATTTATGGAAAACTAGGGAGTGAAGGATTTAACATCTTTGTTGCGAAGGACACACTCAGCTCATTGTCTCGATCGCCCTGAGCGTGTGGACGACACGCTGAGTGTGTCCTCACTTTGCAGCCTGCGATGGGCTATCTTAAATTAAGTCATCCACAAGCGCCACAATCCCCAATGTCGGGAGCCCACCAGACCTAGCGCCAAGTCACTGTGTGCGGGGGTGCCGAGAAACCCCCCTCCTCCTCATCCAGTAATCAAAGAATACGGGTCTCAGGCAGCTAGATGATAGAATTTATTCACGGGAATAAATTCTATCATCTAGCTGCCTGAGACCCATATTCTTTGATTACTGGGCTATCTTAGATGTCAGCCCCATCTACGGGACCCCGGCCAGCATTGTAGAGTCATCACGCCAGGCGCGATAACGTCTATTTCAGGCACCCCCCACCACCAGAGCAGGGAAAGTGCCTGAACAGTAGGGGAGAGGTCCTTTGGACCCCTCTCCCTCCCCATTGGTAAGGGGCACAGAACAAAGGCAGGCACTGCTTGGAAGGACACAGTCGCGGTCTTCTCCCCCAAGGTGGCTGACATTTTGGATGTAGGCCAAGCCTCTGGGATCTCCCCTGCCCACTGATATCATTACACATGGACGCGGTAATGTCAGTTCAGGATTTAACCCCTAGCTGCCACCTATGGTAGAGGTAGGGGGTTACAATGACCCTCGTATCTCCCGATCCACGTCAGCTAGGGGTTACTGTTTGATATCATTTGAAAGGCCAGAGCATGACCTTTCCAATGATACCAAACATGACCATGTTACAATTAAGAAATAAAAAAAGATAAAAAATAAAAATGTTTTCTTTTATTAATGCAACATTATTGTTCACATTTCAATTGTAATGTTAACAATGATGCAGTACAAATGATTTTTTGAGGGGGTTTTAGCTAAAATCATGTAATTTCTCAGAAAAATAAAAGTAACGAGTTCCCAGTTCTAATTTTTTTAACACGCATACCCCGTAGAATAAATAAGGCAAAAACTCGGATGATAAAATGTGAAAGGAAAATATTTTACACTCAGTAGATTATTGGAAATTCACATTTTTTTAAAACTTTTTGTTATAGCAGTGTGGCAGAACATGATGTATACATATAATAATGATATACTATGAATCTGCTGAGTCTGCCGTAAAAAATTATATATACAGTTGTGTTCAAAATTATTCAACCCCCAATGCTGTAAAGGGTTTTAGGGAATTTAGTGTACATTTGTAATTGTATTCAGAATGAAATCCTACCAGGACTTTTTAAAGAACCATTTGCAACTAAAATGACATCAATTGGTTTTGTAATACAGTAGTAAATGTTTATTTTGTGAATTCTTCATTGACACAATTATTCAACCCCTTAAAGACTACCACTCTGAAGAACAGAGGTTCATTCAAGTGTTTTCAATCAGGTATTAGTGTTCTGTGGACTGATGAAACAAAATTAGAACTGTTTGGGCCCATGGATCAACGCTATGTTTGGAGGAGGAAGAACAAGGCCTATGAAGAAAAGAACACCTTGCCTACTGTGAAGCATGGCGGGGGGTCAATCATGCTTTGGGCTGTTTTGCTTCTGCAGGTACAGGGAAGCTTCAGCATGTGCAAGGTACCATGAATTCTCTTCAGTACCAGGAGATATTGGATGACAATGTGATGCAGTCGTCACAAACCTGAGGCTTGGGAGACGTTGGACCTTTCAACAGGAGAATGATCCAAAGCATACCTCCAAGTCCACTAGAGCATGGTTGCAGATTAAAGGCTGGAACATTTTGGAGTGGCCATCGCAGTCACCTGACTTAAATCCGATTGAGAACCTCTGGTGGGACTTAAAGAAAGCAGTTGCAGTGCGCAAGCCTAAGAATGTGACTGAACTGGAGGCTTTTGCCATGACGAATGGGCGAAGATACCCGTAGATCGCTGCAAGACACTTGTGTCAAGCTATGCTTCACGTTTAAAAGCTGTTATAACTGTAAAAGGATGTTGTACTAAGTACTAAGATTGAATGTCACTTGGGGGTTGAATAAAACTGATAATGATGTGAGCACAGAAAAGACATTTGTGGTTATTTCATTATAAATGTTATGTTATATTTGTCTGACCTACACGTGCCTCTTTGATTTAATTGTAAGCAAGATGACTGAATGATCAAAATCAATGTCAAACTGGCCAAAACACTCAATTTCAGTGGGGGTTTAATAATTTTGAACACAACTGTAATTTGTCTGGGTTGTATAATAAAACGTGACTTCAAATCACGTTTAAACATGATGAGCAAAACCGGTAAAAATTAGCTCAGCACACAGACGTGAAATGGCTCAGCAGTGAAGGTGTTAAGGTAAAGGGTAATTGAACATGGAACTGGTGACTTACTGTGCATATAGTGATATCAGCTACACTTTCCTGATGAGACCCACTGAAGGCCAAAATGATTTTAGGTTAGTGTATCTCGTGCTAAGGATGCTTAGCTGTTAGGTGCTTCTACATTTCTGGAGAAAAAAAACGTGGAGCCTGATGAATACTCAGAATCTCCTATGGCTGAATCTTCCGGATTTCAATCTTTGAAGAAAACCGCTTAGTCTGGTTCTGAATCCGAACCATGGACAGCAGCCCCGTAGGGCTGCAGACCTATCTATGGTCCTGAAACATTGTATTCATTGAATACAATATTTGAGGTCCATAAATAGGGTTTCTGGAGCTATTTTTGGTGTTGAGTCATTTTAGATTACTTTTGGCACTAAATATTGATAAATTATGGATGATAATTATAGTCTCTCTAAAACCCGGCTATATTGAGTACTGTCCCAAGGTGAATCTGGGAAACGTTATAAAGTGAGTTGATGATACATTGCACCCTAAGTGAATGCACTGATGGTTGCAGATGATGTGAATAGCAGTTGTTCTCTTCTTCCTAAATGTGTGGGGTTGAGGGCCTTTTATTGGCACCATGAAGTGCTGAGTAGCTGCCTTTGATGGAGATCTAATATATACGATTGCTTCAAATTTCTTAAAATATTTGTATTGCTTAAGGCTACAGGGTATAATCAACTTTTCCAGAAACTTGAGAGACTATTCAAGTAACCCAATACTTGGAACTGGTAGCGTAACAGGATTATTAATAATCCTCTTTAAGGAGAAACCGCTGGTGTGATTTTTCATACCGTGACAAATGCTCGGTACATAATGTTAAATTTATTTATGAGTCATAATTTTTGTTCTGATTACCTTGATGTATGTTGTACTATCCATCTGCAATTCTGTCCTACATAAACCGACAAAGACAACTATTTCTGGCACTATATTATTTCTGGAATATGGCCAATTACGTAGGTAATGGTATCCATCCACCATAGAGACATCTGTGGTTTCTATTTGTATATTCTTCCTTCGCACCGAACATACTGTTCTAGCCCCTAATATTTTCTGAATGTAAAATAAGTCAGATGCTATTTTCAATACACATCTTAACTATATTTATCATCAGATATATGCCTTTGTATACTAATGGCCCTCACCTTTTATTGAAGCTATACATTGACTATATGAACTAGTTTTTCTGTACACTAGCTATTGCACTTTATGTAATTTTGCTGTCTCCTTTTATGTTGTTCGTTTTTCTCAGTTACCCACCAAATGAATATATTGTTTTTATTACCCAGTTTTTCTTCCATGTGGGTGTTAGCTCTGTATAAACAAGTGCATGATGCAAATTTAACCTCATGACTCCCTAGAGATGACAAGATTAAAAATATAAGGCACAGAAACCTATTTTTGAGAATGTAGATTAGGAATGCTAAATGCAAAATAGTTTATATAGAAAATAAATAATCAACTTGAATAATTGCTTGACAAATTGATTTAATACATGTGACAGTTTTTAGGTGTTCCAAGAAAAAGCAAGCAAGATGTTTTCTAAAGAAAAGATGAACAGTGCAGCTTTCCGATAAGATTTTTCCCAGTCCCTGTGCTGCCTGAAAACAAGAGATGAGAATTCAATTTTTAACTGAACACAGCAAGAACAAAAAAGAAGTTGAATATTGAAATAAATATTGCATTAGTTTACTTTTAACAGATACAAACATGACTAGGGCATTTCATATATCAAATAAAGATATACACTGATCAGCCACAATAATAAAACCATCTGAATAGTATCGTGTAGATCCCTTCATGCTGCAAAAACAGCTCTGATTCGTCAAGACATGGACTCAACAAGACCTCTCAACATGTCCTGTGGAATTTGGCACCAAGTCATTCGCAGATGATCCTTAAAGTCCCGTAAGTTGTGAGATGGGGTCTCCATGGATCGGGTTTGTTGTTTCAGCATTTTTATACATGCTCAATTGGATTGAGATCTGGGAATTTGGAGACCAAGGCTACAACTTGAAATCTTTGCCATGTTCCTTTAATTATCCCTGAACATTGTTTGTAGTGTGGTAAAAAGTGCATTATCCCATCAGGGAACACCATTGCCATGAAGGTGTGTCAACGGCCTGAAACAATCATATGTATGGATGTATATGTCAAGTGTGTTTTGATGCCTTTCTATCGTTGCCAGCATTAAGTTTTCCAGAACGTTGAGCTACAGTAGCTCTTCTGTGTGATCAGAAAGGATAAGCTAGTCTTCACTCGCTATCAATTAACCTTGGGCACCCATGAACCTGATGCCGGTTCAGTAGTTGTCCTTCCTTGCACCATTTTTGGTAGGTACAATACACTGCATACTAGGGAAATATCAAACACCTGCCATTTTGAAGACGGTCTGACTTAATCATCTAGCCATCACCATTTGGCCCTTTTCAAAGTCACTGAGATTTTTTCGCTTGAACATCTTACCTGTTTCCAACACATAAAATTCAAGAAATTACTGTTCACTTGCTGCCTAATATATTCCACCCCATGACAGGTGCAGGGGCATGCGGTCAAGGGCAGCACGTGAGGCAGAGCCTGCCATTAAGGGCAGCTGCAGTCAAACTCACCTGCTCCACGTTCCCCTGCTGTTGGCTCATTCCGTCCTCTGTGTGCACTGCACATTCTTTATTTTTTCCCTTCAGCAGCCTGAGCCTACACAATTTGTGTAGCGGGACGCCGGGATGCTATGCAAATTGCGTAGGCTGCCTAGAAGTGGGCAGCGTGGCGCGTCTGTTCAATGAACAGACATCTGAGCACTGCCCACTTCATGAACATTGCTCTCCCAGTGCCTCAGATCCTGGGGAGCATTGAACAGCCAGATCCTGGGGAGCACTGAACCTGCACCTACGTAACCTGTGTGTATCTGGCTCTGATACTAGCCGTGCCTCACCAGCCTCTGACCTCACCGCACGTCACTGGACAGGTGCCATTGTAACAATATAATACATGGTATTCACTTCACCTTTCAGTGATTTTATTGTTGTGGTCGATCAATATATTTGTTGCGGCAGTTGATTATTGTGGTGGTGGTTTTTAATTTGTTGCGGGAGTTTGACATGTCTCTCAATTGCCCTGTAACTTGCTAACATCAGCTTGAAGTTCCACAATAGCAGAGCTAGAATTTAAACATGGTATTTTGATATTGGATCTGTATGTGTTACTTACAGTTCACAGTTGACCATGTAATTCTTTTATGTAACCATTCTACAATCCTTCAATGATTTTTGTGAGGCCTCCTGTAACATCAGCTACAATAGCCTGGAAAAAGAAACGCAAATCAATTATCAGCAGTAACTCATTAAAAATGTTTTAATGTATATATATATTTATTTACTTATTTGCAGTATATATATTTCCAACAGAGATGTATGGTCATTGTACTTAATGGTTCACTTGTTAATGCCAATGACTGGAGTAGAAATGGACCATTTAAAAATTACTACAGTACTTGTACATATAGACTAAGGGCAATAAAGTAAAGAGGGTGTTATAACATGAAAGAATAAAAGATCTGTAAATATGTGTTACATTTTTAAAATTTGCAAAGTAAAGCTGTGATGCCAGTAACAAAAAAATATTGCTGCTTATTTCAGCACTTAATTTTTTTTAGTGAGTTTGAACTAATTATACTAATGAAGAAAGAAAAAGAGATTGGCCCAAAGGTCACAATAACATGTAGCATTATTATATGTAAACACTATCAGGTCTATTCCTTAAAGAGTGAAACTCAGGAGAATTGGCTAAGTGAGAATTATTGGTCAAAATAGCAAAACCAGAAAAATCCTTCCATTTATCTCACTTTCCAAATCTGCTATTTGGTCTGAATTGTTCTCTTCTCCTGCCATTCTCCTGCATTTCAACTTTTAGTGAATAGACTTGTATAATTAATGATGCTCAAAAGCAGAAAGGTAAGCACAAAACAGAGAAGAAAATGCACGCATAACATACAGTATACTTACCAGAATGTGTGATATCTTTTGAAGAACACTCTCCTATGTTTTTAAACAAACAAGAATATATGTTAACATTTGTTTACATATTATGATTTTGTATCATTGAAAATTTAGCACAAACATATTGCTATGAATATTAAATATACAAATTACAATTCTGAAAATTAATTAATAAAAACTCATCTATCCGAATAGGTTTCTTTTTCTTTACAAGTGAGTGAAGTGTTTAAAATATCTCTATTTTTGACTTGGAAGGGTGGCATGATTGGTTGGGTGTGCCATTGCACCCTGTCTGTGTCAGGTTAAAGAAATAATTTAATTAATTCACTGCAGGTGCTTCTAGGTTCCAGCATGGGTTGTTTATAGCTGAGATCTACCAATTATTGGTGTCACTGATCAGTCAATAATAACAGTCACAATGCTTATTTTTTTCTCTTTTTTTTCATTGCATATTATGAACCATACTGTCATATCTTGGCCATTTTGCTAATTGCTCACTGACTCTCTGAGGATCTAAGGAAATTACACATTGCAAATTCTTTACATGTGTTTAGTGTGCGAGCTATTGATTTATATCCACGTATTCTTCCATAGATAGCTATACTAAAATAATTACCTTATTTCATTGTGAACCACCTTATTATTGCTTACCACTGGTTTCTGGAGCTGTATGTGACCAATGTACACTTTTCTTAACTTTATTATACAAACAATTCAGGAATATAATAAAATCATTATATATATATAACAAAACCACGGAGAGAGCACTTATATATATATATATATATATATATATAACCTTACCAGCATGCTACATGCAAGATTTCTGACATCGTCAGTAAGAGGAGCATCATTCTAGAAAATGAGATTGAAAAACTGTTTACATAGCAGAATTTGCGTAAGAAAAAAATAATAAATATGTCACATTTTTGTTTATATCTTAACCTTTTTAGCTTTTAACATTTAAACAACAGCTAAAAACTAACCTATATTTTTACTTTTTCTTTACAGATAACAGCACATGGTATTTTACATATTTTATTTTATTTTTGCACTCTACTGGTGTTTCCACTTATAGGCAAAGAATACCATGCATAAATGTGTAACCTTTATAAACATTTTGCTCCTACAATATTTCTAGAAAGCTTCAATAAAGAAAATGACTCTTCAATAACATAGAAAATAAAGTTTATATCTATGATTCCCAAACTACAATGCAAATTGTTTATTCTTTTGTTTATCTACTAATCATGCAGTCGATGTTTCAGTCCTTTACTAATATATTTAATCAATGAGTTATTGAAGGGGACAATTACTCAATTAATAATGATATTTGCATTTATTAAGTTGTTTTCTTAATTGTTAATTCCATTCAAAAATATTTATATATGGATGTAATTTAAATAGCATTATTGCTGTAATAAACAGAAGGCCAAAAGTAAAAAAAAAAACAATACATTTTTATGTACTTACGACAAAATCACGGACTATTGGAATGTCTTCCTAAACATAAAAAAAGTAGTAGTAAAATAAGTAAACACAAATAAACTGAGGCTACAGTTACAAATCTTACACTTACAAGTCCAACCGAAACATAGCAAGCACAGATACATTAAATAAGCAAAAACATTACTAATTGTTTTCTCTGGACACTTGGCATTAGATGTAGGATAACAATTTTAATTTGCTTGTATCATTATAATTTAATTAATACGTATTGTTGCGTTGTTTTTAAACAAAACATTGATGACAATGTAATAAAAAAAGCAAACATTCAGTTAAAGTCTTTTAAAGTTTCCACCACACCTGCGTGCATTTACACACTGAAGTTCATGAACACATATTAGGACGTATATACAATCACATAAAGGGATTTTTTCTTACCAAAATTTTCATCACTCTCTTAATGATGTCTTCCTAAAATTTCAGAATAAAAATATAATTTGCAAATGCTGCTAATTTTAAAAAAATAATAGCTTTCACCAGTGGTGACCCATTTATTATATCTAAACCAGCACAACTTAACTTGGACAATACTGAAATTATTTTTTAGACTGGATTTCTTTTTTTTTTTTTAAAGACTTGAATGTTAATTTGTTACCACTCACTTTTTTGAAAGCTGATTCTTATATAAACACATAAAAAAAGGAATCAGCACGAGTGCTTCATATAATAGAGCAGGGCTCAAAATTTCAAGTCCCAAGCTACTAACCAGGCCATAAGAGTTACTCGCCACCAGTTACTCCACCTAACTCCGACCCAGTCCTTAACTCTGCCCCTAAACACACACCCTTAAATTATCTTATGAAATTTCAAGGTTTTATTTAGAATAAAGTTGCAAAAATAACATTAATACCCAGACATCAGACCCCAGATACATGTATACCCAGTCATCAGATTCCAGATACATGTATACCAGTCATCAGAGTCCAGTGTGAGCAGAGCGAGGAGGCAGGGGAGCTCCTCTCCAACCCCCTGCCAGTGACAGACGTGAGCTGGGTCAGGGTAGGCAGCTGATCTCTGCCACCGTGCAGCCTGAGGAAGGGGGGGCTGCAGGTGACTCTGCCGGAATACACAGCACAAAATTATTTATTGTGCTGCCTATGGGTGCATTTCCACTCGCCCTCACATAATTTACACTCGCCAAATGCTAGTAGGCGAGTGGAAATTTTGAGCCATGTAATAGGGTACTCTTGTGTAACCCTTTCATTATGAAAAAGAGCAGTATGACAGCAGAGGTTTCAGGGATTCACCCTTTATAAATGCTGCATGACTTACATATAGCATTGATAAAAGGTCTGAACCCCCAAACTTTTGCTATCATCATACTGCTCTTCATTATGTTACACTAGTGTTCCCTGTTATATCAAATAATTGTACCTATTCCTTTTGAATGTGTCTACATCTTGCTAGTTGGGACCCCAGTTTAACCCCTTCACTACCAAGTGATTTTCCAAAATAACATAGTAAGAAACAAGTGTTTTTTAAGCTAATTATACAGTAAGAATATTTGGGCACTTTCCCATTGTATTTCTTACTCTAAATAGCCTATTTGGCCAGTAGATGGGGCTATCTACTACCAAATTGACTTACAGTCATTTGAGCTGCAGCTCGACTTTTTTATTATTTTTTTCCCCTGCATTGGCTGCTGAATGTGCGATGTCAGAGCATTCATCAGCCGATTTTACACAGTTCTAACTCTTTGGCCATTATGCCCACAGAACAAAAACTTTGCAGGCACCTTCTGCAGCCCAAAAGAAATTAAATTTGTTTGCAGGAAACAAATTTCATTTGCTTTTGGGCTGCAGATCTGTAGATCGCGATATCTCGATATTGGGCACCGGATGGTGACTATTGCAGCCCAAGATATCTCGATCTCGTTAGTGAAGGGGTTAATTAATGAAAACTAAATTCACTTTGATAGTAATAAATTTATGTGGAGGAAGTCTAAACAGCTTCTAATTAGCTTCTATGAATAAATTGTCTCTCCGTTTTTACCCTTTAGCCTTCCATAGTTCCAGGTTTTACATGGTAAATATGATTCTTTGCTCTCTGGCACAGTATTCAAAGGATATCAATCTGAAATATGCACTGTACAATAAAATTAATTTAATTGCTATATTAAATAAGGTATATTTTGTTTACCACAAACTGGAACAAGACGACAGCAACTTGTTCAGAAAGATATTCAGCATTTTGAGCTGTTACGACCTAGGAAGGAAACTAATGGCGTTATTACAAGCTAAACAATGATTTATGATATGTGTATATATGACATGCTTAGGGAGCAATTTAAAAGTGGTAGGATCGGGAAAAGGGACATGATCAGGTTGATGGAGTGAATTGCAGTTGCAGTGCAAAAAAGAAACCACTTTAGTGAGACAGGGTAAAGATGCAGGGACAGATTTTGTGATAAAACACAGCATCAAAAGTAGGGATAGTATCAGGTTGCGATGGAATTGGTGCAGAGACCAGAATAGGGACAATAGTAGGTATAAGGCGTAAAAAGAAAAATATGGTAAGAATAGGATTAGGGATGGATGGTTTGTGGAGATGAGAAGCATGACAATGTTAGAGAGAAGGGAAGGATTGGGAGACAAGAACATCATTAGAGTGTTGGGATCAGGTTCAGGGATGAAGGGATTTAGGAGACGTAACATGCAAGGACTTTTCCCAAGCTGCCCCCTTTTTATGGAACTCCCTCCCATGCACCATTAGACTCTCCCATCTCCAGTCCTTCAAGAAGTCTATGAAAACACATTACTTCAGAGAAGCCTATCGACTCACTCCGTAATCCCCATCTGTTCATTTCTTACTCCATCTTCCCACCCAGCCCACATGCACCCCGTTACTTTGGGTTCTCTATTTACCCTCACCTAGTGTGTCACCTCTCTCCTCTTAGATTGTAAGCTCTTGAGCAGGGTCCTCTCTCCTACTGTTCTGTGTGTCTAACTTAAATGTATATTTGTTATTCTGCCTCCCATTGCACAGCGCTACTGAACCTGTTAGCACTTTATAAAAACCTGGAACTGGAACTTCAACAATTGGAATAAAACATATATACAGTATGTGTAAATGACACATTATTTTCAATAATGTAAAATGGAAATGTCTTTTAACTTTAGTGAGCAAATATTATGAACAATGGTAAAATATAAAATAACTATACCACTTTTCTGCCTAGAAGGTTATTCAGAGAGCATCCAACTTCTGCCTAGAAAAATTAATAATTTATACAATTAATATCATTTATAGTTTCAAAATTTGTAAATGAAAACGTAAAACAAAATGATACAATACATTTACTAAATGATGAAATTGTTTTGTTTCTAATACTTAAAGAAAAATAAATAACATTTTAAACCTCAAACCCTCTGCAAATATTTATTCTAAACCTAACACACATAAATACACACACGTAACCCTTTCTTGATTTATTAGTGTCTACCTCAAACACTGGAAGATGGGAAAAACTGATAGGCAATAGGCATACGGAAATAAGACCCAGCTCACAGGTGCATTTTACATCTAGCAGTTTTTCATCAACTGTTTAATAATTCAGGAAATAAAGCAGAGATAAACATAAAATGTGCTCCAAAGCACATTATCAGGGTTATTAAAAGAGCACCGAAATGTCACTGACATTTCAGTGCTCTCCCATTCCCTGCACTTCGGCTAGTTCGATTCGCCGAGCCTGCGTTGAATTCAGCAATCACTGCAGGGTCCCCGAAGTGCAGGGAACAAGCCACGACACATCCATGATAAAACCCACCAATTCGATATGCCAAACTGCCAAAAAAACACCGGATCGATCTGAAAAACCTCTGAAAACCTGCAAAAAAGAATGCAAACCTGCTGCCGGAAAAAGCCGAAAAGCGTACAAACAATTTTCAAAAGGTGTTTGCAAAACACCTACTGCACAAAAATGCCTGGAAATAATAAATAAGGTCCTATGAATAATAATAAAAGGGTCTGTTACAGGAAAAAAAACGCCATTTTTTAAAAATCGGGAAACAATTGCTGAAAAAATCTCGAAAAATTATTTAAAAGTAAATAAATACAGAGACTTTTTGCTGCAAGTGAAAAGAATAAATGGTTGATTAAATATTTTAAAAATCGGGAATATTTTTTACATTGAAAGCTATGAGATTTGCCTGATTAAACCTGCCGAATGAAAGCACTGAAAATCAGGGCATTTCACTGACATCGTGGTGCTGGTCAGTGATCCCTGAATAGATTAACCATTAACCATTACTTCTCTATGGGGATTTCACTGCCGTCGAACAGGCAACGTATTTTGCTGACAATTGACCAATATTTTTTGAACTGGCAGCTTTCTGAATAGCCGAATGGCCACGAAAGTGCGCCGTATGGGGAAATACACCATTCGGTTCAATTACGAAGCCAATCCGGCTGTCTTTGAATAACCCTGTATGGTTTTTAATTATAAAAATTGTTTCATTCAAGATAACATACATCAACCTAACAATTCCAGTTAATAAAGAGATGTACAGTATAAGGCAGAAAAATTCCTTTCATCTTCCCACAGCAACAACATATCTAGTCCATAAACGTCAAATAATATTTAAAATGAGGTTTTTTTGTATTTTTATATGACTGTATTAATATTCTGTTTGCAATGCTGAAAGACATACTATAAAGTCAAGCTTATTTTGAACCCCTTGCCAAATGTTTTCTATGTCACATCATCTTGCTATTTCTGTTATAGATGAATATGACTATTAATGAGTTAACTCTGTTCATGGTCTACAGTGAGGGTGAACCTAATTTTAAAGTTCAACAGCATAAAACTGGGAAGGAAGGAAGCATCTGTTCAGTTTTCATACATATACCCAAATAAAATTAAAACTATGATATTTATAAAATGCATAAATTCGATTTATCTTACCAGAATGTTTTCCACTTGGGATAAGAAATTCATAAACAAAGCAATGTTTTGTTCTTGCTGTAATAACATAAAAGAATTGAATTTTAATAAGTGTATATGCTATTATGAAACACACCTCCATTAGCAATTCATCAAAGACGTTGAGTCCAATTTATCCAGAATTTTGGGGACCCCAAGGATAATGGATTTTAGATTCTTCTGGAGGAAGGAGATCACGGCAAGAGAGTCAAGATTCCCTTCCTGTTGCAGCAACCAGAGTGTACACACGCTGGGAGCGCTGTGCAGGGTTCTTCAGCGGACATGAATCATGGAGTCAGCGTGACTCCAAGCATCATGTCACACACTGGGGCTGCAGCACTCAGGAACGAAGTTCCTGACTGGCAGCACCCAACCAGAGTTAGTAAAATCTAGAAGGCTACGAAAATTCCGATTGTCATAGTGTTTCGGATTTTAGGATTCTGTATTACGGGAACACAACCTTTATTGCATCCAGCAAATGAATAACAAGCTACAGTGCTTTGCAATGTTGGTCCACTTCTGAAACTCTATGGTTTACAGAAGAGCAAGCAAGTATAAACAAATGTTCACTAAGAAAGCGACAGAAATCTCTTCCATATTAAATAGGGTGTCCTCCCTCCCTACTCATTATTTACTCTGCCTTTGTGCCTTGGTGTCATGCCTATTGGTGCTCCTGCAGTGTGGTCTCCCCAACAGAGAGGGTGCCAGTCTATGAATCAGGCCACTTTGTAAGCTGCACCTGATCAGAGACCTAGGCCTTTAAATATCAGTCACTGACTATGCTCTGAGTCCTGTCGTTGTTTATTCTACCCCTCAGTGCGTGTCTTATAGCTTCTGCATATGATTTTCTGGTTTGACTTCTGGCTTGTATATTTGACTGTGATTTCTGTGTTTATCCCGTGGCATATGTTTATCTTGTGTTCCTGACCTCTGGCTTGTTATTACTACGATATCTCTCCTGTCCCTGATCTGTACTTTTATGTATTGTTTGTATACCTTCTTTAGATTAGTACCTGGCCATTATCAAGCACCAGATTCTCAGATTAGGGGTTTCCTTGCTTTGCTGGGTTTTGTCTGCGTGCTGGGTGACTCTATATCCTTACACTTGGTGTGAAGTACATGCTTACAAATTAGTTTATTGTGGTTATAATTGCTATAGGTTTGTATGTTGTGAACAGATAGTTATCATCAATATATAATGTTTAATCGCAATGATTTCACGTTAATGACAAATTTACAAGTAGAAGAGTCAAAGTGTTACCTGGGCGACTCTATAATCACACAGGAGCTTTCCCAAGTTCTGCAGCAGGGCTGGTGCATCTTTCTGTCAGATAAGATAATAAACGTTGGATTTTGAGCACATTTGGAAAACTGCATATGACATTTTCATGCAATGTTTCTATAAAGCCTAACGAGTTTGTCAGACAGACTTAATATTTAGACACAATCTTTTGTCAATTTCACATTCTCTGTGTCGATTAATAATACATATGTCATTAATGTATAATTAATAGTGATGTTTCATTAAAATATCTACGATTACATTTTGTTTCTATTTCTAAAACAAGCTCGTAAACCTGCTGCACTTACTTAACATTAAGTTTGTGTGGGTGAAATATTGCGCAAGGATAAGCACTGCATTTTTTCAGTAGGAAATTTAATATTATTTACTAACATTCCCCACTGACAATTTCCAAATTCACAACATAAGAAGCCCAAGTCCATATTACATTATCCATCATTAATTTTGAGTTAAAAGAACAAATATTGGGTTCTAGTACTTGTATCATAGTCTCTTTGTGTGTTTGTACCAACATTACACATTTCTGTTTAATTCAGTAAAAAGGAAGAAAATAAAACCGTATCTGGCAAAACATCAGGTTTGAAATCAGTATATATAGTATAAAACAGTCAGTACTTTATGTTAGAGATGTGCATTCGTTTCGGGAAAATTCGGAATTTGGAACGAAATTTGATAATTTGTATTTGGAAGTACTTCCGAATAACGAGTCGATACGATACAAATTTGAAACCAAACTAAATGAAATTATTTCGTTTTACACTGTGTCATCATCATAAAAGAAAAATTTGAATAACTGATATCAACTATCGAATTTGAAATGAACTATCAAATTGATATCAACTATCGAATTGATCTTAACTTACAACACAAGTAATAGTCAGCAAAGGACTTTATGAAACAAATTAATTTTGTTTCACTGTTTAATTTGACTCAAATACTAAATCTGCGACACAGCTTAATATTTAACCCTAGCTTTTCTCTTAACAGCAAAATTTGATTTATTTTGGTTTTATTTAGTGATCCAAAATTCGAATTGATATCAACTATCGAATTGATATATGATATTCGAATCGATTCGAAATTTCAAATCCATTCGAAACGAAATACGAAACAAAATTAGTTACGAAATTCAGAAAATGAAATGATTTAAAAACGTAACGAAACAAAACTAAATGAAATAAATTTTTCAGCCATGCACATCCCTACTTTATGTGCATATGATATACATACTTTCAAAAGTTGAATGAGGCAGTCAATAAGTGGGACTGGATTTGGTGCTGGCTTTGGTTGATTTGGGACTGTCTCAGGTGCCTTTGATATAGGTTTTGGAGCTGGCTCAGGTGCCTTGGGAGCAGGTTTTGGAGCTGGCTCAGGTGCCTTGGGAGCAGGTTTTGGTGCTGGCTCTGGTGCCTTTGGAACAGGTTTTGGTGCTGGCTCAGGTGCCTTGGGAACAGGTTTTGGAGCTGCTTGTGGTTCTTTAGGGACTGGATTCTGCTCTTTTGGTACGGGGGCAATTGGATTATCTGTAATAAAGCAAAAACAACAACAATTTAGGCATTTTTGAATTATGCTTAAACTTTTTCATACTTTTTTTATGTTTTATATATAATGCTATATTTCTAACCTTTTTTATCCACCGGAACTGCACACAGGCAGTGTAGAGACACCAGGAGGAAAGCGATAGCTATCTTCATTATGGTGTTGTTTTTCGTCAAACTATGAACTGCAGCATCAAATTCAAAATCTGAGCAACTTCTCCAGTGCTGGAAACTTAATTTATATGGTAACAAGGTGAAAAGTACATGTATTTTGTGCCAAAAAGTATAGTTTACTTTTGCAACTGTTTTGTGAGATAGAGATGACTAACATTTACACTCTACCTTATTAGGTGTACTTTCCATGAGCACAGCTGATATGCACATGGTGTCATTGACAGTGTTCTCTTTGTCCTTGGAATAGAGGATTTGTAAGAAAAATGTATAAACACAATGGGCAGTCGATGGATTGGTTCCGAGCTTACCCATGCAGCTCCGATCCATCATTCTGCACAAGTGCTATGGAACTTGCGTACGTCAAAGTGTGCAAGTCCTTTAGCACTGAGCAATTTGTGGCTCCCACACAAGTTGCGTAGGAGCGCGAATTGTGCAGAAAAGCTTCAGGGACTTTCAGGCTCAGGAGTCCCTAAGCTAAAGAGGAGGAACTGCATGCAGTCACGGACAAAAGGTAATTAAAATCACCAAAAAAGAAATTAATATAATGAAAAAAATGTGACAGAGATTGGCCGCAGCAAAGGAAGTAGGCCATAGGAGCTGCCAGAGAGCGGCGAGGTGGGCTATGCCAGCATGCAATTTTTAAACCCGCCTGTAATAAGGAGTTAACATATTGGAAACCAATGAGGGCAGAGGTATGATGACTTTACGGAGTGCTTTGTCTCTATTCACATTCATATGTGATTGCTGACATCATCTTTGGTACTCTTATTAATCCCATGATGGTATACATTATATCTGTACTCTTACTGATTGTATAAATAATAATAAAAAAATATTCAGAATCTTAACTTAATATTCCATCTCTAGGTCTCACATTACAATATATTGTAAAATGATAACTGAATGATTTTCTCCTGAGTCTCCTCTTCTAATTTCTACTTTCTCCCCTTTTACTGTATTCTGAATTTCTGTGTGATGCCTTGCACCTCATTGCCGTGACTAAATAAAGTTTTTAACAGTAAAACAAAAAATTGTTTTTATAGATGCCCAGAGCAAACATAGGACCAATGTTGAGTCTGAATACAGTAAAAAATGCCTGTGTATGACTTAAGAATGATAGCTGTATGTATGTATATACTGTGTATATATATATATATATATATATATATACAGTGGCAAGAAAAAGTATGTGAACCCTTTGGGATTACATGGAGTTTTGCATGAGTTGGTCATAAAATGTGCTCTGATCTTCATCTAAGTCACAACAATTTTAAAAACACAGTCTGCTTAAAGTAATACAATACAAACATTATATGTTTTCATGTGTTTATTGAACATAACATGTAAACATTCACAGTGCAGGGTGGAAAAAGTATGTGAACCCCTAGCCTAATGACTTCTCCGAGAGCTAATTGGAGCCAGGAGTGAGCCAACCTTGAGTCCAATCAGTGTGATATTATTGGATGTGTTGCTGAAAGCTGTCCTGCCCTTTAAAAACACACACCAGTTTTGGGTTTACTTGTTTCAAAAAGCACTGCCTGATGTGAACATGCCTTGCAGAAAAGAGCTCTCAGAAGACCTACGATCAAGAATTGTTGACTTGAATGAAGCTGGAAAGGGTTACAAAAGTATCTCCAAAAGCCTTGATGTTCATGTGTCCACGGCAGTGTTCCCTGCAACGTGCGCGCGTGCGCGCGCGCGCAGGGAACGCGGTGCCAGCGCGCACAACTTGTGGTTATGCGTGCATGGCAACCGGCGGGGTTTGAGGGGACCCAGAGCCGGGCAGCGCGTGAGTGCCTGCCCGGTTCTGAAGAGTCCGTCCTAAGCGGCTGCGTGCGTGCGCGCGCAGCCGGTCACGTGGTCCGGCTAATCAGGCCACCTGACTGGCCGGACCGCGTGACCTGCGCACGCACGCCACGCAGCCATCCCCTTTAACAGGACGGACTCTTCAGGACCGGGCAGGCATTCCCGCGCTGCCCGCATCTGGGTCCCCTTAAACCCCGCTGGGGCAACTAACCAGGTATGAGCTGGGGGCCAAATCCACGAGCTGGGGGGTTAAATCCACGAGCTGGGGGGCAAATCCATGAGCTGGGGGCAAATCCATGAGCTGGGGGGCCAAATCCATGAGCTGGGGGCCAAATCCATGAGCTGGGGGGCAAATCCACGAGCTGGGGGGCAAATCCATGAGCTGGGGGGTTAAATCCACGAGCTGGCATATCCACGAGCTGGGGGCAAATCCAAGAGCTGGGGGCCAAATCCATGATCTGGGGGCCAAATCCACGAGCTGGGGCCAAATCCACGAGCTGGGGGCCAAATCCATGAGCTGGGGGCCAAATCCATGAGCTGGGGGCCAAATCCACGAGCTGGGGGGCCAATCCATGAGCTGGGGGGCAAATCCACGAGCTGGGGGCAAATCCATGAGCTGGGGGGTTAAATCCACGAGCTGGGCATATCCACGAGCTGGGGGGCAAATCCAAGAGCTGGGGGCCAAATCCATGATCTGGGGGCCAAATCCACGAGCTGGGGGCCAAATCCACGAGCTGGGGGCCAAATCCATGAGCTGGGGGCCAAATCCATGTGCTGGGGCCAAATCCACGAGCTGGGGGCCAAATCCATGAGCTGGGGGGCAAATCCACGAGCTGGGGGGCAAATCCATGAGCTGGGGGGTTAAATCCACGAGCTGGGCATATCCACGAGCTGGGGGGCAAATCCAAGAGCTGGGGGCCAAATCCATGATCTGGGGGCCAAATCCACGAGCTGGGGGCCAAATCCACGAGCTGGGGGCCAAATCCATGAGCTGGGGGCCAAATCCATGAGCTGGGGGCCAAATCCACGAGCTGGGGGCCAAATCCATGAGCTGGGGGGCAAATCCACGAGCTTGGGGGCAAATCCACGAGCTGGGCATATCCACGAGCTGGGGGGCAAATCCAAGAGCTGGGGGGCAAATCCACGAGCTGGGGGGCAAATCCACGAGCTGGGGGGTTAAATCCACGAGCTGGGCATATCCACGAGCTGGGGGGCAAATCCAAGAGCTGGGGGGCAAATCCAAGAGCTGGGGGGCAAATCCACGAGCTGGGGGCAAATCCATGAGCTGGGGGGCAAATCCATGAGCTGGGGGCAAATCCATGAGTTGGGGGGCAAATCCATGAGCTGGGGGGCAAATCCATGAGTTGGGGGGCAAATCCATGAGTTGGGGGGCAAATCCATGAGTTGGGGGGCAAATCCATGAGCTGGGGGCAAATCCATGAGCTGGGCAAATCCATGAGTTGGGCAAATCCATGTGAGAGCTGGGGCAAATCCATGAGCTGGGGGCAAATCCATTTGTGAGCTGGGGCAAATCCAATGGATTCCCTCTAACGTGCGCGCCCGCGCACGGAATGCAATGACAGCGCGCACAACGTGTATTTATGCGCGCACAAATTAGTGCAGGGGTGGCCAACCCGCGAGGCTCTATACCAGGGGTGGCCGACCCGCCGTAGAAAGGGGGCGCCGGAACATCCTGCTCAGGCTGTAAGTTACAGAGCGCTCTGTCCGGCGCCTGTAACTTACAGGCTGTAGGCGCTGCGCGACGGCGAAGTTCTGGGGGGAGCTCTTCGTCGCGCAGCTGAACACGTACCTGCGTTCCGGCGCGATGATGACGTCACGCCGGAACGCACGTACAGGGGGCAGAGCATAAATACTCTGCGCGCGCCCGTTCTTCCGCGCTGTCAGCATCTCACCGCGGCTGTGCTTCTCTAACGCTGCAGGGAAATCTCTGGCTTAGCTGTCTAAAAAAGCAGGGGAAAATCTCAGTGGTTTAACTGTCTAAAAAAGCAGGGAAATCTCTGGTTTAGCTGTCTAAAAAAGCAGGGAAATATGGTTTAGCTGTCTAAAAAAGCAGGGAAATCTCTGGTTTAGCTGTCTAAAAAAGCAGGGAAATCTGGCTTAGCTGTCTAAAAAAGCAGGGAAAAATCTCAGTGGTTTAGCTGTCTAAAAAAGCAGGGAAATCTGGTTTTAGCTGTCTAAAAAAGCAGGGAAAAATCTCAGTGGTTTAGCTGTCTAAAAAAGCAGGGAAATCTGGTTTAGCTGTCTAAAAAAGCAGGAAAAATCTCAGTGGTTTAGCTGTCTAAAAAAGCAGGGAAATCTGGTTTAGCTGTCTAAAAAAGCAGGGAAATCTGGTTTAGCTGTCTAAAAAAGCAGGGAAAAATCTCAGTGGTTTAGCTGTCTAAAAAAGCAGGGAATCTGGTTTAGCTGTCTAAAAAAGCAGGGAAATCTGGTTTAGCTGTCTAAAAAAGCAGGGAAATCTGGCTTAGCTGTCTAAAAAAAGCAGGGAAAAATCTCGGTGGTTTAGCTGTCTAAAAAGCAGGAAAATCTGGTTTAGCTGTCTAAAAAAGCAGGGAAAAATCCCAGTGGTTTAACTGTCTAAAAAAGCAGGGAAAAATCCCAGTGGTTTAACTGTCTAAAAAAGCAGGGAAATCTCTGGTTTAGCTGTCTAAAAAAGCAGGGAAATCTGGTTTAGCTGTCTAAAAAAGCAGGAAAATCTGGTTTAGCTGTCTAAAAAAGCAGGGAAAAATCTCAGTGGTTTAGCTGTCTAAAAAAGCAGGGAAATCTGGTTTAGCTGTCTAAAAAGCAGGGAAATCTGGTTTAGCTGTCTAAAAAAGCAGGGAAATCTGGTTTAGCTGTCTAAAAAAGCAGGGAAATCTGGTTTAGCTGTCTAAAAAAGCAGGGAAAAATCTCAGTGGTTTAGCTGTCTAAAAAAGCAGGGAAATCTGGTTTAGCTGTCTAAAAAAGCAGGGAAAATCTCAGTGGTTTAGCTGTCTAAAAAGCAGGGAAATCTGTGTTTAGCTGTCTAAAAAAGCAGGGAAATCTGGTTTAGCTGTCTAAAAAAGCAGGGAAATCTGGCTTAGCTGTCTAAAAAAGCAGGGGAAAATCTCAGTGGTTTAGCTGTCTAAAAAAGCAGGGAAATCTGGTTTAGCTGTCTAAAAAAGCAGGGAAAAATCCAGTGGTTTAACTGTCTAAAAAAGCAGGGAAATCTCTGGTTTAGCTGTCTAAAAAAGCAGGGAAATCTGGTTTAGCTGTCTAAAAAAGCAGGGAAATCTGGTTTAGCTGTCTAAAAAGCAGGAAAAATCTCAGTGGTTTAGCTGTCTAAAAAAGCAGGGAAATCTGGTTTAGCTGTCTAAAAAAGCAGGGAAAAATCTCAGTGGTTTAGCTGTCTAAAAAAGCAGGGAAATCTGGTTTAGCTGTCTAAAAAAAGCAGGGAAATCTGGTTTTAGCTGTCTAAAAAAGCAGGGAAATCTGGCTTAGCTGTCTAAAAAAGCAGGGAAAAATCTCAGTGGTTTAGCTGTCTAAAAAAGCAGGGAAATCTGGTTTAGCTGTCTAAAAAAGCAGGGAAAATCCCAGTGGTTTAACTGTCTAAAAAAGCAGGAAAATCCCAGTGGTTTACTGTCTAAAAAAGCAGGGAAATCTCTGGTTTAGCTGTCTAAAAAAGCAGGGAAATCTGGTTTAGCTGTCTAAAAAAGCAGGGAAATCTGTTTAGCTGTCTAAAAAAGCAGGGAAAATCTCAGTGGTTTAGCTGTCTAAAAAAGCAGGGAAATCTGGTTTAGCTGTCTAAAAAAGCAGGGAAATCTGGTTAGCTGTCTAAAAAAGCAGGGAAATCTGGTTTTAGCTGTCTAAAAAAGCAGGGAAATCTGGTTTAGCTGTCTAAAAAAGCAGGGAAAAATCTCAGTGGTTTAGCTGTCTAAAAAAGCAGGGAAATCTGGTTTAGCTGTCTAAAAAAGCAGGGAAAAATCTCAGTGGTTTAGCTGTCTAAAAAAGCAGGGAAATCTGGTTTAGCTGTCTAAAAAAGCAGGGAAATCTGGTTTAGCTGTCTAAAAAAAGCAGGGAAATCTGGCTTAGCTGTCTCTAAAAAGCAGCAGGAAAAATCTCAGTGGTTTAGCTGTCTAAAAAGCAGGGAAATCTGGTTTAGCTGTCTAAAAAGCAGGGAAAAATCCCAGTGGTTTAACTGTCTAAAAAGCAGGGAAATCTCTGGTTTAGCTGTCTAAAAAAAGCAGGGAAATCTGGTTTAGCTGTCTAAAAAAGCAGGGAAATCTGGTTTAGCTGTCTAAAAAGCAGGGAAAAATCTCAGTGGTTTAGCTGTCTAAAAAAGCAGGGAAATCTGGTTTAGCTGTCTAAAAAAGCAGGGAAAAATCTCAGTGGTTTAGCTGTCTAAAAAAGCAGGAAAATCTGGTTTAGCTGTCTAAAAAAGCAGGGAAATTGGTTTAGCTGTCTAAAAAGCAGGGAAATCTGGCTTAGCTGTCTAAAAAAGCAGGGAAAAATCTCAGTGGTTTAGCTGTCTAAAAAAGCAGGGAAATCTGGTTTAGCTGTCTAAAAAGCAGGGAAAAATCCCAGTGGTTTAACTGTCTAAAAAAGCAGGGAAAATCCCAGTGGTTTAACTGTCTAAAAAAAGCAAGGGAAATCTCTGGTTTAGCTGTCTAAAAAAAGCAGGGAAATCTGGTTTAGCTGTCTAAAAAAAGCAGGGAAAAATCCCAGTGGTTTAACTGTCTAAAAAAGCAGGGAAATCTCTGGTTTAGCTGTCTAAAAAGCAGGGAAATCTGGTTTAGCTGTCTAAAAAAGCAGGGAAAAATCCCAGTGGTGACAGACGTGAACAAATCTAGGTAAATATAGGTTATCAGACTCTTATAAATGATAGGACTGATATTTGTAGAAGTCTCATGTACCTTAATTGATGGAAGTTTTTTCCTTTTCTTTTCTCACATGAGTTAGAAAATATAAATATACATTCATTCAGATATAAGTTTTATCAAATCATCTGGTTGCTTCGTTTTAGCTTTGAACAGTTTTCACTTACACGTACGATCAATTGCGCTACTTTTAAAAAACCAACTATTGGTTACCATAGTCAATAAGCGCTCATGACGAAAATATTGTTGCTCATGAAAAATCTGGTGCGCTCACGGCCCCCAAAAATTAGAGGGAACATTGGTCCACGGTAAGACAGACTGTCTACAAATGGAGAAAGTTCAGCACTGTTGCTACTCTCCCTAGGCATGGTCGTCCTGTAACGATGATTGCAAGAGCACAGTGCAGAATGCTTAATGAGGTAAAGAAGAATCCTAGAGTGTCAGTTAAAGACTTACAGAAATCTCTGGCACATGCTAACATTTTTGTTGACACATCTACAATAAGGAAAACATTAAACAAGAATGGAATACATGGGAGGACACCACGGAGGAAGCCATTGCTGTCCAAAAAGAATATTGCAGCACGTTTGAAGTTTGCAAAAGAGCACCTGGATGTTCCACAGCACTACTGGCAAAATATCCTGTGGACAGATGAAACCAAAATTGAGTTGTTTGGAAAAAACACACAACACTATGTGTGGAGAAAATAAGGCACAGCACACCAACATCAAAACCTCATCCCCACTGTAAAACATGGCGGAGGGAGCATCATGGTTTGGTGCTGCTTTGCTGCCTCAGGGCCTGGATGGATTGTTGTCATTGATGGAAAAACGAATTCCAGAGTTTATCAAGACATTTTGCAGTAAAACGTAAGACCATCTGTCCACCAACTGAAGCTCCGCAGAGGATGGGTGATACAACAGGACAATGACCCAAAGCATACAAGCAATTCAACAAAAGAATGGCTTCAACAAAACAAAATACGCCTTCTGGAGTGGCCCAGTCAGAGTCCTGACCTCAACCCGATTAAAATGCTGTGGCATAACCTTAAGAGAGCGATTCACACCAGACATCCCAAGAATATTGCTACACTGAAATAGTTTTGTGAAGAGGAGTGGTCCAAAATTACTCCAGATAGTTGTGCAGGTCTGATCTGCAACTACAGGAAACGTTTGGTTGAGGTTATTTCTGCAAAAGGAGGGTCAACCAGTTATTAAGTCCAAAGGGTCACATACTTTTTCCACCCTGCACTGTGAATGTTTACATGTTCTGTTCAATAAAAACATGAAAACATATAATGTTTGTGTTGTATTATTTTAAGCAGACTGTGTTTTTCAAATTGTTGTGACTTAGATGAAGATCAGAGCACATTTTATGACCAATTCATGCAAAACTCCACGTAATCCCAAAGGGTTCACATACTTTTTCTTGCCACTGTATATAATTTGTGATAAGGTGAGGGGAATGGTTTCAATGGTGTGTACACTGAGTGGCCAGATTATTACGACCACCCAAACAGTACTTCGCTGGGCCACCTTTTGCCTTCAATACCGCGGTGATTCTTCTTGGCATTGACTCCACGAGCTGTTGAAAGGTCATGCGAGGAATCTGACACCATGCCTGATGAATAGCACTGTCCAGTTCTGTGAGATTTGATGGTTGTGGAACCAGATGCCTGATGGCTCTTTCAACTTCGTCCCAAAAATGCTCAATTGGATTGAGGTCTGGCGTTTGTTGGGGCCACCTAAGCAAGGTAAATTCTTCCTCAGGTTCTTGAAACCACTCCTGCGCAATATGAGCACCGTGGCATGGCACATTGTCTTGTTGGAAGTAACCATCTTCATTGGGATACGCCATCAACATGTAGGATGAACTTGATCAGCAACAATGCTTTGGTATGTTGTGCTATTCAGACGTTGTTCCACATGAATTAAAGGGCCCCAAACCATAACATTGCCCCCACCAGCTTGAAGGGTTGTACTCATGCATGTGGGGTGCATGCTTTCATGCTGTTTCCGCCAGCATATGCAGAGCTGCAATAAGCCTGGCTTATTTTTCTGTACATAGCTTGTCTGTTTGTCACTCTCTGTATACTTCTGATGACGCCAATCTTCATGGCGAAGCGCGTAGAGTAATGGAGTGAAGCTTTTTGCAATTTTAATCTTTTTTATTTTGCTGTTCTCTGGTAGCCTTTTTGTCACCCTATTTTCTGCAGCTCTGCCTATGCTGGTTTGGAGCGCTCCCAGCGCTGGCTAACTGCAGATCAACTATCTCTACCCTACTACACTAAGATACTCTTTATGTTGCAATTACACTCCGGTTTGGAGTCTTTCTGTCTCTTTCCTATTAATACGGACCCACGAAGGCCCGCTTCTCTGCTCTATTAACTTAAGTAAGTTAGAAGTGTGTGTGTGTGTACCCAGGAGCTTTCTGCAGTGTTACCTGTTTGCATATATGGACCTTTAGTAGGCCATATTCCTTTTCATGCCAGACACATTGAGTCAATCCTTTGTGTTCACTGTGGTACCTAACTTGTTGTCAAAGGTTACTGAGACTTTTAATGTTGTCGTCCTGGTTGTCTTTTGCTTTATGCATGAATAAAAGTTTACGTTTTATTTCATTTTTCTCTCAGCAGCACAGTAGCTATATTTATTCATGTTCCAGGGTTACCCCCTTATATTCCACATTTTATACTGTCTGCTACTGATGAGGGGTTATCACCCATACTCTCTCTGACTTTCTCAATTAGCACATACCATGTATATTTTCTACTTAACTCTAGCCCTACCCTAACCCTTGCCCTGACCTTAATCATATAACATAAAGTAACTCTAATCCTAACCTATCCCTACCCTTAACCCTAACTCTAGCCTTAACCTATTTCTAGCCCTAACCCTGATTCTAATCATGCCACACAGAAACTCTAACCCAAACTGAACCCTACTCCTAACCTCAACCGTAGCCTTACCCTAAGCAAACCCTAGCCCTTACTGTAGCCCCACTATCATATATTTTTCATCTTATATATAAAGGTTCTGAATATCGTAAATAACCAAATATATCAGACGTTTCTGATATTCCAAATAGGGCTGATACCAAAATATTGGAAGCTCCCGATATTCCTAATCAGCTGATTCTGTTTATTTTCGGATTCTGAAACAGTCCGCACCGAGACAAATTTTTCAATGCTGCACATGTCTAGTTGTGTCATAGCAAGGAATGTGGCTCATAGGGGCAATTAACAATTTGTAGTAATAAATATTGGGCAGACACTATTTGTGACAGTTCGTCAGAATAACAAGAAAGTAAGAATATGAGGAACAGATAGGAATAAATATAATCACAGATGTTAAGACTTATTACAAAAGAATAAAACAATAAACAAAGACAACTCATATACAACGTTGCATCATTTGACCTAGGTGTAGAGCATTCTTATCCTAGATACCTTGAATATAAAGTTTTATGTAAATCTTACAATCTTTTTATTTTGTATTATTCCTCTTAACCCCTTTTCCAGGGACTTTTTATACCTGTGATGTCCCTTTTATGATGTCCTTCCTGATTGGACAGATATACTATGAACATGATTATGCAAAAATAAAAGATGTTTATTAGAGGGTTATTTTTGCTGCTTGTTGGGAGCATGGTGACGCAATGAATGTAGCTGGATTAAGACTGGTCGTTATTAGCCTAATGTATAAAGATATTGCCTGATTGCTACTATCAATATTTATGGATGGCAGAGGTCTGGAGCATGTTAGGTGGGTTACTTCTAGTGCTTTTATTTTCATTCTGGGCATGACATTTTCCCCCTGTTAATGCAGAGAAGGTAACAGCCGAACCAGTGGAGGAGTTTGCGGTTTGAATGGAATACGACGAGAGCCGTTAGTATTAATGATTCCGTGCGTAATGCTTAACATCTCTTTCTTTTTATCTTGTATATGTATTTAAGATAATATTTTACTCTACATGTGTCACTGGGTGCACCAATTTTGTGATATTTTGTGTTGTAAACTGCCCCCCCAGTATCTTTGCATCACATGCTCCTCAATGTGTTGTGTTGGTCGTAGAATGGGCTCTATGGGTTTGAACTCATGGAGGTTCAATGTATTGTGTAGGATGCATGCAAAGGAGAAGAGTAGAAGTCTTTGAAGCTCCCTGTCATATTTCAGTCAGCAGCCATCTCTTATCTCAGTAATCATACACCTCACAGTAGCCTCCTGAGCATTATCTAAACCTCCCCTCCTCCACCCCATTGACTGTTAAATACTGTAGAAGCTAAATTACAACTGTAAACTAAACGTTTGCACAAATGTTGGTAAGTGTTGCTTCATGGGAAAAATCCACAAAATGGAAAGAGCAGATACAAACGTAACTTTATTTTTTCTTTTTATGGGTAATTACTTCAAACAAAGAAAAAAAAACAGATGCATGCAGTGGCGTAGTGTGGGGGGGGCCCTGGGGGCGATCGCCCCGGGCGCAATTTTCTTAGGGGTGCAAAATTACAAAATAAATTTGAACCACTAATATTTTCCAGCAGGAATCAGAAAGGTGTTCACTCACAGACACTGGTGTACGTGAAAGGCCCTTGCACGGGCAGCCGCCCGTTTGGCAGCACCAGCGGTGATTTAGCACTCAGCGTCCGGAAGGGAGGAGCAGTACAGAGAATTCTGGTCTTGTCCTGACTCATCCTTAATGCTGACATGAGTCACGTGAAGCAGCAAAGCATTATTCAACAGAACATGCTTGTCAGCCCCCCTTGAAGCCCTGTGCCAGCCCCTGCCCCTGGCAGCCCTGCTGCTGCTGAACAGGAAGGAGGGAGGGAGGCACCTGCCCCCCATCACATTTCAAATCCGGTCCCACTGAGCCCCCTGGACAGCTCCCCCCTGGGCCACCAGCAACTCCACGCAGGTAGGCAACACTGTGTGACACCAGAGCAGCGTGACCAACACAGTGAGGGGATACTGGGGGTTCGGGGAGAGGGTGAATGGGGGTTCGGTGAGAGAATGACTGGGGATACTGGGAGAGAGTGACTGAGGTTACTGGGAGAAAGTTGGGGTACTTGGAGAGAGAGAGTGAGTGACTGGGATAAAATGGGGGTACTGGGGGAAAGTGATTGGGGTTCTGGGAGAGAGTGGTTGGGGGTACAGGGGAAGAGAGAGAGTGAATGGGGTACTGGCAGAGAGTGTGAGTGACTGGGGGTACTGGGAGAGTTGACTGGGGTACTGGGAGGGAGAGAGTGACTGGGGGTATTTGGAGGGAGAGAGCGACTGTGTATAGTGTGAGAGTGGAACTATGCTAGGGTATACTGGGACACGATGACTGGTAGCAGTGGTGTAGGATGGGGGCATGTGTGTTTATTTTTTTTATTAGATCAGTATTTTGTTAATATACAATACATGTGCTTGTGGGGTAAGGGGGTCAATACTCTACTGGTGGAAGGGAATCAGGGTGTGTTACCATGTCCACAGGTGGGGGGCACAATTCTTGCCTTGCCCTGGACGCTGGGAACCCACACTACACCACTGGATGTATGTATTTTATAAGGTGGTTTTGTTTGTAATGTACTAAGTAAACTAGTTACAGCTTATGTAAGTAGTTTTGTCCCATTAATGGTAAACCTGAGATTCTTAAGGTCAGTTCTATTTTGAAGATAGACAAGAAATCTACATTTGGGATTAATAATAATACAAGACTTTGATCTAAATTAAAAAATAGAAACTCTAAAAAACATTATTTTTAGATATTCTCTTTATTCTTCATATCATATGATAACAGAAAATCCCACCACACATTAAATAATAGAAGAAAATAATTTTTGGCAATTTTATATCACCGACCTTTGATTAAGTTCTCACTAACATATCACCTCTCTCCATTATTTCATTTATATGTTTTTTATATAATTGTTTCTAATGCAAATAATACAAGTTTATTCTTATTACATTAAAGAATATAATAGGACATGAAAGAATGCCATATCGGTAAAATCTAGATAGGAAAAGTTACACAGGTAGCATTTTCTTTGTGTGCAGGTATCTGTAAATAAAGACAAAAGCAAAATAAAGAATAATGGGAACACAAAATTATTGTAAAGAAGTTATAAACTGTATAATAACAATACATATGAGTATAACTAATTGATAACATAGTCAAATAGAAAAGATAGCAAAATTGTGAATATTTCTGCACACTGAAATTTTATCAGACAGTTGATACCACTGGTCTGAAGAATGTCAATAAATCACCTGAATAATGAAAATAATTTTATCTCCTGAATATTTAAAAAGTATATTACCCTATGTAAACATTGTAGTATAATATCCTATAATATTGTATGTACTTGCCAAACAATATGAATATAATGCAATTAGTTTCTCAAGTTTGAGTTCTCTGATTTGGGTGTTTGTTTCTTCTTTATATTATCTCTCGCGCCAGTTGTCCCAGGCTGGTAAGCAAATATTTCATGAACACATACAAGTACAGGTCACGATTGAGAAAGGCTGCAAAAGTGGCTGAAACAATCAGGGTTATCCAAAGAGATTCGAAAAGTCACCGCACGTTCGGTGACTTTTCGTTCTCTTCAATTCGGTTCCTTTTGCCGATTGCATTTCGGTGATCCTGCGGTGTATTCAGCAAGCAACACAGGGTCCCCGAATTGCAGGGAAAAGCTGCCGCAAACCTGACGAAAACTAACCGAATGCACGCTGAAAACAAGCATAAACATCTGGATTAACCTTCGAAGAAGCCGAACAGGAGCCGAACAGGAGCCGAATCACACAGAGCCGAAGCAGCTGTGACGTAGAGGAGGCAGTGAATAAATTCGAAAAACCATTTGTATGAATCTGGGAAAATGAAACGCTGTTTGCAAAGAAACTACTAAGCGAAAATGTCTGAAATTTTCACAGGAGGTCAAGGGAATGATAATAAAGAGGACTGTTACAAAAAAATAAGCAAACTGAAAAAAAATCAAAAAAAATCGGACTTTTACATTTTTTTAAAAAATTCAGAAAAATGCTTAAAGTATCCTAAAAAATCTATAAATAAAGAGACTTTTTGCTGCAGAATTTTATAATGAACGGTTTATTAGATATTGAATTAAAACAGGAATATTTTTAACATTGAAGTCTATGGGATTCTCCTGAATAAATTTGCCGAATGAAACCACCGAATGGCATCGCATTAGGGGAACCTTTCACTGCTGGTTTGTGTTCTCTGAATAGCCGAGGCAGTGCTTTTTTTTGGGGATTTCACTGCCCTCGAACAGGGACCGAACAGGCACCGTATGTTCAGGCAATTCGACAGGATTTGGTGAATTGCCTGCTCTCCGGATAGCCGAATGGCCAGGAAAGGGAACCGAACACTGATTTTCAGCGTTCGGTTACCTTTCTCAAGCAATTCGGATCTCTTTGGATAACCCTGATTGTGTTTTATGTTGAGATAAAGTGCCTTTTTACAAATCCGTGGATGTGCCTTTTGCTCTTCTTCACTTTCAGATCGTATTTGTGTCAGCTGTATACTTTCACTACTTTCACTATTCTGTGGATATTAAAACTGCCAGAGCTTAAAATTTCAAGTTGAAGTCAGAACGCCGCAGGACAGAGAGGTGAGTATCTCCGTGGAGTCTCCCGCAAGCGGAGGACATGTGGGGAACGTCCCCCGCATATTGCGGGAATCAATTAGGATGTTCCCCACACGTCCTCCGCAGTGAAGGGGTTAAAGGGACATGCAGGTCTATGTATATATTTTTTTAAATTGACAGTTGAACGCTGTTACCAATAGACAAACTACAATACACCAATAAAGGTTTTAAGAATACGTAATTAAAATAGATTTTCTTCCCTTAACCCCATAAGAACCAATGACATACCAGGTACGTCCTACAAAAATGGTCGCTTAACGGCCAGGGACAGACCTGGTACGTGATGGCTTAAGGGGGGTCTTCCTGCCTATACTTACCTCTCTCTCTGGGGTCCTGCGGATGTCTGACTTCCTTGAAGTCAGACCACCAGTTTTATGGAGCCCAGCCGTCGCATAAAAAAACAGATATTTCTGAGTAGAGCTGTGAGCCTTGCAATTATAAATATAGAACCTGCATTCATGAGCAGCTGTGAAAATGTAAGCAATTTAAAAGCAATTTAGATGATTTAAAGGCAAAGTATATTTAAGCATGATGACAATTGGATACTGTCAAAAATCCTTAATCTACAGTGAATTTTGTGTCCAATATTCCTTAGAATATTTTCAGAACATAGTTTACAGGATTTTTCTCTCATCGAGGTATTATTGACAACAACAAGAATGAACTTACTTTCATAATCCTTTAGATTGCTGGGTGGGCAAGATGCATTCTTGCCGCAAATCCCAAGTCATTCTAAAAGAATGGTTAGCAAAAAAATTGAAGGTCACATAGAATAATAATAAAATACATGACATTATTCATTTTTGATATTTTAACACTTACCAATACTCTGTTCAAGATCTCTCCACCTAATGACTAATAGACATTATAAAAAAATGATTAACACAAAATGCTACTTTTCTCAATATCTAAGATATTATTGTTTTTAAACAAAAAAATTGATAATTATTAGAAAAAATATTTAAAAAATAATCAGGCAATAATATGTTAAAGATGAAGAATTCTATACAAAAATTTAAAATTTCATCTTACCAAAAGTTTAGCAACATCTGGTAGAACATCTTCCTAAGTTTTAAAGAAACAAAAATATGCAGGTTACTACTGCATAATCATAAGAGTATAAGCTCAAGATTTCAGCCTGACGCATAGAGAATCGTTTTCAGTTACAGTATTTCATATTTGGATGTCATGTTCATCAAAAAATTCAGATAACTTAGGGCTTCGTCTCATTAACTGTGAAGATTGATTTCTAACAAAATCTTACAAGCCTTTCAATTTACCAATTTTCTTTATTTCTGAAAAAAAATACAGTAAGATAATTAATAGAAAACATTGTGTAACACGAACAAATAACACTGTAATACTGCACATTGACTACATCTGCAATATCTTATAAGTTTATATAAGGAGTTATTTAATAAGAGCCGAACTTGCCACCGAAGGGAGAATTTCAGAAGATGAATTTCTCCGTATGGTGCAATTTCTGGGCAGTTCATCTATTCACAGAGCTGTCAATTCGCCAAATACTGGTGAACTGACAGCGAAATCCGGTGCAGTACGACACAGATCACCGCAATTCGGCAAGCGAAATTATCCCATAGAGAAGTACTGGTTAATCTATTTGGAGAATGCCGAACTGTACCGAAGTGTCGGGAAAATACCCTTACTTTCAGTGAGTCAGTTTGACAGGTTTAACCCCCCCCCCCCTGCACTACCAAGTGATTTTCCAAAAAACAGTTGTCAGGAACCAGTGGTTTTTTGAAAAATAATTTAAATTAATTATAGTGTAAAACATATTTAGAAATACTCCCAATGAATTTCTTTACTGTACTAACATATTTGGTCAGTAGATGGTACCATCTGCTGCCACATTGAGTTACAGTTGCAGCCTGTGGTTCACTGCAACATAATGTATCAGCTTGCTGAATGTCCGATGTTAGATGATTTTACACAGTTTTAGCTCTTTGGATGTTATGCCCACAGGGCTTAAATTTTGAGGGCACCTTCTGTACCCCAAAATCAAACAAAATTAGTTTCCAGCAAACAAATTTAATTTCTCTTGGGCTGCAGAGCTGCAGATCGAGATATCTCAATATTGGGGCACCAGTCTGTGACTTTGAAGCCTGAGATATCTCGATCTCGGTAGTTAAGTGGTTAAACAGGCGAATCCCGTTAGATTCAATGTAAAAAAAATCCTTTTTTTTAATCAACCGTTTATTCTTTTCATTTCAAACTGTCTATTTTATTTATTTATAGGGTTTTTTTATATGTTTTTATGTATTTTTTAGGCAAAATGTTTGATTCTCAATTTATTTTAAATCCTTTTTTTCTGTAACAGACCTTTCTATTGTTTTTTATAAGACTATTTTTATTATTTCCATGCATTTTCATGCATTTTTGCTGTTTTAAACACCTTTTAGGAAGAATAACAGAGTTCCATTTTCTTTTCTGCAGTACGGCAGTCTTCGGCGGAGTTAAGCGTTCAGCGGTCTGATCAGCAACGGTCTTCAGCAGGCTCACATTCAGCACACTTCAGGGACCCTGCGGTAAATAATGAACTAACCGCAGGGTCCTGGAACTGGAATCGCTGAAGTGTGCCGAACGGTGCCTTCTGAATAACCCTCCAGGAAGGGGCCCAGCAGCTCCCTCTAGTGGTGGATTCAGAGTACGACAGGCACAAGCAGCTCCCTGTGCTCCCTCTAATGGCGGATACAGCGCATGACAGGCACTGAAATACAGTTTTTCTAACATATTTTACTTTTTTTAATCATAAAGTATATGATAAGAAGGAAAAATAATGGTATCTTTAGAAAGTCCATTTAATGGAGAGAGAAAAGATATATAATATGTGTGGGCACAGTAAATGAGTAAAAGATAATTTACAGCTAAACACAAACCGTAGAAAGTTAGTTAATATCTGTGTGTATCTGGCTCTGACACTAACCAGTGCCTCACCAGCCACTGACCTCACCGCATGTCCCCTGTATCTATCTATCTATCTATCTATCTATCTATCTATCTATCTATTTCAAGTGCAGATATCTGGATGAGCAAGGTTTTTGGCTAGGAGTTTTCATTTTTATTTGATATTATCTATTCATAAATTGTAAACATGATGTCCTCCTGTGTGACAAGATGATCACACAAATGTATCCTCAATATTTTCATCTAATCACAAATTGATTGTAAAATTGAGATTTTAAAGATTTGAGCCACTGTATATATTTCTTACCAGCACATTGCATGCAACATTTTTCACATCATCAATGTGTTCAAGTATTTTCTGTTTAAAACAAAAGTTGGAATTATTATGCATTGACCCACTGTGCATTATAGAATAATGAGTGTGAGTTAGATCATCAGAAAATGTAAGCTATTGTGATTATGGCATTTAATGTGTGTCTCTAAACTGAAGACAACTATTTAAAAAGCTACAGAGGACAATATTAAGACAGAGCCATTATGGTGAGCTGTTAAATGCAATGGACCCACAAGTCAATATTAACTATTAACTGATGCTGTGGCTCCCTCCTTTAAATTAATGCTTTCTATACTTTGAGTGTTGATATGGGGGACAGTGGAGAATAAGGAGCAATGCTAAAGCCACTTGTTATTCTCACTTGCATTAGGGGAAATACACTGGGCTCTATCACCTCCTTCAAGCTGACACTAACATCAGCGTTAGCGCTAGCTTTAAGGAGTTTATAGCGCTGCGCCCACATCACCTTCGAATCGCTAACAAGTTACGAAACCTGTTAGCACTCCTTAATTTGTGATTCATAGAACGAGTTTACTTTACCTTGCCTAACATGGGGTTTGCAAAGTGCAAGCACAGATTAATTAGCGTTAGGATCATTTGGTCCTAACACTAGTTAATAAGAGCTGGCACTAACGAAAAAGTTACCACCAGCTCAGAGCTGTGGGTAACGGATTCCGTTGCTGCAGAATCCATTACCTGCAGGTCAAAACACCCCCAAAAATCAGATACTTACCTCTCTTCCCACGGCGAGAATGGTGGCCCAATCTGCTGCTTCTGGCCACCGAGAGCAGGGTGAGACTGGCGGGAAGAAAGTCCCCTATCTCCCTCCACGATCACTCCGCAGACCTTCAGGATCTCGTGAGAGGCAAGATCCTACTGGATGATATGACCCGGCAGCACGATCCTCCATGAAGTCCTATTGATGCAATGGAGGGGATGCAGGGGACGGTGCTGTAGCACTGCCCCCAGCATCCGCGAGCTTAGCGATCGCTAAGGGGCAGGATGCTGGACTCGGCACCTGCCCCGTGATCTGCTGGGGAAACCGGGGCAGGTTAGCGAACACAAATTTTTCCCCTTTGCATCCCGGTTTTAGTGAGGTCAACATGACAGTGCCCACTGCCAGCTGCATGAAACTGTTATTACCTTTGCAAAGTAATTTGACACAGAAAATAACTACATTCATCTATGATCCACCACATTCTCTCGTCACCAGCAGAAAGGTACCAAAAAAAACAAACATTTCATTCTGCCCCTCTATCAGGTTCCCTTGCCTATGAATTTCATGAGCTGCTACCAATTGTCCTGAGAAATCTGACATTGCAATGAGTGTATACTTGTTATAAAACATCGTTATGACCATTCTTACCAGTACTGTAGCTACTTCAGGTAGTAGAACATCCTATAAAAATGACAACTCAGAATTATTGTAAAGAAGCACTAATCAGTAGCTCACAATGCGCATTATCTTAGGCTCAGACATCAAGCCAGCGTGAGTCCATGGGAGCATAAGTAATTAATTTATTTGAGGCAGGTCATGTCCTTCCTTAACTGTCACAGATGCCTGGTTGTAGGACCTTTGTAAACCTTGATCAGATAAACCCGAAGGTTCCAAAGTAAGCGGATTAAACTCAGAGCAGTTGCTAGGTTAGGATGGATAAAACCTGCCATAATGTGATACATATTGTAACCAAAGTCCCATTGTTTATTGGGTGTGTCATGGTCAGTTAAGTGCAGCATGTCTAAGCGGCGATGCGAACATCCCCTCCATGGAGTCCACAGGAACTCCATTGAGGCTTCCGCTGCCGGTCACATGACTTGCAGGATCTCGCCTCGCGAGATCTGGCAGGTCGGCGTAGTGATTGGCAGAGGCAGGCTGGGGGACTTTTTTCCCTCAGTCTCTCTCTGCTCCCGGCAGTCAGAAGAGGCAGATAGAGCCACTGTTCTCGCTGCGGGATGAGAGGTGAGTATTTGATTGTTTGGCAATATTTAGCTGGTGCTAACTGATTCCGCAGAAGCAGAATCAGTTAGTTCCAAGTCCTAGCTTTGGTTAACCGAAGCAGGACGGTAATTTGCGTTAGGACGTTTTAATCCTAGCGCTAATACTTTGTGCTTCCCATGTTAAGCATAGGGAGCGCAAAGTACAGTAAGCTCGTGCTGAAAAGCGCAAGCTCCGAATCGCTAACGGATTTTTTAACCCGTTAGCGTTCGGATTGTAATATGATCTGCCTGCGCTTAGGCAACCACAGCTAATGTTAACGCTCACACAGGTGAGCGCTAACAGTAGCATTATCAATGTAATATGGCCCTAAGTATGACATTCTTCAATAAACAGTTTCCCCTCAGTTGTTGGATAGCCTAAGAAAGGGCGTAGTGCCACGATGACATCTTGATCTTTTTATCACCTCACAAAACAGATCACTCCCTTCAGGATTCAGATTCTTTCATCAGTTCTGGTAACCTGAATCCTGAAGCACTTTAACCAACTGCCTATAAGGACCTCTCAAAATCTGGATCACTGAGCAGAAATCTCTGTTTCAAGCAGCTATTGGATCTCGGTTAATACGTTCGTAATTATATAAATCATTTTGCAGTTATGAGAGATTGGCTGTAGTATTAATTTCTTAATAAATATAATTAATATGTTGTTAGGCATAGGCAATAGTACAAAAGAAAAAGAAGTAAAAAATAGCCCGAAAAGCATTGCATGTACATTGATTCTGCGGTAAATTATACGATTTTATCACTTACCACTATATCTGATACCAGTGATGGTAGATCGTTCTGCAAATAGGAGATATTTTGTTATTATATCGCAATATTTATATACAGTAATGCTTCTTTATTTTTATTATTAACTAATAATGAGGCAACATAATTGTCACGTTCTGTGCCCAGGAGATAGAGGAACCAGAAGAAAACCCATGTCTAAACTAGGTATGAGCGTTCGGTTCGGATCTGATCGGAGTTCAAATCGAACATCGGCTGTTCGAAAGTTCGAAAACTTCGATCTTTTTTGGGATGTTCGCCAAAAGTTCTATTTTTTTTTTTAAAAAAAAAAGTAGAAAAAATGCTTAAAAAAATACTAAAAAAATCTAGAAATAAAGAGACTCTTTACTGCAGAATATTATAAGCAATGGTTTATTACATATTGAATTAAAACGGGAATATTGTAACATTGAAGCCTATGGGATAAAACATTCTTGTTAATAAAACATCAGGCAGACACGGCCCTCTAATCAGGCACTGTAGAGGGCAGCCTGCCGGGACCTCCCAAGGATCTCCTTGAGGAGCATGCGGCTGCCGGATGAGAGAGCTGCGACTGTGCGGGCTAGCCGCCCGGGTGCATGTGGCAGAGACAGGCGGCGCAAGGAGGGAGCCACTGCACCTGTGGCCACGGCAGACCCCCCCCACAACCAGGATCCAGGGAGCCCCCACTGACCACCAGGCTAAGGTAAGGCGACACATTTCTGAAAAAAATTAAATCTGAGGACATTTTTAAATGTCCCCGGGAACATAAAATAAAACTCTTTTTTTTCTTACTCTACCTTGCTGAATGTATTTAATTATATATATTAGATACATTCAGCCAGGTAGAGGGGGTGGCATGTGGGCTGCGTGGGGTCCCAGGCAGTGGTTTGTTTTTTTTGTGTGTATATTTTTAGCAAATTTATAGGGGAAGGTAAGGGCAGGTATGATATATATATATATATATATATAGATAACATATACATCTATATTCTTAGAAATATATATATCCAGACTTGTATTACACACACATTTTGGCAACTAATTTCCCCCCCCATCTGGTTGATCCCTCCAGAAGAAATGCTGAACCTGATAGAGTAGAGAATAATATATATATTCTCTGCTCTGTCGGGTTCAACATTTCTTCTGGAGGGATCAGCCAAATGGGGGGGGGGGCGCATTTAGTTGAGATTGTCCACATGCCACCCCCCATGTGCGTATGTATATATATGGTCTGAGGTCTGTGGGTGGGTGTATATATATATCTGCGTATTGATATATACGTACAAAGGTCTGCGTGTTGATATATACGTATATGTCTGTGTGTGGTATCAATGCATCCCTACTCTATACACAGCGCTCCGTGTCCCTATAATATATATGAACAGGGGTTACCTTTTTTTATATTTTTATACTATTCCTAATAAATTAACAGTAATTTTTTATGTATTTTATTCAGTAGAAACTTTTTTTCCCTATATAACATGTGCTTTGTGAAAATAAAATGGTTTTGTGTGTACATTTTAATTTAGTTAATGGATTCCTGTCCAGTGTGGTGAGAAGCAAACGTAATGCAGTGTAGACACGCTGCGAGGCGGAGCAGAGTGAAGTCAAGCCTGCAAAATTTTTGCTTCTCTTCGCTTCCTACGCTGTGCGTCGCTACATGCTCAGTGTGTCTCAGCCTTTATTTCCGCATCGCTAGCTTACCGAATCAGTTTGTATACTTGTTACTGACCCTGCTTGTTCTGAGGACTCAATCTGTTGCCGACTTTGCCTGCCATTTGACTATTCTCTCTGTGTATTCCCTGCCTGTTCTGTTTGCTTCCTGATGCTACTGGTGTGTGCCGATTCTCACCATATACAGTAGCGCAGTAAAAGTGCCTAAACATTGCTGACCCGGTTTTGTTATAGCTGCTGATTTTTGCTGTTATAGCTAACTGAATAGATTGGGGATCTCTTTTGCATTACCAAAACCTCCAGCACTGCACTCTTCCACAATACCACAGAGAGGTTATGGTGTGAAGGCACTTGTTGCCACCAAAGGCACAATATTTGGGTGCACTGACGCCTATACCAGATTCATATCATTTTAATATTGGACCGCAGGGTCCAACCCTGCACTCTTCCACAATACCACAGAGGGGTTACGGTGTGACGGCACTGTTGCCGACACTAACGGCCCAATTTTAAAGCACCTATTGTTACTTTCATCCAAAGCCTGCATAAGTTTCACCATAATTTAGCCAAAAAAATCACTAAACTTGTTCTGTGTGTCCTAAAACGTCTCCTCTTTTCATACAGGCTGCCGCCCCAAGCAGTTGTTTATGAATAGATTAAAGGAAAACCATTTACCGTCATTTGAAATGTAATTTATTTTTTTAAATGTTTCTGTACATCCTACAAATCCGCCACTTCACGGGCAGGTTATGGTGATCTCCTAGGCACGATATTTGAAGGAATTTTTCGTTTTTATTCTTAATCTTTATTTCATGGAAAACTCACTGTTCCTTTAAAAACGTTTTTTTTTTAAAACTTTTTGTCCTTGTTTCCTGTCCCCCAGGGCACTACCCGGACCCCCATACACCTTTTACGGCAACTATCTAGCATATATGCCCTCTTGGAGGGCACTCTAAAAATCGAACGTTCGGGTCACTTTGACTTACATTGAGTTCGGATCGTGTTCGAGTTCGAACTTGAACTTTTGAAATTATTCGAGTTCGAAGTCGAACCGAACACAGGGGCGTTCGGCTCATCCCTAGTCGAAACTACTATTTCAGAGAAACCAGCCCTGATTCAGTCTGTCTTGTTGTTCTCCAACAACCAACGGTCCTGTCAGCAGTGTCCATCTCCAGTAAATAAGAACCTGTCAACTGTGCCCAAGTTTACCTGTGTCCTAGCCTGCTCCTGTGTATTTAAGTTCACAGTAGATATGTGCAATTTGTTTCGTTCCGAATTGAAATTGAGACGAAATTCACCATTTTCGTGGTTCGGGAGCATTACCGAAAACAAAATATCGACCCCCTGAAATTTCAGATTAAGAATGGGAAGTAGAATACTACCAATAGAATGAAAGTTTCTCTACTTAATTTTTCTTTTAGGATTTTTTTAGGCATTTTTTGGGTGAAATTTTAAGTTTTCTAACTTTTTTTTATAGAAACAAGGCTTTTTAACCCATAGGTTTCAATGCAGCATATGAATCCGCACACTGTCGGGCAGCGCATCTCTGCAGTATAATTAATGCAGCATATGAATCCGCACATTGCCGGGCAGTGCCTCTCTGCAGGATAATTCAGCATATGAATCTGCACACTGCCGGGCAGCAGCTCTCTGGAGATCAATTCATTAATTCAGATCAATTCATTTTTTGATCAGTTAGTTCTTTGTTTTTATGCCTCTATATGCCTTTCTATGCCTTTATACTGCCTCTCTGCAGTATAATTAATACAGTATATGAATACAGCAGTGTGTGGATTCATATGCTGCAGTGTGTTTTTCTTTAAAAAAAAGTTAGGAAACCTAAACTTTCACCCAAAAAATGCCTAAAAAATCCTAAAAGAATAATTAAGTAAAAAAACTTTCATTCTATTGGTAGTAATCTACTTCCCATTCTTAAATAAGCAATAAAAAATTAAATAAGTCATAAAAAAAGAAAAACCAACTGATCCGAATCACCCGAAATGAGCCAAATCGGCAAAATGATCCAGATCGCTGAAATGAGCCGAATTGACGAAATGATCCGAATCGCCAAATTTATTCGAATCGCCGAATCACCGAATGAAAATGATCCGAAATGAAAGAAAAACTGTCCGAAATTATCTGAAACGGAAACAAAACACCCGAAAAAAGAAAAAACTAAATGATACAGAAAAAAAAGCCATGCACATCCCTAGTTCACGTGTCTCTTATTCTTAATATTACTTGAACTATTCACACCTGTCTGTCTCACTGCATGTTACAACCTGAACCTTTCATGACAATAATAAGGAACCGTTTGGAAAGATAACATGCTAGCAAAAGTCCTTATAAATATATGTCAAAATGTTCAATACATAGATAAATGTAATTGGTAATAGAATGATATCGTCGGGGTCAGTGGTGAGGAAAAGGAAGGGACCAATGTTCAAAGGCACGGCAGGACATAAATCAGTTCACAGTACAGAACAGGGAAATCCAAAAGGCATGGTTGAAGGCAAATCAAGGTCAGGACAAGTGCCAATTACGCGTAAACAAAATGCATATTATGGTATCTGGTACACAAGTCAGACATGATTTTCTTCCATAATGTAGCAATACTGAAGCACTGAGTAAATGATCTGGAGAGCATATAAGGGAAGTTGAGGTGGTCATCCCCCTTGATGGAGATGTATTCCTCCTATTGACTCACACTTGGAGAGGGAAGCTTTTTCCTGTAGACCCCTGCAGTCAACATGCAGAGTGGCTGCCACACAACCCAATATGTCATTCAAAGGAGATTCCCTGCCCTGGGCGCCATCCTGGATCCAGCTCCCTAAGTGGAGCGGTGGGGAGCCATGCATCATGGCTCACCCAAAGATCCAGAGGCCTATCAGGTTCTGTCACTGTGGCAGATCCCCGTGAGCATCTGGGCTAGTACGACCCTTCCTACATCAGTAAAGAGGGTCCCACCAGCTTGGTCAACTTGATGGACACTCCTACGGGGGGCCACCTGGGATCAAAAGGAGGCAACAGGTAGGTGCTGAGGATGGCTGCGCACCACAGTAGGCACTGACAGAGTGACAGGCAAGGAGGAAGCATAAATGAGCATGATAGGGTTTTCAAAGAAGAAACATTAGGTCAGTGTTTATCATTCAGGATATTCTTTGTTCAAATCTACTGTATATTTTTTGACTAATATAGCCTGAATTTTCTAAGTGATTCATCAACTCCACTAGAAGGCTTTTTTTTTTTTTTTTTGTATAAAATCAATTAGCAAGAGAGAGAAATACACTGAGGCAGCGTATTCCATCAAAACCGGCATAGAGAAAACCAAATTATTATGGCTCTAAGTGTCTCCAGTTCTGTAACCTAGAGACTGATAAGACCAAGACACAAAAGGAACTATGACAAAGGCACAATATGGAAGTATGGGGATGAGGGATGGGGCAGGTGCATTTCAAAATCCTATTCCTGAAGCCTACCATGATCCATAACTGTTCACAGCTGATGAAATGGTAAAGGCCAATAAGCTAGAGAACCTCAAATCTAAATTATAATTTTTAATTAAAATCAAATACAACATTGCCCATCATATAGTAAAATGTACAAGATAATATTAAGATGATCATGTAATAGCTAAGTTTTTACCAGGAAAATATACTTCAACTTTGTAAGAAGAATCATTTGATGCTGTACTTTTAATGAGAGTTAAGATGCATGAGTTTAAGAATATATTTAATAAAACAAAAGCAGCAGAAAAGTCATGCACACATTACATTTGGCATAGAATGATATTTGAAGATCATAAGATTACTGTAAATTGATGCCACGTATTTGTGTATGGCAGATACCCAAATGCACTTATGGTTTCTAGTTTCAGAATAAAAAGTGGAAAGAAAAATATGCCTTAACGTTTTCTTTACTCTTTACTGTCAAAATCATAGTTACATCTGAAGTAAAAAACCCTCACTTTACAAATTAACATTTAATTTAACACATTCCGCCATTCACATAATTTGTAATTTGTAACTATAATTTACTACACATTTTTTTTAGCCATTAAGTAACAGATTACAGTTTTGTGTTTACACTTACCAGAACATTAGCCACAGCAGCTAAAACATTATTCTAAAAAGAAAAAACAATTAGGAAGTCAACATATGTTTATAAGTGCATTGGCTCCACTGTCATCAAATATATGCCATTTCCAGTTTACCATAAATTGAAACAGTATGATGGCAACTTTGTCAGCAATATCCTCTGCATTTTCCAGAGTAGGCACCTAAAAAATAAAGATGTTGATATATTTTTCTTATTCGTTGATTGTTTCTAAGTAATCTTTATGGGTGCACATGTAGAATAAAACTTCTATTCTTTTTTTTTTAAATACTTTTATAACTATATATAAATATATATATACATGCTATATTATTTACTTGAGTTCAATATTAACTTTATATTAAAGTGGTGAGCTGGTCGGAACCAGGTTGCAGTGCATGGAATTTAATATTTAGGCAGTCTGTTATTACTTACTAGAAATGCATGTAATGCAGAAAAAGATAATTACGCCTGCCTGACATGTGTTACAATAGATATATGTATAGATGTATATGTATAGATAATGTCTGCATGTGTTAAACTATTAATCAAAGCAATATTTTTTACCACTTTAATTCCAAGTAGATCGTCCAAGGTGCACCCAACATCTTCCTGAAAGTGAGAATACAGAATAAGCTACTAATGCAGGTTAACATACGAAACAGCAATTATACAATGTTGTCAACCAAAACAGGTAGACAAAAATAAACAGTACATAACTTCACAAATGCAGATGGTAACCCATATGCATATACGTGAAAAGAGAGAGGAGTGGTGGATTAGAAGTAAAACGTAAACCTTTATTATGATTCTTAAAATAAATGAACAGTTGTGCAGAAAAAAAGAAGACCACAGAGTTGGGTGTACCGAAAACAATCAAAAATCACAAACTACTGAATAAAGCTAAAAACAAATGCTTAAAAACTCTTGAAGCCAATATAGATTGGAAGGTATTCCTAAAAAATGAACACTTGTCCAACTGGTATGGTATGGACAGAGGGTTAATTATAAGGGTGAAAGGTGGAATGCAGACCTTCACGGGTCCACTGTAAACAGTAAATGTTCTGTAAGCAGTAGTTTTGTAATCAGTAGTTCTATTTATGATCTATATATGTTTGTTTAAATATTTTTTCTGTTTCTCTGTTTGTAATTAAATTCACATTATATACACTGACCAGCCACAACATTGAAACTACCTGCCTATGTCATGTAGGTCCCCCTCAGTCTGCCAAAAACAGCATCAAGGCATAGACTCCACAAGACTGTACTGTGGGATCTGGCACCAAGACATTAGCAGCAGATACTTTACATCCAGCAAGTTATGAAGTGAGGCCTCCATGGATCGGATGTGTTGTTCCAGCACATCCCACAGATGCTCAATTGGATTGAGATCTGGGGAATTTGGAAGCCAAGGCAACACCTTGCATTCTTTCTCATGTTCCTCAAACCATTCCGAACAATTTTTGTAGAGAAGCAGGGTGCGTTATCCTGCTGAGAGAGACCACTGCCACCAAGAAACATCATTGCCTTGGATGGGTGTACGTGGAATGCAACAATCTCTAGGTAGGTGATGCATGTCATGTGTGTTCGAACACATTTCTATCATAGCCAGAATTTTGGTTTTTAACAACAGTTACTTTTCTTTGTGATCAGACCAGATGGGTTAGGCAAATGCCCTTTTGTGTCTCCTACTCATTGATTTCTGGTCTGTCCCTAAAATAACCCTGGTAACTGTGTTCTGAATAAATTAAATACTAGACAGGCACTGAAATAAATTGAAAAAACCTTGCAACCCTCAAAAATATAAGAAGAAAATAGATATACGACTTCAGGACCAGGAGATCACAAGCTGGACCATAACCACAGAATAAAGCTGCTGAAAACAATAACCTATCACCATAACAATGCTGATGTGCATTTCGCTGCTACCTATCGTGGCTTCATCAAGAGAATGGGGACTTGAACATATGGACATTGTGCCTTGAAAAAGTCATGTCACAGTGACGAAACGCGTCAGTTGTTATGTCCATTAACTATTTTTTACATAGATTTTTACACCATTTAATGCTGTTCGTCTGAGGGTCGGTTCCAGTGGTGACATGCAGTGGTGACATTCCACGGCAACGAGGGGGCTGAGTAATATTGATGTGCCTTTATCAATTTTTTTTATCTCGTGATCATTTCTATACAGCAGAGGTTAAAATAGACATTTTGTTCCGATGAGACCCTCCTATCGGGGATGAGTTTATGTTATTTTACGTGACCTTTTTTCTGCTTTGATTTGATTTTTACTTTTTTCTGCTGCCATACATTGAGGACTCATTGCTTTTTGTTTCCCCTATACCCCCCGCTGAGTATATTAGCTTTGATCTCCCTTCCTCCCCTCTCCCCATGATGATTTTTATTTTTTCCCTCATTTATTGTCTGTTTCTTGTTTTTTCTTATGATGTCCTTACGCAGAATGTATTCTGATGACATGTGGCCCTGCGTGGCCACTTACCCCTGTTGTTTCTTGACGTCTCTGCAAAAATTCTAAAATAAAGAATAAAAAAAAAACAATAGACACTTTGTATTGGTTATATTGCCCTTTGTATGTATATTTTGTTTTGCCTTGTGAGACCCCTTCACTTTCATTTACTGTTTATTGTTTATATACAGATGAAGAACATAGGAGCCATCCAGAAGGGGTCAATATCCTAAGATACGTATATATGCATTTGTGTGTCCAAATTTATCACTTAACACATTGAAGTATTGTACTATCCACTGCGTACCATGAACACCACACAAGACCTGCTATTTTAGAGAGAAGGGGTTAAAGCCAGGCACCACTTAAAAGGGGAGACTCTCCCCTTTTAAGCGGTGCCTGGCTTTTTTTGTGGGACCTCCCGATCGGGAGGGAGAGTGATCCGAACGGATCCCCCTCCCTTCCAGGCGATGATGTCATTTACGTCGGGCAGAGCTTGACTTCAGCGTCTGAGGACGCTGAAGTCAGAACGCCACGGGACCCCGGACAGAGAGGTGAGTATCTCCGCCGGGGGTCCTGCAAAGCTGATGACATGTGGGACACATCCTCCTCAGCATACAGCGGGAGTAACTGAGGACGTGTCCCACACGTTGTCAGCAGTGAAGGGGTTAAAAATGTATTTTTTTTAAACTTTTTGTCCTTGTTGCCTGTCCCCCAGGACTCTACCCGGACCCGGACATTGTTTTTAAATATTTCTATACATCCTAGAAATCCACCACTTCACGGGCAGGTTATGGGGACCTCCTAGGCACGATATTTGAAGGAATTTTTCGTTTTTATTTTTAACCCTTAATTCATGGAAAACTCACTGTCCCTTTAAAAACTTTTTTTTTACTTTTTGTCCTTGTTTCCTGTCCCCCAGGGCACTACCCAGACCCCCATACACCTTTTATGGCAAATATCTAGCATATATGCCCTCTTGGAGGGCACTCTAAAAATCGAACTTTGAGTCCCATTGACTTGCATTGAATTTGTGTTCGTGTTCGAGTTCGAATTCGAACTTTTGAAAAGTTCGAGTTCGAAGTCGAACCGAACTCGGGGGTGTTCGGCTCATCCCTATTCATGATCTGTTTCTGAAAACGTACAAAAGAAATAGTACAAATATGTTTATTTTCTTACCAGTATATTGTTCACCCCTTCCAGAAATGAAAGGAATAGCTGTTGGTTTTGCGTCTTCTAAAAAATAAAATAATTGGAATATAAGTATGCACTTTTCATAGATTAATAATATATGTTTAGTAGGTTTTTTGTGAGCGCTTGGTATGAATAAAGAAGACAGAATATATTAACGAGGGGGCTCTTAAGACGTTACTATTACTTTATAATTTTGACAGTTGGTACATTTTACTTTACTATCAGGGTTATTCAGAGAGAGGTGAAAAGCAGGAGAATGACTGGAGAATGGAAAATTCTAGGTCAAAATAGCCGATTTGGAAAGTGAAATGAATGGGAGAATTTTTCTGGTTTTGCTATTTTGACGTAGAATTTCTATTCTCCAGTCATTCTCCTGCTTTTCACCTCTCTCTGAATAACTCTATATGTCTGCATTACTTTCACATACAATTGCAATCAAATCATATTTTTTGACAGAATTCCAGAAATACGGATTAGCTGCAAATAATAGCAGGGTATTTGATAATGAGGACATATCAATCCCTATGTGTAACCTTTTTCAATAAAAATAAACATTATCGAATGACTGATTAAACAGCTCTCTTAATCTGCTCTTAATCAACATGAACTTGAATTTCTGCCAATAAAATACAATCACTTGTTGCTGCTATCACATTTCTTTTAATCTTAAGTATCCTGAGTTTTTTCCAGGCTGAAATAATACCCTTCAAATGTTATATTTGAAGATATCATGTGCTTTTTGTGGCTTGACGTATACCATGGACATGTTACAATAGACTTTAACCTCTTCATTACCAAGATGTTTCCATAAAAAATACATAGTTACAGAATACAAAGCATGTTGAGTTCCTACGGGAATAGGGCCTCATCTCCTCCTGTACTGTTTGTCAAATGTTGTTCAATGTATTGTATTGTAACCCTGTCTATACTGTGCCTATTGTACAGCGCTGCGGAATATGCTGGCGCTTTATAAATAAAGAATAATAATAATAATAAAATGTTAACTCTCTGCACAATCCTATTTAGGACCATGTAAAAAATGTGAACCTTCTTTGTATTACTTGTTTGTTTGTTTTCTTTCCAAATGTAATAGAGTTTTAGGATTCAGATATTACATCTTTTTCCTTCAAAATGCAGAAAACAAGTGATAACCACAACCTGAGAAAATAATAGGAAAACACAATAGCATAGAGCAGCACTGCTTCCCAGTACAGTCCTCAGGGCCCACTAACAGACCAGGTTTTAAGGATCCCCTTGAGGAAATGCAGACTGAATCCTGCAATCACTGAGCAGCAAATCATATCACCTGTGCTGTGCTTCAGATATCTGGCAAACCTGGCCAGTTAGTGGGTCCTGAGGACAGTTTTGGTAAGCACTGGTTTAGATCGTAATCAGTGTAGAGGGAATGGGCCAGGACAGTTTGATGGATAAGCAGCTCATAAGTGCTGCATCAGCACAATTAATTAATTAATTTATTATATTTATTTATAAAGTATTTTACCAGGAAGGATACATTGAGATTTCTCTCGTTTTCAAGTATGTCCTGGGTTCAATAACATTGAAATGTTGCAGTTGTTACAGAAATACAAAGTAATACAATGCAAGATATTAAAACAAAACACAAATATACAGATTAACAGAAAATAAATATGTAGGAAATAGTCATTATGTTACATGTTTACAGGTGCATTCTGTATATAGTCACTATGTTACATGTTTACAGGTGCATTCTGTATATAGTCACTATGTTACATGTTTACAGGTGCATTCTGTATATAGTCACTATGTTACATGTTTACAGGTGCATTCTGTATATAGTCACTATGTTACATGTTTACAGGTGCATTCTGTATATAGTCACTATGTTATATGTTTACAGGTGCATTCCGTATTGAGGTATGTTAATAGGGAACTCTTGAGTGACTTTAGACCGGGGAAGATTTTATGGTGTCTGGGAGGTTATTCCATAACTGCGGTGCTCTGTAGGAAAATGAGGACCGATTATCTCACTCATCTACTACCAAGCTGAAGAAACCTCCAAAGAGGGGAAAACAGCACACGGAAATCAGAAATAGGTATCAAAATTGACTTTAACAAAAACAAAATCAATGGAACATACATAAAACCATATATATAAATTTATTTTATTTATCTATAATGTATTTTACCAGGAAGTATACATTGAGATTTCTCTCGTTTTCAAGTATGCCCTGGGTATAATCACATTAGAAGTTCCACTAATATGAATAAATGCCATAAATAATATCCTGTTTCTAGATATATCTAAAGAATTTGATGTAATTTCCAATAAAGCACCTTCCTGAACAATTTACTGGTTTTATAATCTATCTGTGAATGAATATAACTTTTAAAACATATTTTTCAGTGGGATGTTATGGTTCAAGCCTATGTTAGTGTAAAAAGGATGACCCCAGGACATACTTGAAAACGAGAGAAATTTTAATGTATCCTTCATGGTAAAATACTTTCTCCAAAAAAAAAAATAGGTTTTAAATTGATTGAACTTAACATTGGTAGCAATGGGTAGTAGAAGGTGTGCACACTGCTGTGATGGGAATGAGGACTCATACAAATTCTATTAAAGAGATACTCTAGGCAACATGACCACCCAAGCTTTTTTAGGTGGTCATGATGCCCTGAGTATGCCTTTGTCTGTCCACGCCTCCCTCCGCTCAGCCGATCGGCTGAACCAGCTGAAAACAGCTGAGAGACGCGGAGGACTTTACTCCTTTTCATATTTCCCGCTTCTGCCGACTATTGCCGAGTAGAAGACGTCATCGCGCATTCAGCGCGATGACGTCTCCAACTCACCGCAGTAGCTGGCAGCAGCGGCTGAGGATTAGTGTTGCGTGCATCCTCTTGCGTGCAACACTAATCCAAGAAGATGGAGCCGGGAGGAAGCCTGCTGATTGGCTGGCTTACGTGATAGGCGCGCATGCGCGCTTCTCACGTAAACCATTAGCCAAGTGAAAGTTAGAAGGAGGGAGCGGAAGAGGAAGGATGTGAGTATATAAAAAAAAAAGACGCCGTTGGAAACAAGTGGATTTTAGGGTAAGTATTACAGTAAAAAATAATAAAAAATCCCTACCTATTTATTGAGGGAATAGATATAGTTTAATGTAAAAAAACAGGGGGGGGATTTTTGATTAGAGTGTTCCTTTAATTAGTAATATTATTTAGTGATTGTCATTAGTAATGTAGATCATTTTTATATATCATTGGTTTAAACATTCCAAGAACAGTATAAAAAAACAGGTTAATTTGATGATATTATTATCATTATTATGTGAGCTTAAAAATGATCATGTTGTTCATAGACTTTGTTGGAGAGGAAGCGCTTTCTGCCCACTGCTCTTTTGTTTACTCTTCAGGTTATCAGATAAATAGGATCTATCTATACAACAATCAAACATTATTTTGTCTTGTGTAAGGTAATGTAAATTCAATGTGTCACTTTTTCACATATCATAAAGTTTAACAAAGTAGTAGTTAGTTTAGCTTTAGATGTAAAATGTAAAGAAAGTCAAGACTATACATTACTGCTGTAAGAACAAGTATAAAACAAAAGTCAATAACAAATGTATACATTCGTTTGTTTACCTTTGCTAACTGGTATTTGCAAATAAGACTACCCAGCTGCTGAATAAACTGTGGTGCATCATTCTAGAAAAAAGTAAAGAGTATAGACAGTAAATGTATCTTATGTTACACTAAACTTCCACTAATTCCCAAAAAATAGAAATGACAATACAAAACTGAGAGAATTGTGAAACGTTCATGGTATATAACAGGAAGACGTAATATGACCATACCTAAGTCTTCATGCTTTTAAAAGTTTGTTTTCTTTTTTTTTCAACAACCAATGATGATAATATTATATGGTATTGATGTTTCAGTCATAAAACTGTGGCTTTCATCAAGATGAATCTTAGTGCCACTGTCAGAGCTGAAACATAAATACTACTTGATAATGTATTCACTAAACTGCATGTTAAGGTTGAGTGCAGCCTCTCCCAGTTTTGTTTATTAGGCTGGTACTCCTCTGTCACATAATTTACAGCAGGGATCTCACACTCTGCCCCCCTCCCCCGACAATGATTGTCTACAATTCTCAGACTTTTTCGAAAGCACTAAATGGCCAGGGAATCATGGGAGGTGTAATTCAGAAACATTTGGGGGGGGGGGCAGAGTTTCAGATCCCTGATTTAGAGATTCTTAATTTTCTTAATTGCAGGTTCTAATTAGCCTTGAACTGCAGGGGGATCCAGAAGATGACAAGTCACAAATAATTATTTTAATCTTATAAAAGAAGGCATTCGATTTGTACATATAGAATCCTTCTAGAATGAAGTACACTGACATTGTGGCAATTTTAGGCAACGTATTATATTTTGTAACAAAATCTCCATAATTGTTCCCTTTGATAGATGGTTTTAAAATCTTTAATATTATTTTTAAGTGTAATGCCCTATTTATGGTATTATAATATATACTGTGCGTGTATATACTCTATATATATATATATATAAAGAGGCCTCACATCCAGGTATAAATCATGATCACTACTGGCTCCGGTGCTACCAATGTGCCATAGACATACAATTCCAGGAAAAAGGTGAACACAGGAGGCTTTCTTCATACAGATTATGGCCCCTATTACACGCTTCGCGCAAATGCACTCGCGCAGTGCAATATTTTTTAATTTAAATTAACGCAGTAGTAGGCTCCGAGCGCAGTTCTTTAGCCTTCAACTTTTTATGTGCGCAAATCCGATGCGCAAATTCGTGCGCAAATGAACGTTGCGTGCAGGAATCGGTGGGCAGACTGTTTTTTTACGGGATTCAGCCAATCAGAATTAAGAACCACCATTTTCTAAAGTTAGGTTGTTGCGCCTGTCAAAGTCAATCTGTGTATATGTGCTGCAGCAAAAGAAATTTTTGACAAATTATTAATTTTTGAAGTCTGGGTATGTGTAGAATGTGTAACTGTACTGTGCTGTATTTTTTTTTGCTGAGTTATTTAGTTTCGGCCACAACGATCATATTTGCAGGTAACACAAAGTTTTCAAAGACGTTACGAAAATTCGTACTACTTTGCGCGAAGATTGTAATACCATCCGCACTAACGCATTTGCGCTCACAATGTTAAGTATAGGATGTGTGCAGGAACTTGCGCTCGCGCTGGGTTCGCGCAGAGTCACTCGCGTTGGACGTTAACGCGCATCGTTTGCGCGAACGTCGTACTACGACGTTCCGCGCAAATGGTTTTGTCCTCGCGCAAAAGCGCTGCACGAAGCGTGTAATAGGGGCCTATATGTCTGTTTATTCCATTAAAAATTAGTCAACATTTCAGTCCACATCGGGACTTTTCAAAATATATATATTTATATATTTGTCATGTTATATTTTGTTCACTTGTGTTTCTCTATCATAAACCACGTGACTGTGTACTGATTGATGCCTTATTGAAGCTATGTGAAGGAGCACATTTTACTTCTTTCTGTTCATGTATATTTTCAAGCACGGTACGGAGCAAAGAATTGTTTGGAATGTTACAAGTATAAACAGTAATAATAATAATAATAATACATACTTGAAGGAGCTTGGTCAGACAGGTCTGCTGAATGAAAGACTTAGAATTTCCTACATCAAAAATGCAAACAATGATTAAAAATGGAGATAAATAGAAAACCATAAATAAATGGAATATCTACCAGATTGTTAAAATTTACCAACATAACAGCCAAATGCCACTAATAGGAATGTCACAGCTGCTTTCATTGCTGATGTTTTTCAATACTTGACGTCTAGTAATACAGCAAGCAATTTGTGTATGATTCTTAGTAAGTACATTCTTAGTTGCCTTTTATTGAAAAATGCTATCTACATTATCCAATCAGTCATCGCTTTTAATATCAAATAGGCAAGCATTATTGTCTCTTTTCCATTATTATGTTTGCTTAAAAATATTAAAAAATACTCCTCTACTCTTTACTAATTGAAACTTTCTAAAGGAACACATTTTACTTCTTTTTGTTCTTGTGTATTTTCAAACATGGCATACAAAGTTTTTAGTTTGCTGTTAGATCAAAATCTTTCTTAAACAAAACATTATTGTTTAGTCACCTTGCCTTTTTATTTATTCATCTTAATGTTGAAGTTTTAGGACTGGGGGCACGAAAGGACACGTTGTAACCACTAAGCACTTAATCTTTTCTTAGCGTTGAAACTTTTTCAGTTACCGAAACACTGCCACATATAAATAACCTTTTTATATAAGTGTTTTGGAAAAATAAAAATAAAGTTCAAATCTTTCAAAGCATATTTAAGCTTTCAGTTTGTAAGAGCTTTAATTCCAATTTAGTAAGCCAATATTCTTGCTTATTCAATATGGACGATTGTTCAATCAGGTCTTATGTTTTAGAGATGTGCATGGCGTTTTTTTTTCCGTTTAGGCTAAGGTCAGACGAAAGCAGTTTTAACGTGCGTTTAACCGCACGAAATCACGGCCGTGCTAGCAGCAAATGACGTCCAATGCCGGGTAACATACGAAGAACGGCCGCACGTACGTTCGTCCGCGCAACGCAAGTGGCAAATGAACGCATTTTTTCTAGAACGTTAAACCGCTACTACTGACGTACAGAGTGCGCTGCGTCCGCATAGCGGCGTGTTTGCGCGATTAGGAGACGTCAGAGGCTGCTAATGTCCGGCTAACATAACGTCCAGACACAAAAAGTGTTTTATTGACGATCCGCACAAAATCACGGACGAAAATGCGCATAGTATGACCGCTGTTGCGTATTCCGTGAAAAAATACGTCCATTCATTCGAACGCACTTTTTCACGGACAACGTGAAAAATGCGTTAGTGTGACCCTAGCCTTAGCTTCGGATTGTTTCATCCCAATTTTTTTTCGTTTCAGGTTATTTCGGGCCGTTTTTGTGTCGTTTCGTTCCACTTTAGTTCGTTAATTCAGATCGATTCGGCATTTTGGGTCAATTCAGTATTTCAGATCGATTCGGCATTTCGTTATTACATTTAAAATAAATTGTGAAAAATTTAAATTTTCCCAAAATAGTCCCAAAAATTCCAAAAAACTGTGTACAGGACTCATATGCTGCATTAATTATACTGCAGAGATGCGCTTCCCCTCTGCAGTGTGGATTCATATGCTGCATTAATTATACTGCAGAGAGGTGCTTCCCTGCAGTGTGGATTCATATGCTGCTTTAATTATACTGCAGAGAGGCGCTTCCCTGCAGTTTGTGGATTCATATGCTGCATTAATTATACTGCAGAGAGGTGCTTCCCTGCAGTGTGGATTCATATGCTGCTTTAATTATACTGCAGAGAGGTGCTTCCCTGCAGTTTGTGGATTCATATGCTGCATTAATTATACTGCAGAGAGGCGCTTCCCTGCAGTTTGTGGATTCATATGCTGCATTAATTATACTGCAGAGAGGTGCTTCCCTGCAGTGTGGATTCATATGCTGCATTAATTATACTGCAGAGAGGTGCTTCCCTGCAGTTTGTGGATTCATATGCTGCTTTAATTATACTGCAGAGAGGCGCTTCCCTGCAGTTTGTGGATTCATATGCTGCATTAATTATACTGCAGAGAGGTGCTTCCCTGCAGTGTGTGGATTCATATGCTGCTTTAATTATACTGCAGAGAGGTGCTTCCCTGCAGTGTGTGGATTCATATGCTGCATTAATTATACTGCAGAGAGGTGCTTCCCTGCAGTGTGTGGATTCATATGCTGCATTAATTATACTGCAGAGAGGTGCTTCCCTGCAGTGTGTGGATTCATATGCTGCTTTAATTATACTGCAGAGAGGTGCTTCCCTGCAGTGTGGATTCATATGCTGCATTAATTATACTGCAGAGAGGTGCTTCCCTGCAGTGTGTGGATTCATATGCTGCTTTAATTATACTGCAGAGAGGTGCTTCCCTGCAGTGTGTGGATTCATATGCTGCATTAATTATACTGCAGAGAGGTGCTTCCCTGCAGTGTGTGGATTCATATGCTGCATTAATTATACTGCAGAGAGGCGCTTCCCTGCAGTGTGTGGATTCATATGATGCTCAATTATACTGCAGAGAGGTGCTTCCCTGCAGTGTGTGGATTCATATGCTGCATTAATTATACTGCAGAGAGGTGCTTCCCTGCAGTGTGTGGATTCATATGATGCTTCAATTATACTGCAGAGAGGTGCTTCCCTGCAGTGTGTGGATTCATATGCTGCATTAATTATACTGCAGAGAGGCACTTCCCAGCAGCGTGTGGATTCATATGCTGCATTAATTATACTGCAGAGAGGCGCTTCCCTGCAGTTTGTGGATTCATATGCTGCATTAATTATACTGCAGAGAGGTGCTTCCCTGCAGTGTGTGGATTTATTTGATGCTTTAATTATACTGTAGAGAGGTGCTTCCCTGCAGTGTGTGGATTCATATGCTGCTTTAATTATACTGCAGAGAGGTGCTTCCCTGCAGTGTGTGGATTCACATGCTGCATTAAAATTAGTTTGGGATCATAGTTTGTTTTCCGTTTTAGAGAATTTAGTTCAGTTTTTTCCCATTTCATATAATTTTTTGCTCCATTTTCATTTAGTTTAGGATAAATTTCAGATCGATATGTTTGAGTGTTTAACGTGATTCAGATTTTCAGATCGATCTGACATTTCAGACGGCCGATTTTCGATTTGGAAATGATCACGACATCCAAAAATGATGATTTTGGTCGAAATTTGGATTCGTTATGAAAGGAAACGCACATGTCTATTATGGTTGTGCTATTAGTAGGATCTAAATAAATGTAACAACACTAGGGTATAGGAGTGTACAGAAAGGGATGATGTAATTGTTTGCCTGCAGTTCTGTGAGTTAGACAAATACGAGGGTAACCCAAATATCATCTTGAAATTACAATGATTACTCACTAGCCAGTATTGTATTGGTGAAGGGAGAAGTTATGTCTAAGGCTGGGGTCAGACGAGCGTGATTTCTACGGACTGTACGTCCGTGCACACGGACGTACGTCAGTACGGAAGACGCAGCAGTGGCCACACAGTCCGTTTTTTTTCACTGACGTATATTTTGACGGATGTAGGAGGGAAAATAAATTAAAAGGCAAAACCATTTTGTCCGTGAAAAATGCTTGACGTATAAATGCAGTCCGTCTGACCACGTTCCATCACTCACACACAAAGCTATGCGGACGTTGCGGACGCAGCGCACTTTGTGCGGCCGTTCTAGTGGTTGTACGTTCTTGCCTGCCTTGCGTCCGTTTGCCGCGGCCGTGGTGCGTCCGCAGTTCAGTGCGGACATACTTTGTGTAACAGGCTCCAATGGACTTTCTTTCATGCTATCACGGACGTACTTTTAGGGGCAATCACGGACGTGAACACTACGCTCGTCTGACACCAGCCTAAAACTCAACTTTTATCGGCAATTTTGATAAAAGGTGCCTTGAGAAAGAGTTTACAGTGTAAAGAGAGTTGCTTCTTGTTGTTTACTGATTGGTAAGTAAGTCTGTTAGCAATATGCTTGTTATGATGACTCAAGACATGAAAAAAAAAACCAAAAAACCCCACAAAACAAAGAACACCTAAACGTAATTGAAGTATATTAAGGAGGACTAAGAGATGGACTAATAATGTAGCTGATCCCTACATTAGTTATATCTTCCTAAATGGTCTTAAATCATGTAGTACCATAATGGATGATGTGCTATAGAGGAAACTGACATCAAATGCCCTACTACAGCTTAGGTGAACTGATTGGAGTAGGACTAGGTCATTGGAAGAAAAAGTAGCCAGGAAAGTCTTAAGATTGCATAACTGTAGCGTAGGGAAGATACAAGGACCCAAATAAAAAAGGTTTGCCACCTCTACCCCTTTGGTGTCTGTAATCAAAGATCAGTGCTTATTTTTTGCTATTATTTAAGGAATACATAATTGTGATAGATTAGTAGAGCCTGGAGTCAGTGGATTCTCTACATGTTTCACTGTTAAACCAGCTTCATCAGGAAATTACTCTTGAGGTGAAAAAGAGAGGAAAAAGCTTAGCCAACATTCTTAGGAGTTTCTACAGCTCAATATTTTTGTGGGACTCTGAAATTAGTGACATGGAGGGTGTTAGAGCAGCCTGCCAAATTGTGCTAAACTGGTAATGCCAGACTCATGTGTTGTAGGTAATTCATAATTGTTTTACCTACCTAAGTCAGTTTTGTGGAGAAATACGGCAAAAATATATTTATTAACAGGAGTGTGCTGTATTTGTTCTATTGTATAAACTACATAGATTCAACAGCACCTTTTACAAAATAAAAATCTATACTGTGCTCATAACTTTTACTTGTCCACTCATGATTGGCAAGCAGCCATATCCATATCTGCATTCTTTATTTCTATGGGCTGATGTGATGTTTATCCAGCAACCAGCAAGCTGCTTTGCGTTTGAGCAGGATGCAGGAAAGGTATAGCTCTGCTGTCACCTGTCTCCCCTTCCTGTTACTTTTCCTCACCTTGTTGAAGGTGGCATGTGAGATCCCCAGCACTGCATAGGTTAATCAGTACATTCAATTATTGTGATCAGCTGATTAGAACAGTAGGGCAGCCCAGCAAATGCACATTACATAGGAAAGGTGAGAAAAAAATATCAAGCATCTTGGTGATTTATAGGAGAGAGAGCTCTGGAAACCTAATGAGGAGTCTGTTTGTCACCCTGAACAGTTGTTCTACTGTGGGTGCAGAGATGAATTAGGGGCATTAAGGGGGCCTGATAATTTGCATTGAGTGCATGGAATAGACTGATGAAATCAATTGTGTGCATGAAGGGGGCTGATGATATTATTATTATTCTTTATTTATATAGTGCCACCTACTCCGCAGCTCTTTACAAGATCAGTGTTCAAGGGGTTGATATATTGAAATATCACACATGGATGAAGACCTGATTCAGGAGGTCGCTGTTCCCAAGGGAACATACAATCTATGAGATCTACAAGTATTTTGTGAGGTAGAAGCATCAGTAACGTTAGATGTCTTGCCCAAGGACACTCGCTGGTGGCTTCTTCTGAGTGGGATCGAGTCGTCTTTCCATGATTGTAGATCAGTGACCAGGTGGTTAGGTTTAATAACAGCCAGTGATAATATAAAAATAAAATACAGCCGGTACCAAAAGAAAAAAAATACCAGGTAGTACTACAATGAAATTAATAGCCTGTAAAAAAATAAAATACTGCTGGTACTTATTAAAGAAAATACCTGCCAGTACTACAATGAAAAAACCAGCCAGTGATAAAATACAGCCAATACCAAAATAAATTACAGCCGGTACTACAATAAACATATCAGCCGTACAAAATAATCCCATAGGTTGCAATGTAAAAAATATTCCCCGTTTTTCTAAAATATTTATTCAACCGCTATTATTTTTACTTGCAGCAAAAAGTCTTTTTATTTACTTTTTAGGCATTTGTCAAGATTTTTGGATGACTAATTTATTTTAAAACAACGAGGCTTTATTATTTGCCAAATCCAGCATTTTTTTTCTTTCTTTCCTTAGGTCTGGCTGCATTCAGCAGGGCTATCCATGGTGCTGAAACCTATTCAGTACCAAGGAGAGCAGCTATTCTTGATGCTGAACCTATGCTCAGTCAGCCCATTAGGCTGACTGAGCCTCATGGGAAATGTAGTTCCCAAAACATAAGGGAGCCAAGGTTGCTGATCCCTGGGATAGACAAACAGTGGAGCTGAGTGGGTTGCAGCAGAAGCACACCAAAACCTTCAGGTCCAGGACCATGACATCCTTAATCCAGCACTGCCCATAATCTTTAAGAAATGAGCAAAGGAACCACTGAAATGCCTAATGTTAAACATAATAAGGCATAATAAACGACACCAGGTATTTGATGATATTGCAAGCAAAGCATTTATTAAAATAATTAAATTCATAAACTCATTATTTTCATATGATTTGTTAAGATGAAGGAAAATCAAATTTTAATTTAAAGTTAAAATTAATGATGAACGCAGGCATTCATTGTAAGCCAACACTTTAAAGGATTTCTGCAAAGTTTGAAGTCCAATGTCTGTAATATAAAAAAATAATAAAATTAGTGCAGTCCAATGTTAAATGCTATTTATTATTGTGATTGATAAGGATATGTTGAGTAAAATCAAGTTTAAAAGATTGATATTTTCTGTTTGCTTTCAAAAGCCATTTTTGTAAAATAATACATCCTATAAAACTTAAAAAATAACACAAAATACATATTATTTCAATTTGTTATTTATAGGACATCAACTGAATTGATTCATTCATGTCAGTGTCACCTCATTAGTGCTGAGGGTGAATGGTCTCTGCATTCCCTTTCTTGCTCTCCTCTCTGCTCCCTGTCCAGGGGAGGATCATTATTTTTTACAAAAACTCTTACAGGGTTATTCAGAGAGCGTGAAAAGCAGGAGAATGACTGGAGAATGAAAAATTCGAGGTCAAAATAGCCAAACCAGAAAAATTCTCCCTTTCATCTCACTTTCCAAATCGGCTATTTTGACCTAGAATTTTTCATTCTCCAGTCATTCTCCTGCTTTTCACGCTCTCTGAATAACCCTGTTATTTTTAAATTACTTTTTTATTTCATTTCACCACTGTGTCCCCAAAAGGTACAAGTCAACCCTTATTCAAAGGGAAAGAAGCTCCCCTTAAAACAGGGTCAATTGTGTTCTTAGGAATAAAGTGATATTGATGGACACAGGTTCTATGTACTGGTTACTGAATCATTGAGGTAAATGGATTGAATATAGCCTTTAGCCGTGTGCTAGTGATTAATGTGCTTAATGTATGATATTAGACTCCAAGGTAGGTAGAGCAAACCCCTATTCAGGGCCCTATTCTAAAGTTGACGCTAACACTGAGACGGTGAGCAGGAAAATCTACGCTTGTAGATTTTCCCTTACCTCCTCCATGTTAACGTACTATTCCGGGAAAGGTGCGAGTATCAGCTCCTGGACTCCACAGGAACCATAGAGGCTTGCGCTTCCGGGCCGCAAGCTATGCGTGACCACGCTTTCGTGAGATCGCGCAGTGCCACGGAGTTATCATGGAGGGAGACTCGGAACTATTTGTTCCCAGTCTCACACTGCTCCCGGCGAGAAGAAGCGGCGGATCGAGCTATCTTTCTCGCTGTGGGATGAGAGGTGAGTATGGGATTTCTAATAGTGTTTTAGAGTGTGTTAAAAATTTTTGCATTTGCAGAATCATTTAACACCAGCTTTTAGAAGGTGCTAAAACTTTGACTTTCTCACCCCTACGGTAAACAGCCCAGTACTTTGTAATACCTCACTTGTCGAGATGCTAAAAAAAGAATTGCGCTCCCTGAGTTAAGTATAGGAGACACTTAAGTACTGTAAGCTGGTGCAAGCTGCGAGGCGCATAACTTTTTCACCCCAGTGTAGAGTCCGGATTGGAATATCGATGCCAGACGTTAAACTTTCTTATCCTAAATACAACAATTACATATCGAGATACCACATTAGCATCAACTATGGAATAGAGTCCCCAGTGTTGTACATTTAGGAAATGTGTTCGATATACAAGACTGCTATTTGTATGGGTTACAAGATGTTCTGCATGAAATAATGTAATATCTTTTGCTTAGGGTGTAAATAACATTGTCAGTTATTTCTGAGGATAATTAGGGAATTTAGGTTTTAATCAGTTATTTGAACATGTGCATGGACACTTCATTACATGTTTATTTCATGTGGAATAAAATATTTCCCCTTCACTAAGCCTGGACAACACCAGCACTTTGAATTATAAAAAAAGAAATCACAATACAAAGTTTTTTATTACAAAAAAATAAACCAAAAAGGCAAATAGTTACACAAAAGGACAATACAAAAGTTGTGAAAGAAAATACAATTAAATTGGCGCGATTCAGATCAAGAAGCGAAAATGAAATACATCCCTTTAACATAAAGTGGCCCCAAAAGTAAGGGTGAAAGCCCACATCTCTTGACCATGAGGGCACACACCACTTTTGTGCATAAATCCCTTGCACAAAAGTCTGGTTTTCCGTTGCCTGTTGAAAATTTTTTTTCTAGGTTAATAAAACTTGTGATAATATTTCTTCACCAGTTTTATCTTCCTTTGTCATTAATAGAAAAAAAAGCTCATAAATAAGTATAGAATATTATGTTTTCTATAAAGATGAAATGATGCTATTGTAAAATAAAATAAATTGTATGTTTTAGATATTTAGAGTGTAATAGATCGTATACCATCATGCAGGACGCACGTTATCACAACTGAAACACACATTTGACTTTTTGTAATATGTTTCCATACTTTAGTAATTCTGAAAATCAAAGTACGTTTTTAAGAAGGAAAATACAGTTTTAGTGAAAATGTATGTTCGATAAACTTACATTAAAGTGTTTTGTATTGTTGTATCGTTTGAAATTTCATCCACCGAAGACACCGCCTTGATTGAGTACACCAAGCTGAATAGGAAAAGATTAAAAAAACTTTGATGTGAAATTACAAATACTACAAATCTTATAATGAAATTGGCAATACTAATATTAAATGCAGAAATGTTACTGGTACAAAATGTATGCACCCAGTTACACATATAGAGTAAATTATTTTCTTAACTAAACATACATGCATAATGCAACCACCTCCACCAAGCTTCACTGTTTTCTTCAGACATGACTCTGAATTGACACCAAAAACCTCAATCTTCATTTCTTCAAGTTAGACACTCTTATTCCTCACAGTCCGAGAGTCTTTAGGGGAGTTGTTTTTTTTTAGCAAACTCCATGACTGCTTTGATGTGTCTTGCAGTGAGAAGAAGCTTCCTTCTGACCAGTCTGTCTTAAAGGCTAGATCAGTGGAGTGTTGTTGTGATGATTGTCCTTCTACAGGTTTCTATCATATCTACATATGATCACTGACTCATCCTAAGGGACCATCAGGTACATCACCTCCCATACCATGGCCCTTCTCTCTGATTGCTCGCTTTGGTTTACTGATCTGCTCTAGAAGAGTTATGGTTGCTCCAAATTTCTTCCATTTAATATTTATAGAGGCTCCTTCATATATTATGGGTGTGCGGGTGTCTTTTTAGGGGCTCCTCCATATATGAGAAACAGAGGTTTGTGAGGGTCCTGAGAACGAGCAACAGCACTATTGGCCTGCTCTATGGTGGGGTCCACTCAAGTCCTTTTGGGTACCTTCAATGCAGTCAAACCTTTTTTTTTTCTAGCCTTCCCCAGATCCTCGTCTCAACACAATCCTGCATCTGAGCCCTTCAGGCAGATATTTGGGTCTGCCGGTGGCAAATTCAATTGGACATGATTTGGAGTGACACTACCTTGTCTTTACAAGGTCTGACAGCTGTAATTGAATATCAGAGCAAAAAACAGGTTATGAGATCAAAGGAATATATATGTATGATATGCATTTACAGCTGTGAGAATTTGTATGGACAGATGAGGGCTTTCCCAAATCCTGTCCAATTAAATGAATTTGCATTTGGACTCCAATCACAGTGTAGAAACATCTTAAAGATGATCCAGAGAAAAGGGATGCATTTGATCTAAATATCAAGTATCATAGCAAAATGTGTGAATAATTAGGTGAAGGTGATATTTCAGTTTTTCCTTTTTAATAAATTTGCAATATTATTATATTTATTTTTTTGAGAAAGTATTTTACCAGGAAGGATACATTGAGATTTCTCTCATTTTCAAGTATGTCCTGGGTGGTGAGTCTGTACCGTTGGGTGTCTTGCCCAAGGACACTTACTGGAGAGGAGCTCTTGCCGGGATCGAACCTGTGTCTCCACAGTCTCTCTCCACTGTTACAGAGCAGTGACGTTACCTCTACTCCACCCAGCTGGCACAATATTGTCATACATAATTTTTGCTTTGTCATTATGGAGTAATGGGTGTAGATTGATTTGCTAAACTTTGTTTTTCACAAGAATGCAACATAAATGTGAAATAATAAAGGGGTCTAAATACTTTTTAAATTCACTGGGCCATATTCCAAGGTTGATGTTAACGCAACCAAAACTGTTGTAAACTTTACAACTCCATAAATTATAATGACTCTGGAAAAAAGTGCCAATATTTCTCAATACATTAATGTGTTATATAACTGTGCTACTAAGCAGTGCTACTTGTGTAAAATTGATAAGAAACAAAATAAGGCGAATAGTGAAAACTCAAAGCTTATAATGGCCATTAAAATAAGTAGCACTTTTTGTTCGCTCTGACCATGTTTTGTGGCTGTCTGGAGAGGGTATAAATATCCCTTCAGGTGTTTTCTGTGTTGAAAAAGACCTTATTGTGGTAAATTATCGGCTCATTAGCCTTGCGTTTTCACTATTTGCCTTATTTCTTAAAGATCATACATAATTAGCACTGTTTGGCAGCATAGTTAAATAGCACATTCATTTATTGAGAAATATCAGCAAACATTTCAAAGGCGGTCTCCTTTGTACAGGGCCGGATTAACATAGGGGTGGATGGAGCGGCTGCCCCAGGCCCCGTTCTGAAAATAGGCAGCAGGAGCTGGCCGGCCAGCTGATAATGAGTGCTGAGTGCTCTTTGATCAGCCCTGCAGCAGAACCCGGCAGGTAAGATAAAATCACAGCGTTTCCTATGGACAGAGGCTGAGAGGTGGAGCTGTCTTTGAAGCCAGGTGCTGCAACCTTTCCCTGCACAGTGTGAAGCTGTTTGCTCCTGCCAGGCACAGGAGATAAGAAGCTAAGATAAGGACCCTGCTGCTAGGTAAACATCTCCCCCTTATTTTTTTTATTTTTTGTTTCTACATCAAACATGATCATGGTTGGTATCATTGGAAAGGCCATACTCTGGCCTTTCCAATGATATCAAACATGACACTCTTGCTGCCACTGAACGGATGGCCACCGATCCTTTGGACCCCCTATCTCCACCACTGGGCAGCTAGGGGTTAATTGCCCAACTAAAGTCATCATACCCATGCACGATGACGTCAGTGGGTGGGTGGAGACCCCAGAGGCTTGGCTGACATCCAAAATGTCAGGCACCTCTGGTGCCAAATCGAGGACCAGCACCTCAAGGGTTAAAGATCGGGAGGGAGATCAGGTGCTCCCCATCGGGAGAGAGAGGGGGTCCAAAGGACCCCCTCCCTTTCAGGCACTCTCCTGGCTCTGCCGTGGGGGCGCCTGAAACTGTCATCATTGTGCCCGGCAACTACGTCAGTGCGATGGCCAGGGTCCATAAAACCAGTGGTCTGACTTCAATGAAAGCAGACCACCGCGGGACCTCAGAGAGAGAGGTAAGTATAGGGAGGGAGAGCCCCCTCATCCTTGGTCGTTAAGTGACCGTTTAACAGCCTATCGTCTATGGGAGTTCCATTAAAGGGCTGATTCATACCAGGGATCCTGTGAGTCTCATCCAATTCTAGGTCCAGTTGTCTCGTCTCAGCTATACTGCACTATATATATTTCTTATTGTTATGGGATCATATATTTCATTGTATATTCTATTTTAATGCAAAATAGTAACTGTATAGTTAAGGAATTGTATAAGTCAGGGGTGTATTCTTGCAAAGGTCACCTAGGCTAGGGCATTGGATGGCAGATTAACCCCTTCGCTGCTGAGCCATTTCACCGCTGTGTGCTGAGCTAATTTTTACCGCTTTTCCACATTATGTTTAAACGCAATTTGAAGTCACATTTTATTAAATGACCCAGACAAATTACCTAATCTATATATATATAATATATATATATATATATATATATATCTTTTTTTCAGGCAGACTCGGCAGATTCATAATATATCATTATTATATTTATACGTCATGCCCTGCCTGAATATTATTAAAAAAATGCAATAAAATTAAAATTTTCAATCATCTACAGCATGTTAAGTGTTTTTTTCTTCACATGTTATCATCCGAGCCTTTGCGTTTATATTTTCTATGGGGTGTGCTTGTTAAAAAAATTAGAAAAGAGGGCTCGTTACATTTTTTTGGGAGGAAATTACGTGATTTTTGGCAAACCCTCCCATAGAAAAAAAATCGTTAGTGCAGCATCATTGTTCACATTATAATTGAAATGGAAACAATATTGCTGCATTAATAAAAACAACACAAAAAAAACCCCACGTTTTTATTTTTTATTATTATTTTTTATAATTATTATTATTATTTATTTCTTAACTTGAATATGGTCATGTTTCGTATCCCTAGAAAAGGCCATGCTCTGGTCCTTTGAATGACACCACACATGAGATATGAGGGTTCAAAGGAACCCCCTATCTCCACCATGGGATATCCTTAGGAATCCTCGGGGTTCCCTGGCTAACTGACATCATCTCTTCTTGACCCATTATTGGTCTTGTACAGGATAGGCAATATTACAAAGCTGGTGAAAACTTAACCAGATCTGTTGAAAACATACCAGAGCCATTATAGGGCTACATTACATTCTGGGTGCTAACGTTAGCGCTCACCTGATTGAGCGTTACCGTTAGCCCAGGTAGTCACCGCACATTACAGTCCAAACGCTTACGGGTTAAGAAACCCGTTACCGTTTGGTATCTTGCGCTTTTCAGAGCGAGGTTACTGTACTTAGTGCTCCCTATACTTAACATGGGGAGCACCAAGTGTTAATCAGCGTTAAGATTACAAAGTCCTAACGCTGATTAACGTCTGGCTGCGGTTAGCAAAAAGTTAACCACAGCCTGGACTTGGTGCTAACGGATTCCGCTGCTGCAGAATCCGTTAGCACCAGCCAAACCTCCCCCAAAAATCCAGATACTCACCTACTGTCCAGTGGGGAGGACTGTGGCTCCGTCCGCCTCTGTCCGGTGGGAGCAGGGGGAGACTGGGGGAAAAAGTTTCCCAGTCTCCCCCTGCGGGTCACTACTCCGACCTGCCGGATCACGCGAGGCGAGATCCGGCAGGTCATGTGACCAGCACAGGAGCAACTCAATGGAGTTGCGCGCGCGGTGGCGCTTAGTACTGTCGTGTGCATCCTGGAGCTGAACGCCTGGTAACCGTGCAGGCAGCTTTTTAAGCTCCTGCATTGTAATTTCGTGGTAAAATGGGGGCGCTAGGGAGAAAACTGCGGGTGCAGTTTTTTATCCCTGGCCTCCCCGTTTTACCGCGAATAATGTAATGTAGCCCTTAGTCTATAGTGTTGTTAAGTTTACAACAGCTCTGGTTAAGTTAGCACCAGCTTTGTAATATTGCCTGAAATTGGGCAAACATGCAAAAGATGCTGTGCTGGAGATCTAGGACCATATGATGAAGCTAGTCTTGACAGCCAAGGGATCTCATAGACCTCAGTTTCTGTGACAAGCTGCAAAACAATACAATTCCCAGAAATGACTTGAGCCTCTACACTATAATAAATGTTGTTAGAAATCCTCAGTATGAGTATGTAATATACTTTGTTTTTGAACTAAATTTGTTTTTTTTATATTGAAAAAGTAGGTGCTAGGTCACGAATATGTGTCTTAATTTCATGTTTATTGTCATTTTAATATTAATTTACTATCTGGTGGGAGGGCAGTAGCAGCAGCATTTGGAGCACATAGGGCAACCCCGAGCCTAAATACTCCCTGTTCTAAGAAATTCTAAACACTAAATTGCCTTTCAGAAGTATTGAATAGTTTACAGACATATTTTGTCATCAGTCTGTAACTGTCCTCCTCATTGTTGTGCTGTTTATACGTATGTATTGTATTTTACTGTATGGAATACATAAGACAACATAAGTTGGAGATACTTACCAAGACACAGGAAATCCAGTTGTAAAATGGAATAACTGGTTGCTAGATGGAATAAAATAGATGAAATGCACATACGTATGAATATATTATAGTACATTGTTCCAAAAAACAATGAAGCCTTCCAAAGGTTCAGCATCACTAATTACCAGCAGAAGCCTCAATGATTCCAGGGCTGATTGAGAAGCCTCAATGATTCCGTGGACTCTCAGCGAAATTGAGAAACACTCTGTAGCAACTTGATCTTCTTGCACGACTATGGCATATAGAATTCTGGCCAAGTACAGAGAGAAAAATTCTATACGCTATAGTTGTGCAAGAAGATCAAGTTGCTACAGTGTTTCTCAATTTCGCTGAGACTCCACGGTGTCCCACGTGCTCTCCAACCTGCAATACAGGCCGCATTCTCACAAATGCTCCAGGACTTTCCTATGGATGGAGCATTTCCAGTTTCCTAGTGAAGAGCCCTGGAATCTTCTTATGTGGAGGCAGTAACGCACGGAGTTCGGCAGAGGAGTTTCAACATATGGCAATATTCAAAGCCCTCTGAAAATACCGAAAGGAGTGGTAACGTTACATGTGCCATTTACTCTTTATCCCTGTGAGTGAGATTCTAGCAGGGGCATGTGTACATAATACTGTTTAACAGTATAACGCTATGTTTTTCCTGTATCTATGTTCCTTGTAGACTTCATATCATTGTTTATTATTTTCAAATATGACCAGCTCTAGAACTGTATCTCTTTTGTATTGGGCTATTGATTATTACTATCTTTTTTATCTTTATCAGAATAAGGGACATTAATCATCAATATTACTACTACAGGCACTTTCTTCAATTAAATGTCAAGATCGAAAAAAAACATACAAAGTGAAACATATTGACGCTCTTACTGTTCAGTTATCTGGAAGTGAAAACAAATCTTATGATGGACCGTGCATCCTATTTTCTGCATTCATACTAATGACACAAATAGTTCTTTAGAATTGCTTACCTTTATAAGGGTGGCTACAAAAGTCACTGGAGTTAAATAATAGACTACTTTATGTTGAGTACCTTTGTTTGAAGTTATCCTCAATTATTTTGAGTAATGGACACGAAACTGCTTATTTTTCATAGTCACCGTTATAAAGGTTGAAGATGGCCACCTCACAAAGGGGTAGCTTTAGAAATTAAGGTGAAAGGGACATTTGGGGTTAAAACAAGGGGTGGGTTTGGAACGTCAAAAGAGGTTAATATTTACATTTAATTTTAACATTAGAGTGTCCATTTAACCGCCATCATCCATTTCTAAAGCACAATGTAAGTGGACATTGAAGATGGACAAAGACTTTGCGGAAGAGAAATATCTCAGAGATAAGATGAGCCCTCAATGCTGTCGTCATCAGGTTTCTGATGGCTATTAAGATGTTACAGCCAACAATCAAATTTCTTCCTCATGCTCAGGAACATCTTTTCCCGCAGTCTCTTTATCTTGGCTAGCTGCAGCAAATTCACCAATATTAATAATGTGCTTGGGACTACATGGTTATCTGGGAATACCTTCATTTGACACTATTCAGTGGATGCTTGATCAGCAGAGTTTATCTCCTTCTGCAAGATTATTTTAAGAGTTGTGTAGTACACATTTAGTTTGCATTATTCAGCTTCCTGTTGTTTTTTCTCGCCCTTTTCTTTGTAGTTTTGGTATTTCCATGTAGAGATGATGCCACAGATTCACCAGGAATAACGAAAATGTTACTGTTAGTAGCCCTAATTTTCTTTTTTTATGGTTGTATCCAAGGCAACATGGATTTCCTTTTTTTTGTAAATATCAGTTTATTAGGTTTTCGACAAAGGTGAACAAAAGATATTGCACCACGCAGGGCCATATTAGAATGTCAGCATAGAAAGTAATCTCACAAAAACATCTCAACAGTTCTAAAATGAAAAAAAAGTAAACTGTAAAGGGGGCAGGTTCGGGACCACACATTTCCCCGACCCTCCAAACAGAATGAGGAGGGGGGAGGGAGGAATCAGTATAGGGGGGGGGGTAGTCAGGGAATCTGACTGTGGCAGGGTAGGGCTAAGGCGGGAGTGGAAGGCAGTAGATGCTGTGACTGTATCCCATTGGGACCATATCATTGAATAGCGGGGTAGTTGGCCAGTGGAGGACAAGTGTAAACGTTCCATCGCTCTTAGTTCTTCCATTTTCCTAAACCATAGTTGGATGGGGGGTGGGGTGGTCTGTCTCCAGTAGAGGGGGATCAGGCCCTTGGCAACATTCAGGATGCGTGGTAGAAGGGATTTCCTATAAGCCGACACCGACATTGTCGTATGGTGTAGCAACATAGAGGCAGGCGTGAAGGGTGGGGGGGTAGCCAAGGAGGTCGCTAGCGAGTGAGTGAAGGCTCAACCAGTACGGCTGAATAAGGGGACAGTCCCACCACAGGTGCAAGACAGAACCTGGGGCATGAAAACATCTCCAGCAATCCGGGGAGGTCTCAGGAGAGATAGCGTGTAATCGGAGAGGGGTATAGTACCAGAGCGATAGCAATTTGTACGCCGTTTCCTGAGTCCTGCTTGACACTGAACAGCGGTGCGTCAAATCACATATATTTATCCATTGCTCATCGGTAAAGGTACAGTTCAGCATCATTTCCCATTTACCCATGAATGGAGGCGGAACTGCCGAGGCTGCGTCCCTTAGTAGGGAGTACATGAAGGACACACCGTTAGTCAATGGGTTACGTGAGGCACATCTGCGTTCCAGTTGGGTGAAGGGGCGTCTGAGCATGTGTGGTCGTGGGGCCGTCCGAAGACATTCAGTAACCTGGCGGTGTTTAAAATGATGCAGGAAAGTCAATGGTCTGTCTCCCATTAGGTCAGTCAGGGGCAACATTCCAGCACCGCTTAGAAAGTGGTGCACCCTAGGAACAGGAATGGTTATCAGCGAAATTAACGCCCTCGGGCCCAAATGTGATAGAAACCCTTTGCCGTACGTGAGTGGTGTCATTGGGGAGGGGTAAGTCGTGCGGTTAGAATGGATTATTATTATTATTCTTTATTTATAACGCGCCAGCATATTCCGCAGCGCTGTACAATAGGCACAGTATAGACAGGGTTACAATACATTGAACAACATTTGACAAACAGTACAGGAGGAGATGAGGGTCCTATTCCCGTAGGAACTCACAATCTGGGAGGGTTGGGGTTGGAAACAGGAGGAGAGGACTGTAAGGTGAGAGTGATTGATGGTTGCGTCAGTGAGTTGGGTGGTAGGCTTCCCTAAATAGGAACGTTTTAAGGGAGCGTTTGAAGGAAGAGAAGTTAGGGGAAAGTCTGACAGTACGAGGGAGAGCGTTCCAGAGAGTCGGGGCTGCGCGTGATAAATCCTGCAGTCTATCATGGGAAGAGGTGATGGGGGGAGAAGCTAGGCGCAGGTCACTGTTTGACCTTAGGGAGCGGGCTGGGGTGTATTTGGTGATTAGTGAGGACAGGTAGTGGGGAGCTGAGTTAGTGATTTTGAACTTAATTCTGCAGTGGATGGGGAGCCAGTGAAAGGACTCGCAGAGGGGAGCGGCAGAGACAGAGCGGCGGGTGAGGTGAATTAGCCTGGCGGAGGCGTTCAGGATGGATTGTAGGGGGGAGAGGCGGGAAAGAGGGAGGCCAGATAAGAGATTATTGCAATAGTCGAGTCGGGAGATTACCAGGGCATGTATGAGTTGTTTTGTGGTGACAGCGGTGAGAAATGGCCGAATTCTGCAAATATTACGCAGTTGGTATCGGCAGGAGGAGGAAAGAGACTTGATGTGGGGGATGAAGGAAAGAGCAGAGTCCAGTGTAACTCCAAAGACAGCAAACTTGGTTTGATGGGGAGATGGTGATACCCTCCACTGTGATAGAGAAGTCAGGAGGTGGGGAGGCATTGGAGGGAGGAATAAGTAGGAGTTCAGTCTTTGACATGTTGATCTTTAGGTGGTGGGAGGCATCCAGGAGGAGATGCCAGATAAACAGTCACTGACTTTTGAAAGGACAGGGGGAGAGAGATCAGGGGTAGAGAGGTAGATCAGGGGTGTCATCAGCGTAGAGGTGGTAATTAAAGCCAAAGCTGTTGATGATTTTGCCCAGGGAGGAGGTGTAGATGGAAAAGAGCAGAGGACCAAGGACAGGGCCTTGAGGTACACCAACAGATAGAGGCAATGAAGAGGAGGAGTTACCAGCAAAGGACACACAGAAGGACCTGTTGGATAAATAGGAGTCAACCCAAGCAAGTGCAGTGTCACCGAGACCCAGAGAGTTGAGGGTCTGTAGAAGGTGGGGGTGGTCAACAGTGTCAAAAGCAGCCGAGAGGTCAAGCAGGATGAGAATAGAATAGTGGTTTTTAGCAGTTAGGAGGTCGTTGACTTTGGTGACTTTGGTGAGGGCAGTTTCAGTTGAGTGTAGGGGACGGAAGCCAGATTGCAGGGGGTCAAGTAGGGAATTGGAGGACAGGAAGAGGGAGAGGCGGTTGAAGACTAGTTTTTCTAAGAGCTTAGAGGTAAAGGGAAGCAGGGATACAGGGCGGTAGTTGGATGGAGAGTTGGGATCGAGGGATGGTTTCTTTAGTAAAGGGGTAACTAGCGCGTGTTTGAAGGCGGATGGAAAGGAGCCAGTGGAGAGAGATAGGTTGAAGATGTGTGTGAGAGCAGGGGTGAGGGAGGAGGAGAGGGGAGGAATTAGATGTGAGGGAATGGGGTCGAGTGGGCACGTGGTGAGATGTGAGGAGGACAATAAGGAATTGACTTCCTCCTCAGTGGCTGGGAGGAAGCGGCAGAGGGGACCTCTGGGAGTGGAGGTGGCAGATAACTATCTTGTGTTGGGATGTTGCTTCTGATAGTTAGAGATCGCTTCCCGGTGCCAACACTGTAGGGTAACCTTCATGTACGGAGATGACCGGGTCAGGTGAAGGCCCAGCAGCTTGGGCACCCATGGCAGAATCGCCAACGGAACCTCCAGCAGCGCCTGTTCCGCCGACTTCCACCTTTTCAGCACCCCATCCCTTGTCCACTCCGCAGCTCACAGTAGGTGGCATGAGGTATAATAACGAAAAAAGTCCAGGACACCCAACCCTCCCTGCGTCCTGGAACGCGTCAGTATGTCGAATCGAATGCGCGGTCGTGCTCGTCTCCAAATATAAGAGGACAGAAGAGAGCGAAGGGAAGCGAAAAAGGAGCGGGGAATGGTTATGGGGAGCGCCTGGAACAGATATAAGAAACGAGGCAGGATGTTCATTTTAATAACGGAGACCCTCCCCAACCAGCATATGTGTGAAAAGCCCCATGCCCGGAGGTCTCGGAAAACAGCGGAGAGCAAGGGCGAGAAATTTAAGTCGTATAGGCGGGTGCTATCTGCTGTCAACCAAACCCCCAGGTACTTCAGTCGGCAACCCGCCCATAGAAAGGGAAGGGTAGGACGCATAGAGATTACCCGATGGGAGGGGACCGATACATTCAGTATGGAAGATTTGGAGAAGTTGATTTTAAGGTTAGCTAGCGTGTAATATTTCTCAAATGCCGCCAGAATGTTTGGTAAGGATATCAGAGGGTTGGAGACAAAAAAAAGAAGGTCGTCCGCATATGCGGCTACCTTGTGAGAGTCACGTCCCAATGATACACCCGAGATGTCTGGATGCTGGCGGACTGCTTCCAGGAACGGTTCTAGGGATAGTATAAAGAGCAGTGGTGAGAGGGGGCATCCCTGCCTCGTGCCATTACAAATGGGAAAATGGTTCGTAAAAATGCCGTTAACGCAAACCCTAGCTGAAGGGCCAGTATACAGTGCTTGGATCCAGGAGCACATGGATGGGCCCGACCCGAGATGGCAGAGCGTGGCGAAAAGGAAATCCCACCCCACCCTATCGAACGCCTTTTCCGCGTCTGTGGATAGGAGTAACAGGCCTCCCGGGACCTTAGGAGCTGCGTGCATAAGGTGTAGGGCGCGGATCGTGTTGTCCAACATGGATTTCCTAACCCTTTTCTTCAGGAAAAAGAGTGCAGGATTAAGCCCTCAGGAGTCTATAGCATTTGGTTTCTGTCCTCATTCAATAGGAGGAAATGTTGACCTTATGATGGAGCAGCCATGGATACAGCAAGGAGAAGGACATTACAAAATGTAATAGTTCAATTTTCCTATTGCTCTCTAGTTGTCAGTGATGAGAAGCTGTGCAAGAAATGTTGAAAATATTGACACACATACTGTTCTGGATTCATGGTTCTGGTGGAGATAAAGTTTAAAGGGATACTCTATATACAATACATACTTATTTAAGTTTGCAAGATGATGGGCTTTTGTCATTCCTACTCACTGTCCTGGCTGTCATTGACTGTTCTGACAGCTCTCCAGAGAGAAGGTTGTGCCTCCATCCTGAAGGCAATACCTTAGGGTAATAGTCATATGCAAGGGGACATACAGGGTTATTCAAAGAGATTCGAAAAGTCACCGCACGTTCGGTGACTTTTCGTTCTCTTCAATTCGGTTCCTTTTGCCGATCCCATTTCGGTGACCCTGCAGTGTATTCAGCAAGCACCACAGGGTCCCCGAATTGCAGGGAAAAGCTGCCGCAAACCTGATGAAAACTAACCGCAAAACCCACCGAATGCACGCCGAAAACCCCCAAAAACATCTGGATTAACCTGCGGAAACCACGGAAAAAGCCCGAGCAGGAGCCGATCGCACACAGCCGAAGCAGCTGAGACCGCAGACGAGGGAGGTGAATAAATTAGCAAAACCGTTTGTATGAATCTGTGAAAATGAAACGCTGTTTGCAAAGAAACTACTGAGCGAAAATGTCTGAAATTTACACAGGAGGTCCAGGGAATGATAATAAAGAGGGCTGTTACAGAAAAAATAAGTAAACTTAAAAAAAAATCAAAAAAAAAATAGGACTTTTAAAAATAAAAATAAAAATCAGAAAAATGCTTAAAGTATCCTAAAAAATCTATAAATAAAGAGACTTTTTGCTGCAGAATTTTATAATGAACGATTTATTAGATATTGAATTAAAACAGGAATATTTTTTAACATTGAAGCCTATGGGATTCTCCTGAATTAACTTGCCGAATTAAACCACCGAATGGCAGGGCATTAGGAGAACCTTTCACTGCTGGTTTGTGTTCTCTGAATAGCCGAAGCAGTGCTTTTTCATGGGGGTTTCACTGCCCTCGAACAGGCACCGTATGTGCAGGCAATTCGCCAGGATTTGGCGAATTGCCTGCTCTCTGGATAGCCGAATGGCCAGGAAAGGTAACCGAACGCTGATTTTCAGCGTTCGGTTACCTTTCTCAAGCAATTCGGATCTCTTTGGATAACCCTGATAGTTATTTTCTCATCAACAGGAACATAACCTTTCAGCTCAAATAGTGGCTGCTTCACAGGTAAGAAAGGAGCATTTAGTTAAAGGAAATAATTCCTGAAGAAATGTTTTTCATGTTTTATGAGTTTTAATAAATTGAGCCCTCGGTTTGTGAAATGGTAATTAATATATGCACATATAGAAGATGCACTGAAAAGCAAATGTTAATACAAATCCTTACCAAGAAATGGTCAATCAGCCCATATATGAGGGCAAAACCGAAAGTTGTAAATTGTCCCTGAAAAGCAACATTATAAAAGTTGATTTATTATTAAAACATTAATAGTTTCCCTTTAAAATAAATAATTGAAGAAAAAATAAACTAGATTGTAGTTATTGATGTTTATTACATTATATAACAAATACTGTAAACAAAATGCAGTATTTGCATCTTTCAAAATGGCAAGTTCATTGACAAACAATAACATGTATGAATGATTATTATGCTTTCCACAATAAGTACAAATGTTCTATTTCTGCCATTTGAAAGCGAAAAAGTCTTTGATTCTGGAATGTTTTATCTCAGTATAAACAGAAATGTCAAACATACATTTTGTTCTTTAACCCTTTTATGCCTTTGGGCCTACTATGCTGTCCTTCCCCGCAGTGGGTGGGACTCAGCGCCGTGGGGTAGCATAACACGCCCTGGTGGCATCTATGGTAGGGTGAGTAAAAAAGAAATAGCTATTCTGCACACTATAAACATAAACGGGTGCTAGTATCCAGAGACAGGCTTCCCCAAAACCTCCAAATAGAATACATATACAAAGATGGTACTGCACACCAAAGTAGCAAAAAATACGTAATTTTAATGAACATATACAACAAGATAAAAATGGTACATGTTGCAGGGGATTGAATACACTTGCAAATCTATCAAGAGAATCATAAACAAGGTAGCAAGTTTGAAGTAAGCAAAAAAATCAAGCTGCACATATAATAAAACACTATTCCCAACAGCAACAAGTGTAACCATAAATACAAAAGACCAAGAAAAGTAATATAATTACCCGGCACCTAGAGAACATGGCAAGAGAGCAGAAAAAAAACCCAACGTTTCGACAGTAAGTCTTTGACAAGGGATCCCTTGACAAAGACTTACTGTCGAAACGTTGGGTGTTTTTTTACATATCATACAGTCACTTCATATAACGCACATACCAAATGCACTGTATATAGAATTTGAGGAAAATATGCTAATAAAATTGTTTTATTACCATTCGCTAATAAGAAAAAAAAAGTCACCGGATTTAATTTTAAAAATCTGGTTACCTTAATCTATGGACCAGGACAGCCCCAACCACCAGTTGGCACGCGGCATGTGTCATTCATCAGCTACGTAGGCAAGCCAAGAAAGAGGCCTGCCACAGCAGCCAGGGAGTGGGGCATACTAGTACACCCCGCTGGCGTTAACTCCCTCCCGCTGGGCACAACCTGCCCGCGTTTAGGGGTGAATGGCTACTTAATAAAGTTTTGTTTTGAGACCCTGATTGCATCCAAACTCCGCGCTGTTTGTTCTGGATGTTTGCACCGTGGCATTTAGCTGAGCATAGTCTGCAATGTTTTTTTTCTCCTTAGCACCTTCACTACAACAATTGGGTTAGCTTGATATTCAGAAGCATCTGCAGGTGCCCAAGATCCATCTGCAGGTGCCCAAGATCCAGTTAACTCGATCTGGCCCTATTCTGGAGGAACACAAAATTCTTTTGCATATGGGATCCAGATTGTGCCCTTAAAGTTACAGCAAATCGGACATAGCTGCGGATGTTTTGGATCTATTTGAAGCACTGGGAGAGGCTGAGACTGAAATTCCTATCAAAGACACAGCAGTCCGAAAGTATACACGAATATATAAATATATACATATTATATTTTTGTTTTCGATTTTGTTTTCTGCATAAGCACAACCACCCCATTGGCTAGTCACGGAATGCCGCACTAAACAGTTTGCAAATAGGTTCAAGATACAGCAATAGACAACCATTCCTTGCCAGCAAGCAGGATTGTCCTTGGACTCATAAAATAACTGAGTCTTCAATCCAAAGCAAAATGTGAGCCCCATCCAAGGACTAAAGCAACACCCCACAAGTTGCTCCTTAGTCTTGTGTAGAACGGCTTTCTTAAAAACTATTTCTTAATTACAGGGCTCATAATAACCCATGAGGACAGCTCTAAAGCCCTGTTTCCCAAACCTGTCCTCAGTCAGGACCCGCTGACACACCAGGTTTGCCAGATATTGAAGCACAGCACAGGGGATATGATTTGCTGCTCAGTGATTGCAGGATTCAGTCTGCATTTCCCAAGGTGATCTATAAAATTTGGCCTGGTTGAGGGCCCTGAGGGACAGGTTTGGGAAACACTGCTCTAAAGCCTTGAGGTTTTTTCTTTTTCTTTAAGTGAACCTTAACAAATTCAGTCCTCTAAAATAACCTTTTCCAAGATGTAAAGAAAGACAAATGATGTAATTTGGTAATAGAGTACATTAACGGCGCAAATGAAAATGAAAGTGATAGTAAGTCAAATCTGAAAACATATTGTCTCTAAATAAGATCTTACCGCTATAGCATTAAAGTCACCAGTTGTGCTGTCAAGTGTTACCTATATATAGACAAAATAGATAATTTTTAATAAAAAACAATTAACAATCAAAAGAGCATTTGGTTTAAAAGGGCATTATCATTGAATAAGACAACTTAAAACAGTTTTGAGCTACAAATTGTAAATTTTGAACTTTGCCTTCAGGTTATACGGTGGTCAGATCTCTACTACTATTATTAACATAGTTTTTCATCAAAACTTTTCTGACAGTTTTTCATATCAATTAATCAATTTTTGGAACATTAAATTAAAGCCTTAAAATGTGGTCATCTCTTTCACTGACACTTTTTGTTGAAATAAAATGTAGGGTACAAAAGCAATTTTGCATAAAGATTGTTATTCTGAAATAGTTATAATATTAACATAACGTAAGTGTAATAATTTAAATTTTTCATTTATTTGCTTATACTTTATAGCAATATTGCTGGGAGGAAAGGTTCTAAACTCCAGATGGTGTCCCTTATCTTGCACAACTTCAGACAGGGTCAGTATTGTTAGCATGTGGACAGACATAAAGGATATCGTGTGCGATAAAAAAACGTGCACATGCTTTATGTATCACGTACGCAAAAAATTCATTGTCGGTGCAAGGTATGTTTTTGTCATATTAAAACCAGCTGACTATGTATTTACATTATGTGCATGTTTTAGTAGATAATTCTCTTATTAAATAGTAACTTGATTGAAGCACTTGATTTGCTTTACACCTCGTTGTGGTAAATCTAATTCTTATTCCATCTTTAAGTTTAAGCATGTGCATAATTTAACATGCTAACTAACTGCATCCTGCTGTCTCCTATGTAAGGTGTGTCCTGGGGAAACTGTGGCGGGGCATTTCAGCCTTTTGCACAGAACACAGCATAGTGAGGTCCATATGTACCATAAACTGCTTCTGCCATTTAAATTCATTCCAGGTGATGAAAGGCATTAATTCCTGTAACATCCAAAGCAATCTTTCCTATAACAAAGACAACGGATAGCTAACATTTTCCGCCTCCTACTTAGTTCATCTTTATCTAGTTCACCGACAGGCACATTAAGATCAATAATAATATTTATATAGCGCAAACAGTTTTCACAGTGCTTTACAATAACCAGAGTGAACAAGACAAATCTGAAAACAAACATAGGAATAGAAACTTGAGGTGTAGAGGGTCCTGCCCGGATAAGCTTACAATCTAGGGAAGTTGGAGTGTAGAAAGAAAATAGGAGTTTTATTGGTCGTCGTCAAGATCATTAGCGCTAGTGTTTCAGAAATGGTGAGGATATGGAAGTGATATCAGTCATGAGGTAATGATAAGTGAGCTGAGGGATGGGGTAAACTAATCTGAAGAGATGTCTTCTAAGTGATTTCTTGAAGGTCTGAAGATTAGAGTTTGGTAGGGCGATGTAGGTCATTTCACAGGATGGGAGCAGCCATTGAGAAGTCTTTGAGACAACAGTTGGCGGTGTGGATGGGAACAGGACAGGCGGAGGTGACCTGGTAACTGCAGTGATCTAGAAGGGGTGCACTCGTCGAGTATGGCAGGCATGTGAGATGGGGTCACATTATGGAGGGTTTTAAATGTGAGCATCAGTATTTTAAATTGTATCCTGAAAAGTGCAGGAAGCCAATGAAGGGACTAACAGAGGGGGGGCGATCTGTGAGGAGTATTGGGTGAGAACATAAGCCTGGTAGCTGCATTTATTGCAGATTGCAAGGGGGAAATGCAGGTATTGTGGAGGGCAATAAGGAGTGAGTTATTATTATAGAGTCACAACATAATAAGCGAATGGGCAAACACCTTTGCAGTATCCAGCGTCAGAAAGGGGTGGAAGTGGGTAATGTGTTTAAGTTGATAATAACAGGATTTGGTGACCATCTGGATGTGGGGAGAAAACGTAAGGTCGGCGTTGAAAGTGAAGCAAAGGCAATGAGCTTGAAGTGTCAGGTTGATGATCCTTTAATGCGTGGAGAGCTAGGTGGCAGGGGGTTCTATTCGGAAGGAGGAATGACAAGAATTTCAGCTTTGGCAAGGTTAGGTTTTAGGAAGCAGAAAGACACCCATTTAGAGACGGCAGAGAGACAGTCATTGGCACGATGCAGTAGAGCAGGAGAGAGATCAGTGAGGAAAGGTATATTTTGGTGCCGTAAGGCCAACTATGGAGATAATGGTTTAGTTTGGCATTCCAGGGTTGCAGGATTTGTCATCTTGTTGACATACATGCATATACGCATATAGAAATAGATTCATACACAAATGGAATATTATTTACTCCCTTGTAATCTTTTATATTATGTCTATTATCCTTGTCATTGCGGATGATTGCACACATATACGTTATGCATAGGGACAGTTTGCTATGCCTTTTTAGAGATTCCTTTGTTTTTTTAATTAATTTTGATTAGCGATCCCTTAATAATCTGGCTTTTATTATGTTTATCTTGGGTTTGGATCTGCAGTATTTGTCCGGTATGATGTAGATACCGGAATTTGTATTCACATTGGATTATATCAGTTAGGATCTTATGTATAGAGCAGACTTGATCCACCCACGGGCTTGTAAAGTGGGAGTAGTGCTGGAGACTATTCCTTTCTTGTGACTAGTTACCCACTTTGAGCAATACTAGTAATCAATATTGGGTACACAATGGGCTCTATCACCTGTTAATGCTAGTACTCACTTAAATGAGCGTTAGCACTCCGCCTTAATCACCTCCCGATCTCTTTTGCATTAAAATAACCCTTAGCGAATCGGTATTAGCTCTTTTTAGCATGACATGGGTAAACACAGAGTAACTAGCGTTAGGATCACAAGGTCCTAACGCTAATTACAAAGAGCTGTTGCTAACGAAAAACATTTGCTACAGCTCAGAGCTGGTGCTAACTGATTCCGCTGCTGCAGAATCAGTTAGCAGCAGCTGAAACCCCTCCCAAAGACAAATAGTCACCTCTCATCCCGCGGTGAGAACGGCAGCCCGATTCACCGATTCTGGTCACTGGGAGCAGAGTGAGACTGAGGAAAAAAGTCCCCAGTTTCCCTCTGAGATCACTCCGCCAACCAGCAGGATCTCACGAGAGGCGAGATCCTGCCGGTCATGTAGCCTGGCAGCAGAAGCCTCCATGGAGTACTATGTACTCCATGGAGGGGATGCTTAGGACGTCGCATTAGCGCTGACCTGAGCATCCAGGACCCTAGCGGCCGCTATGGGGCAGGGTGCAGCACTCAGCGCTAATCTACAGGTAAAACGGGTGCGGTAGGGGGAGATTAGCGAATGCTAATTTTTCCCCTTAGCATCCCCATTTTAGTGTAGGCAGCTAATAGGACCCTATATGTGCTGGTTATATTTTCTCCAGGTGCTGATGTATAAACTCCAAGCATAGGATCCTATGCCTGTTGCAACTTAGATTCCCCACCAGCATAGTGAGTGAGTGTGGCCTTTTTGGCTACTCCTATTTTTGTGAGTAGTTCCACATATCAATGGCATGTGTGATTTTATGTCCGTTAGAGCTGTAATGCATATTGTTTGTGTTTAATTTGCAGTTCTGCCTCTTCTGTGCTATTGTTAACAATGATTCAAGTATATTTTCAGTGTGCACACACCAGCTTTTTGTTTTGTATTCGCCGACTTTTGATACATACACTTTAACTAGTTTCATGCTGAATTGTATTCTATGTAATTCTTATTAGATTATTTAATATAGTTATACTGTATATTCTGTTTAGTATTATTAGTCTTGTGCTGCTTTAAGTAGCACTAAGGTCCTTGAGGAACATTGTCTTGTTCATTGTGCCCAGCTGTATATGAATGCAATGACATTATAGTTGATCCTGATTTAACCCCTTAACACCGCTGGGCAGGCTATGCTGTGGGTGGACCTGAATGCTGAGGGACAGCATAGCACGGCATAGAGAAGGGACGCATAGCACGGCTGCAGAGAAGGGACGCAGGTTGGGGGATTTTCCAGAGAGCTGTGGCGCTTGCTATACCGACCCAAGGTGTTTTGGCCCGCCTGCCACCCAGCGCTCCTCCAGCAATAAGGGATTAATTATAGATTTTTTTTTTTGATTAATAAAGTAAACAATGTGCTACTAGATACACCTCTAAATTGAGTGACATGTTAATCTCTTAGAAGATTGAACATTTTCCTATTTCAATCATTTTTAAGATTTATTGCCAGTTTACCATGAAAACTTACCAAGTTTTTAAGAATCGTTTTGAAATCAGGAACTGCTTTATTGATCTTCAAAACAAAATTTAGTTTTATTATACAATACAAATCAAATAATAATCCAGGATTAGCATTATAGCATTATTATGATCTGCTATTCTTATTTCCAAAACGGCATAAAGTGTAAATGAGAAGATGTTTGTATGTTTACATATATCTGCATGATATTCATTTTATTTCATTAATCTTATTTCTATTCTTATTGGACTGAAGACAAAATCATAATCTCATCCTACTATTCTAATTCTGAGTTAAACACTACAGTTAAGCACAATCGAACATTACTGTCATGCTTATTCTGTTGAAGAAAAGAAGAACCTTGGCATACTATTTATTTAACACAGGGAAAGTAAAGTTAAAGGCACACTCTAGGCCAGGGGTCAGAAATTGTGGCCCTCCAGATGTTTTGGTGCTACAGCTATCATGATGGCCAACCACTCAATATTGATTGGAACTATTTCCCATGAGGCTTAAACCATTGGCATTGGGAATATTCAGTGCAAATTGAAAAGTCACTGTGACCTCAGTGTCCATCCTCTCACACCCCTACATGGGATGATTAAAAAATGCTTTTCATAAATTCTAAGAAAATGAATCTTACCCGTGTAAAATAGTAATTAACTTTACAGTTCTCCCTTGATTTTATCAAGCCCTGGCTATTGTAAGACAGAAATAATGTTTATTGTTTTTTTAAAGTGATTGTGGGAATTGCTCTAAAATAACTAATTTGCAATAATAGAGTGACAGGACTGATGTCTAAATGAAAATAATATTTCTACCAATGGAGAATATCAATCCTGCAATACAAAGGTATCTAAGCGAGGGTTTCATGGGCTAAATTTCTTACAGGGTTATTCAGAGAAAGGTGAAAAACAGGAGAATAACAGGAGAAGAGAACAGTCTAGACCAAATAGCCGATTTGGAAAGTGAGATAAATGGGAGAATGTTTCTGGTTTGACTATTTTAACCTAGAATTTTCTCCAGTTATTCTCCTGGTTTTCACCTCTCTGAATAACCCTGTTAATGTTCGTCAATAAAAAAATATGTATATACACTGAAAGTAAACTTAGCCATAAACAAAAACCAGGTCTGCCATCAGAAATCATGGGGCGCCTTACTGAACCTCTGATTAGGCCCCCCCCCAGCAATCCGAGCTGTCCGAGGCTCACCCCCTCCCTCTGATAACATGTACACATATATTTTGGACAAAATATCTGTTGGCTGTGTATAATGTATGCGATATGTCTATTTACAATACAAATACATTGTGCCACAACCCCATTACACACCTCATTCTGCCATTGCGTAGGAAATTCACGTGGCACCACCCATTGCCATGACACAGTGATTGAAAATCACCGCTCTAAAAAGTTGCCTTTTTTTACTTTTACTTAATGCATAAATGAACAAAACTCAGTTTCCATAGTTATCATTCCAAGTAATAAAGGATTCTGGTTTTTACTATAAAAATTCATATATGTGAACAGGCAAGGAGGCAGACTAGTATCTACTGATGATCAATTGAATCAATCTTACCTCACATAATAGAGTTGAAAGTTCTAGACGATGAAATATAAAGTCACACTAAAAAATATGGTAAATGTGTTAGCAAATGTTTACATACATGAAATGGAATGTTAGGCACTGGAGCGAGCAGTCCGTTACATTAGGGTATGCAACTGTGCACCATTGGAACATTTATTAATTTAAAACTTATATTTAGTAGACTTTGCTCAAAATACTCATTTTTCATTAGCAATAACTGTCATGCCTGCTGGCGCTCCTGCAGTGCGGTCTCCCCAACAGAGAGGGCGCCAGTCTATGAATCAGGCCACTTTGTAAACTGCACCTGATCAGAGACCTAGGCCTTTAAATATCAGTCACTGACTGTACTCTGAGCCCTGTCGTTGTTTATTTACCCCTCAGCACGTGCCTTATAGCTTCTGCATATGATTTTCTGGTTTGACTTCTGGCTTGTATATTCGACTGTGATTTCTGAGATAATCCCTTGCCATATGTTGATCTCATGTACCAACCTCTGGCTTGTTATTACTATGATATCTCTCCTGTCCCTGATCTGTACTTTTATGTATTGTTTGTATACCTTCTTTAGATTAGTAGCTGGCCATTATCAAGGACCAGATTCTCAGATTAGGGGTTTCCTTGCTTTGCTGGGATATGTCTGCATGCTGGGTGACTCTATATCCTTACAATAACAATCTTGTAATCTGAAATACAGCCTGTTTTTATGGCTTTCACCATGAACCAAATAAGGGACATCTAAAATGTTAATGTAGTAGATGAAAGAGGAGCTCTTCACCCAACATTAATGTGTGCCTGGGCACACCAGGCACGCCCCCTGTGCATACCTATGGCTAGGGTCAGACTGAGGCAGTGCGAACGCGCGTGCAGCCGCACTTAATCACGGCCGTGCTAGCAGCAGATGCCGGGCAATGACGGCCAATATACGAAGTACGGTCGCACAAAAGTGCGGCCGCGCAACGCAAGCGGCAAACAAACGCATTTTTTCGAGAACGTGAAACCACTAGTACTGACGTACAGAGTGCGCTGCGTCCGCTAGCGGCGTGTGTGAGTGATTAGGAGACGTCAGACGCTGCTAATGTCCGGCCAACATAACGTCCAGACGCAAAAAGGGTTTTATTGATGATCCGTACAAAATCACGGATGAAACTGCGCATCGTATGACCGCTATCGCGTATTCCGTGAAAAAATACGTCCATTCGTTCGAACGCACTTTTTCACGGACAACGTGAAAAATGCGTTAGTCTGACCCTAGCCTAAGATGTTAGGTTACACCTGTGTTACATTATGTAATGGCTAACATTTGGACATTGAGAAATTTACTGTAATTTTAAAGCGATGAATTGCTTTGCATTGTATAAATTCTATAGACAGACAAATAATGAAAAAGAGTGGGGACTTTAAAGATAATTTACAATGCAAGAGCCTGGAATGTTCTTCAATGATAAGATAAGGTGTGCTTCTTATAACCTCTCTGAAATGATAGATATGTTCTCTAAAATAATTACTAAGGGGGTTATACCGAGAGCACCAAAACGTTGCCATCATTTAGGTGCTCTCTCGTTCCTCGCACTTCCCTGCACTTCGGGGAATCAAAATCCCCCCCCCGCGGTGAATTCAGCATTCACAGCAGGGTCCCCGGAGTGCAGGGAAAACCCGCCGCAAGTCCGCCGGAACCGCCCACAAAAAACACGTCGGAAGAAGCCGACGATCACACTGCAGACCTGCCGCTGGAAAAAGCAAACAAGCTGACGAACGGGGTATAAAAAACAGTACGCTTGAAAGTGTCAAAATTGAAACGCTGTTTGCAAAAAAACTACTGAATGAAAATGCCTGGAATTTACATATAAGGTCATATGTATGATAATAAAAAGGTCTGTTACATAAAAACCCCAAAAAAAGGAAAAAATATTTGATGAAAAAAAATCATGAAAAATGCCTATAAAGATCCTAAAAAAAAAAAAATAAAGCGACTTTTTTTACTACAGATTAAAACAAATGGTTTATTAGATATTGAATAAAAATTTAATCCTATGGGGTTCACCTGAATAAATCTGCAGAATGAAACCACCTATCAGCAGGGCATTTCACCAACTTTTCTCTGCTGGTCGGTGTTCTCTGAATAGATTAAGCATTGCTTCTCTATGGGGGGATTTCACTGCCTTCGAACAGGCACCATACTGGCTGGCAGCTCACCAAAATTAGGTGAACTGCTTGCTCTCTGAATACCCGAATGGCCCTGAAATGTCACCGTATGGGGAAATTCCCTGTTCGGTGACATTTTGAGGCCAGATCGGCCCTCTCTGAATATCCCCTTATGACACCTAGTGGTCCTGCCTACATATTGTAGCCTGCAGAGACAACTAATTAAAAGGCATTTTTTGTAGAATATGTAATTAATCCATTTATTTTAAATACAGCCTCTGATCATTATAGAACACATCATAATATGGATCCATGGATGGTTGAAATTCTGTGGCATACAGAGGGTTAATAGAAGTTGGAAAGGGGGTGACCCCATTTTACCACTAAATAGACAAGAAGTGTATGGAATTTTTACTTTGAAAACTCTGGTCCTTGAAGGGCTAAATGCAATGATGGAATAAGCTAGTATTCTATAATAACGGTTTTATGTGTTGATATTCAGAAGCCAAAGAAGAAGTTAGATAGGGATATTTTGGGCTACATTGCATTCTTGGTGCTAACGTTAGCTTTGGTGGCCCCACTATATTACAATCCAAACGCTAACGGGTTAGAGAAAACCCGTTACAGTTTGGTATCTTGCGACATTTCGGTGCTCTCTGAATAACCCTGTATGTTTGTAGAGAATTGTATAAGAGGAATTTACAAGGGATTTAATGCTTAACCTCTTAACGCCACGGGACGTTCTATGACTAGTACACCCAGCCGCCTCAGCCCCTCCCTGCATCCTTGTGCTGCTGGCTGCAGAGAGATAGCCTGAACTCAGGCCGTCCCCCTGCAGCCAATGATGCACGTCTGCTACATAGGCGGGCCGAAACAGAGGCGTGAACCCCAACCCGACGGGCGGAATTCATTTCAGCCCATCGTTAAGGGATTAAAGGTACCTCTATGAAAGATATAAGTGTAATTGCTTTTATTTATTTGATTTTTATGATGCTTTGGAGATAGTTTTATGAGATACATGGAATCTAAAGGACAGCATTATTTTTAACTGTGTTTTATTTAATAACTGTATTTTCTGCTAGTTTTAATGGTAATTGAATGATACCCATTTTCCCCCTGGGATGAAGAGGGTGTGGGGATTCAATCAGAGGTATTTTATAACTAAGTATCCACCATTACAGCCATTATCTTGATAATGCCATCATTGAATGGTGACTGTAACTGTCTGTATCCTGAGGTTTCCAGTATTGGCAGAGTCCAGCGGCATCCCTCTGTTCTATGTGCCGGCTAAATGGTTGGTTCTCCCGCACAGACGAACTGCCGCAGAGATACGGTCTGTACAACCTTTGTGTTTAAAGCTGTTTTGTGAGGCTTGTCAAACACCATATCCATGTGTAAGAGGCTTTCATTTGTTCACCTCTACGGTATATGTGTGCATAGCAGTGTTGGCTTATGAGGTCTTGTATTTGTGTTTATCTCCTCAAAGAACATCAGTGTTCAAGATTTCACTCACGATTGTGGAGAAGATTTTATCCTTATTCCTTGTATCCATTGCTGCTGCTAAAGATTTATAGGTAATAAATATTTGGACTTTTTTATGATTTATCTATAAATCATTGGTTCTTATTATGTTCCCAGTGTTATGGATATCTGATATGTGGATTTATTAATTCTGACATTGCGGTGACATTTCATTGAATTAATTTCTTTCTTGTTAAATAAACACTCAATAAACCATATTTTAGTGATCGTAAACTATAACAAACTATGAACACATACTGTAATACCAACACATGGATTTTTGACCCCTACTGAAATTCATTTTGTGTACAGAATGCAACATATATCACTTAATTAACATGAGGCTTTTGCATCTAACTTCTTCCTAGACATCACTTCTACCGATTATTTTAAAAATCAAAATCATTGCTATATTTATACATCTACTCATCTCATCTTATGTTTTCATACATAGTTTATATCTGTCTGACATAGTCTGTGATGTAAATACTGCACGTATTTACTTCTACAAAGCCAATAGATGTACTTTAAAAATAAACATACTTTAATAAGTTGTTCAAGAAATGCCAGTTTGAGGAATCCATCAATCTGTAATATAGAATAACAGTACACTGAGAATTCAAGATATAGAAACACAATAATAGAAGATGTAAAAGATATATATATATATATATATATAAATTAAAATTCCAAGGAACCCCGCACACATGTATGGCAATGGAACAAATATAATGTATATACTTGCTTCGGTGCAAAATCCGGCTGCAGGTACAATAGTAGGAAGAATCCAGATGCTCACGAAGACTAATCAAATTGTAGTTTATTTTATAAATCCACGTTTCGGTCCTCGTAGGACCTTTCTCAAGATGAGTGTTCTTGAGAAAGTTCCTATGAGGACCGAAACGTTGATTTATATAATAAACTACAATCTGATTAGTCTTCGTGTTCATCTGGATTCTTAATACTTTATGAGTCCAATAAACAAGCAATATATAACTGGACTTCAAATAGCTTTAAACATGATGAACAAAAAAATATCAAAATGAGCTCAGCATAGTTTTTCAAAAAGGCTTCAAAATAACATGGGAAATAATGAAGGGGACTGAATAATTTTGAAATATATACAGGGTTATTTAGAGAGCGGTGAACAGCAGGAGAATGACTGGAGAATGGAAAATTCTAGGTCAAAATAGCTGATTTGGAAAATGAGATGAATGGGAGAATGTTTCTGGTTTGGCTATTTTGACCTAGAATTTTCCATTCTCCAGCCATTCTCCTGCTTTTCACCTCTCTCTGAACCAAGAATCTACCTAGTGTGATAAGAGTCCTGTCATGAGTGGGGTAGTGGCATGATTTGAATTGATGAATTCTAGGACTTCTGTATTGAGCCTTTTCTGTCAATAGGCCTCCCAATTGTCAAATTTTAGGTTATATACCATCACATGTATTTTGTAATGTTTTCCTTTCCCAGGGAGTGTGATTTTAATGATGACTAATAAACATATTTATTTCCATCTTAGCACTCTCTGATCTAGCTAGGGAACCAGCTTCTGGCTCCCAAATAAATTATTCAGTCCCCTTCATTTTTTTACATCTTATTTTGAAGCTTTTTCGAAAAACTATGCTGAGCTCATTTTGATATTTTTTTTGTTCATCATGTTTAAAGCTTTTAATGCTTTAAAAGAGTCCTTTTAGTGGACTCTTCAGATTCCAAATATATCATGACAAGTCATGGCAGAAAGCTTCAAACAATGTCAAAGATAGTTTAAGTTTTTACTTGGATTTTAATGATATATGGCATGTACATTTATTAAACATAACAAATTTTGTCATCCAAACCTTTGTGATTGTATATTCTATAGGGCAGTGGTTCTCAACCCATGGTATGCGTACCAAATCCCTGTGGTACGCCTAGGGTTCCCACCTGTCCGGTTATGTGATGAGCCTAGCCTCGGACATGCAAATGTCTGATGCTGGACATAAAGGAGGCAAAGGTGCAGAGTCTACCTGTGTGTCTCCTCTGCATGATGGCCCCGCCCCCTCTGTGCTGGCACCAGCAGAAGGTCCTGACAAGGAGATACACAGGCAAGACTCTGTCAATTCCCTCCCCCCTCTCTGACTCGCCCCCCACTCTGACACCCCTCTTTCTTGTCTCCTCTCTCTCTTCCCATCTCCCCTTTTCTACCTCCTTCTTGCCGTTTCTCCCTTCCTCTCCCTCCACTTTTCTCCCCTGTCCCATCTTCTCCCTCTCATTCTCCCCTTTTCTACCTCCCTCTCCCCATTAGTTTGGGATTAGGTATGTGTGTGTCTGCCAGTATGTTAATTTGGGATTGTGTGTGTCTCCAAGTGTGTTAATGTGCGATTATGTGTATGTCTGCAACAGTGTAGATTTGGGATTTATGGGTGTGTGGCACTAATTTGGGATTTGGAATGTGCAAATTTGTTAGTTTGGGATTGTGTGTGTCAGTGTTAATTAAGGAGTGTTTATGTGCTTATCTATGTAAGTGTACATACTGACTATACTTAACACTTCTTTAGTTTTGAAATTTTGTATACTTGACTGAACAGCAATACCATGTTTGATATTTTATACACGAAACGCAGTGTGCCAAAGTATAAGAAAAAGTTATTCACTTAAAAATTGCCAATTTCCTTAGAAAAATATAGTAAGACATTTTCTACTTCCATTAAAAAAGGATCCCCTATAGCAGTGTTTCTAAACCTTTAATGGAGACGTATCCCTGCAGATCTGGAAAAAAAAATCCTAAGTACCCCTGTCTTGTGAAAGTAATTAATTTCTATTGATTGGGTGTGAAGGTTTCTGTGTGTGTGTATGATGTCATTATAGGTGTTTGTGATCCTTTCTCTGTGTGTGTAATGTCAGTATATGGGTATTTCTCTGCTGGTACCTCCTATTTCAACACTGAGGCTGCCTGCACGACTCTGACAGGGAGAGCGAGCCTCAGCTTTAGCAACTCAGAGTATATTGATTGGCATGTCTGTTGTACTGACATTTTGAGAGTATATTTTGGAGTCTTGTTTCTCAACCCGTGATACACATACCACAGGGGGCGACTAGCTCCAGGCTCCAAACAACAACATTGATAAATTTGTGTTTCCAACAAGGTTATTCAAAGAGATCCAAATTGTGGCCGAAAAGTAACCAAACAGTGAAATTCAGCGTACGGTTACCTTTCCCAGCCATTCGGCTGTTCAGAGAACAGGCAGTTCACCAAATATTGGCAAATTGCCTGCACATACGGTGTCTGTTCGTTGCTTGTTCGAGGGCAGTGAAATCCTCATAGAGAAGCAATGCTTCGTCTATTCAGAGAACAAAAACCAGCAGGGAAAAGTTGCCGAATTGAGCTGCTGTTCGGTGGTTTAATTCAACAGGTTTATTCAGGCGAATCTCCCATAGGCTTTAATGTTAAAAATATTTCCGTTTTAACGCAATATCTAATAAACCGTTGATTATAATATTCTGCAGTAAAAAGTCTCTTTATTGATTTCTTAGGATCTTGTAGGCATTTTTCGGGATTTTTTTGAGGAAATTTTTTTAAATCGTTTTTTCTTTTTTCTTAACAGCCCTTTTTATTATCATTCATTCGATCTTATATGTAAATTTCAGACATTTTCGTTCAGTAGTTTCTTTGCAAACAGCTTTTCACTTTTCAAACATTCAGGCATACAGTTTTCTTTTGTTCACCTCATTCGTCTGCGGTGTCGGGTTTTTCCGGCGGCTGCTCTGCACTGTGATTGGCGGCTGTTCGGGTTTCTCTGGCGTGTTTGGCGGGGTTAATCCAGATGTTTTCTGTGTTCGCCTGGTTCTGCCATGAGTGTTCGTTGGGTTTGTGACAGCTTTTCCTGGCACTACGGCGGCCTTGTGGTGCTTGAATACACCGCAAGGTTTCCGAAATGGGATCGCCAAATCACACCAAATTGATTCTCTTGGAATAACCCTGTTAATGTGCTTGTTCAACATGACTCTCCTTTTATATCTTTTTTAGATTACGTATTAATATTTGTTCCATATGTTATGAATCTAAAATGCTTAAAAGTTAGTAATGTAAATAAATCTTACCAGAGTACAAGCTTGCTGTAGCTCAATTAGTGAAACGCCTTCTGAAGCCTGTAATGTGAGAAATGTTTAAACTAAACATGAATGAAAAATAATAAGAAAGTAGTACGATATATTTATTATTATCACAAATTATTCACTATTTGTACTTTTTTTTTAACACCTTAATGCCAGGCTGGTGGCGCCCATCGGGGGGGGGGGGGGGTGTTAACCGGCAGCCTCGCCTTCAACCTTCCACACCGCTGCGACGTGCATCATTGTCTGCAGGGGGACGGTCTGAGTTCAGGCATCGGCGCGCTTAAACTGCGGGAAGGGGGTCGAGGCAGTCCATCAAAGTCAACGCCCCCTGTCTTCTGAGCCCACCCACCGCAGGGACGGCATAGTATGTCCTGCAGTGGGAACAGGATACATTTTAGCAACAAACAATTTAATGAAGTCTAAAGAATCCTTGGTCGCATTAACAGCTTCTTATTTGTAAGCACCAGGTAGCGTAGAGAAAACTACAAATCTGTACGTCTGAAATGGGTTCAGAAAGGGATTCTGACTTGCTGTATGAAGTAAAAACAGTGTCAGTGACAATGTCCATTCAAATTCCAACATAATGTGCAAGCGCTAAGCATCCCAGAATCCCTTTCTGAACCCATTTCAGACGTACAGATTTGCAGTTTTCTCTACGCTAACAGGTGCTTACAAATAAGCTGTTAATGCGACCAAGGATTCTTTAGAATTCATTATATTGTTTGTTGCTGTATCATCATGCCTAAGGAAGGAGGCTTTTTTCTGTAACAGCCCTTTTTATTATCATTCATTGGATCTTATATGTAAATTTCAGACATTTTCGTTCAGTAGTTTCTTTGCAAACAGCGTTTCACTTTTCAAACATTCAGGCATACGGTTTTCTTTTGTTCACCTCATTCGTCTGTGGTGTCGGGTTTTTCCGGCGGCTGCTCTGCGCTGTGATTGGCGGCTGTTCGGGTTTCTCTGGCGTGTTCGGTGGGGCTAATCCAGATGTTTTCGGTGTTTGCCTGGTTCTGCCATGATTGTTCGTTGGGTTTGTGACAGCTTTTCCTTGCACTACGGCGGCCCTGTGGTGCTTGAATACACCACAGGGTTGCCGAAATGGGATCGCCAAATCACACCGAATTGATTCTCTTGGAATAACCCTGTTAATGTGCATTCCCTCCTGGATTTTGTAGGACTCCATGGAGGGTAATGCTTCCGGTCCAAGTGACCTGCACGATCTTGCAGTCGTGAGATCGTGCAGGGCCGTAGAGTGATCGCGGAGGGAGACTGGGGACTATTTGTCCCCAGTCTCACTCTGCTCCTGGTGGCCAGTAGCGGTGGATTGGGCTGCTATTCGCACCACGTGATGAGAGGTATCTGATTTGGAGGGGTTCCTGCTGGTGATAACTGATTTCACAGAGGTGTAATCAGTTTGCACCAGCTTGGAGCTGTGACTAACATTTCAGTTAGCCACAACGGTGCGGTAATTAGCGTAGGACCTTGTGATCCCAACTCTAATTACTCTTTTGCACTCTCTTTGTTAAGTGTAGGGAGTGCAAAGTACAGTAAGCTCACTCTAGAAAACGCTATTGAAGATGCGCTAACGGATTTTTTAACCCTGATCTGATCTGAGCGTCCCGCTATAACCACTTTAAGGCTGGGGTCAGACCAGCGCACTTTTAACGTGCGTTCTGGCGCACTTAATTACGGCCGCAGTAGCAGAAAATGACGGGCAATGACGGCCAACATACGAAGTACGGCCGCACAAAAGTCCGGCCGTGCAACGCAAGTGGAATTTGAACACATTTTTTCGAGAACGCAGAACCGCTAGTACTGACGTACAGAGTGCGCTGCGGCAGCATACCGGCGTGTGTGCGTTATTAGGAGATGTCAGACTCTGCTAATGTCCAGCCTACATAACGTCCAGACGCGAAACAGTGTTTTATTGACGATCCGTAAAAAATCACACACGAAAATGCGCGTCGTCTGACCGTTTTTGCGCATTCCGTGAAAAAATACCTCAATGCGTTCGGACGCACTTTTTGACGTTCGCGGGAAAAAATGCTTTCGTTTGACCCTAGCCTTAACCTTGCGCTATTGCTCACGTATCACTTTGGATTTTACAGTTAAAAGTATTTATAAAGCGCCAACAAATTCCCTAACGCTGTACAATGGGAGAGACAGAATAACAAATATACATACACATTACACACACTGAACAGAAGGAGGGAGGACCCTGCTCGAGAGCTCAGTTGTTGGCATGGCATACTAATCGCACATAGGGGATCGTTGGCTAAACCAAGAGCATTATCAGACTTCCCAAATGTGATTATCTGAGCTGACGCTAATAACCATAACTCTGATGAAGTTATATTTATAATGACTTAGACTGAAATATGGAGATAATGTAAATATATAAAATTTACCTAATAACATTCATGACAATTGGTATCTATTTGCAGGCACATCCTAGCCACATCACTACCAAGATTGACTATGCTCAATCTGCAAGGCACCTCCTTGTGTCTTGATATTGATTATATTATACATGGTGCTCGACAGGAGAAATGCAAAGTTTTAATACTGTGTGCATGATGCCGGAGGTGCTAACACTTTTTAACACCATCTGGGAAGTGTCTGACATCACCCCAGCTGATCCTCCACATAGACCTGAACTGCAGTAACTCCTTTTGGCCAGCAGATGGCAACATTACCTGCCAAATAGTGTCATGTCCCTAGCCGCCTGTGCCATAAGAGAGCTAAAGGCAAGTTGCCTCGTAGTGATAAGACTAACAGTGAATCTCCTGAAAAGCCTTGCTGAGTCAGTAACCAGGTGTTTGCTAATGCCTGCTGATTTCTTCCCTGTAAAAGAGGACCACACCTATCCCAAAATGCTTCTGCATTAAACTACTGATCGCCTCACGAGTAAGAAGCTACTTCCAGTTCCAAGTTACCTGCCTGGTCCTTATTGTATCCTGACTTCTCCAGTTAACCTATGTTCAGTTACCTCTGCTTCCAGGACCTTTTTGCTACAAGGATCTTTCTGTGACAAGATTCCTTCTGCTGTAAGACCTCTTCTGCTTCAAGACCTCCTCTGCTGCAGATCCCTTCTACTACAAGACCCTTTCTGCTGCCCTGCATCCCGCAGAATCCTCAGAGCCTGCTGCCCTGCATCCCGCAGAATCCTCAGAGCCTGCATCCCGCAGAATCCTCAGAGCCTGCATCCCGCAGAATCCTCAGAGCCTGCATCCCGCAGAATCCTCAGAGCCTGCATCCCGCAGAATCCTCAGAGCCTGCATCCCGCAGAATCCTCAGAGCCTGCATCCCGCAGAATCCTCAGAGCCTGCATCCCGCAGAATCCTCAGAGCCTGCTGCCCTGCATCCCGCAGAATCCTCAGAGCCTGCATACCGCAGAATCCTCAGAGCTGCTGCCCTGCATCCCGCAGAATCCTCAGAGCCTGCATCCCGCAGAATCCTCGGAGCCTGCATCCCGCAGAATCCTCGGAGCCTGCATCCCGCAGAATCCTCGGAGCCTGCATCCCGCAGAATCCTCGGAGCCTGCATCCCGCAGAATCCTCGGAGCCTGCATCCCGCAGAATCCTCAGAGCCTGCATCCCGCAGAATCCTCAGAGCCTGCATCCCGCAGAATCCTCAGAGCCTGCATCCCGCAGAATCCTCAGAGCCTGCATCCCGCAGAATCCTCAGAGCCTGCTGCCCTGCATCCCGCAGAATCCTCAGAGCCTGCATACCGCAGAATCCTCAGAGCTTGCTGCCCTGCATCCCGCAGAATCCTCAGAGCCTGCATCCCGCAGAATCCTCGGAGCCTGCATCCCGCAGAATCCTCGGAGCCTGCATCCCGCAGAATCCTCGGAGCCTGCATCCCGCAGAATCCTCGGAGCCTGCATCCCGCAGAATCCTCGGAGCCTGCATCCCGCAGAATCCTCGGAGCCTGCATCCCGCAGAATCCTCAGAGCCTGCATCCCGCAGAATCCTCGGAGCCTGCTGCCCTGCATCCCGCAGAATCCTTGGAGCCTGCATCCCGCAGAATCCTCGGAGCCTGCATCCCGCAGAATCCTCGGAGCCTGCATCCCGCAGAATCCTCGGAGCCTGCATCCCGCAGAATCCTCGGAGCCTGCTGCCCTGCATCCCGCAGAATCCTCAGAGCCTGCATACCGCAGAATCCTCAGAGCCTGCATCCCGCAGAATCCTCAGAGCCTGCATACCGCAGAATCCTCAGAGCTTGCTGCCCTGCATCCCGCAGAATCCTCGGAGCCTGCATCCCGCAGAATCCTCGGAGCCTGCATCCCGCAGAATCCTCGGAGCCTGCATCCCGCAGAATCCTCGGAGCCTGCATCCCGCAGAATCCTCGGAGCCTGCATTCCGCAGAATCCTCGGAGCCTGCATCCCGCAGAATCCTCGGAGCCTGCATCCCGCAGAATCCTCGAGCCTGCATCCCGCAGAATCCTCGGAGCCTGCATCCGCAGAATCCTCGGAGCCTGCATCCCGCAGAATCCTCGGAGCCTGCTGCCCTGCATCCCGCAGAATCCTTGGAGCCTGCATCCCGCAGAATCCTCGGAGCCTGCATCCCGCAGAATCCTCGGAGCCTGCATCCCGCAGAATCCTCGGAGCCTGCATCCCGCAGAATCCTCGGAGCCTGCTGCCCTGCATCCCGCAGAATCCTCAGAGCCTGCATCCCGCAGAATCCTCAGAGCCTGCATCCCGCAGAATCCTCAGAGCCTGCATACCGCAGAATCCTCAGAGCTTGCTGCCCTGCATCCCGCAGAATCCTCGGAGCCTGCATCCCGCAGAATCCTCGGAGCCTGCATCCCGCAGAATCCTCGGAGCCTGCATCCCGCAGAATCCTCGGAGCCTGCATCCCGCAGAATCCTCGGAGCCTGCATCCCGCAGAATCCTCGGAGCCTGCATCCCGCAGAATCCTCAGAGCCTGCATCCCGCAGAATCCTCGGAGCCTGCATCCCGCAGAATCCTCGGAGCCTGCTGCCCTGCATCCCGCAGAATCCTCGGAGCCTGCATCCCGCAGAATCCTCGGAGCCTGCATCCCGCAGAATCCTCGGAGCCTGCATCCCGCAGAATCCTCGGAGCCTGCATCCCGCAGAATCCTCGGAGCCTGCTGCCCTGCATCCCGCAGAATCCTCAGAGCCTGCATACCGCAGAATCCTCAGAGCCTGCATACCGCAGAATCCTCAGAGCCTGCATACCGCAGAATCCTCAGAGCCTGCATACCGCAGAATCCTCAGAGCCTGCATACCGCAGAATCCTCAGAGCCTGCTGCCTGCATCCGCAGAATCCTCGGAGCCTGCATCCCGCAGAATCCTCAGAGCCTGCATCCCGCAGAATCCTCGGAGCCTGCATCCCGCAGAATCCTCGGAGCCTGCATCCCGCAGAATCCTCGGAGCCTGCATCCCACAGAATCCTCGGAGCCTGCATACCGCAGAATCCTCAGAGCCTGCATACCGCAGAATCCTCAGAGCCTGCATACCGCAGAATCCTCAGAGCCTGCATACCGCAGAATCCTCAGAGCCTGCATACCGCAGAATCCTCAGAGCCTGCTGCCCTGCATCCCGCAGAATCCTCGGAGCCTGCATCCCGCAGAATCCTCAGAGCCTGCATCCCGCAGAATCCTCGGAGCCTGCATCCCGCAGAATCCTCGGAGCCTGCATCCCGCAGAATCCTCGGAGCCTGCATCCCACAGAATCCTCGGAGCCTGCATCCCGCAGAATCCTCGGAGCCTGCATCCCGCAGAATCCTCGGAGCCTGCATCCCGCAGAATCCTCGGAGCCTGCTGCCTGCATCCCGCAGAATCCTCGGAGCCTGCATCCGCAGAATCCTCGGAGCCTGCATCCCGCAGAATCCTCGGAGCCTGCATCCCGCAGAATCCTCGGAGCCTGCATCCCGCAGAATCCTCGGAGCCTGCATCCCGCAGAATCCTCGGAGCCTGCATCCCGCAGAATCCTCGGAGCCTGCATCCCGCAGAATCCTCGGAGCCTGCTGCCCTGCATCCCGCAGAATCCTCGGAGCCTGCATCCCGCAGAATCCTCGGAGCCTGCATCCCGCAGAATCCTCGGAGCCTGCATCCCGCAGAATCCTCGGAGCCTGCTGCCCTGTATCCCGCAGAATCCTCAGAGCCTGCATACCGCAGAATCCTCAGAGCCTGCATACCGCAGAATCCTCAGAGCCTGCATACCGCAGAATCCTCAGAGCCTGCATACCGCAGAATCCTCAGAGCCTGCTGCCCTGCATCCCGCAGAATCCTCGGAGCCTGCATCCCACAGAATCCTCAGAGCCTGCATCCCGCAGAATCCTCGGAGCCTGCATCCCGCAGAATCCTCGGAGCCTGCATCCCGCAGAATCCTCGGAGCCTGCATCCCACAGAATCCTCGGAGCCTGCATACCGCAGAATCCTCAGAGCCTGCATACCGCAGAATCCTCAGAGCCTGCATACCGCAGAATCCTCAGAGCCTGCATACCGCAGAATCCTCAGAGCCTGCATACCGCAGAATCCTCAGAGCCTGCTGCCCTGCATCCCGCAGAATCCTCGGAGCCTGCATCCCACAGAATCCTCAGAGCCTGCATCCCGCAGAATCCTCGGAGCCTGCATCCCGCAGAATCCTCGGAGCCTGCATCCCGCAGAATCCTCGGAGCCTGCATCCCGCAGAATCCTCGGAGCCTGCATCCCGCAGAATCCTCGGAGCCTGCATCCCGCAGAATCCTCGGAGCCTGCATCCCGCAGAATCCTCGGAGCCTGCATCCCGCAGAATCCTCGGAGCCTGCTGCCCTGCATCCCGCAGAATCCTCGGAGCCTGCATCCCGCAGAATCCTCGGAGCCTGCATCCCGCAGAATCCTCGGAGCCTGCATCCCGCAGAATCCTCGGAGCCTGCATCCCGCAGAATCCTCGGAGCCTGCATCCCGCAGAATCCTCGGAGCCTGCATCCCGCAGAATCCTCGGAGCCTGCATCCCGCAGAATCCTCGGAGCCTGCATCCCGCAGAATCCTCGGAGCCTGCTCCCTGCATCCCGCAGAATCCTCGGAGCCTGCATCCCGCAGAATCCTCGGAGCCTGCATCCCGCAGAATCCTCGGAGCCTGCATCCCGCAGAATCCTCGGAGCCTGCTGCCCTGTATCCCGCAGAATCCTCAGAGCCTGCATACCGCAGAATCCTCAGAGCCTGCTGCCTGCATCCGCAGAATCCTCGGAGCCTGCATCCCCACAGATCCTCAGAGCCTGCATCCCGCAGAATCCTCGGAGCCTGCATCCCGCAGAATCCTCAGAGCCTGCATCCCGCAGAATCCTCGGAGCCTGCATCCGCAGAATCCTCGGAGCCTGCATCCCGCAGAATCCTCGGAGCCTGCATCCCGCAGAATCCTCGGAGCCTGCTGCCCTGTATCCCGCAGAATCCTCAGAGCCTGCATACCGCAGAATCCTCAGAGCCTGCTGCCCTGCATCCCGCAGAATCCTCAGAGCCTGCATCCCACAGAATCCTCAGAGCCTGCATCCCACAGAATCCTCAGAGCCTGCATCCCACAGAATCCTCGGAGCCTGCATCCCGCAGAATCCTCGGAGCCTGCTGCCCTGCATCCCGCAGAATCCACGGAGCCTGCATCCCGCAGAATCCTCGGAGCCTGCATCCCGCAGAATCCTCGGAGCCTGCATCCCGCAGAATCCTCGGAGCCTGCATCCCGCAGAATCCTCGGAGCCTGCATCCCGCAGAATCCTCGGAGCCTGCATCCCGCAGAATCCTCAGAGCCTGCATACCGCAGAATCCTCAGAGCCTGCATACCACAGAATCCTCAGAGCCTGCATACCGCAGAATCCTCAGAGCCTGCTGCCCTGCATCCCGCAGAATCCTCGGAGCCTGCATCCCACAGAATCCTCAGAGCCTGCATCCCGCAGAATCCTCGGAGCCTGCATCCCGCAGAATCCTCGGAGCCTGCATCCCGCAGAATCCTCGGAGCCTGCTGCCCTGCATCCCGCAGAATCCTCGGAGCCTGCATCCCGCAGAATCCTCGGAGCCTGCATCCCGCAGAATCCTCGGAGCCTGCATCCCGCAGAATCCTCGGAGCCTGCATCCCGCAGAATCCTCGGAGCCTGCTGCCCTGTATCCCGCAGAATCCTCAGAGCCTGCTGCCCTGTATCCCGCAGAATCCTCAGAGCCTGCATACCGCAGAATCCTCAGAGCCTGCTGCCCTGCATCCCGCAGAATCCTCGGAGCCTGCATCCCGCAGAATCCTCAGAGCCTGCATCCCGCAGAATCCTCAGAGCCTGCATCCCGCAGAATCCTCAGAGCCTGCATCCCGCAGAATCCTCAGAGCCTGCATCCCGCAGAATCCTCAGAGCCTGCATCCCGCAGAATCCTCAGAGCCTGCATCCCGCAAAATCCTCGGAGCCTGCATCCCGCAAAATCCTCGGAGCCTGCATCCCGCAAAATCCTCGGAGCCTGCATCCCGCAAAATCCTCGGAGCCTGCATCCCGCAGAATCCTCGGAGCCTGCATCCCGCAGAATCCTCGGAGCCTGCATCCCGCAGAATCCTCGGAGCCTGCATCCCGCAGAATCCTCGGAGCCTGCATCCCGCAGAATCCTCGGAGCCTGCTGCCCTGCATCCCGCAGAATCCTCGGTCCGCTGCTCTGCATACCCAGGACCCTCTGCCTATAAAAGACTCTTCTGCTTCTATTTTTGCTCTCCATATCTGGTTTAACCCTGCTCTAATTTCTGTTTACACTTTTTCTTTTATATGTATATGTTTAGTGTAGTTTAGTATTGTTCCTTTTCTGTCTACCTTTCTCTCTGCTTGCCTTTTAGTTGATCTTATTGCTGATTATTATTTATACAGTTTTCCCTTCCTATCAGTATTACCCAGTTACATCATAATTGTTTATTCATATTTGTTTACTGCCTTTTATGCTTTACTCCTAATAAACCCCTTTTTGTTAATATACATCTTTCTACGTTCTATAAATGCACGTTGGACTCAAACCTGCCACCCCGGAACCAGTTCCCTTACAAATAGGTTATTACAGTAAATAGAACATCAGGAATATCCAATATTTCTAACTGTTTAAATAATTAAAAAAATTATTATCCAGGAATACACTGGTTCCTGACCATGGGCAATATTACGAAGTTGGTGCTAACTTAACCAGAGCTGTTGTAAACTCAGCCATTATAGTCTATGGGCTACATTACATTGTTGGTGCTAACATTAGCGCTCACCTGAGTGAGCGTTAACGTTAACCCTGGTAGCCATCGTATATTTCAATCCAAACGATCTCGGGAGGTGAGATCCGGCAAGTCAAGTGACCGGGAGTCGAAACTCAATGGAGTCATATGGACTCCATCGAGTGGATGCACGTGGCAGCGCTTAGTGCTGCTGCGCGCATCCTGGGGCGTAGCGCCCGGTAACAATGCAGGCAGCATTTTAAGAGCCTATTTTGTAATCCCATGCTAAAACGGTGTCGCTAGGGAGAAAACTGCGGGCACAGTTTTTTCTCTTAGCGTCCTGGTTTTAGCATGTGGATTGTAATGGAGCCCTATGGATTTGTTAAGATTACAACAGCTCTGGTTAAGTTAGCACCAACTTTTTAATACTGCCTCGTGTATTTTATTATTTCTTGGTAGTAAAGGGGTTAAGAGTTGAAGAAAATGGAATAGAAATCGGGCCTAATAGGATCTATGTATTATGCAACACTTATCTGATGAACTCAGAAACTCAAGTTCATGGTTTTTACTTTTGCACATTCTACCTAGCCACTGATTGGAGGAAGAATAATGTTACAACATAGTTAAACAAGACTGTGAAACAATAACAAATTTGGGAACCCTATCCTGCATTCTTTCAAGGTGTTACAATTGTCCTCTCTTCTATGGACCATTTAACTCAGTAATTTATAAAGAATAATAACAAATGTACTCAAACATATTGAGAGAGAAAAAATATGCATAAAATCACTAAGTATATTATGGGAACATTTTCAGAATTTAAAAATATACTTTATAGACCAATAAACTCCAGGTCTGAAATAGAAAGCAATTAGGGCTGCTCATCTTCAGTGGTCTCACGATTCGATTTGATTACGATTATCTTGCCCACGATTCGATTACATGATGCATCACGATTAATAATGCCCATTGCCAAATTTATTGTATCTGCTCAAAGAAAAAAGACACTTCCTGCATATAGCAAAATCTGAACACAGCAGACAATACTATAAGTTATAGTATGTGTTAGGGCTGTGCAATTAATTGCAATCGCATCGCGATTTCCGACCCTGCAATTTCTAAATCGCATAAGGCTGCAATTTTCGGCTCCCTGTTAACTTCCGGCGGCATGGTGCTTTGGGCGCTCGCAGGGGGAACCACGTGACGAGCCACGTTCTCAGTTAACAGGGAGCCGAACACATGGCGCACAGAGGTGAGCTGGGGCAGTATATCCATGAGCTGGGGCAGTATATCCATGAGCTGGGGCAGTATATCCATGTGCTGGGGCAGTATATCCATGTGCTGGGGCAGTATATCCATGTGCTGGGGCAGTATATCCATGTGCTGGGGCAGTATATCCATGTGCTGGGGCAGTATATCCATGTGCTGGGGCAGTATATCCATGTGCTGGGGCAGTATATCCATGAGCTGGGGCAGTATATCCATGAGCTCGGGCAGTATATCCATGAGCTCGGGCAGTTTCCATGTGCTGAATACTGAATACATTTAGAATGTATGTAGCATGTTTGAAAAAGCAAAAACAATTGGCTAAATCGCAATCGCAATATTCATTCAAGAAATCGCAATATGATTATATTGTCAATATTGCACAGCCCTAGTATGTGTATATACCCCATACAGACATCAGGTATAGTGTATACAGTAGTGTGTATATATACCCTATACCTGATGTCTGTATAGGAGATATATATATATACACACTATCAGGGTTATTCAGAGAGCGTGAAAAGCAGGAGAATGACTGGAGAATGAAAAATTCTAGGTCAAAATAGCCGATTTGGAACGTGAGATGAAAGGGAGAATTTTTCTGGTTTGGCTATTTTGACCTAGAATTTTTCATTCTCCAGTCATTCTCCTGCTTTTCACGCTCTCTGAATAACCCTGTATACCTTACCTTACTATACTATACCTGAGGTCTGCATGGGAGAGAGGTATAGTGTAATATATATATATATATATACCCCATACAGACATCAGGTATAATGTGTATATATACACCCTATACCTGATGTCTGTATAGGATATATATATACTACTGTAGTGTATACACTATACTATACATGAGATCTGCATATATATCTCCCATGCAGGCCTCGGGGATAATATAGTAAGGGAAGGTATAGTATATATACATATATTATATTATATTATATACCCTCAGACCAGACTCATACAGGGAAGGAAGAGTGCACAGGCAGCAAGGGGGACGGACTGACATGGAGAAGAGGGGAGGTATGGGAGGCAGCCAGCCGCGCACAGCCGAGTCTCCCCGGGTGAAGAGCCAGAGGCGGCTCCAGATTTGGTGAGGCCTTAGGCGAAGCTCCGTTATGAGGCCCCACAAGGCCAGAGACCAAGCGGTGCGCATAGGCTTTAGAAGCAGCATGTATAGTATGAGCGTATCACAGAGCTCCACAGTAATGTGCGGTGTGTATGAGAATATCACAGAGCTGCACCGCAATAAAACTCACGCTCATACACACTGCACATTACTGTGATTTTTATTGCTGGGGAGCTCTGTGATACGCTCATACACACTGCAGATTACTGTATCACAGAGCTGAACAGCAATAAAACTCACTGTAATCTGCAGTGTGTATGAGCGTATCACAGAGCTGCACAGCAATAAAACTCACAGAATTTAACCACTTCAATGCTATGGACGCGCTCAGCGCGTCCAACCGCATGTAGCGTTCCATGCGGTGGACGCGCTGACGCATCCTCTCTTTGGGGCCAGCGTTCGACCGATCGCTGGCCCCCCCGGTGTGGGCTGACATCCTCGATGTCAGCCCAGCACCCGGAACCGCCGCCGGAGTAATTAGGTGTCATCGCGGCGGCGCGATGACACCTAATTCAGGCGCCCCCGCATGTGCGGAGGGGGGGGGGGGGGGGGGAGGCAGGTCCTTCGGACCTCTCTCCCTCCCGATCGGCGGCGTGCAGGGGGTTAACCCAGGCACCGTTTGGAAGGGCACAGTGGAGATGGTGGAGATAGGGGGTTCCAATGAACCCCCTATCTCCCGATCCGTGGCAGCTAGGGGTTAAAGTTTGGTACTGTTGGATCGGCCAGAGCATGGCCGTTCCAACGATACCAAACACGACTGTGAACAAAGTTTTTAAAAAAAAAAAAAAAAAAAAAAATAAACAAGTTTTTTTTCTTTTTTTTGGTTTGTTAATGCAGCAATATTGTTCCCATTTCAAATATAATGTGAACAATGATGCTGCACTAACGATTTTTGTATGCGGTGCGTTTGTTAAAAATTGCGTAATTTTCCCCAAAAATAAATGTAACGAGACCCCATCTCTAATTTTTTTAACAAGCGCACCCCATACAAAATATACAGTTGTGTTCAAAATTATTCAACCCCCACTGAAATCGAGTGTTTTGGCCAGTTTGACATTGATTTTGATCATTCAGTCATCTTGCTTACAATTAAATCAAAGAGGCACATGTAGGTCAGACAAATATAACATAACATCTATAATGAAATAACCACAAATGTCTTTTCTGTGCTCACATCATTATCAGTTTTATTCAACCCCCAAGTGACATTCAATCTTAGTACTTAGTACAACATCCTTTTACAGTTATAACAGCTTTTAAACGTGAAGCATAGCTTGACACAAGTGTCTTGCAGCGATCTACGGGTATCTTCGCCCATTCGTCATGGGCAAAAGCCTCCAGTTCAGTCACATTCTTAAAGAAAGCAGTTGCAGTGCGCAAGCCTAAGTCCCACCAGAGGTTCTCAATCAGATTTAAGTCAGGTGACTGCGATGTCCACTCCAAAATGTTCCAGCCTTTAATCTGCAACCATGCTCTAGTGGACTTGAAAGGTCCAACGTCTCCCAAGCATCAGGTTTGTGACAGACTACATCACATTGTCATCCAATATCTCCTGGTACTGAAGAGAATTCATGGTACCTTGCACACGCTGAAGCTTCCCTGTACCTGCAGAAGCAAAACAGCCACAAAGCATGATTGACCCCCCGCCATGCTTCACAGTAGGCAAGGTGTTCTTTTCTTCATAGGCCTTGTTCTTCCTCCTCCAAACATAGCATTGATCCATGGGCCCAAACAGTTCTAATTTTGTTTCATCAGTCCACAGAACACTATCCCAAAACTTCTGTGGTTTGTCCACATGACTTTTGGCATACTGCAGTCGACTCTTCTTATTCTTTGGAGACAGCAAGGGGGGTGCGCCTGGGAGTTCTGGCATGGAGGCCTTCATTATGCAGTGTGCGCCGTATTGTCTGAGCTGAAACTTCAGTACCCACACCTGACAAATCTTTTCTCAGTTCCTCAGCAGTCACACGGGGACTTTTCTCCACTCTATGCTTCAGGTAGCGCACAGCAGTCGAAGTCAGCATCTTCTTTCTGCCATGACCAGGTAGCGTTTCAACAGTGCCCTTTGCCTTGAATTTGCGAATGATGCTTCCTATGGTCTCTCTTGGTATGTTTAACATCTTTGCAATCTTCTTATAGCCATTGCCCTTCCTGTGAAGAGTAATCACCTCTTGTCTTCCTGGACCATTCTCTTGACTTCACCATGTTTGTAACCACACCAGTAAATGTCTAGAAGGAGCTGAGTATCACAGTCATTTTAAAGCTGCCTAATTGGTGCTTATTATGCTTTATTGCTGCTCCGTGACATCCACAGGTGTTTTCAATACCTGATTGAAAACACTTGAATGAACCTCTGTTCTTCAGAGTGGTAGTCTTTAAGGGGTTGAATAATTGTGTCAATGAAGAATTCACAAAAGAAACATTTACTACTGTATTACAAAACCAATTGATGTCATTTTAGTTGCATATGGTTCTTTAAAAAGTCCTTGTAGGATTTCATTCTGAATACAATTACAAATGTACACTAAATTCCCTAAAACCCTTTACAGCATTGGGGGTTGAATAATTTTGAACACAACTGTAACCGCAATTGCTCGCATTTTAAAATGTGAAAAAAAACCACTTTACACGTTGTAAAATTATTAAATTCATATTTTATTGCATTTTTTGTTAGGTCATGACGTATACATATAATAATGACATTATGAATCTGCCGAGTCTGACGGAATGAACGATATCTAATAGGTCTGGGTCATATACTAAAATAAGCCTTCAAAAACACGTTTAGGCTAGGGTCAGACGAACGCATTTTCGCGTTGTCTGTGAAAAAGTGCGTTCGAACGAATGGACGCATTTTTTCACGGAGTACGCGATAGCGGTCATACGATGCACATTTGCATCCGTGATTTTGTACGGATCATCAATAAAACACTTTGTGCATCTGGACGTTATGTTGGCCGGACATTAGCAGTGTCTGACATCTCCAATTCACGCACACACGCCTCTAGCGGACGCAGCGCACTCTGTACAACCGTACTAGAGGTTTTACGTTTGACAAAATGCGTTCGTTTTCCACTTGCGTTGCGCAGCCGGACTTTTGTGCGACCGTACTTCGTATATTGGCTGTCATTGCCTGGCACTTGCTGCTACTACGGCCGTGATTAAGTGCGCCTGCACGCGCGTTCGCACTGCGCTCGTCTGACCATAGCCTTAAACATGATGAGCGAAACCAGTAAAAATGAGCTCAGCACAGAGGCGGGAAAAGCCTCAGCAGCGAAAGGGTTAAAAAAAGAAAGACAAAGACAAAGGGGAAAGCGTGAAAGTGGAGACAGAGCGAAGCAGGAGAGGAGACAAAAAAAAGAGAGGAGAGACAAAAAGGGGTGAGCTGGAGACAGGAGGAGAGAGATGGAAAATGTTGAAGACTGCTGAAGTCAGAGAGCTGGACACAGAGCTGAAGGCAGAAAGAGCTGGAGAAAGAGGGAAAGAGAGCTAGAGACAGCTGGGAAAGAGCTGGAGACGGAGAGACAGCTGGGACAGAGACCACTGGAGATAAGGAGGGAGAGAGCATGAGACAGCTGGGACAGAGCTGGCGACAGACAGCTGGGACAGAGACACCGCAAGAGACATGGAGACAGGGAGAGACAGCTGTGACAGAGCTGGAGAGTGGAGACAGCTGTGACAGAGCTGGAGAGTGGAGACAGCTGTGACAGAGCTGGAGAGTGGAGACAGCTGTGACAGAGCTGGAGAGTGGAGACAGCTGTGACAGAGCTGGAGAGTGGAGACAGCTGTGACAGAGCTGGAGAGTGGAGACAGCTGTGACAGAGCTGGAGAGTGGAGACAGCTGTGACAGAAATGCAGACAGGGAGACACACAGCTGGAGACGGAGAGAGACTGGGGACAGAGCAGAGACTGGGGACAGAGCAGAGACTGGGGACAGAGCAGAGACTGGGGACAGAGCAGAGACTGGGGACAGAGCAGAGACTGGGGACAGAGCAGAGACTGGGGGACAGAGAGAGAGAGAGCTGAGACTGGGGACAGAGAGAGAGAGAGAGCTGAGACTGGGGGACAGAGAGAGAGAGAGAGCTGAGACTGGGGGACAGAGAGAGAGAGAGAGCTGAGACTGGGGGACAGAGAGAGAGAGAGAGCTGAGACTGGGGGACAGAGAGAGAGAGAGAGCTGAGACTGGGGGACAGAGAGAGAGAGAGAGCTGAGACTGGGGGACAGAGAGAGAGAGAGCTGAGACTGGGGGACAGAGAGAGAGAGAGAGCTGAGACTGGGGGACAGAGAGAGAGAGAGAGAGCTGAGACTGGGGACAGAGAGAGAGAGAGAGCTGAGACTGGGGGACAGAGAGAGAGAGAGAGAGAGAGAGCTGAGACTGGGGGACAGAGAGAGAGAGAGAGCTGAGACTGGGGGACAGAGAGAGAGAGAGAGAGCTGAGACTGGGGGACAGAGAGAGAGAGAGCTGAGACTGGGGGACAGAGAGAGAGAGAGAGAGCTGAGACTGGGGGACAGAGAGAGAGAGAGAGAGAGAGCTGAGACTGGGGGACAGAGAGAGAGAGAGAGAGCTGAGACTGGGGGACAGAGAGAGAGAGAGAGAGCTGAGACTGGGGGACAGAGAGAGAGAGAGCTGAGACTGGGGGACAGAGAGAGAGAGAGAGCTGAGACTGGGGGACAGAGAGAGAGAGAGAGCTGAGACTGGGGGACAGAGAGAGAGAGAGCTGAGACTGGGGGACAGAGAGAGAGAGAGAGAGCTGAGACTGGGGGACAGAGAGAGAGAGAGAGAGCTGAGACTGGGGGACAGAGAGAGAGAGAGAGAGCTGAGACTGGGGGACAGAGAGAGAGAGAGCTGAGACTGGGGGACAGAGAGAGAGAGAGCTGAGACTGGGGGACAGAGAGAGAGAGAGAGAGCTGAGACTGGGGGACAGAGAGAGAGAGAGAGAGAGAGAGAGCTGAGACTGGGGGACAGAGAGAGAGAGAGAGCTGAGACTGGGGGACAAGGAGAGAGAGAGAGAGCTGAGACTGGGGACAGAGAGAGAGAGAGAGAGCTGAGACGGGACAGAGAGAAGAGAGAGAGAGAGAGAGAGGAGAGCTGAGACTGGGGGACAGAGAGAGAGAGCCGAGACTGGGGACAGAGAGAGAGAGCCGAGACGGGGGGACAGAGAGAGAGAGCCGAGACGGGGGGACAGAGAGAGAGAGCCGAGACGGGGGGACAGAGCGAGAGAGCCGAGACGGGGGGGGACAGAGCCGAGACGGGGGGGGACAGAGCCGAGACGGGGGGGGACAGAGCCGAGACGGGGGGGACAGAGCCGAGACGGGGGGGGGGACAGAGCCGAGACGGGGGGGGGGGGACAGAGCCGAGACGGGGGGGGGGGGACAGAGCCGAGACGGTGGGGGGGGGGGACAGAGCCGAGACGGGGGGGGGAGACAGAGCCGAGACGGGGGGGGGGACAGAGCCGAGACGGGGGGGGGACAGAGCCGAGACGGGGGGGACAGAGCGAGAGGAGGGGGGGGGGGGGGGGGGGACAGAGCCGAGGGGGGACAGAGCCGAGAGGGGGGACAGAGCCGAGACGGGGGGGGAGACAGAGCCGAGACGGGGGGGGGACAGAGCCGAGACTGGGGGGGACAGAGCTGGAGGCAAGGGGAGAGAGCTGGGACAGAGCTGGAGGCAAGGGGAGAGAGCTGGGACAGAGGGCTGGAGGCAAGGGGAGAGAGCTGGGACAGAGGGCTGGGAGGGGGAGAGACAGCTGGGACAGAGGGCTGGGAGGGGGAGAGACAGCTGGGACAGAGGGCTGGGAGGGGGAGAGACAGCTGGGACAGAGGGCTGGGAGGGGGAGAGACAGCTGGGACAGAGGGCTGGGAGGGGGAGAGACAGCTGGGACAGAGGGCTGGGAGGGGAGAGACAGCTGGGACAGAGGGCTGGGAGGGGGAGAGACAGCTGGGACAGAGGGCTGGGAGGGGGAGAGACAGCTGGGACAGAGGGCTGGGAGGGGAGAGACAGCTGGGACAGAGGGCTGGGAGGGGGGAGACAGCTGGGACAGAGGGCTGGGAGGGGGAGAGACAGCTGGGACAGAGGGCTGGAGAGGGGAGAGACAGCTGGGACAGAGGGCTGGGAGGGGGAGAGAGACAGCTGGGACAGAGGGCTGGGAGGGGGAGAGACAGCTGGGACAGAGGGCTGGGAGGGGAGAGACAGCTGGGACAGAGGGCTGGGAGGGGGAGAGACAGCTGGGACAGAGGGCTGGGAGGGGGAGAGACAGCAGGCTGGGAGGGGGAGAGACAGTTGGGAGACACAGAGCTAGAGAGGGGGGGAGACAGACAATTTGGAATGCAGATTAGCAGCAGTTTTTTAAAGCTTGCCTGGGCTGTCAGGCTGCAACACGTGGAGGAGATCTGGGAGTCTTTGCTGCGTGTGCCTTGGTCGGTCTCTGCTAATGATGCTCCGATAGTCCGAGGTCAAAGGCACTGACCCGGAACTAATGGCAGAGACAGACACTGCACGGATCTCTGGGGGGATGGAGGAGGAAGCACAAGGTGTCCAGCGCTCAGTTCATTGTGCTTTTTAAGCACTGCTGCCAATGTGAGCAGCGCGCTGGGCTCACGCTGAGAGGGAGAACGCTCCTTGCAAGTGCCAGCCCCTGTCCTCAGCCCAGCACTAGTGATGGCCGGATCATGAACGAATCGTTCTTTTGATCCGGATCTTTTCACTGAACTGAGTGATTCGAATCACCAAGCTGAACGATCCGTTTTTTTTTTTTTTCATTCAGTCAGTGAAGCTCTCCCAGCAGCTGTAATGTGATCCTAGAGTGTGTGAGTCAGCTCCGCCTCCCAGCTCTGCCTGGCAGCTGTAATGTATTACATTGTAACCAGTCAGTCAGTGAGAAGGATCTGATTCTGCATCTTAAAAGCAGAACATTACACAGGCTCAATGATCCTTCAATAACTAAATAAAGGATTAACCCTCACTGCCCCAAAGATCTGGATTCCCTTTACATCTGTATCACTAACTTCCACATAAAATAAATTAAAATAATTCAATTGGGTTTTTTTTAATTATAACATTAGAGAGGAGCTGCAAACCTTCTGTCTGCCTTCACTGACATCACCAAAGCAGGCAGGAGGTTTGATAATATAGTGCAGTGATGGCGAACCTTGACACCCAGATGTTTCAGAACTACATGTCCCATGATGCTTACCCACACTGAAAGGCTGACTGAGCATCATGGGACATGTAGTTCAGAAACCTCGGGGTGCCAAGGTTCGCCATCACTGGTGTAGGGTGCAAGAGGAGGAGTTTTGATATTATCTGTATAGTAATATAAGCCGGACAGTGCAGGGAGACCCAGGGGATAATTAACAATCATTCTTCCTTGCCTTGCTTTATAAAAAGCTATTGCTAATGCTATAAGCAAAGGGACAGGTCCAATCGGTACTTCATACTAGTACTGAGTGTGAATGAATGCAGAGAGGAGGAGCTACTTTCCTTCTGCCTGCCTTCAGTGACATCAACAAAGAAGGCAGGAAGAAGCTTCAGAGAGAGAGACTGTAAGGGGGCGGAGCCAATCGGCAGCACGGGGCGTGACTGAGAGAGAGAAGCGGTTACTGGTGAGTCACACCCCCCCCCCCCCTGTTTAACTTAGTGATCCGGTGATTCGGATCATGATCCGGATCATTTTTATGAATGATCCGAATCGATCCGATTCACAAAAATGATCCGAACTTCCCATCACTACCCAGCACCCTCTTCTCAACGCGACGCATCATAACGCTGAAGGGGGCGGAGCCGTTGTTTTGAAAGGCACGCTGACTCTGCGGCTGCTCGTTCAGAAGGAAAAAAAAAAATAGCCGAAGGGAGCATTTGGGCGGTGCAGCGGCCCAGTCTGCTCGAATCGATTAACAGCCGCAAATTAATCGATGCAGCATCGCGGACGGCAGAATCGCGATGCATCGTGCCGCCGATTATCTTTGACAGCCCTAGAAAGCATTGTTTTCTGTATAATAATCATTTAACATCTGAAATCTGAATCGATCATTCTAGGCATTAGCTAGGACTCAGTATAGTAAAAACTATAAACTTACCAGAAGTGCTAGAAGAACAGCAAAAACATTTTCGTCGCCTAAATTCCATTGTCCGAGGTCCTTTTAAAAGAGAATTCAATATTTAAGAATATATTGTATACTCTATTACTGGGAGTTTGATTATCGGAGACACTAAGCATGATGACCAGACAACATGTATCATACACGTCTGTTTTGGGACATATGAACAAGGAAAGAAAATAGCCCCATTATTATGCATAATGCCCAGGTCTAGGGCGATATTTGATTATTGCTTTCAAGAACTTAGTGTATAATGTATTAAATGAGAAATAAGATAGATATAATACATATTAGACATTTACTCTAAGATGAGACTTTTAGACTAGAACTAGGTCGGAGAAATCAAGTTGGACAAGCCATAGCTTTTTAAGCGCCTGCATTGTAATCCCGTGCTAAAATCCTAGGGAGAAAACTGCGGGCTCAGTTTTAGCACATGGATTGTAATGTAGCCCAATGGTTCTGGTAAGTTTACAACAGCTCTGGTTAAGTTAGCACCAACTTTGTAATATTGCTCTTAGTGCATCCTGCCCTATGGTTGTCTGTGTTTCCCCAAATGTAAGTAGTACTGAGAAAATGATAGCGGTATATGAATAAAATGTAATTAGTGAAGTGCTAGTGTGACCAGTCACTTTGAATTGGGGGGTACTTGAACTTGGCATTACTGTTGGGTGATGTGGGTCTGACACGTCATTTTATTCCCCAACCCTCTCCTATATCCAAGTCACGCTGTGTATGTTATGGTACAGGGTGTCTGTGTTATGTGTGAGTATTGCTACAGTTAATATCGTTATTGTCTGTGCTTATATGTTACTGTTATTATGTCTGATATCATTAGTGTGTGTCACTGCAACCCTTTCCAACCACCCCTCCCCCTGTATAGCATTTGTTTTACATCTGTGAAAGGTTTGAGTGGTCTTTGTTTGCCAAAAAATGCCAAATCAGACTAGTGTCAGCTTGTGCAATTTCTTATCCATTATCTAAAGTATCCAGACAGTCTGATGCTCAGGCTGGTATTGCATGGCACCCTATGTTTTATGTTTGGAGATTAAAATGAGGTATGGCTAGGGTCACCAGAATGTCATCTTACATTGGTCTCCAGATCCCTCCTTGCACTTTTATATTTGGCTCATATGATTCAGTAAGTCTGTTTTACCAAAAGTTCTATGTGCTGCTTCATTTCTGGGGAATGCTATACTCAATCTTTGGTTGAACAAAAGGGTGTCCAGCAACGGAGCGGCATTAGCAGATGTGATCCAGTTGAGCTACTGCGATCTATTACAGCTAGATTCCACAGAGTTTCCAACAAACTCTTTCCTCCATAAGTGTGAAATCACTGGTGGTTTTATGTGTACACACAAATTTATTGCAAAAATGATGTCACCTGATATGGAGCTAATCTAAACAATTTGGTCACCAACCAAAAAAGAAAACCATACAAAACAAATGCTACAATATATTAAGTCCAATAATCAGGTGCAGTGTTTTATAATGAACCACTCACATTGCTCTGAGCCAGAATAGGTACAGATTGAATTTGTAGCAGAAAATACTTGTATTTAAACAACAGTTTCTTTAAAAGACATCAGTTCAAAGTGTTTTTCTAGATTTTACATTCCTAGACAGCAAAAATGTCATATAAAGATAAAGACAAGATTTTGGAGCATTTACCAATCCAGATCCTTGTTTGCCACAGCCATTCTTTCCCTGTTAAAGAAAATAGAATAATAGTAAAATATTTAAAAATGTAGACTTATCAGAAATCCATAATGTACGAGCAAAATTTAATTTAACACAAAGAAACTGAAATACAAGTGAAATCTGCCTTAAAATTTACTGTTGAAATATTTCACATTTTAGAGAAAACTTTAGGGGCCATATTTACATTCAAAACGCTAACGTTAGCGCTCACTTGTTTGAGCGTTAACGTTAGCAATGGTTTCCCTAGTGCGGGTTCACCATATTACAATCCGAACACTAATGGGTTAAAAAATCCATTAGCTATTCGTATCTTGCACTTTTTAGTGCCAGTTTACTGTACTTTGCGCTCCCCATGTTAAGCATAGGGAGCGCAAAGTGTTAATAATCTTTAGGATTACAAAATCCTAACGCTAATTACCGTCCTGCTGCAGTTACTGAAATGTTACCCACAACTAGGACCTGGTGCTAACTGATTCTGCTTCTGCGGAATCAGTCAGCACCAGCTGAGCCCCCCCCCCAAAAAAAAGAACCCCAGATACTCACCTCTCATCCCGCGGCAAGAACGGCGGCCCCATCCGCTTCTCATTGCCACCGGGAGCAGAGAGAGATTGGGGGGAAAAAGTCCCCCAGTCTCCACTAGCGATCACTCCGCCGACCTGCCGGATCTCGCGAGGAGTACTGAAGAGCGCTGTCCCATGTGTGATTTTATCGATTTTTATCGAGATTTTGGGAAGATTATCTCTGGGGACTTTTATAGCGATCTTTACTTTGTAAGCGCACTACTCTCTTCCTGTATAACTTTAAGATAGCAGAGTTCCATCTTTTTTATTTTTTTTACCAGTTTGGCGATGTTCGGCAGCTGATCGTCTCTTTTCGGCGCCGTGCAGTGGTCAGTTCGGTGACATTCAGCGGTCTGTTCATCAGATCGTTGGCTCTCTTCGGCGTTCGACAGATCCCATTCGGCACCCTTAAATCGCCGATGTGCACCGAGCGAGAGAGCACCAAAATTTCGGTGCTCTCTGAATAATCCATTAAATGATTGTTATTTTTAAGTTGTTTTTTTTATCTTAGAATTTATTATCTTATGCTCCATATGAAAAGAATATTCTACATGGAATATTTCTCATGATATAAAAACATAAACCTAAAATGTGTTCACTCCTTTAGAAATTTGTCTTTAATTTCTGTGGTGGCAGACGTGCCTCGGTATGTTTAAACTAGAAGGAGACTACGTATAAAAAGGCATGGTATATGCAAATGAATGCTTTTTGATAGTTCACACTTCATAAAGAAAAATATATTCTTACCAAAAAAGAATAGTAGTCTTTCAAAAATCCTGGGGTTAAATCCGCGTTGTTTACATTGTCGAACTGTAGAAACACATAAGTGACATGTTAAATATTATATGAAAAAGATTGCAATAATACAGTAAATACCATAATATAAGCTGCTTCAGGAATAAAGTTTTCTTTTCACATTCCATTACTGACTCATACAGGTTATTCAGAGAGCACCGAAATGTCACCGACATATCGGTGCTCTATTGTTCCCAGCACTTCGGGGAATCATATTCCCCAACCCTGCAGCAAATTCAGCATTCACCACGGGGTCCTCGGAGTGCAGGGAACGGACGTGGAAATCCACTGCAAACCTGCCAAAAATCTGCTGATGAATCGCCGAAAACCACTGCAGATAAGATCCGAAATTTCAGTTCGATGTGATAACCGCCGATAAAATTTCGAACGCACTCGAAGATCCGCCGCAAACCCGCTGAATGCTTCTGAAATAATCTGACAATCCGCCGAACAGATCGCCCACCAGCAGCCAGATAAAGCAGACAAGCGGGTGAACGGGGTAAAAAAAAAAAACTATTGAAAGTGTCAAAATTGAAACGCTGTTTGCTATAAAAAAACGATTGAATGAAAATGTCTGGAATTAGCATATACGGTCCTGTGAATAATAATAAAAAGGTCTGTTACAGAAAAAAAAAGTTATTAAAAAAAAACAGAAAAAAGATTTTGCTGATAAAATCCAGAAAAATGCCTAAAAGATCCTAAAAATTAAATAAATGAAGAGACCTTTTACTGCAGATTAAAATAATAAACGGTTTATTAGATATTGTATAAAAACAGGATTATTTTTAACATTGAAGCCAATGAGATTTGCCTGAATAAACCTACCGAATGAAACCAGCAAACATCAGGGCATTTCACTGACAATTCACTGCTGTTTGGTGTCCTCTGAAAAGATTAACCATTCTTTCTATGGGGAATTTCACTGCCTTCAAAGAGCACTGTATTTGTTGGTAATTCACTTTCTAAATAGCCATGAAATGGCACTGCATGGGGAAATTCCCTGTTAGGTGCAATTTCGGGGCCAGATCAGCTCTTTCTGAATAACCCCTTAAAGGTGTATCTCAGGAGAATTGGCAGAAGAGAACAATCTAGAACAAATAGCAGATTTGGAAAGTGAGTTAAATAGGATTTGTTTTTCTGGTTTAACTATTTTGACCTAGAATTTTCAGTTCTCCTGCCAATTCTCCTGAGTTTCACCTTTAGTGAATAGACCTGATAGAATCATAAGGCGAATAAGTTAAAATAAGATAAAATACACGTGGGGGGGTCTTCAAGACGTGTGTCGCCAGTGCAATACTGGCCTCATCAGCTCATCAGCATTCAGCTGATGAGGCCAGTATACAGGGGCTGACTGGCAACTTTTGGCCCAGGGGGCAAGTAGAACCCAGAGGCCCATAGTGCAGCAACCTAGGCCCTTGTGTATGAGCGTATCACAGAGCTCCACAGCAATACAACTCACGCTCATACACATCGCACATTACTGTGAGTTTTATTGCTGTGGAGGTCTGTGATACACTCATAACCACCACATATTACTGTATTACAGAGCTCCACAGCAATAAAACTCACAGTAATATGTGGTGGTTATGAGTGTGAGTTTTATTGCTGTGGAGCTCTGATACAATAATGTGCGGTTTGTATGAGCGTTTCAGAGCTCCACAGCACTAAAACTCACGCTCATACACAGCGCACATTACTGTGAGTTTTATTGTTGTGGAACACTCATACAAACCGCACATTCCTGTATCGGAGCTCCACAGCAATAAAACTCACAGTAATGTGTGGCATGTAGAGCGTATCACAGAGCTCCACAGCAATAAAACTCACAGTAAAGTGCAGTGCGTATGAGAATATCACAGAGCTCCGCAGCAATAAAATTCACAGTAATGTGCTGTATGTATTAGTGTATCATAGAGCTCCACCACAGCCTTTTTTACACCTCCCCCCCACATTCCACTCCCCCCAGACCAATTCCATTCTTTTTTACACTCCTCCCCCAGCAGGTCCCTCACTTTATTCTCCCCCACAACAGCATTCAGGTCACTCACTTTATTCTCTCCCACAGCAGGCCCCCTTCAATTTGTTCACCCCGGCAGCAGGCCCCCCTCAAATTATTCTCCCCCACCACAGCATCCAGGCTCCACTCACTTCATTCTCCCCAACTTCATTCTCCCCCACCACAGCATCCAGCCCACACTACCTTCATTCTCCCCATCAGCCAGCATCCAGCCCCCCTCACTTCATTCTCCCCCACCACAGCATCCAGCCCACACTCACTTCATTCTCCCCATCAGCCAGCATCCAGCCCCCCTCACTTCATTCTCCCCATCAGCCAGCATCCAGCCCCCCTCACTTCATTATCCCCACCACAGCATCCAGCCCACACTCACTTCATTCTCCCCATCAGTTAGCATCCAGCCCCCCCTCACTTCCTTCTCCCCATCAGCCAGCATCCATTTATTCAATTTCACCCCCACAGTCAGCAGGCCAGGTCAGACATTGGGCAGCACCCACTCACCATCAGCTTAAATCTTTTAATCGATTCTGTGGCTGGATGTGTCCTGGGCTGGCCTGGCTGCTCCACTGTCCTCCAGCTATTCTGTCCACACTCTGCAGGCTCCATTCTCACTCTCTACCAAGCGCTCCTTTTCTCTATGCATCACGCGTGTGAGTGCATCACGTGTGGGGAGTGCATCACGTGAGGGGAAGGAGCTAACACATCGTGCCTTCCCAGCTCGTGTTTTTAATGTGGAAGGCAGGCTGCTTTTAGAAGGAGGGGGATTGCAGTGGCCAGAGGGGCATCTGCCCCCCGGCCCAGTCTGCCCCTGCCAGTATAGCACTGTATAAAACATAAGAAACAATATGTCATCTGCGCTTATTCCCATTATACCGTGTGAAACAAAACATAATTAGAGGCTTTGGTTTCTATTAATGGCCATTAAGAGAGTAAGCTCACCCGCCAAACATCAAGAAACCTCTAGTGCGGGTGAGTCCTATCCAAAAATGAAGCCACAGGCTGCTGTCAAAGGTGCTGTGTGGATTCTAATACTGCTCTGCTGGACTTCTCAAGCTACAGGTGTCAACTGTTGACCTGTAATTGGGTTCCCTTAAAGGGAGGTCACACCCGTCCTTCCTTGCTTCTGCATTGATGTCTCACCACTCAATGTATCGGCCTGTCCTGCTAGAAGCTTGCTCTCTCTGGACTTCTACCTGATTTGTGTACCGGACGTTTGGCTTTGTTTACTGGACTCGCTACCCTCCGCCTGCCCATGACCCTTGTCTTCCCTCTGGACTTTGCTTTATGGACTACACCTCTCTGAAAAGCCGGATGGCCAGGAAAGGTAACCATACGCATTCGGTTACCTTTCTCCAGCAATTCGGTTCTCTTTGAATAACCCTGATAGACTCACACCACATACATATATTCACACTCACCATTTGATGCAGGGATAGGGTGGGTGGTGGCCTTGTTGAGGGGAGTGAGCTGACTGCGTGCAAACACATGCCTGGCCTTTCTGCTGCTCTATCTTCCCTCCTCTGCGACTCCCATACAGAGCTAACAGGAAGTGACATGTAACATGTGATAGCAGGGCACTTCCTCTCAGCTCTCCATAGAGGATGGAAGAGGGAACTAATCAGGGGCACTGCTGTTGGACAATTCAGCTCTTTGGCAGTTCCCTTCAGCCAGCCACCAGTGTCTGCAGACACCTTGTCGATCTGTGGCGGGGGGGGGGGGCACATGTGGGCAAGGAATAAAGTAGCGGGGGACAATTGTCCCCCTGCCAGGGGCGGATCCAGAGACTAGTCTCAGGAGGGGCACTGACAGAAAATAAGGTGTTTTAGCAGAGAGCCCAGCACACGAGAATTTACAGAGGGCCCAGCTCACAGGAGTTTACAATCTAGAGGAGCAGAGGGCCTAGCTCACAGGAGTTTACAATCTAGAGGAGCAGAGGGCTCAAAGGAGTTTACAATCTAGAGGAGCAGAGGGTCAGGCTAACAGGAGTTTACAATCTAGTGGAGCAGAGTGCCTGGCTCACAGGAGTTTACAATCTAGAGGAGCAGAGGGCACACAGGAGTTTACAATCTAGAGGAGCAGAGGGCCTAGCTCACAGGAGTTTACAATCTAGAGGAGCAGAGGGCCTAGCTCACAGGAGTTTACAATCTAGAGGAGCAGAGGGCTCAAAGGAGTTTACAATCTAGAGGAGCAGAGGGCCTAGCTCACAGGAGTTTACAATCTAGAGGAGCAGAGGGCTCAAAGGAGTTTACAATCTAGAGGAGCAGAGGGTCAAGCTAACAGGAGTTTACAATCTAGAGAAGCAGAGGGCCCAGCTCACATGAGCTTACAATCTAGTGGAGCAGAGTGCCTGGCTCACAGGAGCTTACAATCTAGAGGAGCAGAGGGCACACAGGAGTTTACAATCTAGAGGAGCAGAGGACACACAGAAGCTTACAATCTAGAGGAGCAGAGGTCTCACAGGAGCTTACAATCTAGAGGAGCATAGGGCTCACAGGAGCTTACAATCTAGAGGAGCAGAGGGTCAGGCTCACAGGAGTTTACAATCTAGAGAAGCAGAGGGCCCAGCTCACAGGAGCTTACAATCTAGTGGAGCAGAGGGGCAGGCTCACTGGAGTTTACAAGCTAGAGAAGCAGAGGGCCTGGCTCACAGGAGTTTACAATCTAGAGGAGCAGAGGGCACACAGGAGCTTACAATATAGAGGAGCAGAGGGTCAGGCTCACAGGAGCTTACGATCTAGAGGAGAAGAGGGCACACAGGAGCTTACAATCTAGAGGAGCAGAGGGCACACAGGAGTTTACAATCTAGAGGAGCAGGGGGCACACATGAGCTTACAATCTAGAGGAGGAGCAGGGGGCACACAGGAGCTTACAATCTAGAGGAGGAGCAGAGGGCACACAGGAGTTTACAATCTAGAGGAGCAGTTACAGACTCATATCTGAGAAGTTTATTACTGTGCAGCTCTAGCTTTGTTATACACTCTGGAGGAAGGATCAAACTATCAGGGACCCATTACTTACCTCCCTGGTGTCCCTGCACGGAGGCTCCAGACCCTCTCTCCTCTGATCCTGTTGCACAGTGCAGCCTCAGATCTACTCCATTCCTGTGGGTGTCAGGCAGACATGGAAGGAGACAGGCTGTGCCACATGGTAACCGGGAAAAGGATCACCACGTGACACGCACCTGACACAGGACTGGGAGGGACAGTCCACAGTGCTTCTGCACAGTGTGTGCCTCTGCAAATCGCAATGTCTGCATTCACTGCACTCATCCCGATTTGAGTTCTTTTGGAGGTCAGCCTGGCAACTGCACTGTTTGGGGGGATTGCCCCGTTGCCCCCCTGGATCCGCCCCTGACCCCTGTAGCGACGCCTATGCCCCTCACACTCTGTACCTCCGACCCTCTTCATACGCTGCATCCCTCACTCTCCCAGCACACTCCTGAACTTCTGACCCTTCCTCCACTCCCCCACCCGGGTCCCTCCAGGGCTCACACTCACCTGTCTGCAGTGAACACAGCACCAGTGGCGTCACTACAGTTGGTGAGGTGTCACCCAGGTGCGGTCTGCACCCTCCTTATGATGCCACTGTCCCCCACTCCTTCAGGCATTCCCCCTACTCTGACGGGGGGAGTGCACCTGAAACTGATGTCATCGTGCTTGGTACTATGATGTCACTGCGCCGGAAGAGGTATAAAACCAGGGGTCAGACTTCAAGGAAGGCAGACCACTATGGGACCCCAGACAGAGAGGTGACATTGGGCGGGAGGGAGCTGCAAACCGATGACATTCTCAGCGGTGACACATGAGGACATCCCCACACGTCATCTGCAGTGAAAGGGTTAATTGTGAGGTTTATTTTAAAGGTTGGGATGTCTGCATATGCCTTTTGTACTGGTTGCATCAGGAATTATGTTCCTTTTCAGGATCATTGAGAAGCCAAGGAGTACAAGTTGAAATATTAATATGGAAAATACAACCTGTGTACTTAATATAGATATGGAAGAAGAAAGACTGATAGACAAATATTGACAATTATAATAGAAAACCAAATGAAACTTACACCACAAAGTCCATGTATTAAAAGCAAAACTCCTATATCTTGTTGATAGCCCTTATCCTACAAGATAAAGAAAAAGAGAAAATTAATACAAGTTTAAACTGAAAAAGATATTAAATCATTACGATAACCCGTAACACGGAGACTTTGCAATGAAATTTATTAAGTATTTAGTAAATCAACATTTCAGTCCTTTCAGGGACTTTTATCAAGATACATAACATAGATATAATGACCTTTAAATACACACCCCACTCCAATGATTTACTCAAGTATTATCCATGTGACCACACACAGCTATGCATATTAAACCACTAACAATGTTACACTTGTTGCCTCGACAACCCCTAAACACACCATATCTAGCCCTAAAGATGGGTTAAACAAAGAAAAAGAAAAAATAAACTTTGTATCAGTTAGGGTCACATGTCAATACCCGGAGTAGCACACTACTACATATCAATTTAAAAAAAACACACATATACAAAAAAAAACCACATTTTTTTTTAATTTATTTTTTTAAAAACAGCAACTGCCAAATGGCAATTTATTACTGCTGAAGGCAAATGCGGGAGACTATTCATCACTGATAGAGAGTATCCCCATCAGATATATCAGCATTACAAAGTATCATCACCTAATAGGCAAAAAACAGGTATAAGTATTCTTCTCATTTGATCCCTTGTGTCCCATAGAATCCAATCTGAAAATCCAAAATGCCTCCCTTTTCAGGAGTTGTTTCACTCGATCACCTCCCCTAGAAAGGGGGGAACATGGTTTATAGCTATGACTTTCATGGCTGAAAGAGGATTGTGTTGTTCTGCAAAGTGACATGGTGAAAACATTTTTTGTTTTTTTATGTATGTGTGTTTTTTTTTAAATTTTGAATGCATTCTGTACTGCTCTGTATTAGCTATCATCAACAGACTTTACGTGACCACTAGAGGTCACTATCTAGTGTTTATGGTTATTGGTAAAGATTGCTGCTAATGCTTTGATACTGTTATCTACCACTCTGTGTTATTTATTCTAGCAGGGTTATTCAGAGAGAGGTGAAAACCAGGAGAATTGGCAGGAGAATGAACAATCTAGACCAAATAGCCGATTTGGAAAGTGAGATAAATGGGAGAATTTCTGGGTTTGCTATTTTGACCTAGAATTTTCACTTCTCCAGTCCTTCTCCTGGTTTTCACCTCTCTCTGAATAACCCTGATAATTATTTAGCTAGTAGTTATCTTTCCTACTTCAACACCATTCTTTCCATCACAGTTTTGTCACCATTACATCACCAGACTCCCCACTTTTACATTGATTCCTATTTTGAAATACCTTCCTCTAATGTTGTCACAGCTTAATCTAATTTTCTTCCTAGCTTTCACAATTCTTTACATTTTTAAGCCCCCCTCCCCACACACATATTTTTATTCATGTTTCCAGGTAGTTATAGCGTGAATGGTGAGTGTATATCATTGCCAGTGCGTTGCCTGATCCTACATGAGTCAGAGCTCTTGGAGGGTAACACATTACCATAAAGTGCTGAATTATGGGGTGTGTGGGTGGTCACTGAAAATTATCTGCAGATACCATATAAATGTCTGAAAATAATGTCTGATCTTCTCATTAGTTTTTGCAGTTAGTGAGTTCCCCACCAGATGGCAGTGCTTGTGCCTTGCAATAGTAAAAGGCCTACTCTGAGCACATACAACAGTAACAATTGTGAATTTTATTTAGAATTAATGGTTTTAACCTTTTTCATAAGATGCGTAGCTTTTGTCAGCATACAAATGTTACATTGTTTTATGTTGTGTTAACATACACATTGAGAGATTGACATTAAATGTATTTGTGTCTTCACAGAAATAAAAACATTTAACTTCAGCCACTCATATTGATGAGCTTTGTTAAGAAAAAAAATAAATATTTCTGGGTTTCTGAATTTTATGTGTTAGCAATTGTTACCGTTCTTTTGCGATTCATACAGTCAAATGTACTTTCAGTTCCTGAAAGAAAATAAGAAAATGGCATATAATAAATCAAATAATACATTTTGTCTACTATAATTTAAATAAACTCGCTAAATCACAGTTTATTGTTCCATAGATCGGTTTAAGCAAGTTACTTACCGTCAGTAGCATGGCAGAAGCCGAACCCGCACAACAACAAAGCCAATATGAGTTTCATTGTCTTCTCTTGATAGTTTGCAAAGTCTGCAAGCGTCTGAAGCAAGTAGTGATAGGTCTGTATGAACATCATCTCAGTGCTGCAGCTTTTATATTGTTAAAAGACAGTTACATCATCAGATCATAAACCTTTTCTGAATCGTATCCAGCACAGACGCCCCTTCAATGTTTATATAAGATATACATAAAACTTTTATATATTACTTTCCTGGCTGACATTTAAAAAAAAGAAAAACCAAGATATACCTGCCAAGTGTTTTGCATCCCGAATTCAAAGTAAAACGTGTGTATGAGGCACGTGCTATGCTACGCTTTCTGAGGGTAACAGAGGAATGAATAAAGATTGGCATTTAATGGAATGAAAAAAAGATGTTGTCATGAGCAAGTTCATTTCAGTCATTCGACGCACTTTGGTGCACTGCAGCAATTTCAGTTTGCCGACCCTGCGGTGAACTCACTATTCACCACAGGGTCTATGAAGTGCACTGAACAAGGAGTTGCTGCAGACAGCTGCCGAACTGACAGCGCACGCCGCCAAAAAGAGCCGTTCAGCTGCCGAAGTCCAGCGACTGACCGCCGAACTAAAGGAAAACAAATGGAACTCTACAATTTTTAAAAAGGTGTTTAAAACAATAAAAATGCATGAAAATGTGTGGAAATAATAATAATAATAAAAAAGGTCCTGTAAAAATATTAAAAAGTTCTGTAACAAAATAAAAAGAAAACACCATAAAAAAAATGGGAATAACAAATTACACCTAAAAATATCCAGAAAAATACTTTAAAAGTTATAAATACTACTTGTGGGTACCAGGGTACCATTGACCTAACCTCCTCATTGCTAAATCTTGCAAAAAAGCAGTGGTGGTTCAATGGGGTTAATATACAATCCCCACTGTTTATGTTGCATTGCAGTTGAATAAATTAGTGAAAGTTTGTCCATTTACTGCTCTGCAGGGTTGTGGCTAGTGTTAGGGTTACTATTAGAGTTACTGCTAGAATTAGGGTCTCTGGTGTGGTTAAAGTTTCTGACCTTCGTGCAACATGGCCGCGTAATTGCTGACTGGTGAAAACTGGTGGGCTTTCATTTATACCCTCCCAGAATTGTGTTTTGTTTCACACGTTGTTATAGGGATAAGCGCAGATGCCACTTTTTTTCTTGTTATGTTTTATACATGTTCCTGGGCTGGATACATCTGGTAGTTGCAGCTGCCCCGGTGGGGTTCATCGCGACACACAGTTTTTTCTTTATTTTGCATATTTAGTTGTATTTACAGTCAGGTCGTCTTTGCCGCTATTCCATTCTGTGGTTTTGTTTTTGATCTCCTGGTGGAATTGTTTTTGGGAGGATATAAATGAAAGCCCACCTGTCTTCCTCATGACAGAGAAGCAGCATGAGCATATGTGGCTTGCTAGAAAACAACCTTTGGTTTCATTTGTAGGACTCACCTTTACTGGAGGTGCCTTGACACGGCAGGTGAGCTTAAAACTTCAATGGCCAATCAAGTATGGCCAATCAGAGCTTTTATTCAATGACTATCTTCTAGGACCTCCTTTAGTTCCAGTATTCTTTTAAGCCATACGCCTCAATATAAAACATATAGGACTCTATTGCACTCCTCGCGCATCGGTTTTGCGCGCACGCAAATGCGCATTTGCGCGAGGGCAAAACCATTTGCGCAGAACGTCGTATTCGACATTCGCGCAACCGTCTACCACGATTGACCCTGCGCGAACCCAGCGCGAGCACAAGTCCGTGCGCGCATCCTATACTTAACATTGGGCTCTATTGCACTCCTCGCGCATCGGTTTTGCGCACGCAAATGCGCATTTGCGTGAGGACAAAACCATTTGCGCAGAACGTCATATTTCGATGTTCGTGCAAACGATGCGCGCAACCGTCTACCACGATTGACCCTGCGCGAACCCAGCGCAAGCACAAGTCCGTGCGCGCATCCTATACTTAACATTGGGCTCTATTGCACTCCTCGCGCATCGGTTTTGCGCGCACGCAAATGCGCATTTGCGCGAGGGCAAAACCATTTGCGCAGAACGTCGTATTCGACATTCGCGCAAACGATGCACGCAACCGTCTACCACGATTGACCCTGCGCGAACCCAGCGCGAGCACAAGTCCGTGCGCGCATCCTATACTTAACATTGGGCTCTATTGCACTCCTCGCGCATCGGTTTTGCGCGCACGCAAATGCGCATTTGCGCGAGGGCAAAACCATTTGCGCAGAACGTCGTATTCGACATTCGCGCAAACGATGCGCGCAACCGTCTACCACGATTGACCCTGCGCGAACCCAGCGCGAGCACAAGTCCGTGCGCGCATCCTATACTTAACATTGGGCTCTATTGCACTCCTCGCGCATCGGTTTTGCGCATGCAAATGCGCATTTGCGTGAGGACAAAACCATTTGCGCAGAACGTCATATTTCGATGTTCGTGCAAACGATGTACGCAACCGTCTACCACGATTGACCCTGCGCGAACCCAGCGCAAGCACAAGTCCGTGCGCGCATCCTATACTTAACATTGGGCTCTATTGCACTCCTCGCGCATCGGTTTTGCGCGCACGCAAATGCGCATTTGCGTGAGGACAAAACCATTTGCGAAGAATGTCGTATTTCGTTGTTCGCGCAAACGATGCGCGTAATCATCTACCGAGATTGACCCTGCGCGAACCCAGCCCGAGCGCAAGTCCGTGCGCGCATCCTATACTTAACATTGACAGCGCAAATGCGCTCGTGCACTGGTACGCGGATGGTATTACAATCTTTGCGCAACGAAAATTTGCGCGCATTTTCATAACTTCTTTGCAAAGCAGGTGGTAACTGTAAATTTGATCGTCCTGGCCGAAACGAAATACACCAGCACAATAAAAAAATACAGCACAGTACAGTTACACATTCTACACATACCCAAACATTAAAATTTATAAATTGTGTCATTGTTAATTTTTTCTTTTTTTGGCTGGTGGTTGTTAATTATTTTTTTCTCCTTTTTTTTGTTTGTAAATATTTTATTGGAAATGGGTGATTGATGTTGGCTGAATCCCGTGACAAATCCCGTGACAAAACAGTCTGCCCACTGACTCCTGCACGCAGCGTTCATTTGTGAACAGCTTTGTGCGTCGGATTTGCACACAAAAAATCTTGAAGGAAGAAAAAAATGCGCTCGGATCGGAATACCACTATAATTTTCGCACAATATCATTTTTCGTGTGCAAAAAACGCAGAGAATGTATGTAATAGGGCCCATAGAATATGTGCAGGCTCTCTACCAGGATTTAAAAGGTAAATAATGGTCACTTACTCACATTTCTTGGTTCCCTTGAAAAAGAGGCACCGAAATGCTGGCGGCCAGTGAATCAAGGGAGAACTGGATCTCTCATCACTCCCTAGTGTCCCTCAGGAAGCACCTGGATTGTAGGTCTTCCAGGTAAGGACTGGAGCAGTATTAGTTAATAAACAAGTAATTGATTATTATAACAATATACCACATATGCATTTCACCGTAAAAGCTTCCACAGTGGGTATAATGTAAATACGAAAAAGCAATTCCTTAAAATAGCAATAGAAAGGGGGGGGGGAGATCCTGAGGATGAGCAACAGCACTCGTGGCCTGCTCTACGGTGGGGCCCGCTCAGGTCTCAGAAGGATTTAGCTTGATTGTGCCATTACAGGGATGAATGCTCCATATGCAAATCAGTCTGCTCTCACCCAGAAAGGGTGGCCAGCATTGACTGCCAAGGACGTCATCCCTGCACGAGAGGTGCAGCAACCCCCCCCCCCCCGATCGTTTCAGCCTTGTTAGGCCTCATCAGGAGGGCATAACTGACACCCCTCTAGGCACATCAAGCAAGGGGGCCACGTCTGGATAACCCTGTATACTTATAGTGAGAGAAAGGAGGGTTGTGAGGATCCTGAGGATGAGCAACAGCACTCGTGGCCTGCTCTACAGTGGGGGCCCGCTCAGGTCTCACAAGGTTTTAGCTTGCTTGTGCCATTACAAGGATGAATGCTCCATATGCAAATCAGTCTGCTCTCACCCAAAGAGGGTGGCCAGCATTGACTGCCAAGAATGTCATCCCAGCACGAGATGTGTAGCAAACCCTGACAATCGTTTCGGCCTTGTTAGGCCTTGTCAGGAGGGTAGAGCTGACACCCCTCTAGGCACATCAAGCAAGGGGTCCACGTCTGGATGACCCTGTATACTTATAGTGAGAGAAAGGGGGGGGTGAGGATCCTGAGGATGAGCAATAGCAATGCAGTTCCTTTAAATAGTCATGTCCTAATGAAAGAGCTCCACTTTTAGTATATTGTGGAGTTTTCCAAGATGGCTGCCAGTCACATGACTGTGCTTGTGTATGATGTCATTATCCAAGATGTTGGATCCCATTACATTCTCCACATGCAGGCATTCATTTCTTGTGCAGGCCTCCTCAACCAAAATGGCTGCTCACATACACTATATTGCCAAACGTATTCGATCACCCATCCAAATCAGGAGCTGGGCAGGTGAGCGAATACTTTTGGCAATATAGTGTATCTATCAATTCCTTGTCATAAAAGGTGAGAAGTACAATAAAAACACACATCTTATAAAACCCAGTAAGGTTATTACCATTGCAAAGGTTAAATTCACAGCTTATATAGGTAGCCATAGGCTGACAGAACAAAGAGTTTACAGTTCCTGTTGTATATAAAATCCTAGTTCAAGGGTAATGTTAATTAAAATGGGGTGCTATCCCCTGGTGGTAAAGAGTGTACTATAGAAATATGAAAGCATTTTAATAAGGGATCTCAGTAAAGTGTATAATAAATCACAACAGTAATGAAGAAGACATATTTTAATAAAGTCTATGGATGAGATCTACTTACAAAAAGAGTCCTTTATGAAAGGTGGTGGTGATCCTGAGTAATGCTTAGGGAATTCAAGGAGGGTGTGACATTGCTGGTCCAAGGTGAAAGAATTTTTTTTTTATATATTTATGAACTAGGTTCTTTAATGGCGGGCAGTAGAGGGAAGAACCTAGAGTACTAGGTGGAGGGTTCTAATATACTGGGCAGTAAGGGAAACTATATAAATAATGCAAGTGGAGGGAATGTGACATAAATATAGCCTATAAATAAAATGGAACTTATGGGTAATAAATTACTAGGTAAGATGTAGGGAAGAGGGGGGGTCCAATCGAGTAAGACTGTATAAAAAAAAATAAGTGTTTTTTTTCCCTCCTTCTTCCACACTGCCATTTTGCTCTAAGAACATTGTTTTATTCTGCACATTGTCATTTTGCAAATGAGTATTGCCGCTAGTGGACCACTGGGTGGCACCAGAGATACACTATATCTGTGTTTTAAAACCTCTAATTGTGTTTTGTTTCATAAGGTGTTATAGGGATAAGCGTAGGTGATACTTTTTTTCTTGTTATGTTTTATGCATTTTACTGGGCTGGATACATCTGGTAGTTGCAGACGCCCTGGTGGGGATCAGACGTGACACCGTTTTTTTCTGTATTATGCATATTTTGGAATATTTGAATATATCAACATCAATGCGGACCCTGGCGCCTCTTCAAGCTCAATACCCATTTAGATGGCGCCTCGACAAGATGAAATATTTGGTGTTTGGTTGTCACCCACTCCTGGCAAACTATTTCAACTCAACTTTCTGGCCATGCTCCATAACTTTCAGACAGATTTTTCCCAGTGGATTAGCAAGCACCTTTCATGGATGGGTAGGGTTAGTGTCTTAAAAATGAATATTCGATTGGTCGGCACACCACACAGATAAGAGATGGGTGGACCTTGAACAAGCAATGGTGAACAAACCGTTCCATGGCTCCCTCCTAGTGGTCTTTGTCGTGAGACAGGGTTGGTGAGACAGGGTCGAATTCTGTGCCAAGCCGATACAGTGGCAGCAGTGCTGCCACTGCATCGGCTTGGCACAGAATTCAATTGCAATATGCTTTATCCACCATGATTTCCCCCTATTGCACTAGAACACAACCCAGGTTTGTCGGGAGATGTACGTAGGAGCTTGGTGGAACGCCGTTCTGGGGGATCTTGCTTACGGGTACTGCATCTTCCCCACAATGGAAGAGGACTGGAGGATATGCCTGTGGAGAACCTAAGCCCTGTCACTGTGCTTGAGCACTTTAATTACCATCAAATTAAATCCTACCTTTCTTCCCTTCGCAGTGGTTTCAGTTTCAACAGGGAACTTACCACTTTTGAAAAGTTTTGTCATGGGTTTGGAGATCTCCTGTGGGGTGTCTACCCTGTATCATCTTTTTGCAATCTTCGCATCTTGACACGAACATGTTCTGCGATAGATTGGGAAAGAGATCTTACTCTCAACTTCTCAGACAATCAATGGACCAAGGTGTTCATATTGATGCATAAGGGATCTAGATCCACAAGCGTGCAGGAAACTAAACCAACTTTCAAATGTACCAAATCAATATTTAAATGAATTTTTGATTAGGATGTCTGAAATGAGCTGATTTTTTTCGAACCTGCACATGTCTAGTATGTGGTATGTCATTAAGGAGTTATACAGGTCATGGTGGTAGCGAAATCAGGGGGAGATGTATAACAAATCTCTGATCCCAACATGCAGTTCAGTTTGTGACGTGAACTGCCGGTATTTAGAGAAGCCGGTAAATAGCTAACTATTAGATGAACACATACAGGGTAATTCAAAGAGATCCGAATTGCTTTAGAAAGGTAACCGAATGTTCTTTTATTATCTAACTTATACTCCTTTATTGTTTTAATGCTTTGCTGAGTGTTTCTATGTAGAGGATATGCTTTTGAAATAAAACATTTTCGTTTAATAAAAAAATATGTGCTAACATATTACTAATAGGGGTAGCGTCAGGAATGTAATAGGACGGCATGCGTTATACACACTTATCCTGGTGCTCACTCCCGTGAGATTGCGCAACTCCGTGGTTAATCACGGAGATAGTCTAGGAACACACTCCAGCATGGCATGAGAGGTGAGCATGGGATTTAAGGTGGGGTTACATACAGGGTTATCCAAAGAGATCCGAATTGCTTGAGAAAGGTAACCGAATGCTGAAAATCAGCGTTCGGTTCCCTTTCTTGGCCATTCGGCTATCCAGAGAGCAGGCAATTCGCCAAATCCTGGCAAATTGCCCGAACATATGGTGCCTGTTCGGTGCCTGTTCGAGGGCAGTGAAATCCCCATGAAAAAGCACTGCTTCGGCTATTCAGAGAACACAAACCAGCAGTGAAAGGTTCCCGAAATGCCCTGCCATTCGGTGGTTTAATTCGGCAAGTTTATTCAGGAGAATGCCATAGCCTTCAATGATAAAAATATTCCCGTTTTAATTTAATATCTAATAAACCGTTCATTATAAAATTCTGCAGTAAAGAGTCTCTTTATTTATAGGTTTTTTAGGATTTTTGAAGCATTTTTCTGATTTTTTTTAAGTTTACTTATTTTTTCTGTAACAGCCCTTTTTATTATCATTCCCTGGACCTCATAAGTAAATTTCAGACATTTTCGCTCAGTAGTTTTTTTGCAAACAACGTTTCACTTTTCAAACATTTGAGCAAACTGTTTTTCTAATTTATTCACTGCGGTGTCTCTGCGGTGTCGGCTTTTTCCGGCGGCTGCGTTGCGTGTGATCGGCTCCTGCTCGGGTTTTTCCGTGGTTTTCGGCAGGTTAATCCAGATTTTTTGTGGGTTTTCGGCGTGCATTCGCTGGGTTTTGTGGTTTGTTTTCGTCGGGTTTGCGGTAGCTTTTCCCTGCAATTCGGGGCCCTGTGGTGTTTGCTGAATACACTGCAGGGTCACCGAAATGGGATCGGCAAAAGGAACCGAACTGAAGAGAACGAAAAGTCACCGAAAGTGCGGTGACTTTTCAAATCTCTTTGAATTACCTTGATAGAAAGCACAGACACAGAAAAAGCCAATGACATAGACCAAAGTGGATTGTCATATACACTGAATGGCCAGATTATTATCACTAGGGATGAGCTGTTCGGTTCGATCAGTTCGGAGTTTGATTCGAACATCGGCAGTTCGAAAGTTCGCGAACTTCGAACGTTTTGGTTTTGGCGTGTTCGGCTCGAAGTTCTAAAAAAAAAAATTGAAAAAAAGTATAAAAAATGCTTAAAAAAATACTAAAAAAATCTAGAAATAAAGAGACTCTTTACTGGTGAATATTATAAGTAACGTTTTTTTAGATATTGAATTAAAAACTAATGTCTAGGTGCAAAGATTCTCACCTCTAAATGACCTGTGCTCTCAAATGGCGTAAACAACAGGTGTTTAATTAGTGTTTGGAAATAACACGTGCTTCTAATTAGTCCGGTCTCATGAATTTGATATATTGTATGCAGACTGGGGAGTGCTAGGTGTCGTGTGTGGGTCTGTGATGGCGATGTTTCCATACATCCTACAAATCCGCCACTTCACGGGCAGGTTATGGGGACCTCCTAGGCACGATATCTGAAGGAATTTTTTGTTTTTATTTTTAACCCTTATTTTATGGAAAACTCACTGTTCCTTTAACCCTTTCACTGCTGAGGCATTTCACCGCTGTGTGCTGAGCTAATTGTTACCGCTTTCGCTTATCATGTTTAAACGCAATTTGAAGCCACATTTTATTATAAGACCCAGACATATTATATATCGTTCTTTCCGGCAGACTCGGCAAATTCCTAATATATCATTTTTATATGTATACGTCATGTTCTGCCTGTATATTATGACAAAAAATGCAATAAAACTTGAATTTTTAATCATCTGCAGCGTGTAAAGTGTTTTTTTTCACCTTTTATCACATGAACATTTGTGGTTATATTTTCTATGGGGTGCGCTTGTACAAAAATTAGAAATGGGACTTATTAAATTTTTTGGGGGGAATTATGTGATTTTTAGCAACCTCACACCATAGAAAAAAATCATTAGTGTAGCATCATTGTTCACATTATAATTGAAATGTGAACAACATTGCTGCATTATTAAAAATAACACACAAAAAAATACATGTTTTTTTTTATTATTTTTATTTTTTTACTTTATACCTGGTCATGTTGGGTATCATTCGAAAGGCCAAGCTCAAGCCTTTCGATTGACACCCCAAAGGAACCCCCATCTCCAAAAGGGGATTCCGGGCAGCTAGGGGTTCCCCGGCTATCTGACGTCATCACGCTATGCGTGAGGACGTCAGGCAGTGAGGGGGGACCCGGGGGTGGAGCTGTCATCCAGGATGGCGGCCCCTACCGGAGCTAGGCTAGGCGGAAGTGCGACCCAGTGCCTAAGGGGTTAAAGCCAGGCACCGCTTAAAAGGGCAGACTCTCCCTTATTTTTGTGGGACCTCCCGATCGGGAGGGATCCGAACGGATCCCCCCCTTCCTTCCAAGCGATCTCCCGGTCGATGCTTCCAAGCGATCATTGCCAGGGGGTCGCCTGGAAATGACGTCATCGCGCATGACGCGATGGCGTCATTTACGCCGGGAGGAGCTAGACTTCAGCGTCTGAGGACGCTGAAGTCAGAACGCCGTGGAAACCCAGACAGAGAGGTGAGTATCTCCGCCGGGAGTCCCGCAAAGCTGATGACGTGTGGGACACGTCCTCCTCAGCATACAGTGGGAGTAACTGGTCACTCCCCGTGACCAGAAGCAGTGGATCGAACCACCCTTTGCGCTGTGGGATGAGAGGCAAGTATGTGATTTTTGGGGGGGGTTCTAGCTGATGCTGACTGATTCTGCAGAAGCGGCATCAGTTAGCACCAGCGTCTAGCTGTGGGTAACTTTTGTAGCTATGGCGGGATGGTAATTAGCGTTAGGACTTTGTAATCCTAACGCTATTTCCTCTTTGCGCTCCCCATGTTAAGTATAGGGAGCGCAAAGTACAGTAACCTCGTGCTGAAAAGCACAATCTTCTGGATTTTTTAACCTGTTACCGTTCGGATTGTAATATGAGGGTCCTGTGCTAGGATGTGATATGGGCAGCATGCAGTAACCAGTAACCTCATTTAGCCTAGCACCAACGCTCACATGTGTGAGTGCTAGCGTTAAGGAGGTGATTGGGCCCTACATATATAGTGCACACACAGTACATGTACAAATACAGTACACACAGAATACATTCACTTATAGCAAAAGAACATTTAGCATAATATACACCTCCCCAGAATAATATACACAGCACTGAGCCCCCAGACTATTTTCCCCAGTTCACATGGATATTATTGATCCCAGCTCATATGGGTATATATTGCCCCAGTTCACATGGATATGGCCCAGCTCATGGATATGCCCCCCAGCTCTCATGGATATTGCCCCAGCTCTCATGGATAATGCCCCCAGCTCTCATGGATATTGCCCCAGCTCTCAAGGATAATGCCCCCAGGTCTCATGGATAATGCCCCAGGTCTCATGGATATTGCCCCCAGGTTTCATGGATATTGCCCCCAGGTCTCATGGATAGTGCCCCCAGGTCTCATGGATATTGCCCCCAGGTTTCATGGATAGTGCCCCCAGGTCTCATGGATAGTGCCTCCAGGTGTCATGGATAGTGCCCCCAGGTGTCATGGATAGTGACCCCAGGTCTCATGGATAATGCTCCCAGGTCTCAAGGATAGTGCCCCCAGGTCTCATGGATAGTGCCCCCAGGTCTAATGGATAGTGCCCCAGCTCACCTCTCAAGCCGCCGCACTTTGCCGGCGGCCGCGTGCTTCCTACTAGTACGGCCGCTAACAGGAAGTGCAGACGCTCGCCTGGGATCGATGAAACAGCCTGCCGCGATCTAGCAACTGGCTGTTAGATCCCAGGCGAGCGGCTGCATTTCCTGTCAGCGGTCGTTCTAGTAGGAAGCACGCGGCCACCGGCAATCGTTTCGGGCTCGGGCCACAGCTTCACAGCTGTGAAGGGGCGCAGCCATGGCTCGAGTCCTGCGGGAACGCTGCGAGAACGCAGGCTCCTGCAACATGCGTTCCTGCAGGTCTCGAGCCATGGCTGTGCCCCTTCACAGCTGTGCCCGAGGCACGTGCCTCATGTGCCTCACTCGCCTATGGCCCTGGTTTAAAGACTGGACTGTCAGCCGAAAATCTGTCAGCCGAAAAACATGCGAATTGTGACCATCAGCGACTAGTCAATGATAGGGCAGAACGGAGAGTGGCAAGACTGGTACAAGACAACAGAAGGGCAACAGTGCATCAAATTACTGCAGATCTTAATCAGGGATCCTCTCAATTGATCTCTGAACGCACTGTTCACCGTGCACTGCATCGTATGGGATATGGAAACCCAAGGCCTGTTCGAACACCTTTGCTGTCTGCAGTTAACAAGATAAAATGTCTCCAATTCGCATAGGAACACGATTGGACAGTCGAGCATTGGAAAAAAGTCATGTGGTTCGATGAATCACGTTTCCAGTTGCTTCATGCAAATGGCAGTGTGAGAATTTGGTGGAAACAGCATGAAAGCATGCACCCCACATGCATGAGTACAACCCTTCAAGCTGGTGGGGGCAGTGTTATGGTTTGGGGCCCTTAAATTCATGTGGAACAGCATCTGAATAGCACAACATACCAAAGCATCGTTGCTGATCAAGTTCATCCTAGCATGTTGATGACGTGTCCCAATGGAGATGGCTTCTTCCAACAAGACAATGCGCCATGCCACGGTGCTCGTATTGTGCAGGAATGGTTTCAAGAACATGAGGGAGAATTTACCTTGCTTAGGTGGCCCTCACAATCACCAGATCTCAATCCAATTGAGCATTTGTGGGACGAAGTTGAAAGAGCCATCAGGCAGCTGGTTCCACAACCAACAAATCTCACAGAACTGGACAGTGCTATTTATCAGGCATGGTGTCAGATTCCTCGCATCACCTTTCAACATCTCTTGGAGTCAATGCCAAGAAGAATCGCCACAGTTTTGAAGGCAAAGCGTGGCCCAACAAGTACTGATGGGGTGGTCATTATAATCTGGCAACTCAGTGTACATCAAGGGTCGGTAGCAATAATATACAGTAGGGGTTAAAGGTCAAAGAATAGTCAGGAACGAAGTCAAGATCGATACATGGGGGTAATATTATATAGCAGGAACAAGAATGCATTATGTGGCAATATAAACCATGACAGTGCACCTTGGCAAAGGGAATACTAGCATTTAAACTTGTTGGGTGTTTCCTACTGGCTCGCATCATAAAACTGCCCCCTTGCCAACTTCATCATTCACTGATGCCCGCGAGAGCCAGCAACATAAACACGCCTCCAGTGTATAGAGAAGGAGGCGCTGCGGGCTGCCGGAGGGGCCAGGAAACCCAATCATCACACGAGGAATCCATGGAAATATGTTTCCATATGTATCCCATGGGTGAAGAAACAGATGTAACCAGTGCTTTTGTTTTGTTTGTTTTTTTAGAAAAAAAGCTGACAGTACTCACCAAGAAGCGTCATAAAGCGCCAGGCAGCAAGCAGCCATTGAAAAAAATGGCATATGCTCACATGCAGCAAATGAATAAAGGGTGCACTCCAGTGTGCAGCCAATGAATAGAGCCAGAGCTTGGCCACAACATTGTGTTGCCGGGGTCCAAGGATGAAATGCTGCTGTCCCCCTCAAACTATGCCTACTAAAACCTGCCCATGCTTATCACAGAGATCCACAGCAATAAAACTCACAATAATGTGCATTGTGTATGAGCATATCACATAGCTCCACCGTGCAGCATCATTGCTCACTTTATAATTGAAAAGTGAACAATAGTGATGCATTAGAAGAAAAATATATAAATATTTTTTAAATTTTTACAGAAAACCTGGTCATGCTCTCACCTTTCCAGTGGTACCTCACATGTTCTTCTAGTTTTTATCATTCTAGTGATACCGAGGTGTCTCCTCCATAGGAAATTCCCTACCTATCGGGCGAAGCCCTGTTTCTGGCATAATAGTGGCCATTCGCAATGATGTCGGTGGGTGGGGGAGAGGTTCCAGAGATAGTATTGACTTCCAACATCCCTGTGGGAGTAGTCCATGATCAGCGCTGAGCCTTGGAATTTTGACATCGAGCTGGAGGTGCCGGTTTGAGTACCGGTGCAATAAAAGCCTTGAGTGTAATGCTACTTGCTTTACCACAGGTGGGAATCACAAGCATAGTCAGTTATTACCAGGGCCTCAAAGCTGGTATTCTTTATTGAATATTGGTTCAAGGAAATAGTGAGCTACTAGGGCACAGCATGTTCTTCTCATGCTTATCTGTTGTTAATGACTTCTATACAAATTAAAGGTGCCTCAGACTTACAGTAAAGAACCATTAATGCTGAGCCGCTGGCAAAGTTGGCGATTAAGTTGGAATAGGGGTTTAGCCATTATTTATAAAGGCCTCAGTTCTTAATTTAAGAATTAGGCTGATATAGAGATTTAAATTTGCAGAATTCTGTTAAATAAATTTTCTGCCAAATCATAGTATTTTATGTTGTTTATAGCAAAATGTGTTACATTTAAAATAAGCAAATATTATATACTAAGGTTTTCTTCATTTACCGTATGCAACTGTTTAATGCCACTGTCGTCATTGTTTATAATTTGAAGCATCTAAATATCTGTTCAGAAGAAAATGTTCTTACTCATTCTGAATCCTGTAGCTTTGAACCCTTTCCAAAATGTGAACACCCTCTTGCTTTAAAAAACACAATCACTTAGGTCAATATACGGTAAAGGTTACAGTAATTATTTTTTTTAATAAAATGAGCTGTATACTAAAGTCAAAAGAACATCCAATATTGGCTCTTACTTTTATTAGTAAGGTGACATTTCATTGTTTTATTTTTTAAACAAAGCCTTACAGAATACAGTCTGTCCAGTAGGTAGTCTCTTTCCTTATTTTCTATCTATAAGGAATTAATTATGCTTCGTCAGCAGACTTTGAACCATGAACTAGCTGAACATCAGCTAGTCACTCGTATCTTACTGGTTCACTGTATTTGGTGAGAAAATCTGCTGCTATGTTCAGTGTTGCAGAGGGGAGGGAAATGTGATTTTATGACAGATAGAGAATGAAGCAGAAAACAACTAAAGTGTTTATTCAGTGCGCTTCAGCGATTTCTGTTGGCTGACCCTGCGGTGAATTCGGTATTCAATGCAGGGTCCCTGAAGTGTACCAAACGGGATCCGTCAAATGCCACCGAAGATAACCACCGAACTGACCGCTGAACGCCACTGAAAATAACCAACGATCTGCCAAACGCCGCACAATGCCAAAAAAGCCGATCAGCTGGTAATATTTGTTTTCCCAACCAGAAAGCATTTGCCAGTGAAATGATTGTTTAATCCCTTTACTACAAAGTGGTTTTCAACAACAGCCTGGCAGGAACCAATTGTTTTATGTAAAAACTCTTTATATTAGCCGACCACACACATGCACAACCAGGGCAGCCATCATGGGGTTGCAGGGGTTACCGAAGTCAAGATCGATACATGGGGGTAATATTATATAGCAGGAACAAGAATGCATTATGTGGCAATATAAACCATGACAGTGCACCTTGGCAAAGGGAATCCTGGCATTTAAACTTGATGGGTGTTTCCTACTGGCTCGCATCATAAAACTGCCCCCTTGCCAACTTCATCATTCCCTGATGCCCACGAGAGCCAGCAACATAAACACGCCTCCAGTGTATAGAGAAGGAGGTGCTGCGGGCTGCCGGAGGGGCCAGGAAACCCAATCATCACACGAGGAATCCATGGAAATATGTTTCCATATGTATCCCATGGGTGAAGAAACAGATGTAACCAGTGCTTTTGTTTTGTTTGTTTTTTTAGAAAAAAAGCTGACAGTACTCACCAAGAAGCGTCATAAAGCGCCAGGCAGCGAGCAGCCATTGAAAAAAAATGGCATATGCTCACATGCAGCAAATGAATAAAGGGTGCACTCCAGTGTGCAGCCAATGAATAGAGCCAGAGCTGGGCCACAACATTGTGTTGCCGGGGTCCAAGGATGAAATGCTGCTGTCCCCCTCAAACTATGCCTACTAAAACCTGCCCATGCTTATCACAGAGATCCACAGCAATAAAACTCACAATAATGTGCATTGTGTATGAGCATATCACATAGCTCCACCGTGCAGCATCATTGCTCACTTTATAATTGAAAAGTGAACAATAGTGATTAGGGATAGACCGATATATCAGTTTAGCCGATTTTCGGCGCCGATATTCAGAAAATTACTGATATCGGTATCGGCATTTTATTTGCCGATATTGCCGATATTTGGACAAGTTTGCTCACTGCAGCTGTGACACGCAAGATCCCACAAAACTGTGTGAATCTGGGGCTTCTCCCACATCAGGCTGTAAGCCCTCACTGCAGAATGACTCCTGCTCACTGACCGTATTGTGCATGAGCGTGATGGCAACAGAAATGGAGTTTCCATCCCATCTGGCAGGGAATTCCCTATACAGGAGATGCAGGGTCTATTTCCTACTGCAGGGTCCAGCAACCTGGGACCTCCAGATGTTTTGGAACTGGATTTCCCATGAGGCTCCAAGAACCTAATGAGAAGATGAGCATCATAGCAGATGTAATTCCAAAACGTGGGGCAATATTACAAGTGACTGCTTAACCAGAGCTGTAATATAACTTTGTAATATAACCCTTGGAGGGCCAAGGTTGCTGAACCCCTTATATACAGGGTCATATGAGGGATCTTTAACCCTTTTGCTGCTGAGGCTTTTCCCGCCCCTGTGCTGAGGTCATTTTTTACCGGTTTTGCTCATCATGTTTAAACGTGTTTTGAAGGCTTATTTTAGTATATGACCCAGACATATTATATATCGTTCTTTCCGTCAGACTCGGCAGATTCATAATATGTCATTATTATATGTATACGTCATGACCTGTCTGTATATTATAACAAAAAATGCAATAAAATATGATTTTTCAATAATTTACAATGTGTAAAGAGTTTTTCTTCACATTTTAACATGCGAGCAATTGCGGTTATATTTTGTATGGGGTGCGCTTGTTAAAAAAAATTAGAGATGGGGTCTCGTTACATTTTTTTTTGGGGAAAATTACGGGATTTTTAACAAACGCACCGCATACAAAAATCGTTAGTGCAGCATCATTCTTCACATTATAATTGAAATGGGAACAATATTGCTGCATTAACAAACCAAAAAAAAGAGAATTTTTTTTTTTTTTATAATTTTTTTAAAATATTTTTTTTATTTTTAATTTTTATTTTTTTTTACTAATTTTTTTCACATTCGTGTTTGGTATCGTTGGACCGGCCATGCTCTGGCCGATCCAACAGTACCAAACTTTAACCCCTAGCTGCCACGGATCGGGAGATAGGGGGTTCCAATGAACCCCCTATCTATCTCCACCATTGGTGGCAGCTAGGGGTTAACTCCAGGACTGGCGTCATCGTGCTATGCACGATGACGCCAGTCCTCAGGGGAAGTTCCCAGAGGCTTGGCCGACATCCAAGATGTCGACCAGCTCCGGGAAAGGATCACGAACCGGCGCTTTTCAGCGCCGATTCGTGATCCGGCTCCCCAGGGGTTAATGCCAGGTACCAATTGGAAGGGCAGGCTGTGCCCTTCCAAACGGTGCCTGGGTTAACCCCCGCAACGCCGCCGATCGGGAGGGAGAGAGGTCCGAAGGACCTCCCCCCCTCCCTTTCAGGCGCCTCCTCCGCACATGCGGGGGGGGGGGGCGCCTGAATTAGGTGTCATCGCGCCGCCGCGATGACACCTAATTACTCCGGCGGCGGTTCCGGATGCTGGGCTGACATCGAGGATGTCAGCCCGCACCGGGGGGGCGCCAGCGATCGGCTGGAACCCGGCCGAACGCTGGCCCCAAAGAGAGGACGCGCTCAGAGTGTCCACCGCATGGAACGTGACATGCGGTTGGACGTGCTGAGCGCGTCCTTAGCAGCGAAGGGGTTAAGAAAGCCAAAGACACGGTCTGATTGTTTGTAAAAAATAAAAGATTAAATAAAATAAAAATTCTTATTAAATTGAACAAAATGAAGTGGACGTGGTGCAATGTTTACATGTTAAACACATTGGGCTATATACAATCTTTGCGCAAAAACGCTCACGCAAAGCGTGAAGTTTAGCGCCAAGCGTTAAACGTTTGCGTGCGCAAATCACCGCTGGAATTACAATCCTCGCGCATTTTGGATCCGATCAATAACGCGCGTAAACTGGATGCGCCCAAATGCTCGCACAGTACCGTTGCGCGCAGAAATCAGTGTGCTTACTGTCATTTTTTTTTCACGCAATTCAGCCAATCAGAATTAAGAACCACAGCCACAAGTCAATCTGAGCATATATGCTGCATCAATAATACATACATGCACAACTTCTCCATTTTATTGGTTTGGGTATGTGTAAAATGTGTAACTATACTTTGCTGCATAGAAAAAACGAGAACAAGAGAATGTGGCTATTTTTATCTTGCCAGAATGGCTAATAGAACTGATGCCACTAATAGCTGGTAGTCAGTAAAATACCGTAATTAGTACTATAATAATAAATAAGCTTTATTAATAAACAAATTCAACACATATAACCATGAAATGTGTACAATACGTGTAATTGTGCTAATGACAACCTAACGATCTATGTATAATCGCGTGACTGACTAACAACTGTACCCTGTAGATCCTATGTATTAATTAGCATATCCAGTAAGAATTAAGTAGTATGGACTAGCGGAGTTGACCCTTATTGCAATGAATCGAACATATAGTTCACCACTCTGACTTACTGCATCATTATCATGCTATAACAGGTGCATATAGCTAGATAAATATATAGGCAGTTAAGTAAATCCCGAAATTATGCCCACTAGTAGTATAACAGTAAGGCATGTGTATATTACATGGAGGGATGACGTAATATGTAGTAACCAGGAGTGAATACTCGATTGTAAGGGAATAGTTTATACATAAACACTCTATTAGGGATATCTGAATAGCCAGTAATGCTGCTTTAAATAGCGTTGATCCTGGCTATATTCAGTATAAGCCGTTCAACAAACCGCATTGGTTACAAATTATGTCCCCCAAAATGTATGTCCTACGTTGTTAGTTCACAATTTGTTCCCAAAATAGTCGGTGTTCAAATATTAAGCTCACTGGTTTAACACATTATTGAGCAGCAGTCACTTTGAAGTTATTCGAATTTTTGGGACACGCTGTGAATAGCTGGCTTATTGCCAAACCACAAGGCTAAGGTTCTTATCAAAGATTTACCACAATTGTGTGGACCCCATAAATAAGGTTGTCCCTAAAGGATAGGGGACTTCAGATAGTGCTTGAAGTGCCTCCTAAATGTATGCACATCACATTTGTAGCCCAAAGCGTACAATCTTAGGAAATATTAGGGTTAATTCCCTGTTTACACGTATAGCAATGTCGGCAGTAATCGTATTGATTGAAAACGCATGAGGCCCATTTGGGACAAAAAGGGGAGATCTGTTCGCCAACCCACAATATTATAAAGTAATAGGGTTTAGAAACAATCGTGTTTGCACAATGGGATATCGATCGAAGTACACCGATTTGCAGTTGGCAATCTAATCGGTTGCCTCTAGGTAGGTACACACTGCATAAGAGGGACCAAATCTGCTATTGTTAGGACACCAAACAGAGGAGGGAAAAGTTGATCACAAATTAGACAATTAGCCACACAATACAGTTGCTCCCAAGAATAAGGGGCATCCATAAACGATTGACGATAAACTAAATTGCCCTTTAGATTATTACATATAACAAGTGATGTGTCTATCATTAGGGTAAATTAGAATCGATTCACTTATTTCACATATTGCTAGTAGTCAGCATACTTGTTAAAGATATACAGGTTAGAACTCTTCGAGAAGCACGATAGCTGTGTGCTAACTCATGGAGTGCAAATACTTGTAAGAATTATGACAATTGTAATTCCACAAATTTGTGTTAATCATCGACCAGAAGATAACAGCAGATTAGCAGTTGGCGATTTCCTTAATTACCCCTAAATAGGTATACGTTAATTTGTAAAGCCCTAAATATCCATAGTTTGAGCCCCGAGTACCAGGGGATTCGGCAAATTAGCCGGTGGATACCGCTAATGACAACTAAAGTTCAGTCCGCACATTAATGGCATATATTCGCCTAACACAAGCTGAAGATAGATAGCCAAAAGGAAGTTTAGCGAGGTCTACACATTCCAGTTAGATGGTTACTAAACTATTTCGCCATAATCATCCACACCAGTGGTCAAATATTAGCAGACAATTGACAAACAATAAGTTGCGGGTATATCCTGTATCTTGCCAATGTATCCCTGGGTATAGCAAATTAAATCATTTCTGTTCTGTCCCTGAATGACATTCGTATATTTACTAATTTAGATTGTAAAAAACATACTGCAGAGTTGCAATCATGCGATCATTAGAGTCGCCAAATTGAAAAAGTGAGAAACAGTGCACCCCGTGCTAAATCATTAAAACCAAAGTATGGCCATAGCCAAAACTCTTGTGACTACGCTAACGCGCGTTTCGCCGCATAACCGGCTTCGTCCAGAGCGTAAGTTCGTCTGGACCTATGAACCCTATTTATAGTATTCCTCCTTAATTATGTTCAGCTCGTTACTGCGCTGTAGAAAATAATTTACATATTCTGGTTTCCGCAACTGTCGTCAGTCATATGACTCTCACCGCCAATGGGCACATACTCATGGTTCAAAAAAGAGTCCATGTAGTTGTATCCAGACATTAAGTGCGTTCCAGCTTGGTTGGAAAATTGATATATCGAAAATTGATTAGTTTAGTCTGGCTTAGGCTAACTGCGGGATTTATTAACTGACAATTGTTGTTTAATGTGGTGATATCAGGCTAAGGAACACATGGTTCAGTAATAAAACGAAATACGAATACCCATCAGTGTTCAACTTAAGAGAAGTTACTATCTTATCCATGCCGCCTTAAAAACACGGTCTATATGTTGTCCAAATAGCGGTGGACGATTTACCTTATTTGTGGCAGGATTTGATGTATATGTAAGGTGAAACTCAGAATGTGTGTTTAGTTGGTATATTTTATAATCGAGCTAAAGGGAGCCAATAGGTCATAGGTATATTTTGTAACCTTTGCTACAAGAGGTAGTGTACAGCATCCTATAGTGCCTAAGGTGACTACAATAGGATGCACTAAAAAATTGGAAAGATATAGTGATAATTAATAATAAGTAATAAATATTAAATGATAAAGAATAAATGTAGAAAAATGATTATTTTTTCTCTCTTTTTTTCTTTTTTCCACCATGTTACAAAAATAAATGAGACAATATACACGTGTGTAAATTTGTATTTATCGTACATAAACTACATATAATTAAGTTATTTTGCTTAAAACTGTAAAGACTGTACTGGGAATTTCTCAGCAAAGGGTAAATGAGTTAAGGAAAACCGAAATTCTGAAAAATTAAAGAATTGCGTCATTAACTAGGAGAAAGAATTCGAAATAAAGTTTAAATGAAAGGAGTGAAGGTGAACCCTTCATTAAGACCTTCTGGTGCCAACGTATGTAGGGTATATGTCCAAAAACATTCCCTACGTCTCAAGTGGAGGTCATAGTTGCCCCCCCTAGGATGATGTTTGACTAATTCTACTCCACAAAATCTTAGGTTGTTGATGTTACCTCTCTGGCACTGTCTAACATGCCTTGCGACAGGTGTATCTATATGCCCGCCAACTGATCTAATGTGTTCCCTAATCCTGTACTTAAAGGGGCGGAAGGTTTTGCCTATATAGACCCCTTATGCCCCTTATGAAAAGCGGGCCCAAAACAGGAGGAGCTTAATTTACCAGCATTTAATAGAATTAAACCTTCATTGTAAGTATAGAAAAAACGAGAACAAGAGAATGTGGCTATTTTTATCTTGCCAGAATGGCTAATAGAACTGATGCCACTAATAGCTGGTAGTCAGTAAAATACCGTAATTAGTACTATAATAATAAATAAGCTTTATTAATAAACACCCTACGGACAATATTTAAGATTAAAGCGAATATGCTCATCTGAAATTGAATATGAAAAACAGGCAAAAACCCTCCAAAAAAACTTTAAAGAGAAAGGGTATCCAAATAGAGTTCTCAAGCAGGCATACCAGAAGGCAAAATACCACTCGAGAGATACTCTTTTACAAGATCTATCTAAAACAAATTCTAATCAGATACGGTGCATTGGTAATTATGATACAGGGAACAACCTAGTCAAAGATATTATGGATAGATACTGGCCGCTGCTCACTTTGGATCCACATTTAAAAGAATTAATAGGCCCTCATGCGACTATTACAAATAGAAGATGCAGAAACCTGAAAGATATGCTTGTCCATAGCCACTATGAAAAAACAACATCCTTAACAACTAGGTGGCTATGTAACAATCTAAAAGGAACTTACAGTTGTGGGAGATGTAAAAGTTGTCCTAATATTTTAAAAGATTCTAAAGTGATTCAGGACACGAGACACGAGAAATCCTTCGTGATTCAGAGCTTCTTCAACTGCAATACATCAGGCCTAGTGTATATGATCATATGCGGATGCGGGAAAAAATATATAGGCAAAACCTTCCGCCCCTTTAAGTACAGGATTAGGGAACACATTAGATCAGTTGGCGGGCATATAGATACACCTGTCGCAAGGCATGTTAGACAGTGCCAGAGAGGTAACATCAACAACCTAAGATTTTGTGGAGTAGAATTAGTCAAACATCATCCTAGGGGGGGCAACTATGACCTCCACTTGAGACGTAGGGAATGTTTTTGGACATATACCCTACATACGTTGGCACCAGAAGGTCTTAATGAAGGGTTCACCTTCACTCCTTTCATTTAAACTTTATTTCGAATTCTTTCTCCTAGTTAATGACGCAATTCTTTAATTTTTCAGAATTTCGGTTTTCCTTAACTCATTTACCCTTTGCTGAGAAATTCCCAGTACAGTCTTTACAGTTTTAAGCAAAATAACTTAATTATATGTAGTTTATGTACGATAAATACAAATTTACACACGTGTATATTGTCTCATTTATTTTTGTAACATGGTGGAAAAAAGAAAAAAAGAGAGAAAAAATAATCATTTTTCTACATTTATTCTTTATCATTTAATATTTATTACTTATTATTAATTATCACTATATCTTTCCAATTTTTTAGTGCATCCTATTGTAGTCACCTTAGGCACTATAGGATGCTGTACACTACCTCTTGTAGCAAAGGTTACAAAATATACCTATGACCTATTGGCTCCCTTTAGCTCGATTATAAAATATACCAACTAAACACACATTCTGAGTTTCACCTTACATATACATCAAATCCTGCCACAAATAAGGTAAATCGTCCACCGCTATTTGGACAACATATAGACCGTGTTTTTAAGGCGGCATGGATAAGATAGTAACTTCTCTTAAGTTGAACACTGATGGGTATTCGTATTTCGTTTTATTAACTGAACCATGTGTTCCTTAGCCTGATATCACCACATTAAACAACAATTGTCAGTTAATAAATCCCGCAGTTAGCCTAAGCCAGACTAAACTAATCAATTTTCGATATATCAATTTTCCAACCAAGCTGGAACGCACTTAATGTCTGGATACAACTACATGGACTCTTTTTTGAACCATGAGTATGTGCCCATTGGTGGTGAGAGTCATATGACTGACGACAGTTGCGGAAACCAGAATATGTAAATTATTTTCTACAGCGAAGTAACGAGCTGAACATAATTAAGGAGGAATACTATAAATAGGGTTCATAGGTCCAGACGAACTTACGCTCTGGACGAAGCCGGTTATGCGGCGAAACGCGCGTTAGCGTAGTCACAAGAGTTTTGGCTATGGCCATACTTTGGTTTTAATGATTTAGCACGGGGTGCACTGTTTCTCACTTTTTCAATTTGGCGACTCTAATGATCGCATGATTGCAACTCTGCAGTATGTTTTTTACAATCTAAATTAGTAAATATACGAATGTCATTCAGGGACAGAACAGAAATGATTTAATTTGCTATACCCAGGGATACATTGGCAAGATACAGGATATACCCGCAACTTATTGTTTGTCAATTGTCTGCTAATATTTGACCACTGGTGTGGATGATTATGGCGAAATAGTTTAGTAACCATCTAACTGGAATGTGTAGACCTCGCTAAACTTCCTTTTGGCTATCTATCTTCAGCTTGTGTTAGGCGAATATATGCCATTAATGTGCGGACTGAACTTTAGTTGTCATTAGCGGTATCCACCGGCTAATTTGCCGAATCCCCTGGTACTCGGGGCTCAAACTATGGATATTTAGGGCTTTACAAATTAACGTATACCTATTTAGGGGTAATTAAGGAAATCGCCAACTGCTAATCTGCTGTTATCTTCTGGTCGATGATTAACACAAATTTGTGGAATTACAATTGTCATAATTCTTACAAGTATTTGCACTCCCATGAGTTAGCACACAGCTATCGTGCTTCTCGAAGAGTTCTAACCTGTATATCTTTAACAAGTATGCTGACTACTAGCAATATGTGAAATAAGTGAATCGATTCTAATTTACCCTAATGATAGACACATCACTTGTTATATGTAATAATCTAAAGGGCAATTTAGTTTATCGTCAATCGTTTATGGATGCCCCTTATTCTTGGGAGCAACTGTATTGTGTGGCTAATTGTCTAATTTGTGATCAACTTTTCCCTCCTCTGTTTGGTGTCCTAACAATAGCAGATTTGGTCCCTCTTATGCAGTGTGTACCTACCTAGAGGCAACCGATTAGATTGCCAACTGCAAATCGGTGTACTTCGATCGATATCCCATTGTGCAAACACGATTGTTTCTAAACCCTATTACTTTATAATATTGTGGGTTGGCGAACAGATCTCCCCTTTTTGTCCCAAATGGGCCTCATGCATTTCAATCAATACGATTACTGCCGACATTGCTATACGTGTAAACAGGGAATTAACCCTAATATTTCCTAAGATTGTACGCTTTGGGCTACAAATGTGATGTGCATACATTTAGGAGGCACTTCAAGCACTATCTGAAGTCCCCTATCCTTTAGGGACAACCTTATTTATGGGGTCCACACAATTGTGGTAAATCTTTGATAAGAACCTTAGCCTTGTGGTTTGGCAATAAGCCAGCTATTCACAGCGTGTCCCAAAAATTCGAATAACTTCAAAGTGACTGCTGCTCAATAATGTGTTAAACCAGTGAGCTTAATATTTGAACACCGACTATTTTGGGAACAAATTGTGAACTAACAACGTAGGACATACATTTTGGGGGACATAATTTGTAACCAATGCGGTTTGTTGAACGGCTTATACTGAATATAGCCAGGATCAACGCTATTTAAAGCAGCATTACTGGCTATTCAGATATCCCTAATAGAGTGTTTATGTATAAACTATTCCCTTACAATCGAGTATTCACTCCTGGTTACTACATATTACGTCATCCCTCCATGTAATATACACATGCCTTACTGTTATACTACTAGTGGGCATAATTTCGGGATTTACTTAACTGCCTATATATCTATCTAGCTATATGCACCTGTTATAGCATGATAATGATGCAGTAAGTCAGAGTGGTGAACTATATGTTCGATTCATTGCAATAAGGGTCAACTCCGCTAGTCCATACTACTTAATTCTTACTGGATATGCTAATTAATACATAGGATCTACAGGGTACAGTTGTTAGTCAGTCACGCGATTATACATAGATCGTTAGGTTGTCATTAGCACAATTACACGTATTGTACACATTTCATGGTTATATGTGTTGAATTTGTTTATTAATAAAGCTTATTTATTATTATAGTACTAATTACGGTATTTTACTGACTACCAGCTATTAGTGGCATCAGTTCTATTAGCCATTCTGGCAAGATAAAAATAGCCACATTCTCTTGTTCTCGTTTTTTCTATACTTACAATGAAGGTTTAATCCTATTAAATGCTGGTAAATTAAGCTCCTCCTGTTTTGGGCCCGCTTTTCATAAGGGGCACCAAATCTCATTATTCACCAAGTATACTTTGCTGCATTTTTTTTGGGCTGGTGTATTTGGTTTCGGCCAGGACGTTCAGATTTGTCGTTACCACCAGCTTTTAGGAGTTGATAAAATTATACGCGCAAACGCTGTACGTTACAAACTGCGCATAGATTGTAATACCATCCGCATACCAGCGCACAAACGCATTTGCGCTCACAATGTTAAGTATAGATCGTGCGACATACAGTAAGCTCACGCAGGGTTCGCAGGTTCACCCGCGGTAGACGATTACGTGCGTTTGTTGCACTGACTATGTAATATGGCATTCGACGTAAAGGGTTTTGCCCCTGGCATTAAATGTTTTTTGCACCGGTGGAAACGTTTGCACAAAGATTGTTGTTTAGGCCATTGAGTTCATGGCATAGTCAGATTTGTGCTGGTTTTTTTTTCAGAACTTTAACTTTACAGAATATCGGCACCAAATATCGGCTATCGGCCAGAAAAGCTGCCGATAATCTGTATCGGTATCGGCCCTGAAAAAATGATATCGGTCTATCCCTAATAGTGATGCATTAGAAGAAAAATATATAAATATTTTTAAAATTTTTACAGAAAACCTGGTCATGCTCTCACCTTTCCAGTGGTACCTCACATGTTCTTCTAGTTTTTATCATTCTAGTGATACCGAGGTGTCTCCTCCAAAGGGAATTCCCTACCTATCGGGCGAAGCCCTGTTTCTGGCATAATAGTGGCCATTCGCAATGATGTCGGTGGGTGGGGGAGAGGTTCCAGAGATAGTATTGACTTCCAACATCCCTGTGGGAGTAGTCCATGATCAGCGCTGAGCCTTGGAATTTTGACATCGAGCTGGAGGTGCCGGTTTGAGTACCGGTGCAATAAAAGCCTTGAGTGTAATGCTACTTGCTTTACCACAGGTGGGAATCACAAGCATAGTCAGTTATTACCAGGGCCTCAAAGCTGGTATTCTTTATTGAATATTGGTTCAAGGAAATAGTGAGCTACTAGGGCACAGCATGTTCTTCTCATGCTTATCTGTTGTTAATGACTTCTATACAAATTAAAGGTGCCTCAGACTTACAGTAAAGAACCATTAATGCTGAGCCGCTGGCAAAGTTGGCGATTCAGTTGGAATAGGGGTTTAGCCATTATTTATAAAGGCCTCAGTTCTTATTTTAAGAATTAGGCTGGTATAGAGATTTAAATTTGCAGAATTCTGTTAAATTAATTTTCTGCCAAATCATAGTATTTTATGTTGTTTATAGCAAAATGTGTTACATTTAAAATATGCAAATATTATATACTAAGGTTTTCTTCATTTACCGTATGCAACTGTTTAATGCCACTGTCGTCATTGTTTATAATTTGAAGCATCTAAATATCTGTTCAGAAGAAAATGTTCTTACTCATTCTGAATCCTGTAGCTTTGAACCCTTTCCAAAATGTGAACACCCTCTTCCTTTAAAAAACACAATCACTTAGGTCAATATACGGTAAAGGTTACAGTAATTATTTTTTTTAATAAAATGAGCTGTATACTAAAGTCAAAAGAACATCCAATATTGGCTCTTACTTTTATTAGTAAGGTGACATTTCATTGTTTTATTTTTTAAACAAAGCCTTACAGAATACAGTCTGTCCAGTAGGTAGTCTCTTTCCTTATTTTCTATCTATAAGGAATTAATTATGCTTCGTCAGCAGACTTTGAACCATGAACTAGCTGAACATCAGCTAGTCACTCGTATCTTACTGGTTTACTGTATTCAGTGACAAAATCTGCTGCTATGGTCAGTGTTGCAGAGGGGAGGGAAATGTGATTTTATGACAGATAGAGAATGAAGCAGAAAACAACTAAAGTGTTTATTCAGTGCGCTTCAGCGATTTCTGTTGGCTGACCCTGCGGTGAATTCGGTATTCACCGCAGGGTCCCTGAAGTGTACCAAATGGGATCCGTCAAATGCCACCGAAGATAACCACCGAACTGACCGCTGAACGCCACTGAAAATAACCAGCGATCTGCCAAACGCCGCACAATGCCAAAAAAGCCGATCAGCTGGTAATATTTGTTTTCCCAACCAGAAAGCATTTGCCAGTGAAATGATTGTTTAATCCCTTTACTACAAAGTGGTTTTCAACAACAGCCTGGCAGGAACCAATTGTTTTATGTAAAAACTCTTTATATTAGCCAACCACACACATGCACAACCAGGGCAGCCATCATGGGGTTGCAGCCCATGAAATGTTCAGGGTCCCAGTTGATCCAGGGGGTCTTGACCCTTCCCAAACTCGGTGTGCCATGACTAAGAGCCACAAATGAAAGGGTCCACCCTTGCCACTCAGAACAGGCCTAGCAACATACCAACAAATTTCCCGGTGTGCCGCGGTAACTGGGGCCATTATAAGCTCTCTTACTCTTCACTGAGACAGCGTTTAGTATGCTTTGCACCAGGTAGAGGTACAGAGAGAATGCTGTTCCACCAAGGAACACTTTATATCTCTTTGCGGGACCACCAGAGAATATGCGTATTCCTAGTGAAACTAGGTAAGCAGCAGAGGACGCAATTTTTTTATTTAATTGCGTTACTTTTAAGGGCAGCTAAGTGAAGGGTCCCCAACCAGTGGGACAGTAAGGGGCCCCACAAATTCTAATGGCAGCTCTGCGTACAACCCATACTTGCATATCCAAACACACACACACTAGATGGGTTATATAAAGAGCACTGAAATTTCACCGAATTGCCAGTAAAATATGGTGCAATTTGGTGGCAGTGAAATTCCCCATAGAGAAGTAATGGTTAATCTATTCAGAGCATGCCAAATAGCACAGAAAAGCTGGCAAAATGCCCAGATTTTCAGTGGTTTCGTTCGACAGGTATAAACAGACGAAGTCCATAGGTTTCAATGTAAAATAAATTCCCTGTATTTATAAATTTTTATTTAATTGTTTATTCTCTTCATTTGCAGCAAAATGTCTCTTTAATAATATAGATTTTAGAATTTTTTTAGGCATTTTTCTGGACTTTTTCGGCAAAATTTTTGATTCCAATTTTTTTAAAATGGCTTTTTTTCCCCGTAACAGACCTTTTTAATGGTATTCCTAGAACCTTATATATTATTTCCAAGCATTTTCATGCATTATTTTTGTGTAAAATGCCTTCTAAGGCTAGGGTCAGACTGAGGCAGTGCGAACGCGCGTTCTGGCGCACATAATCACGGCCGCACTAGCAGCAGATGACGGGCAATGACAGCCAATATACGAAGTACGGTCGCACAAAAGTCCGGCCGCGCAACGCAAGTGGAAAATGAACGCATTTTTTCGAGAACGTTAAACCGCTGGTACTGACGTACAGAGTGCGCTGCGGCCGCATAGCGGCGTGTGTGCGTGATTAGGAGATGTCAGACGCTGCTAGTGTGCGGCCAACATAACGTTCAAACAGCCGGATTTCCCTAGACTTCTTTTCACCCCACCGTCATGAAATACGTCCAGAATTGCGCATCGTCTGACCACTTAAGCGTATTCCGTGAAAAAATGCGTGCGCACGCATCGACGTACATTTTGACGGTGGCCGCAGAAAATGCGCTCATCTGTCCCTAGCCTAAAAGTTGCGTTTTTTTTTCCTGTCGTTCGGTAGATTATCGACTGCGTTTGCTGCTGCATTTGGCAGTTTATCGGATCGGTTCTTGGATTTGTCAACGGTTTTTCGGATGTGTTAGGCTACTTTTCGACGGTTTATCAGATGTGTTAAAAAACGATTGAAACGTTAAAAATTTGATATGCTGTTTGCAAATAAACTACTAGACAAAAATTTCTGGAATTAACATACAAGGTACTATGAATAAAAATAAAAACGTCTGTTACAGAAAAAGAAAAAATCCCCAAAAATACTGGAAAAATAAATAAGAGACTTTTTGCTGAGATTTAAGGAATAAAAGGTTTAATAGATATTGAATAAAAATGGGAATAATTTTTACATTGAAACCTATGGGATTTGCCTAATTAAACCTGCCGAATGAAACCACCGAACATCAGGACATTTCACTGACATTTCACTGCTGTTCGTTGTTCTCTGAATAGATTAACCATTGCTTCTCTATGGGGATTTCACTGCCGTCAAAGAACACTGTATTTCACTGACAATTCGCCAAAATTTGGCGAATTGCCCAGATAACAAGGATAACTTTCCACAAACTTGTGGCTCATTTGAAATGTAAGACTTGCTGCTAATTTTCACTGGCGAGTCGTTAACTTGCAGAACACTTCCAGCACAAATTGTAGTTGACACTTTTTCAATTTGTAGCAAATTTGCTTTGCAAGTCTCTAGCAAGAGCAAAGTTGTCAATGGCAAGTCTATAGCAAGAGCACCATTATTGATTTTCCATTCGTGCCCATGTTTAACATGAAACAGATTATAGGCATGACGTAAATCCAGTTTTGTGTACACCTTTTGCGCCTTTTAACCTGTCAAATAACTCTGAGATAAGAGGTATGGGATACACATTCCTTATCGTGATCTGATTGAGACCCCTGTAATCGCTACACGGACGCAAGTCCCCCTCTTTCTTAGATACAAAAATGAACCCAGCCCCAACAGGGGATGAGTAACGCCGTATAAATCCTCTGGCGAGGATCACCCTTATGTTCTCCTTGCATGATTGCATTCATCCTTGGGACACATGGTACCTGGGAGTAAATCAATAGCACAGTAATACGACCTGTGGGGTGGCAGGGTCAGAGCCGTAGCTAGCTTCTTTTGCACCCGAGGCAAAAACAGAAAATTGTGCCCCCCCCCCCCACATAATTTTAAAAATCAGTCTCCGACCAGTGGTGCAGTGCTAAGCTCCTGGATGCTCCCCGTGACCAGAAGCAGTGGATCAGACCACCCTTTGCGCTGTGGGATGAGAGGCAAGTATGTGATTTTTGGGGGGGGTACCAGTTGGTGCTGACTGATTCTGCAGAAGAAGCATCAGTTAGCACCAGCGTCTAGCTGTGGGTAACTTTTAAGTAGCCACAATGGGGTGTAATTAGCATTAGGACTTTGTAATCCTAACGCTAATTACTCTTTGCGCTCCCCATGTTAAGCATAGCGAGTGCAAAGTACAGTAACCTCGCGCTGAAAAGTACAATCTCCTGGATTTTTTAACCTGTTACTGGTCGGATTGTAATGTGAGGGTCCTGTGCTAGGAAAAAAATTGGTCTCTATGAGAAAGAGACCCCTCCAGGCCCCATTATAGACTAGTGTAATGGATCCTAGAGGGGGTCTCACTAACAGAGGCGCTCAATGTTTTACAGTCTTTTAGGAACATCTCTGTTAGTGAGACCCTTCTTTAAGGACCATAATGCATTCAAAATAAAACATATAACATATATATTATCTGAAGACACTTCCAGCACACTGCCTTCAACTCCTATCACTCTCAGGCAGTCCTCCATATACTCTAGGGGTGCCTGAGAGTGATTGGAGTTGTAGACAGTGTGCTGGAAGTGTCAGACAATAGTATATGTAATGTGCAGTGTGTATGAGCGTATTACAGAGCTCCACAGCAATAAAATTCAGGCTCATACACACTGCACATTACTGTGAGTTTTATTGCTTTGGAGCTCTGTGATACACTCATACACACTGCACGTTACTGCATATCACAGAGCTCCACAGCAATAAAACTCACAGTAATGTGCAGTGTGTATGAGCGTATCACAGAACTCCAGAGCAATAAAACTCACAGTAATGTGTGGCATGTATGAGCGTATCACAGAGCTCCACAGCAATAAAATGTAAAAATTATAGATAAATTACATATTAAAATACATTTAAATAAATTTATATATTTTAATATTAACCTCCCTGGCGGTATTCCGAATGTGGCTCGGGGTTAAATTTCAGCCCCGAAAACGGTAACCCCGAGTCACACTCGGGCTGGTACTTACCTTGTCCCTGCATTCCCTCGATGTCCTCCCGCAGTCTCCTCCGACCGATCGCCGCGTCCTGCTTCTGGGTTCCCTTCCCTGCGAGCACCGCGACGCAGAGTGGTGGGATCAGCGTGAGATTAAAAAAAAACATTTAAAACAATGTACCGCTTTGACCTAAAAAAAAAATCATAATCAGACCGCCAGGGAGGTTACAGTAAATTATGCATTAGAATAGATTAAAATAAATTTAGAGATTAGAATGCATAAAACTAGTAAAAATACTTTTAAATATTAAAATGCATAAAATTAATATATTTATTAAATATTTTAAAAACCTATCATATTGATAATTAAATAACCCTTACTGATGGAAGTAAGGTGATATGGAAGGTGATAGGTGGAGGGCAGGTTATGAAGTGGATTAGGCTTGTGGTGACCCTTGATCACCAGAAAATATTATGGGAGACATGAGTGAAGGGGGTCAAACAGGAAGGAAGCCCCCAGCTTAATGTGGCAATGACTGAGGAATGCGGCCAGGAGGAAGCAAACGAGAGGGAAAACCAGTGAGTTGACAGGGAGGAGGGAGAGAGAGGGTTAAATTGAAGTATGTGAGGGAAGAGACAGGAGAAAGACAGAAATCCCACAGCATACAGAGGAGCCCCCCTCCAGTAGCATAAAGAGCAGCCCCTCCTCAAGTAGCATACAGAGCAGTCCCCCCCCCCCCCCCAGCATCCAGAGCTCTGCAGTGTGAGAGGGGCAGTTTATACTTTTAAAAAGAGAAATCACATTTTCAGACCTGCACCTCCTTGCTGGGAGTCTCAGTCTCTTTCCTCAGCCTCCTCCCCATCAGCAGGCACGTGCTACACTGGCACAGGATGATGACAGTGGAGTAGGGGAGGAGCCAAACGCTGAGGTCCTGTCTCCAGGCTCACAACACTTGTGGAAAGGAGGGAGTGCAGGGAGCAGACACAGCACTGATAAAACTGTGGCAGGGCAACTCCAAATACCTGGGACTAGCGGTTTGGATTTTTGTGCACCCCCCATGGCACTAGCTGCGCTTCTTCACAGCTGTGCCCGATGCACGTGCCTCACTCTCCTCGCTCTTCCTACAGCCCTGGGCAGGGTCTCTGATTTTCTCTTGTCAAACACCTCCTTAAGATCAACATACCATATAGGAATTTCAGTGGATAAAGGGGGAGCCATGGGGACATTCAAACTGCCAATTGTGCCAAGCATCTTAAGGCACTGAGACCAGCAGTGTGGACTCCATGAGACAATATCCCCCTGAACCCAATCCAGAATGGAGTTGTGTCTAATGAGCCACAGGAACCCCAATACTACCGGGCAGGAAGGTGATTCAATGATTTGGAACTGGATAGTCTCCTTATGCAAGACCCCTGTGGTCGTAAGGACTGGTGCTGACTCAAGAGTTACTCTAGGTCTGGTTAGAGGCCAGCCTTCTATTGCCTCTGTGAACAAGGGTGTCTCTCTCTCCACCAGGGGGAGCAAGTGAGCGGTGGGGAACCCTTGGTCTAGAAAGTTACCCACAGTCCTGGAGTTGATGAATGCCTCAGTATCGAGCTTGGTGGCTTCCCAAGCTAGCGAGACTGGGACCACTACATAGGTTTTTATTTTACTCGGGGGAGACATACAAGTAATGCCTAGGGTTTGCCTCCTAAAATACCCTAGTCGTGAAATACCCGAGCCCTGTGAACCCTTTCCATGTGAGGGGCCCAGGGTACCCCCCAGCTCACATGTAATATATTGCCCCAGCTCACACATGGATATATTTGCCCCCAGCTCACATAAATATATTGCCCCCAGCTCACATGGATATATTTGCCCCAGCTCACATGGGTGTATTTGCCCCAGCTCACATGGCTATATTTGCCCCCAGCTCACATAAATATATTGCCCCAGCTGACATGAGTATATTTGCCCCAGCTCACATGGATATATTTGCCCCAGCTCACATGGGTATATTTGCCCCCAGCTCACATGGCTATATTTGCCCCCAGCTCACACATGGATATATTGCCCCCAGCTCACATGGATATATTTGCCCCAGCTCACATGGATATATTTGCCCCCAGCTCCCATGGGGATATTTGCCCCAGTTCACATGGGTATATTTGCCCCCAGCTCACGTGGAAATATATTTGCCCCAGCTCACATGGATATATATTTTCCCCCAGTTTGCGTGGATATATATTTGCCCCAGCTCACATGGATATATATGCCCCCAGCTCTCACCTCCTCTGCCAGGCTGCGAGTACCCGCCGGCCGCTTTTCTCCCTACGAACGGCCGCCGGCATGCAGCTTGGCCGCTCGCCTGTGAACCACTTGACCAGCGCAGCCACTGGTCAGATGGTTCCCAGGCGAGCGGCCAAGCTGCATGCCGGCGGTCGCTTGTAGGGAGAAAAACGTCCAACGGCGGCGGGTTGGTATCTCGGGGGGGGGGGGGCAAATGCCCTGTTGCCCCCTCTGGATCGGCCCCTGTTTGGAGCATTGTAGTCGAAAATGCCCTCGACATGCACAGTTGCGGCGTAGACCCTCTTGCATCCTATATAGCCTTATCCCAGTGTTGCCAATTTGCATGGGTTCAGTATTCATTTGATCAACCCTAGGTGGAATGAAAACAGAGAGAACAATAGCAGAGGGAACACTGGGTAACAACCTCTTTGGTTTTTCCCTGGGAGCCCTCCCTTCCCGGATCTGGTCATCCACAGCCACACAAAATTCAATGAGTTTGTGCTACTCCTGGTAAGTGCATTGGAGCGAGTTTGTGCATAACGGAGTCACAAAACCCTTCAGTATAGGCCAAAAACAATGATTTGCATGTCAATTGCACATCAGATAACAGTGTTTCAAATTCTGTTGCATAATCCAATACTCTCCTATTCCCTTGTTTGATCCTGAATACAGCTCTAACTGCCGTTTTGATCTCCTGTCAGGATCGAAAGTACACCGCAACTCCTGCACAAACTCATTATACTTATATATTATGGGGTTTTTGTTCTCCCATAAAGGAGTTGCCCATAGCAAAGCCTTATCTGACAAGTGGTTAATGAGAAACCCCACTTTCGATCTATCAGACGGGAACATACTGTACCAGGATTGAGTTTAAAATGGATCTCGAGCTGGATCAGAAAACCTCTACAGGCACTAGGGGTTCCATCAAAGTGTAACGGTGCAGAGATGTTTACGTGAGGAGTGTGTGCGACAGACAGACCCTCAGCACCCATAGGTGGTACCGGGGCAGGAGGGGAGACCGGTGCTGTGCCACGTTGATGTAAGAGAGCAGACAGGGCCTGAGAGATTTAGTGCATACGGTGGTCCTGCTAATCTTGCCTAGATGCTATCTTAGCCAACTGTATGGATAGGTCTGCAGGATCCATTGGCCCTGACATAATGTCATGTGTAAGAAGCTGCATGCCTCCGAGCAACGCAGACAACATTGGACGTGCCACCTGCAAAGCAGTTGAGATCTTGACATTAAGACATATGTTTTTTTATTCAGTCTATGAGCTTCATATGTTTATTCAACAATTAAAGTTATAAAGTGTGGAGCCAATAAACCTGAAGTACGTAATGCAATGTTTAAGGTCATTACTTTTAAAGTTTATTGTATTATATTGACTTTCAGCAGAAGGTAAATTTTATATTTCAAAGGACTGTGAATCTAGCACAGAGAACATGACGTACTCATTTCTGACTTCCTTCATGCAACAATTAACTGAAAACCTTTTCTGTTTTGTTTTAATTCTTAAATCTATTTTTTTTTATTTATTTCAGTGAAAAGTAATTTTAACAACAAAATTAATTAATATCTATCACTTCAATGTCTATTAAATGTTTCCCTTTTAGATCTCCTATGCGCACAACTGTATGTTTCTAAAATATATCACATAACTGTGATATGTCTGATAATATAAAATTCAACCCTCCATAAAGATTTAAAGGCCACGATCATAGCAATTACTCATCAGACCTTGTGAAACCGTAAGCATGGTAACAGAGGGAGGTCTCGATTTTCAATTTCACCACAGTTGTGTATGTTTACTGAGAAGGAATTATTCCTTTTCAAAGTTTGGGTCGGCAACCGCATTAGAAGGAAAGCATGATTGAGCCATTTCCACTGATGCATTTATGTATGAGATGTAGGCTGCCTGATGATACACTTCTGCTGCACCTTAATCAGTGGCGTAGCGTGGGGGGTGCCTTGGGGGCAGTCGCCCCGGGCACAATTTTCTTAGGGGGCGCAAAATTTCAAAAGAAATTTGAACCACTAATATTTTCCAGCAGGGATCAGCAAGGTGTCCGCCAGTTTTGCCACACCGGCGGTGACTTAGCACTCAGCGTCCAGAAGGGAGGACCAGGACATAAAATTCTGGTCCTGTCCCGACTCCTCCTTAACGCTGATGTGAGTCACATGAAGCAGTGCAGCATTATTCAACGGAACACCCTGTACCACGCTTGTCAGTCCCCCTTGAAGCCCTGTGCCAGCCCCAAGCCGCTGGCAGCCCTGCAGCCACTGAACAGGAAGGAGGGAGGGCGGAGCCTGTCCTGCAGCACATTTATAATTCGGTCTCCACTAAGACCCCTGGACAGCGCCCCTCCCCTGGGCCACCAGCAACTCCACGCAGGTAGGCCACACTGTATGACACCAAAGCAGCGTGACCACCACACAGTGAGGGGGTACAGGGAGGGGGTGACTGGGGATACTGGGAGAGAGTGACTGGGGATATTGGATAGAGAAAGAGAGTGACTGGGGGTACTGGGAGAAAGTGGAGGTACTTGGAGAGAGAAAGAGAGAGAGTGTGACTGGGGGTACTGGGAGAGAGTGAGTGATTGGGTGTGTTGGGAGAGTGTGACGGGGTACTGGGGGAGAGAGTGAGTGACTGGGGGTACTGGGAGAGAGTGAGTGACTGGGGTACTGGGGAGTAACTGGGGTACTGGGAGAGAGAGTGAGTGACTGAGGTACTTGGAGAGAGAGAGACTGGGGGTACTGGGAGAGTAACTGGGGGTACTGGGAGAGAGAGAGAGAGAGTGACTGAGGTACTTGGAGAGAGAGAGACTGGGGTAGTGGGAAAAAGTGGGGGTACTTGGAGAGAGTGACTTGGGTACTTGGATAGAGAGTGAATGGAGGTATTGGGAGAAAGTGGGGGTACTGAGAGTGACTGGGTTACTTAGAGGGTGACTGGGGGAGAGAGTGACTGCGTATAGTGTGAGAGTGGACCTATGCTAGGGTATACTGGGACAGGGTGACTGGTAGCAGTGGCGTAGCGTGGGGCGAAATGTGTGTTTCATTTTTTTTATTATATCAGTATTTTGTTAATATACAATACATGTGCTTGTGGGGTAAGGGGGTCAATACTCTACTGGTGTAAGGGAATCATGGTGTGTTACCATGTCCACAGGTTGGGGGGCGCACAATTCTTGCCCTGCCCCGGGCGCTAACAACCCATGCTATGCTGCTGACCTTAATACTAGGGGAGGGGTTCCATTGCACTGCATGATGATGCTGACAAGCCATGCTACCCTTTTGCAGTAAGCCTCCATGGGCTGGTGTGACCTCCATTTGATGTACTCCTGCTTTAGTAAGTAAAAAAGAGCAGGCCACCTGTTTCCATGCAGGGATCAATTTGTAGAATGACAAAATGACAGCTGGCTTTAACATTATGTTTCTGTCAGGATTCAAGTTACTGAGTTACAGGTGTGAGCCCAGGATGCAGGATTGACTGTACTACATACTGAATTGAGGTAAATTCAAGTGATTCATTGAATGCACAGAATTGGACAACATACAGCTGAAAAGTGCAGGAGCAAGGCTGGATAACAGAGACCTGGACATGGCAGGAACGAGACTGGACAACAGATCACTGGCCAGGGCAAAAATGGAGCTAGACAAAAGATGGCTGAGAAGGGCAGGAACTGGGCTGGACAACAGAGAGGTGGACAGAGCAGGAACTGGGACAGAAAACAGTTAGGTGGACAGCGCAGGAACTTGGCTAGTCAACAGATGAGTGGACAGAGCAGGAAATGGGCTGGATAGCAGACAAGTGGACATAACAGAAACTAGGCTGGACAACAGACAGGTGGACAGAAGAGAAACAGGGCTGGATAACAGACAGGTGGGCAGAGCAGGAATTGGGCTGGACAAAAGACAGGTGGACTGAGCAGGAACTGGGCTGGAAAACAGACATGGCAGGAATCGAGTAAGGCAAGTCCACAACAGCAATGTAGCAAGGGTCTCTGCAAGACTAAGTCTTGGTGCGGCAACACTGGAGGGGCTCAGCAACACAGGAGCAAGGCAGGGGTCTCGGCAACGCAGGAACAAGGCAGGGGTCTCTCTCGGTAGCACAGGAACTAGGCGAGGATCTTGGCAACACAGGAACCAGGTGAGAGTATTGGAAACAGTAATTTGGATTCACAGTCAGGACTGGACTACTGGCTAGAAATCCTACTTCAAAGCAAAGGTACTGCTTTCAGGAGCACAACCCTGATATAGGGAGAATCGAGATTCTGTAAAAAACAGAAGCGGTTCCACCTGTGGATCACTAGAGGAAAAAACTGAGATGGAACTCAGGGCATGGCTCCCACTAGGGATGTGTATGAGTTTATTTTTTTTTGTTTCAGGTTTTTTTTAGGGTCCTTTTTTTTTGTTTCGGATCATTTTGGACAGTGTTTTGTTTTGGTTCAGTGATTCAGTGATTCGGGTTGATTCAGTGATTTGGATCAATTCGGGTGATTCGGATCAGTTGGTTTTTCTTTTCTTTTTTTATCAGGTATTTCTTTTTTTATTGGTTATTTAAGGCTAGGGTCAGACGAACGCATTTTTATGTTGTCTGTGAAAAAGTGCGTTCGAACGAATGGACGCATTTTTTCACAGAATACGCGATAGCGGTCATACGATGCGCATTTTCGTCCGTGATTTTGTACGGATCATCAATAAAACCCTTTTTGCGTCTGGACGTTATGTTGGCCGGACATTAGCAGCGTCTGACGTCTCCTAATCACACACACACGCCGCTAGCGGACGCAGCGCACTCTGTACGTCAGTACCTGCGGTTTCACGTTCTCGAAAAAATGCGTTCATTTTCCACTTGCGTTGCGCAGCCGGACTTTTGTGCGACCGTACATCGTATATTGGCCGTCATTGCCCGGCATCTGCTGCTAGTGCGGCCGTGATTATGTGCGCCAGAACGCGCGTTCGCACTGCCTCAGTCTGACCCTAGCCTAAGACTGGGAAGTAGAGTACTACCAATAGAATCCGTTAGCACCAGGTCCAGGCTGTGGTTAACTTTCGGGTTAACCGCAGCGGGATGGTAATTAGCGTTAGTATATTGTAATCCTAACGCTAATTAACTCTTTGCGCTCCCCATGTTAAGTATAGGGAGCGCAAAGTACAGTAAGCACGTGCTGAAAAGCGCAAGATTCGAATCACTAACGGTTTTTTTACCCATTAGCGTGCAGATTGTAATATGGTGCGCCCGTGCTAGGGCTAGGGCCATCAATGCTAACATTAACGCTCAAACAGGTGAGCGCTAATGTTAGCGTTATGAATGTAATAGGACCCAAAGTCTCTTGTAGTTATCTTTTTAACAAGAATCACTATTCCATTCTTGCTGCACACTATGCTTGCCGATGTAGCGATTCCCTTCACAAAGTTACTTAGTACTCGTAGGAGACATTAATTTACTCCTAAGGGCAAACTATTCCAAGGTAGCTTGAGCTTCCACTCAGGAGACAGTTTTTCACTTAGAAATCCCACCTAATCGAAGCTGGTGTTAAGTGATTTTGAATTTGCTAAATCAGATAACACACTATCAGGGTTATCCAAAGAGATTCGAAAAGTCACCGCACGTTCGGTGACTTTTCGTTCTCTTCAATTTGGTTTGTTTTGCCGATCCCATTTCGGTGACCCTGCGGTGTATTCAGCAAGCACCACAGGGTCCCCGAATTGCAGGGAAAAGCCGCCGCAAACCCGATGAAAACTAACCGCAAAACCTGCCGAATGCACGCCGAAAACCCTCAAAAACATCTGTATCAACCCGTCGAAGGAAAAACCCGAGCAGGAGCCGATCACACACAGCGAAGCCGCCGGAAAAAGCCGAGAAAAAGCCGACACCGCAGACAGAGGGAGGTGAATAAATTAGCAAAGAGTTTGTATGAATGTGAAAGTGAAAAGCTGTTTGCAAAGAAACTACTGAGCGAATGTCTGAAATTTACACAGGAGGTCCAGGGAATGATAATAAAGAGGGCTGTTACAGGAAAAATAAATTACCTTAAAAAAAAAAATCGGACTTTTAAAAAAAAATTAAGAAAAATGCTTCAAGTATCGTAAAAAATCTATAAATAAAGAGACTCTTTACTGCAGAATTTTATAATGAATGGTTTATTAGATATTGAATTAAAACGGGAATATTTTTAACATTGAAGCCTATGGGATTCTCCTGAATAAACTTGCCGAATTAAACCACCGAATGGCAGGACATTAGGGGAACCTTTCCCTGCTGGTTTGTGTTCTCTGAATAGCCGAAGCAGTGCTTTTTCATGGGGATTTCACTGCCCTCGAACAGGCACCGAACAGGCACCGTATGTTCGGGCAATTCGCCAGGATTTGGCGAATTGCCTGCTCTCTGGATAGCCGAATGGCCAAGAAAGGTAACCGAACGCTGATTTTCAGCATTCGGTTACCTTTCTCAAGCAATTCGGATCTCTTTGAATAACCCTGTATGTAACCCCCACCTTAAATCCCATGCTCACCTCTCATGCCATGCTGGAGTGTGTTCCTAGACTATCTCCGTGATTGCCCCACAGAGTTGCGCAATCTCACGTGAGTGAGCACCAGGATAAGTGTGTATAACGCATGCCGTCCTATTACATTCCTGACGCTACCCTATTAGTAATATGTTAGCACATATTTTTTTATTAAACTAAAATGTTTTATTTCAAAAGCATATCCTCTACACAGAAACACTCAGCAAAGCATTAAAACAATAAAGGAGTATAAGTTAGATAATAAAAGAACATATAGCAGAAGGAGACAACAATGGGTGCCCCTAGTCGCAAAAAAGCACGGGGGAAACATGGAGGAGTGCACCCAAGAGAGAAAAAAAAGGGGTGGAGGGGCATCGGGGACATGGGTGACCACCATTAATCTGAAATACTGGGCTCACTTCTGCGGACCCTCAGGTCGACAGACGGCCAGGGTAAAGGTCACAAGCTCAAAGTAGCACCAGGGCCAAGTGCGGCAGGCAGAGCCATGGTGGCTGCCGGCCAGCACACCCAGTGTGAACTCCTGCCACCATCATCCCACGAGGCAGAGGAGAACCCCCCAAAATAACATGTCCAAAAAAGAAGGAAAGTGCACCCCAAGTCTCCCAAACATACTGGTACCCCAACAATGACATGGAACTCAAAGTGAAATATCCAACAGCACAACACAGCAGAGGTCGCAAAATGAAAGTAGGACACAATAGCCAGACCAATTGTGTAGGGAGGTTTTGAAAATCAGGAACAGTGGGTGGAAAAGGTAGTCATCCAGGGTGTATGAATAGACAAGCGAGCGGGGTAATCTGGTTCAACCAGTGTCCCGGAAGCCAACAGGGCATAGGGCCCCCCTCAAGCATGCTGTCAAGGCGAGGGGTTCACAGGTTCATTAGACCCCAGGCAGCTCCGCTATTTTCATCAGCTCCTCGGGCAAGATCCCATGCCCATATTTGTTTATAGTCTTATTTGCAGAATCATGTAGCATCCCCTACCCCCACCACCCAATAAATCTGATACTCACCCCTCATCCCGAGGTGAGAACGGTGGCCTTATCTGCTGCTTCTTGTCGCCTACAGCAGAGTGAGACTTCACTACAAATAGTTCCCTCCGCGATGACTGTAATAGGAGAAAACAGAAAGACAGTGAGGCTCCATATATTTGTATCCCATGAATATTTTAAAAATACCACATATGTAATGGTAATATAGGATGTCAACCATACACTTCTCTACGCATTTCGATACTTAGATCATAGATTCTAAGGAGAAGGGTAAGTAAAGGGATGTATAGCAAATGTATGCCCATATGTCTACCTGTCACTGGGTGGGGGTTGCACATGAGCTCAGATGCAGAGGTCCAGACGTAGTACAGAAGATAGATATATCTAAGAATGGTCACGTAACAAGCCAATACTCCAGAGAGCATAGAAATAAGCGTAGTTGGTAATAATTATTTATTTTATTTATAAAGGTTTTTACCAGGAAGGAAACATTGGGATTTCTCTCATTTTCAAGTATGTCCTGAGTTCAAGAACATTGAGTGGTTACAGATCCAGGTTGTAAACACAGAATGAGATAAGCCAAGGAAAATACAGGTACACTGGGAGATGAAAACATGACTAACCAGCAAAGGAGTCAGGGCTGGAATGTTTTTTATTTATTTTATTTACAAATTGTTTTACCAGGAAGGATACATTGAGATTTCTCTCATTTTCAAGTATGTCCTGGGTTCAAGAACACTGAAATTTTTACAGTTGTCACAGAAATAAAGTAATAAATGCAAGCTAGAAAACAACAAAAAACACATATATACAGATAAACACAGAAAATAAATATGTAGGCAATATACACATTATGTTACATGTTTATAGGTGCCTTCTGTATCGAGGTATATTAATAGAGATCTCTTGAGTTACTTAAGACTGGGGGAAGATTTGATGGCGTCTGGGAGGTTATTCCATAATTGAGGTGCTCTGTAGGAAAATGAGAATTGAGCCACTTTCTTTTTGTATTGTACAGCAAGTAAGGTGCTGGTCCTGGATCAGAGATTATAGGATGGGGCGTGGCCAGCTACAGAGGAAGATGGCCGTGTGTCTTTGGAGCTCCGACACCTACTGTCTTCTTTGGGGACCCTAAGCAACTTCAGACGACATAGTTAGAAAGATCCGGAGGCAGTTTCTGGAGAGGCGCCCGATGAGATCAGAGCTGGGTGCGCTGAAACGCAGGTCGAGGTTCCGAGGAAGACTCAAGTGCGGAGCGGAGAGTCATCAATGTCTCATGCTGTGTCCGGCGGTTCAGTAGGGGATACCGAGCGACCGGCTGTGCATTCCCCCGAGCCACCTGAGCTGGAGGTGTCATGGCTTCATGGATGGTCGTGTCTCTGCGGTCTGCAACACTGGATCTGGCTGAGTAGCGCTGCCCTCTTTGAAGGTGGGGTGACCCGGGGGCTGCTGACCTGCCACGACATACACGTGGTTCTGTGGCCTGGTGGAGCTACCCACGCTGCCTACCTACTAGACACAGGCTGAAGCGGACTGCCTGATTTTATTTTTCTTTTAGTACCGCAGGCCAACGTCTCTCCTATGGTGAGCCCCTCCTTTATTTTGCTGTTTTTGTTTCCTCCACCTACACTCAGAGACTCTCTCACGCGATTTTACAATTTTTTTATATTTTTTTTGCCTTCACGCTGAGACTTCTTGATTTATGCCCCCCCCCAATGCTGAGATTCCCTCTTGGGACATCCCTGTTGTCTCTAAGTTGTTGCTCCCCGGCTGGGACACTTATGTTTATTAGAGACATTTTTTTTTTTCTTAGGTCTTCATGCTGTTTTAGATTTTTTGAAATGTATGTGCTCTCGCTGGTGTGCTTTATGCCTTTTTGTTTTTGTTTTATTTTTATGTGTGTGATGCATTTCCCTACTGACTATCAGCCTTTTTTCGGCTGACACTGATGATCCCATTTTTTCTTGTCCTAGCTTATTTTGATGTCATCTTGTTCCCCCTCTCTTTTTATTTTCTCTTTCCCCCCTCTCTTTCTTTCTCCCCATGTACCCACGCCCCGGATCATTCTTGGGTCCTCCTTCTCATTCCCCTTCATTTTGGAGCTGACTTGGGGCTTTCCAACCCTGGCCCTCGAGTGCCCTGGCCTGGTGACCTTCACTCTTCCATGGCCTCCCTTCTAGGGAGTGAGCCTGGAAGGTCACATTTTGGGCCTTTGCCATTCCTGTCACTGTTTTTCCATTTCTTTTTTGGGGCCTGGGGTGTCTTTTGGTGTGTCGTCCCCTTTACTCCCCCCCCCCTTTTGTTATTTTTCTTTTGGCTGGATATATTTGTGACATATATACTGTTGTTTTATCTGTTGACTCCTTATGTGATGCCTTACTGCAGTGTTCAATTTGGCCCTGTGCAGCCATCATTTTTTATACTGTCTGTTTTTCCGCTGAAGCTTCTTCAAAATAAAAATTTTATACAAAAAAAAAAGAGATTATAGGATGAGGAAACTGCTGGGGGAAGCAGTCTATTCAGGTAGGGTGGTAGCTTGCCAGAAAAGCTCTTAAACACCAGCTTGGAAAGGTGAAGGGTGTGTCTAGATTCCAGCGATGGGCAGTTTAGCTCTTTTAACATGTCACAATGGTGGGTCATGTAGTTACATATTAGCACAAAGCGGCAGAATGAGTTGTACAATGTTGTAAGTTTATGAAGGTGCGTTTGTGGGGCAGCTGCATACACTATCACTGTATTCAATAGCCGGCATAAGCATTTGTTGTACAATCAGTTTTTTACCGCGGGGCTCAGGCAGGATTGGTTTCTGTACAGGGCACCTAGTTTGGGGTAAGGTTTAGATGAGAGTTTTTCAATGTGGGGGCCAAAGGATAGATTTGGGTCTAACCACATACTTAGATATAGTATTTGAGAGAACGGACTGTGGTCAGCGTACCATTTGATTTTGTCCTGACGCATAAATGGGAAAGTTGTAATTTATGTAGTTTAGGTGCTGTTCCAAAGAGCATTATAACAATTTTGTCAGTGTTTAGAAAAAGTTTGATATCTGCAATCCACTTTTCTAACTCTGTGAATTGCTCTTGCAGCATTGCCTCCAGCTGTGGGAGATTTGGTTTGCTGGTATAGATTACAGTGTTGTCTGCAGACATGTGCACAGTTGAGGATTTGCATACATTGGGCAGATCGTTTATGAATCTTGTGAACAGCAGAGGGCAAAGTATCAAGCCTTGGGGTACACCGCCCGTGACTGGAAGAAGGAGGGAAGCGCTGGCAGAAATGGACTCATATTGTGATCGATCGGATACATATGATTGAAACCAGGTTAGCATGCGATCACCAATACCGGAGTTTTTAAGTTTTTGTAATAGGATGCCATGGTCTACTGTGTCAAAGGCCTTGGCAAAATAAAGGATGATGGCTCCAGTTAGGTTTCCTTGTTCCATGCCAGCTTTGATATCATTGCAAACTTTTAAAAGGGCAGTTGTAGTTGAGTGATTTGGAAGAAAGCCAGAATGATCTGGGGTTAAGTAGTTTGAGTATTGATAATAATCACATAATTGCGTGTAGACGCATTTTTCCAAAATTTTAGACATAACAGGGAGCAATGATATCGGATGGTAGTTGGATACCAAAGTATGGTCACCACTTTTGTAGATCAGTGCCACTCTTGCAGTCTTACAGAGTTTGAGTATATATCCAGTTGCCAGTGATTCAATGATTAGGGTTGTGACAGGATTAGCAATTGTTGGTGCACTGATTTTCAGCATTGCTAGGATTTGATCAGGTCCAGACTGGTATTTCATTTTTTGATTACGGAGAAGTTTAGTAACGACATTGACAGGCACTGGTCTAAAGTTTAATTTCTCTGCGATACAGGGTCTTTGCACAGTTGGTGGGGCCTGACCTGCGTACGGCCTTTCTGAAAGCATGTCATTTGTTACCTTATCAATCAGGGTGGTGGCGCATCCAACAAAGTAATTATTAAAGGCATTTGCTACATCTAGGGGTGTTGCAGGATTTGGTGGTTTACTTTGATAGTGGCTGGTTGAGAGTGGACGGGAGGTGATTGTATGTTACTTTTGATTTTCCAAAAATGTTTTGGGTTTGATATGTTATTGTTTAGATTTTCATTGAACTATTTAGCCATTTTTGTTTGTTTTGTACATGCATTCCACCATTTTCGGTAAGCACAGTGATCGTTCATGGAACTAGTACACTTGAATTTTGACCACACTGAATCTCTAAACTGGTACATTTGTGTGAGATCAGCTGTAACCCAAGGGAGATGAGCCCCATTTACTCACACTTTACGCAGCGGGGAATGGGAATTCCAGTCTTTCAGGAGCTCAGACTGAAAGTATTCAATTGCACAGTCCTGTTCTGGGATTAGGTTTAGTCTGTACTGCGGAAGCTGTTTGAGATCACTTAGAAAGGATTCAAGATTCAATTTCTTGAAAGACCTGGTAATTATTACCTTTGGGGAGATTTGTTGCCTTTATTTTGCACACACAGTACAATAGGCAGTGGTCACTGAAACTATTAGGGAGAATTCCTGCCTCTTGTATTCTATCAGGACATGAGAAGAGAATCTAGTCCAGCAAGGTACGGTTAGGGCTTTTTATATTAATGCGAGTGAGGGAGGAGATTAATTGAGTTACCTGCAAAGCCTTAAAAAATTAGCAGGGTTTATTGTTTTTAGAATTCAGCCAATCAGTATTAAAATTGCCGAGGACCAGCAGCTCACTCTCTTGGTTTTGATCAAGTAATTTACTAAGGATTTGAGTTATGTCAGAAAGGGAGACCACTGGAGAGTTCGGTGGGTGATTGAATCCAGTAACAATAATCGGTTTACTGAACGGGATCTCAATAATACCAGAAAGGAAATCAAAGGTGGCAGGGGAGCTAGAATTCTTCAACGGGGTGAACTTTATGGACTCGTCAACATAAATAAAAATTCCCCCTCCTCTCTTTGCACTGTCCTTTCTATAACACGAATACCTCTGTGTTGATATGGCAGAGTCTAGTACTTTTGGGGTTAACCATGATTCTGCGAGTACAATGACTTTGAGTTTGTAATAGAAACACCAAGCTTAAAGCTCATCTAGTTTAGGAAGTAAGCTGCAGATATTGCAGTGCACAAAGGAGAGGCCTATTTTAGTGGGGAGACTAAAGGATGTGTCAGCTATAGGACCAGGGCTAGATTCCACATCATTTGCAAAAACAAGTAGCAAAATAAATAAAAAATTAGACAGAGTTTTCTTTTGGAAATAATGTGATTGCAGAGTTTTAAAACTCTGTCGTGTGGGGGTAGGAGGGCTGGACTTTAAGACTCGCCACCAGCACTCAGGTTAAAAGAACCGAGCAGGCTATGGTGTATTAGGACTTGTTTTCCATCTTGGGGTTATTGGTAAGGTGTATAGAAGGAGAAAGTAGTTTTGTAGAGAAGGGAGGTAAAATAAAAGATCAGCAACAGAGAGGGAAAACATTCTAGAGAAAGGTGTGGGGGGGCATAATAACAGGAGACAGGCAGGAAATAGAGAGAGCAGAAGAGTGAACAGCTTTCAGCGTGGGCCAGGTAAAGAAGTTTATGGAGTGAGCAATTAACAAACACCCCCCTCTTAGGAGCAGGTGAGCCATATTCAGCGTTAAAGAATCAGTGCCTGTCTCTTTAAGAGGCACACAGGTGTGTTTGTATTCATGTTGTCACAACTGGGTTTTGCTGGGGTTGAAGGGTCTAGCCCAGGGGAGGTGACAGAGTGCAATGAGACAGAATATGGGGTAAAACAGGTAAATATTTATTACACAATGAAATCAGACAGATAGGTCAGTTAAGCGAGGCGCCGTGACACTACTCGAGAAAGCTAGCAGAGCTTAACACTTGGAAGTGTGTGTATAAGAGACAGTGGCTTCCCCTGTGTCACTCTGCCTCGCGTAATGCGTCCCACTAGGACTAGAGTTCCAGAAAAAGGCATGGATTGGGGGCATGCATGCAAGTGCTGTGCAAGTCCAGTTGCCAAAACATCTTCAAGAATAGGATGACATTTTTAAATCTGGACCAATCTACAAATCAAGGAGGTCCAAAACCAAAATGATCAAGCATCAAATAAGGCCGAGATTATGAGACAGATATCTGAAAGTTCCAATGCTCTCATCCTCTCAATTATTTATCCAATCATATTCCAGCTTTCATGTCTACCTAGGGGCCTTAGCTTTGCACCCACACCTAAATCGGGCAAATTGTATTCGTCTCAAAGAGGTCCATCTCCATCTTTTCTAAGAAAACTTGCAATACATAAATAGCAAGACCAGAAAGAACTTTAAAAAGAGACTGATACCTATCTAATTTTTTTGATTCATTTTTAGAGACTGCTCTACCTTGAAGGACACTTACTGAGGAAGCCTATACGGTGAAAACGCATTCTAGTGATCCTTTTTTTTAAGCTTTTCCATTAATTTTATAATGCTATTTTCTATTATATGCAAATAAAAATGATCATATTTTTTTGAATATAACTATATGCCTTGCTGCTTGTTTTTTTTACAATCTATGTTGTTTGGGCATATTCCCTGCACTTTCTCCACCCTGCAATGCAATCTGGATTATAACATCCCAAAAGGATATCCAAGATGAGCTAATTACCTGAAAATCCACGGAGGAGGGAAGAAAAGAAACAAACAAAACCTAAGTATCCCAAATTTTCAAAGTGTCTTTTATTCCTGCATAAAACGCATATTTTACACTTTAGTTTTTCATATATAATATTGCACTTGCTTTTAATTTATTATACATATGGAAATTATGATGTTCTAATTTATAACCACTAGGGTGCGCCCGGAATCTTTTTACTTGCAATACATAAATATTATCTGGACATCAGAAATAAAAAATCAAGAGACATGTATTGGGTTGTATTAATGTTGGGTTGTATTAATGTTCATATCCATCTGGATAGGAGAAAATAACAGTCAGTAACAGTTGTCATTAAAAAAATAACATAAACATACCATACAGTAGAGATGTACATTTCATTTAATTCCAAATCAAAATTCAGATGAAATTTACCGATACGTATTTCGAAAAGGCTTCCGAAATATGATTTGTTTCCGTCTGAACCGGTCCAAAACTAAATGAAAAATGAATCGATTCGAACCAAAATGAAACGAAAACAAATCGATTTGGAACAAAACCGAATGAAAACTAACTGGTTTAAAACAAATTGATTTTGATTTTAAGGGTCAATTCTCATACAGTTTCACTTACACTTGATTCCCCATAGAAAAGTAATGGTGGTTAATCTATTCACAGAACGCCGAACAGCACTGAAATGTCAGTGAAATGCCGTGATTTTCGGTGGTTCCTTCGACAGCTTTAAACAGGCGAGTCCCTGTTTTAATGTAAGAATATTCCCGTTTTTTAAAAAATATTTATTTGACCGTTTATGTTTATTCTTTTCATTTGCAGCAAAAAGTCTATTTATTTATTTTTTTAGGCATTTTTCGTGATATACCAGTTGTACAACATAAAATACAGTCGGTACCACAATGAAAATAGCATCTAGTAATAAACAGCTTACAGGGCAAAAAACAAATGATGGTATGGAATACAAGCGCATCTTCACTCTCATATAACATTCAAGCTCCCCTCCCGCCTATACTCACCTTTCCGTCCAAGGTCCCACGCAGATCTAACTTCATTGAAGTCAGATCTGCGTGTTTATACCCTTCCCGGCACACTGACTTCATTGCGACGGTGTCAGGGATCAGTATCTGTGCATGTGTGTATCCATGAAAAGTGCTGCCCTCAGTCCTGTCCAGCACTGAAGGGGGTTAAACAGTCAAGCAGGATCACAAACATACACCACACCCTCCTGTCTGTCTAATATAAGAGTCAATCCTCTATACTGTGCTGACCTATTCTGTGATCCTCCTGATACTGTGAACCCGACCCTGCATTGCCCACTGACCCTGCCACCTTGCTGCCAGCCTATTGACCCATGGACCATCCAGACCACGTTATCTCGCTATCCCCTTTGTACTGCGCCATGGACTGCTACCAGTATCAGCCAGCCTACCCTAAAGTACAACCTGTATATTCCTGCCCAAAGGGCTCTAACCCCTTGAACTTGGGTCCCACCACAGCATATGCCAGGTGCCACCCTGACAGACAGCCACAATGCCATCAGTTTAAGGAACCCCCTGGGGAAAAGCGCCTGAAAGGAGGGGGTGAGGTCCTTCAGACCCCTTTACCTCCCGATCGGGAGCAGATTAAGTTAAAAGCGAGGCACCGCTGGAACGGGAAGACTCTGCCCAGAATCAGCGGTACCTCTCTTTAACCCCTGAGGTGCCAATCCACGATTCGGCACCATACGGCACCTCTACCAGATGTGGCTGATATCGTGGATATCAGCTAAGCCTTCCGGGGATCCCCTTACCCACTGATGCATGGCGCAAGTATTATTATTATTATTATTTATTTATAAAGTGCCAGCATATTCCGCAGCGCTGTACAATAGGCACAGTATAGACAGGGTTACAATACAATACATTGAACAACATTTGAAAAACAGTACAGGAGGAGATGAGGGCCCTATTCCCGTAGGAACTCACAATCTAGGAGGGTTGGGGTTGGGAACAGGAGGAGAGGACTGCAAGGTGAAAGTGATTGATGGTTGCGTCAGTGAGTTGGGTGGTAGGCTTCCCTAAATAGGAACGTTTTAAGGGAGCGTTTGAAGGAAGAGAAGTTAGGGGAAAGTCTGACAGTACGAGGGAGAGCGTTCCAGAGAGTGGGGGCTGCGCGTGAGAAATCCTGCAGTCTATCATGGGAAGAGGTAATGCAGGGAGACGCTAGGCGCAGGTCGCTGTTTGACCTTAGGGAGCGGGCTGGGGTGTATCTGGTGATTAGTGAGGACAGGTAGTGGGGAGCTGAGTTAGTAAGGGTTTTGTAGGTAAGGCAATGACATCAGCATGAGAATTAACCCTTAGCTCCCAAGGGGTTTCCCTAAGGTGGAGATAGGGGCATCCTTTGGATACCTCTATCTCCCGATCCGTGGCAGCCAGAGCTTAATGGGCATGGCCTTTCCAATGATACCAAACATGACCATGTTAAAAGAAAAAATAAAATTTTAAAAAATAAAAACGTTTTTTCTGCTTTGTTTTTTTCTTTTAATCCTTTCGCTGCTGAGGCTTTTCCCGCCTCTGTGCTGAGGTCATTTTTACCGGTTTTGCTCATCATGTTTAAACGTGTTTTGAAGGCTTATTTTAGTATATTACCCAGACATATTATATATCGTTCTTTCCGTCAGACTCGGTAGATTCATAATATGTCATTATTATATGTATACGTTATGTCATGTCTGTATATTATAACAAAAAATGCAATAAAATATGTATTTTCAATAATTTACAACGTGTAAAGTGTTTTTATTCACATTTTAACATGCGAGCAATTGCGGTTATATTTTGAATGGGGTGCGCTTCTTAAAAAAATTAGAGATGGGGACTCGTTACATTTTTTTTGGGGGAAAATTACGCAATTTTTAACAAACGCACCGCATACAAAAATCGTTAGTGCAGCATCATTGTTCACATTATAATTGAAATGGGAACAATATTGCTACACTAACAAACTAAAAAAAAGAAAAAAAAATGTTTATTTTTTTTTTATAATTTTTTTTAAATATATTTTTAATTTTAATTTTAATTTTTTTTAAAAAACTTTTTTCACATTCGGATTTGGTATCGTTGGAACGGCCATGCTCTGGCCTATCCAACCATACCAAACATTAACCCCTAGCTGCCACGGATCGGGAGATAGGGAGTTCATTGGAACTCCCTATCTCTACCGTTGGTGGCAGTTAGGGGTTAACTCTAGGACTGGCGTCATCGTGCTACGCACGATGACGCCAGTCCTCAGGGGGAGATCCCGGAGGCTTGGCCGACATCCAAGATGTCGGCCATCTCCGGGAAAGGATCGCGAACCGGCGCTTTTCAGCGCCGATTCACGATCCAGCTCCCCAGGGGTTAATGCCAGGCACCATTTGGAAGGGCAGGCTGTGCCCTTTCAAATGGTGCCTGGGTTAACCCCCGCAACGCAGCCGATCGGGAGGGAGAGAGGTCCGAAGGACCTCCCCCCTCCCTTTCAGGCACCTCCTCCGCACATGCGGGGGGGGCACCTGAATTAGGTGTCATCACGCTGCCGCGATGACACCTAATTCCAGCGGCTGCGGTTCTGGATGCTGGGCTGACATCGAGGATGTCAGCCCGCACCGGGGGGGCCAGCGATCGGCCGGAACCCGGCCGAACGCTGACCCAATGGGAGGACGCGCTCAGCGCGTCCTCAGCACAGCAGCGGTAATGCGGAGGACGCGCTGAGCGCGTCCTCCGCATTGAAGTGGTTAATGCAGCACTATTGTTCACATTTAAATTATAATGTGAACAGAGACACTGCACTAAAGAGTTTTTTTGGGGGGAAGGTTTAGCTAAAATCACATAATTTATCAGAAAAATAAAGTAACGGCTCCCCCATAGAATGTATAACCGCAAAGGAACGGATGATAAAATGTGAAATCAATTACTTTTACACGGTGTAGATTGAAATTTCACATTTTTTGCTATAGCATTCTGGCAGGACATAACATATACATATAATAATGATATATTATGAATCTGCTGAAGAAAGGATATATTATTTGTCTGGGTCATATAATAAAATGTGACTTCAAATCGCGTTTAAACATGATGAGCACAAACGTTAAATTAGCTCAGCACACAAAGGTGAAATGGTTCAGCAGTGAAGGGGTTAACGCAGCAAATTACTCCTGCACATTGAGGGAAGCACCTCTCTGTGGTATAATTAATGCAGCATTTGAATCCGCACACTGAGCGGAAGCACCTCTCTGCTGTATTTTTTTATAGCGCCGAAACTTACAGTACCATGGACAGCAGCTCTGCGGGCTCCCAAGGGGCTGCTGTCCATAGTGCTGAGGGTTTCAGCAGCATAGACAGCCCCCACCAATAGCAGCCAGACTGAATGAATGAAAAAAAGAGAAAAAAACGCTACATTCAGTAAAGAAAAAAAGCCTTGCTGTTTTAAAATAATTAGAAATCAAAAATGTCACCTAAAGTCCCAAAAAATGTCTAGAAAATCCCAAAAATTAAATAAAGAGACTTTTTGCTGCAAGTGAAAAGAATAAGCGGTTGAATAAATATTTAATATAAAAATGAGGAATACTTTTTACATTGAACCCTATGGTATTATTGTTAAAGGCTAGTATTTTTATTGTAGTACCGGCTGTATTTTATTTTGGTACCGGCTGGTATTTTATTGCTGGCTTCTATTTTCATAGTAGTACAGGCTGTATTATATTTTAGTACCGCAGGTATTTTCATTTTATTGTGGTACTGGCTGAGTGCTGTCCTTGGAGCTGAAATATATTTCAGCACCAAGGACAGGGGGATCACTTATATTTTTTTTATCCTAAATCTAACTCATTATTAATTCATCCATTTCACATTAGGAAATAACTAATAAAAACGAAGTACGAATCGATTCGAAAAGCGAATTACTAATAAAAATGAAATATGAATCGATACGAAAAACAAAACACCAGCCGTCTGAACTAACGAATCAGTCCGAAATACGAATCACCATCATATTCTGCAGCACTGTACAATGGGCACAGTATAGACAGGGTTGCAATTCATTGAACAACATCTTGACAAACCAGTAAAGGAGGAATCAAGGGCCCTATACCCGTGGGAACTCACAATCTAGAAGGGTTGGGGGCGGGAACAGGAGGAGAGTTCTGCAAGGTGAGAGTGATGGACTGGTTGCGTCAGCGAGTCGGGTGTTAGGCTTCCCTAGATAGGAAAGTCTTATGGGAGCTTTTGAAGGAAGAAAAACTAGGGGAAAGTCTGACCGTACGAGGGAGAGCGGGGAAGGGTCAATCCAAGGTATCAATAGGTAATAGTGTTAGAAAGTGACTCTAGAAGGATCAGACAACAACTGAGCACCTGAGTAGAGATGAGCCAGGTATTTATACTCAAAGTCCAGCCCTGGTACTCTTTGCTCCACGCCTAGAGGAGGCTGCGGTTCAAGTCTCAGGGGATCCCAGACACCTTGCTTGAGGACCCAGCCCCTTGGCCCAGCCCGGTCACCGTCTCCTCATCCAATCCTCGTAGGGCAACTCCCCAAACAGAAGCGGGCGAGGATTGGCCACTGAGCCGGCGGCACCACGCCAGATCTGCCTCCATTCGCTGGCACTGAGAACCCAACCAGCACCTCTCCCCTTTGCATGGGTCTGACTCAGGAGTACCTGCCACGAGGACTCTAGGAGCTGCCTGAGGTAAAACTGGTGGCAAACGTCACCGCGACTTGAACACAGGGTGCGGGGTCTTCACGACTGATTGCCGTCCACAACATACAGGAGCGCTGCAGGGAGGTAGACCAGAGCACGGCACCAACACTCGGCAAGACCCCAGAGTGGATGACCAGAGACATGAGACCTGACATTATTGTCAGGGTAGTGTCTGGCGAGAGCCAGGTTGGGATCCATATAGCGGGCAAAGAGCCCTATAAGCAGGGTTGCAAATGAACAGACGGACAGCAAATTAAATCAACACACTGATGGGCAGGACTCAATGCAAATGAATATTGGAAGGGGTTAAGGGAGGTCAGAAACACAGCACCAAACTGAAAGGGAAGCCAAAACTAATACAGCGGTCCTTCAGTGGCCGTGTACAATCTACAGAGGGGAAACAACAAAATCAGCACACTGCTGGGTAGGACACAAAAAAGCGATAACCAGATAGGAAGGGGTTAAGGGTGGATGCCAAAATATACAGACACACAGCAGGAAAGCTAAAATAAATCCTAAACTAAACGGTCCTTCAGCGGCCTCTATGAATCTAACTAAACAGAAGTATGGAAATACAGGTTACAGGAAAAAGTAAATATACAAAACACAGAGCACTGTACACAGAGGGAAAACTGAAGTATAGGAGTACAGAAAATAATAACAGGAAACAGAGCGCAGTACAAAAGGGAAAACCACAGAGTAGTCAGGATGAATAGCCAAATTCGGTACACTTATGGTGGTGTACATTTTGGTCAACTATGAACTAAGCAAATGGTAGCAAGGAGGAGAAATAAACCAATAATTTTGAGGGCTGAAAATATACAAAAAAGGAAGGTTAAGCCACTAGAGGGGATAATATCAGGGCTGGCCAGTCGATGGTGCCTGATGGAGTCAATGCTCCAGGCAGCACTTTGCCAGGGACAGCATTTTGGGCCTCCACTAGGCACACCACACATTACTATGAGGTGTATTGCTGTGGTGGTCTGTGATATGCTCATATACAGACATTACTGTGCGTTTTATTGCTGTGGTGCTCTAATACGCTCACACAGCACTATTTTTGTTTGTTAAGGGGGCAGCATTTCATCCTAGCCGAGTGTGGCAGCACCTCTCTACTTAGCTGCAAGTGCTAAGTTAGCAGTGCTGAGCACTGAATTGCAGCACAGTATTTAATGCAAGTTGCTAACTTAGCACTTGCAGCGGCTGAGGAACTGAACGTGCCTCTGCTGATGTTAGTGTGTATGCATTGGTAATTCAGATACATGCTGTGAGTACATGCTGTGTGTGCATGCGTGCGTGAGCATTTTTTGCTGATTACCTTAAAGAGACAGCACACACTTGAGATTGATCCTGCATGCTACCTGACGTCATCAGATGCAGGTCAGAATCTTTATAGCTCAGTGCCCATTGATTGCGGATAATGTCCAGGAGCAATGAGAGAGGCACACATCAGAGCTCTGCGCCTCCTGCACACTAGTTCCTCTTTGGCTCACTCCCCTGCTCTGTCTTCCTCCAGAACTTCAAATTCTCCTGTCTCCTGCACACTGTGTTCTCCATACCTCCCCAGTACATGGCAATGTCATAGGCAGACTGGGTGATAGAGTTATATATATACTAACCCTTCGACCACATTTCTCAACACATACAATCTGTCTGGACAGCCGCTGGCAACATTTTGAAAAACCTTCTGCATGAGCTGTTGAAGGTGCTCTAAACTTGTTGGGCACTATTACAATCTTGACCCTAAAACGAGGATGCTAATGGGGGAAACCTGCCCCTGCAAGTTTCCCAGTAACGTCCGCGTTTTAGCACCATATTACGGGACAGGTGCTAATTCCGCAGCCTGCCCGTAACCTTCCTGGATACTCGCAACAGCGCTGACGCACTGCCATGAATATCACCTCCTGAAGTCCAGAGGAATCCATAGTGGGTTGTGCACCAGGCCATGAGCCGTGCATGATCTCGCAAGATCCTGCAGGGCCACTGAGTGATTCGCAGAGGGAGACTGAGGACTATTTGTCCCCAGCCGCACTCTGCTGCTGGTGGCCAGAAGAGGCAGACCAGGACAGAATTCGCACCATAGGATGAGAGGTGAGTAACAGATTTTTTTTGGGGGGGTTAAGCAGAAGCGGAATCAGTTAGCACTAGCTTTTACCTGTGGTTAATTTATTCATTACCACATTGATGCATTAATTAGCATTAATGCTAACACTAATTACTGATTGCGCTCCCCATGTTAGGTATAGGGAGTGCAAAGTACAGTAAGCTTGAGCAAGCGAGCGTAATCACTCATGCGCACTAGCATCGCTAGGTGGGGGCGGGGGGTGCGGCCCGCACCAGGTGACACCCGCCCTTAGGGTGACTCCAGCGGCGTGCAGAGGGGGAGCGGTGGTGCGGTGTTTGGGGCATGCGCATGTGACGTCACGTCACATGGTCTTCCTGTCGGGCTGCCGAGCAGGAAGAAGCAGGAGCCTCCGGATGAAGAGGAGAGAGCGATTTGGGGTATGAGCTTGTGTGGAGTGCCTGTGCCCCCATTGGGGTCAGTGCCCCCTCCACATTGTGCCTGGCAGTTCAGGGGGTACAGTGTGCAGGTCCCTGACACGCTAAACGCCACCTGGCCTGGCACAGGAGCCCAGCATCCTTCCTGTCTGCCCAAGCACCTCTCCCTGCACCAGGCCCATATTTGTTTGGACAGACTGAAAGGATGCTGGGCTCTTGTGCCAGGCCAGGTGGCGTTTAGCGTGTCAGGGACCTGCACACTGTGCCCCCTGAACTGCCATGCATACTGTTTGTCCCCCAGTAGCTCTGACCCTGGTGTGTGTCAGTCAGTAGGTGCTGCTGGAGGAGCTTCCCGGGCCGTTGCTATGGACGCTCTCTGGGTTTCCAGGCCTGGCTGGAGAGCAGTGTTAACCAGTGGGTTACAGAGCCCCGTTCAATACCTCAGCAGCTGCTGAATTGCTGCAGCGCAGCACTTCAGTTTGCTGCAGCGGTGTCATTGAACGCTTTGGATGCGAATTTCGAATCCAAAATGGCCGACGATTTCTTAACCACTTCGATGCGGAGGACGCGCTCAGCGCGTCCTCCGCATGGCTGCTGCTGTGCTGAGGACGCGCCGAGCGCGTCCTCACTTTGGGGTCAGCGTTCGGCCGAGTTCCGGCCGATCGCTGGCCCCCCCGGTGCGGGCTGACATCCTCGATGTCAGCCCAGCATCCGGAACCGCCACCGGTGAAATTAGGTGTCATCGCGGCAGCGCGATGACACCTAATTCAGGCACCCCCCCTGCATGTGCGGAGGAGGCGCCTGAAAGGGAGGGGGGGAGGTCCTTCGGACCTCTCTCCCTCCCGATCGGCGGCGTTGCGGGGGTTAACCCAGGCACCATTTGGAGGGGCACAGCCTGCAATTCCAAATGGTACCTGGCATTAACCCCTGGGGAGCTGGATCGCGAATCGGCGCTGAAAAGCGCCGGTTCGTGATCCTTTCCCGGAGCTGGCCGACATCTTGGATGTCGGCCAAGCCTCCGGGAACTCCCCCTGAGGACTGGCGTCACCATGCATAGCACGATGACGCCAGTCCTGGAGTTAACCCCTAACTGCCACCAACGGTGGAGATAGGGAGTTCCAATGAACTCCCTATCTCCCGATCCGTGGCAGCTAGGGGTTAATGTTTGGTATTGTTGGATCGGCCAGAGCATGGCCGTTCCAACGATACCAAACACGAAAGTGAAAAAAGTTTTGTAAAATAAATAAATAAATAAAATAAAAATAAAAAAATATTTAAAAACAAATTATATAAAAAAAATAAACACTTTTTTTTTCTTTTTTTTAGTTTGTTAATGCAGCAATATTGTTCCCATTTCAATTATAATGTGAACAATGATGCTGCACTAACGATTTTTGTATGCGGTGCGTTTGTTAAAAATCGTGTAATTTTCCCCAAAAAAAAATGTAACGAGACCCCATCTCTAATTTTTTTAACAAGCGCACCCCATACAAAATATAACCGCAATTGCTCGCATGTTAAAATGTGGAAAAAAAACACTTTACTCGCTGTAAATTATTGAAAATTCATATTTTATTGCATTTTTTGTTATAATATACAGACATGACATGACGTATACATATATTAATGACATATTATGAATCTGCCGAGTCTGCCGGAAAGAACGATATATAATATGTCTGGGTCATATACTAAAATAAGCCTTCAAAACACGTTTAAACATGATGAGCAAAACCGGTAAAAATTACCTCAGCACAGAGGCGGGAAAAGCCTCAGCAGCGAAAGGGTTAATGAAAGATTCAGATTGTTTTTCGTATCACTCGGACAAAGTATGATAAAGAAAAGCAGTCAGGACAATTCCGTTTTGTATGCACACACCAAAAATGATAGTTTTTATTGAATAAATGTTATGTTTACTTCTGAAACAAAATATAAATTGAACTGTAATATATGTCTATGTGCAGGGGTGAATAATAAATAAATGTTTTGTGCTTTGGTGAACAAAAACCTCAAAATTAACATTGCTATACAGAATTGTTACTTGCTTCATGGCGGAGGCTATCTTTAATACGTCATGCTCAGCTACTAGCAGCATCTCCTCGGGTCGCTGCATGTGCTAAGTTAGCAGTGCTGTGCGTCAGAACGGCGTTCAATGGCAAGTTGCTAACTTAGCACTTGCAGCGGCTGAGGTACTGAACGCGCATCAGGTCTCCCTCCCGGGGAATTTACAGAGACAGTCCAGCCTCCCCTCCTGCACTGCTGGACACATCAAGCCCTCGGTACAGTTTAAACGCAAGTTATTTGGTGAGCCTGCTCCTGTGTCTCCTCTAGCTCTATGTGCCCCTCCCCCGCGCTAACACCCGGCCTGCCTGAGTCTGATTACACCATGTCACAGGTTTACTGGTGATCAGACTCAGGCAGGCCAGGTGTTAGCGCGGGGGAGGGGGCACACAGAGCTAGAGGAGACACAGGAGCAGGCTCACCAAATAACTTACGTTTAAACTGTACCGAGGGCTTGATGTGTCCAGCAGTGCAGGAGGGGAGGCTGGGCTGTCTCTGTAAATTCCCAGAGAGGGAGACCTGGGACCCACTGGTTAACACTGCTCTCCAGCCAGGCCTGGAAACCCAGAGAGCATCCATAGCAACGGTCCATATGAGCTGGGGGGGCAAATCTAACCATGTGTGAGCTGGGGGAAAATCTAACCATGTGTTAGCTGGGGGGCAAATATAACCATGTGTGAGCTGGGGGGGCAAATATAACCATGTGTGAGCTGGGGGCAAATCTAACCATGTGTGAGCTGGGGCAAATATAACCATGTTTGAGCTGGTCTGGGGTCATATATCCATGTGTGAGCTGGTCTGCGGGCAATATATCCATGTATGAGCTGGTCTGGGGGCATATATCCATGTATGAGCTGGTGTGGGGGCATATATCCATGTGTGAGCTGGTCTGGGGGCATATATTCATGTGTGAGCTGGTCTGGGGCAATATATCCATGTGTGAGCTGGTCTGGGGCAATATATCCATATGTGAGCTGGGGGAATATATATCCATGTGTGTCTTCACTTTCACTGCCTTCGAACAGGCACCGTACTTGCTGGCAGTTCGCCAAAATTTGTGTGTGAGCATAGGAGAGAACTCCACAGCAATAAACCTCACAGTAATGTGCGCTGTGCATGACCATTCAGTGTTATATGGGAGTACTGATTTATGAGTAAGAGTAGTTAAACAAAAATCTGTGACACCAACCCTAGTGACACCACTGCTCATGCGCTAATGGATTTTTTAACCCGTTAGCGTTCGGAATGTAATATGGGGAGTATGCGTTAATGGTACTTAACCTAGTGCTAACGCTCACATATCTGAGTGCTAACACTAGCATTAAGAATGTGATAGTGCCCAGGGCAGAAAAGATTGCAAGTTGAATTGTCGCATGAACTGCCTTATGTGTTGCGATTGCTCTGTGCACAATACAATTCTAAACAACACATCAATCGTGTCCGCACACTGGATAATATAGAAATGGAATACATATCTGCTTCTCCCACTATGTGCCTCCTCCCTCAGGCGCAGCGGTAAATAAAAATAAAATGAATACACATGGAATGTATCTATAAAACAGACACTTACAGGGTTATTCAGAGAGCGTGAAAAGCAGGAGAATGACTGGAGAATGAAAAATTCGAGGTCAAAATAGCCAAACAAGAAAAATTCAACCTTTCATCTCACTTTCCAAATCGGCTATTTTGACCTAGAATTTTTCATTCTCCAGTCATTCTCCTGCTTTTCACGCTCTCTGAATAACCCTGATAGTGTAGAACGATTTACATATAGTCCAATAGAACTGTCCCCTCTCAGACCTGAGTCCATCAATACTTCCACCCTGGATGAATCCGTCAAAGGCATCACATGTCAAGAATCGATGTACAAAGAATAAACTCGGGCCTCTGATGTGCAAGTCAAGAGGTTTAAATGACAATAAAACTAGAATATTTTAAAAAATAAATTCCAATGCATTTCATCTATTAAAATCAAGACTTCATCAGGAATAAATTACATACACAACCCCCACAGCTTCTTATACCCCATATAATCTGTCCATTTTGTGGATTTTCTACAGCTTCTGGAAGCAGTGGAACACACGACCATTGTGTTCTCAGTCCAATGTCCTTCCCAGGCAGCCCCGCGTTCGATCCCCATACAGGATTATTCTGAGAGCACCGAAATGTCAACGACTTTTTGGTGCTTTCCCATTCCCTGCACTTCAACGAGTCCGATTTGCCGACCCTGCAGTGAATTCAGCATTCACCACAGGGACCCAAAGTGCAGGGAAAAAGCTGCCAAACGCATCTGAAAAACTGCCACCCAACCGCCGAATGTATCGGAAACACCACCGCAAAACCAGCAAACGAATCCGAAAAACTGCCAAAAAAGCACAGCATTGATCCGAAAAACAAGCGAAAACTTGGAGAATTGGTTCGAAAAACCATTGAAAAAACACTTCTTCCAAATGTCCACGCCTCAGCTATCTTAATATGTGGCCTGTACCCATTAGATAAGACCTCATTCTCTTTACCAAAGGTTGCACAAAAACAATATACTGTTAAAATTTGCTACTTAAAGCATTAATGCCACAAACAGTGGGATTACCAGGGGGACATGCTAAGATTTAATGAATTCTGGACAAACATTTGAATAAAACCATTTTGCTGTGTATTACATAGAAAAAAAAAATCGAATTCCTCATCACTAAGAATTTAATAATTTTTACCCCTTATTAATAAAACTTTCCGCTCTTCCAAAAATTTATATGTGGTTTTATTATCCAAAATTAAATACAGTATGTATTCTGAGCTCCCAAAATTCCTATTTGCTTCCCAGAGATAATATTCCCTGGGCGTAATTACATGACCACCTTCATCCATCTGTTTTAGAATTAAATAATGATTCTTCCTTTGATTTCAATATGCTCGTCTCTCTGTTTAAAGCTGAAATTTGGTTTAAATGAACAGGCTTCAAATTCACTCCATACTTAATCCATAAAAAAATCTAAATCCTTTTTTGCTCATAAGAGACTGAATTATTCATTTATATTGTATACTTTTTTTTGAGAAAGGATTTTACCAGGAAGGATAAATTGAGATTTCTCTCGTTTTCAAGTATGTCCTGGGTGGCGAGTATGTACCGTTAGGTGTCTTACCCAAGGACACTTACTGGAGAGTTTGCTCACTGGGATTGAACCCATGACTCCACAGGCTCTCTCTATGCAGAGCAGTGCTGTTACCTCTACTCCACCTCTCGGTTTCTGATATGTGTATTGAAAATGATCAATAGAAGAAATAGTCTGAGTTATTTTAATAAAATACCTTTACTTGGTAAGTTTTCTCAAAAACCTATGCCGATCCAAAAACAAAGGACAATTATCCTGTTTCTTATAATGGAAAAAATCTGTGCTTTGGGCGCCACCTAGTGGTTTATTAAAGAAATGACAAGGATGATAAATTAAACCAGGTCAATCTGCAACAAAGATAACATGTATATCAGTGTTAAAGTTTGTTAATATGAAACAGCCGCTGTCCTCTTCCACGTTGTTAAATAACCCAAATATCCAGATCGACGTTTTGTAGGTGTAGGTGGTAGGGTCTGCGCTTCCTTCAATGTTTTATCAGATGTAAATGGAGGAGACAATCACTTTCTTCTATCAGGAAAGGTGACCTCAAAGAAAATAAATGGACATAGTATAGCCTGTAATCTTTGGTGGTATAATGAAAGTTGGAGTGTTACTCACGTTTAAGAGTGCCAATAATTCGGGCACTCGATGTATAGGCAGCCAGCGATTCTAAGTGGGAGCGCTGGATCACCCTTCCAGGGATCAGATGTCTCCTTGAATCACCCGTTTCAGCGGACAGCAAAAAGCAGGATCAGCAAGATATCATTAAAAATTATTAAATTTATTTAATAAAATTGCATAAAAAAATATACCGCCAGTACGCTTTTCGCAAAGATTCGCTTTATCAGCTGGTGTATCTTCTTCTATTGGCACTCTTAAATGTGAGTAACACTCCAACTTTCATTATACCACCGAAGGTTACAGGCTATACTATGTCCATTTATTTTCTTTGAGGTTACCTTTACTGAAAGAAGAAAGTGATTGTCACCTCCATTTACATCTGATAAAACATTGAAGGAAGCGCAGACCCTACCACCTACAAAACTTTTATCCTGTCTCTTGGCTGGAGCGAATTATAGACCTTTGCTCAACGCCCTCAATTCACCTCTATTTAATTCCACCGCCGAAATATTGAAAATACCATTAATATCATCTCTATTATTATTACTCCCAGTATTTATGTTCGTTCTTTCCTCTCCCTCCCAAAACACTAGTTCCAGGGGGGCGTGGCCGACTGCCGAGCATGGTGGACGTGCTTTAATTCAGCTCCTGCTCCAGCAAGCGATTTAAAGCGGACATTGCACTCATACAGACCCCAAAACTTGCTACACATACTGGGAACTTGAAGTCATCGGGATGGCTACCGCTAAAACTAAGAAAACCGCAGGGAAACAGGAGTTTTTTACTCCCCGGCCTACCAAACGCCGCGAGGATGCGGATCCTCAAGATGGCGGCGGATCTACACCTCATTCCCCTGTGAAAACAATTACGTACTCAGAGGATGACTTGGCCACATTCACCTTCCGGATGGAGACGCTGTTTAGGCTAGGGACAGACTGAGGCAGTGCGAACGCGCGTTCTGGCGCACATAATTACGGCCGCACTAGCAGCAGATGCCGGGCAATGACGGCCAATATACGAAGTACGGTCGCACAAAAGTCCGGCCGGCGCAACGCAAGTGGAAAATGAACGCATTTTTTCGAGAACGTTAAACGCTGCTACAGACGTACAGAGTGCGCTGCGGCCGCATAGCAGCGTGTGTGCGTGATTAGGAGATGTCAGACGCTGCTAGTGTGCGGCCAACATAACGTTCAAACAGCCGGATTTCCCTAGACTTCTTTTCACCCCATCGTCATGAAATACGTCCAGAATTGCGCATCGTCTGACCACTTAAGCGTATTCCGTGAAAAAATGCGTGCGCACGCATCGACGTACATTTTGACGGTGGCCGCAGAAAATGCGCTCATCTGTCCCTAGCCTTAAAGACTTCTCAGAGACATTAACAACGCGCTTAGACACGGTGGCTGCGGACATTAGGAAAGACATTCAGGATATTGGTGAGCGAACCTCTCATCTGGAGGGTAAAATGTCCGAGATGGCGACAGCGCATAATGATATGGCTGGTGTGGTGGAGACGCTTGAAGCTAAGTTACAGCAATGTCTCAATAAAATAGCGGATCTTGAAGACAGGTCCCGCCGAAACAATTTAAAAATCAGAGGGGTCCCAGAGTCAATACACCCCCGAGATCTCGGGACATATGTAGCGGATTTTTTTTCATTTTTGCTCCCTGGGGTCACTCCGGAGACGATACTCATGGATAGGATCCACAGATTGCCGAAACCGCCATCGGCACCCCAGAAAGCACCCAGGGATGTAATATTGAAGTTACACTATTACAAGCCGCGAGAGGATATATTCCGTGCACTACGTAAACCGGATGTCTTGGGATCCCAATATGGTCACCTTGCTGTATATCCTGATTTTTCGAAAGCAACCCTGCAACAGCGTAGATTGTTTCGGCCTATCACAACTACACTACGCTCGGCTGGAATCTTATACCGCTGGGGCTTTCCCACCAAGCTGGTTGTTCTCCGAGACGGCACAACTACGGTGTTCAACTCGACAGAGGAAGGTCGAACAACTCTGGAATCCTGGGGATTACAAATAGAACCCGATGTCCAAGAGCGACTGTCACAAGTGCCCAAATTGCTGCCTGAATGGCGTGTTCGCTGAATGGTACATTTTGTTTTTGGGACTTCCGAACGCAAAGTCGCCCCCACCTGGTTCCTCCGAAACAGAACAGTCCCATTTGAATTGGATTGCTCCACGATATCAGTTGGGTAATGTTGCTGTCTTTATTTCAGCCAACTGTCGTTTCGCTGCTGGTTGCAGATGGGCCCCCCCATCTTTTGGTTTAATTTTTTTATTTTGTTCTCCTGTTTCTCCCCCTTTTTGTATAAGGGTACGGGAACCTCCCACTGTAGGGAATTCCTGATGGAGAGTATGGAGTTCCTGAACGCACTCTGTTTTGTTAATGTTTATAACTTGTTTATTTGCTTACTTGTTCTTTTTTTATTTCTAACCCTCCCTTCCTCCCATTCTTTAATCCTAGGGGGATGCAGCCCCTATCATACTTTGCTAATAGATAAATATACAGAGGCAACGTACATGAATATAAATAGCAGTGTTTGTATAGAATTTTATGAAAGTAGTTACCTATAATGTAAAGGGCCTAAACCTGCCCGTTAAAAGGCATTCTTTATACAGGGATATACGCACCTACGACGCTGATGTTGTATGCCTCCAGGAGACACACTTTCGAAGACTAGACCACCCAAAACTTTATGTACCACAATATCGCACTCAATTTCATTCCACCTATAGAGCTAAATCTAGAGGGGTGACAATACTGATTCATAATAGGGTTGCGCTACAAACTCATCGTATTGTTACTGATCCCAGAGGCAGATTTATTATATTAGTGTGCACTATTGACGGTAGACTCTATACGCTTGTGTCAGCTTATGCTCCTAATAGTTCCCAAACTCAATTCATGACACATCTAATGAACAAAATTACAGATGTACTTTCAGGTGACTTAATAATGTGTGGAGACTTTAACGTTTGTTTGGGTCCAATTAAAGACCGATCGAATCCCTCAGGGACCCATTCAAGACAACAGACACACAAACTTCATTCCTTTCTCAGACAACACCAACTGTATGACGCTTGGCGCCTGTTTCATCCCACAGAGAGGGATTATACTTTTCGTTCAGGGGTGCATAATAGTTATTCACGCATTGATTGCTTTCTAATTCCAACCAACCTACTTCCACGCATTACTGACTGCAATATACTCCCTTTTACGTGGTCGGACCATTCCCCGATGACTATTGTTTTACAAGATGACTATAAATCGTACACTGGATCACCCTGGAGATTTGGGGAACATTTACTTAAACATGAACCGGCGCTGACAGCGATTCGGGAAACATTAATTAATTATTTTAAAGAAAATGTGTCCCCTGAAATGAGCCCATTTACAATTTGGCAAGCCCATAAGACGGTGGTTCGGGGGACGTGCATCCAATGGGGAGCTAGACTTAAGAAATTATACATGACGCAACGTGTAACTATATTACGAAATATAAATGACATAGACACACGTAACAAAGCATCTCCGACTCCAGAATTAGCAGACGAATTAGACGCGGCGCTACGTTCCCTGACGGATTTAGAGGCTGATAAATATCGCATAGCCATGAATAGAATGCGTGCCAAATTTTATGCGTTTCAAAATAAACCGGGCAGACTCCTAGCCCGCAGACTTAAACCCTCCCCTTCAAACGTTGAGATCTCACATCTTAAAACGGATGGTGGAATTATTTACAATCCGATGGCAATGGCAAATGAATTTGCGAGTTACTACGAAAAATTGTACAATCTGGAGGTGGATGACACTAATGTTCATCCCACGTCCGATACTATTGACGCTTATCTACGCAATATCAACCTCCCAAAATTATCGGCTACACAAGCGAATAAATTGGCCTCTCCCATCACCCAAGAGGAGCTCTCTGAAGTAATTAAAGCTTTACCGAAACGGAAGGCCCCAGGTCCAGATGGATTGACGGGTTTATACTATCTGACTTTCTCTCCCCAACTCTTCACACACTTAAGTAAAGTTTTTGAAGATGCGAGAGAGCAAGGTTCTTTTCCACCAGACATGTTACGAGCTCATATTATCACGCTCCCTAAACCGGGCAAGACCCCTGACATCTGTCGTAACCTTCGCCCTATATCGTTGCTTAATGTGGATATAAAGATTTACAGTAAAATACTGGCAAATAGACTGCAGCGTATTCTGCCCTCATTGATAGGACAGGACCAGGTAGGATTTATTTCGGGCCGACAAGGCCCAGACAGTACGAAAAAATTGATCAATCTGATGGAGGTGTTAAGACGATCAGGACAATCGTGCCTGGTCCTGTCCTTAGACACTGAGAAGGCGTTCGATAGGGTGAGTTGGTTGTTCCTTCGTGTGGTTCTTCAAACGTTTGGTTTTCCGCCTCCAGTATTAGCTGCAATTCAGGCCCTATATGATTCCCCTTCTGCTAGAGTGGTCAACTCGGGATTCCTCTCGGAGGAATTTAGAATAACGAATGGCACAAGACAGGGATGCCCCCTCTCTCCCCTTTTGTACGCCTTAGTGTTGGAGCCACTTGCTCAGGCTATACGGCAAAATAATGATATTAGAGGCATCGCCGTTGGTCCAACGATTCATAAAATACATCTGTATGCTGACTATTTTCTTCTGACCTTGACAGAACCGGAGGCTTCCCTATCCGCCCTTTATGGGGAGCTGGAAGTGTACAGTAGAGGCTCATACCACTTAGTGAACTTGCTTAAAACACAAGCCCTTCCACTTAATATTCCACATCAATCACTAGACATTCTTAAAATGCATTATAATTTTGATTGGCGCAAAACATATTTAGTATATTTGGGACTTAGAATCATGGGACATCCAGACGGTCTATATAAACACAACTATGAACGCGTTCTTTCTGAGACTAGGTCACTAATACATCTGTGGAGATCGAGGGAAGTCTCATGGATGGGAAGGATGGCGGCAGCAAAGATGGTGATCTTACCGAAATTACTCTATGTGTTTCGAGCTCTACCGCTTAAACTACCTAGGTCATTTCTAGTTACGTTGCAGTCTATATTGGTGTCTTATGTATGGAATAATAAGCGACCGCGAATAGCGCGCAGACTGTTATGCTACAGACAAAGAGACGGGGGATTGAACATGATACATATCCAACATTATTTCTGGGCATCATGCCTTGCCTCCTTGTCAGAGGTGTTTCATAGCCGTCCTACGCCACAATGGCTCACCATTGAGGCAGCATACGTGGAGGGACATGACTTGGCTAAAGTGTTATGGGTCCCTCCAAAGGACAGACCGCGGTTCCAGTCGCCGTTGGCTACCACGTCTCTGCACCTGTATATTTGGGATCGAATTTTCCCCCTTATTACGTACCATCACCCCATCTCCATGGCGATGCCAGTGGAAGCACTCCGCTACATTCTCCCACAAGGGAGATGCCGTCAATGGCTACAATATGGAATTACGAATCTCCACCATTTCTTTGACACGGCCGCCATTCTTCCTTTCGAGACTATATGCACCAAATTTAAAGTACCACAAACAATGTTTTTGTCTTATTTACAATTACAATCCTATTTTAGGTCACAATCGGTATTATCTAAGTTGAGAGCTACTTTGCCATTGTTGTCTGAAACTGAACTTTTTTGCTTAGACCCTCTTGCAACCGCTAGACCGATTTCGTTATTTTATAGAGTACTTAACACGCCAACACGGACTGTGGTCTGGTCTTTCCAAAACACCTGGGAAAAAGAACTTGGTCGAAAATTTACACCTACACAATGGGCATCCGCCTTCATGTTCGCTGTGGGGGCGACTAGATGTGTTACTCTGATAGAGACTCAAAGAAAAATACTGTACCGGTGGTACCTCACTCCGGACAAGATCAAACGATTTGCTCCACAACATTTGGATCTCTGCTGGAGGTGTTCCCTGGAGACTGGATCTATGAGCCACATATGGTGGTACTGCCCTCGGATAGCCCCTTTGTGGAGAGACATTTCGTCACTGGCGACAGAAATATTGGGTACACAAATTCCGCACTCACCTGAAGTCTTATTACTGGGCATGATTAAACTTCCACGACCTCAGCTACGGATGTTATTTATCCTCATTTCTACAACCGCCCTACTTCTCGCACGAAATTGGAGAACTATGCTGGTTCCCACTTGCAAACAGGTGACCGACCATTTGGAACAATACCGTAGCTTTGATTCTAGGATAACAATGGCGGAAGGATTACAATCTCCCAAATGGGACCCATGGAAACTTTGGGATGTACACAAAATATATAAGGCATGCGGTCTCTAGTAAAAGTCTATGTTTGAGCTATATACCTCCTGCTGCAAACCCCCCCCCTTTTTTTTTTTCTTACCCCCCCTCCCTCCTTCCCCCAAGGTTGTTGAATATATGTATATTTTTCTTGTCTGTCTGGAAATACCCAATAAAAATGTAATTTTTAAAAAAAAAAAAAACACTAGTTCCCTCATCTCCACCATTAACTTGTTCTATTCTTCCTCTGTATCTGTCAGATCCTTAAGGAATCCTTTTCTTGCTGGTCGTAAAAGGGAATATACAAAAAGGAGTGGATAGCAGCGCAAGTATTGAATCTTGAATGATATATCCTTACATTGGCAAACTTGATAGTAGTATCTCCTCATGGAGCAAAACCACATAGTAAACAGATACATATAATGTGGAGACTGTTTTAGAGGTAAACAATATGTAAGTAATTCCAGATATTCCTCACATATTGTTTTCCCCTAAACTAGTCTCCACATGTTCGGTGCCTGTTCTATGGCAGTGAAATCCCCATGAAAAAGCACTGCTTCGGCTATTCAGAGAACACAAACCAGCAGTGAAAGGTTCCCGAAATGCCCTGCCATTCGGTGGTTTAATTCAGCAGGTTTATTCAGGCGAATCCCATAGACTTCAATGTTAAAAATATTCCCGTTTTAATTCAATATCTAATAAACCGTTCATTATAAAATTCTGCAGTAAAAAGTCTCATTATTTATAGATTTTTTTTAGGATATTTTAAGCATTTTTCTTGATTTTTATTTTTTAAAAAAATTCTGATGTTTTTTATTTTATTTTTAAGTTTACTTATTTTTTCTGTAACAGCCCTTTTTATTATCATTCCTTGAACCTCATGTGTAAATTTCAGACATATACTAATATCAAGTTTTCCAATTCAAGGATATACCATTTAAGATTCAACCAGAATTCTCACGCTGGTATCCACTCCTTTTTGCATATTCTGCTTTCGGTGATAGTTGGGGATTTATTACAGTATTTTAGGTGGATATAAGCAGCGTTATCACTTGGTCAGGTGAAAATTGACCTAAATTTATCCTACGTATATCTGAGTCTCCCTTATTATCAAGTGACTATTAATAAGACTTAGAGGGCTACATTACATACTGGGTGTGTTAGCGCTGATATATAATGCAAATTACAATCCAAACGCTAACGGGTTAGGCTAGGGTCAGACTAACGCATTTTTCGTGTTGTCCGTGAAAAAGTGCGTTCGAACGAATGGACAAATTTTTTCACGGAATACGCGATAGCGGTCATATAATGCGCATTTTCGTCCGTGATTATGTACGGATCATTAATAAAACCCTTTTTGCGTCTGGAGGTTATGTTGGCTGGACATTAGCAGCGTCTGACGTCTCCTAATCACGCACACACGCCGCTAGCGGACGCAGCGCACTCGGTTTGACGTTCTCGAAAAAATGCGTTCGTTTGCCGCTTGCGTTGCGCAGCCGCACTTTTGTGCGGCCGTTCTTCGTATGCTGCCCGGCTTTGGACGTAATTTGCTGCTAGCACGGCCGTGATTTAGTGCTGCTAAACGCACGTTGATACTGCGTTAGTCTGACCCTAGCCTTAAGTAACCCGTTAGCGTTTGGTAACTTGCGCTTTTCAGCACAAGGTTACTGTACTTTGCGCTGGTGCAGAATCCGTTAGCACCAGCAGTAACCCCCCGCAAAAAATCCAGATACTCACCTAGTATCCCGCGACAAGGACCGCGGCTGCGTCCGCCTCCTCTGTCGCCGTGAAAAGAGGTAGAGACTGGGGGAAACAGTCCCCCAGTCTCTCCATGCAGATCACTACGCCGACCTGCCGAATCTCGCGAGGCGAGATCCAGCAGGTCATGTGACTGGCAGGGGGAAACCCAATGGAGTCCTACGGACGTGGAGCCATCCTGGCTCTATATTGAAGGTGCTAATTAATGTTTGCTTAAGCGCTGCACTCCACCTATCCAATCTTAGCTATCTTTTTAAAGATTTATCACTGCTTGATGATGTGCAGTTTCTGAGTGCTAGCGATTAGTATCTATATTTTACCAGTGGGTGGCGCTGCTGTACTATCATACATCATTAGAGACTTTTAAACCGAGTTTGGAATTTCCACATACAGTTATATACTGATTTTGTATTCTACTATCCATTGAGGATAATCAAAACCCGCTCTCTGTATTAGCTATCAGCAACAGACTTTATGTGACCACTAGAGGTCACTATCTAGTGTTTATGGTTATTGGTAAAGATTTATTTATTTATTTGTAAAGTATTTTACCAGGAAGGATACATTGAGCTTTCTCTCATTTTCAAGTATGTCCTGGGTTCAAGAACATTGAAATGTTACAGTTGTTATAGAAATACAATGCTAATAACATGTAAGATATTAAACAACACAAAATACATATTTACACAGAAAATAAACATGTAGGAAATAGTCACTATGTTACATGTTTACAGGTGCATTCTGTATATACTCACTATGTTACATGTTTACAGGTGCATTCTGTATATAGTCACTATGTTACATGTTTAAAGGTGCATTCTGTATATACTCACTATGTTACATGTTTACAGGTGCATTCCGTATTGAGGTATGTTAATAGGGATCTCTTAAGTGACTTTAGACTGGGGAAGATTTGATGGCGTCTGGGAGGTTATTCCATAATTGCGGTGCTGCTATTACTTTGATACTGTTATCTACCACTCTTTGTTATTTATTCTAGCAGGGTTATTCAGAGAGAGGTGAAAACCAGGAGAATTGGTAGAGAACAATGTAGACCAAATAGCCGATTTGGAAAGTGAGATAAACGGGAGAATTTTTATAGTTTGGCTATTTTTGACCTAGAATTTTCACTTCTCCAGTCATTCTCCGGAGTTTCACCTCTCTCTGAATAACCCTGTAGGTGGATTTGCTTTTTATTATTATTTTATCTTTTTTGCTATTTTGCACAGTGCATATAAATTTGCACAGTTCATTATAAATTAATAGTTTGCTGTTTGCAGATTGCACAATTTCATGCTATTTGACCTAAATTATCTAATTGGCTGCTATGTTACATCACCCTTTTTTATTTAACTGTCACTTGCACTTTTCACAAGTCTATGCACTAACTATTAACTGTGTTTATACTCATTGAGGTTAATAATCAAGCCCTCACTTCAACCTATTGAGGCTGATAAATAAGCCCTTACTCTAATTGTTATCACTAAACACTTCTATTCAGCTATTTAATCACTAAAGTCCAACATTTAAGATTGTGGCTATAGACTACTACCCAGTTTTTATTGCAATCTTACGATTCACTGCAAAAAATGTTTTACTTCATATGAACCTATCATAAATTTATTTATTTATTTATAAAGGATTTTACCAGGAAGGATACATTGAGATTTCTCTCGTTTTCAAGTACGTCCTGGGTAAAGTATGTTGATTTACACATTTTCTATATACAAATTTTCTACAAATTTAATTCTATGCCATCTAATTCAAGTCATTAACCCCTTAATGACCCCTGACGTACCCTGTACGTCCTGTCCTCGGGTTTTCCCTTAGACCCGCGGACGTACAGGGTACGTCAGCGGCGCCAAATCCCCCTCCCGCCCGATACTCACCTCCCTCGTCGGATCCCATGGCGATCTGGCAGGGAGGAAGCCTGCCCATGTGATTTACATAGGCAGACGAGGCTGATGACATCGCCACGCTGCGTGGTGACGTCATCAGAAGGTGCCCCCATGTAATTCAATGGAGGGGAGGGGGGGCTCCTTCGGAGCCCTCTATCTCCCCAACCATTGAAGCTAGCAAAATGCTTTTTGCACCACTGAAAAGGGGAGAGTCTCCCCTTTTCAGCGGTGTATAGCATTAACCGTTTCGCCGCTGGATCGCGTTTTAGCGCGAATTAGCGCCAAAACGCGATTCGAACCTGGAGGGGGGCTGACATCTTGGATGTCAGCCTAGCCTCCAGGTCCCCCCCCACCCACTGACAACCTCACCATATGTGTGAGGATGTCAGTGGGCCAGTTAACCCTCTAGCTGCCATGTAGAGATAAGGGGATCCTAAGGATCACTTTATCTCCCGATCCATGGCAGCTAGATGGTCATATTTGACATCATTTGAAAGGTCTGATCATGGCCTTTCAAATGATACCAAACATGACCAGGTTTGGTTTACAAAAAAAAATAATAATAATAAAAAAAATAATAATAAAAAAATTAAATAAAATAAAAAAATGTGTTTTTTTTTAAAAAAAAAAATTTTGTCTGGGGGGGTTTAATTAAATAGGACCTAGGCTGACATCTCAAAATAATTAGCACAAAATGGTCAGAATGAGCGCAGCGCACATAGGTGAACTGGCTCAGCAGTGAAAGGGTTAAAAGGTAAAAACATGTAAAAATTGGGTATTTCTATTCTCGGGATAAAATTTGGAAACTATTTAGCCGGGGTCTTTATTGGTGGTTATAGCTTTAGGAGATTAAATTACGAAAAAGTGTGTTTTTACCATTTTTTTCATCATATTTCATATTTTTTTTATATTAAATTATTGGATATGATGGAAATAATGGTATTTCTAGAAAGTCCATTTAATGGCGGGAAAAGGGGTGTATAATATGTGTGGGTTGAATAAACGAGTAAGAGGAAAATTTGACCTAAACCCTAACAGCGCAGAAACGTAAAAACAGCAGCGGTCACTAAAGGACGGATTTGTGTAAAACCGCCCGGTCACTAAGGGGTTAAGCTGGTTACAAATCTGCACTCTTTATTATGCATTAAGGCTAGGGTCAGAGTGGGGCAGTCGGAACGCGCGTGCAGGCGCACTAAATCACGGCGGCAGTAGCAGCACATAACGGCCAATGACGGCCAATATACGCAGTACGTGCGTACGAAAGTGCGCCGACACCACGCAACCAGCAAATGAACGCATTTTTATCAGAACGTGAAACCGCTGCTACTGACGTACAAAGTGCGCTGCGGCCGCATAGCAGAGTGTGTGCGTGATTAGGAGATGTCAGACGCTGCTAGTGTGCGGCCAACATAACGTTCAAACAGCCGGATTTCCCTAGACTTCTTTTTACCCCACCGTCATGAAATACGTCCAGAATTGCGCATCGTCTGACCACTTAAGCGTATTCCGTGAAAAAATGCGTGCGCACGCATCGACGTACATTTTGACGGTGGCTGCAGAAAATGCGCTCATCTGTCCCTAGCCTTAATCTGCACACCCTTAGATTTGGATTCACACATCATTCATATTACTCTAGCCTAGCTTATATAACTCACTTCACTAAGTTTTTTCTCTGAATTAATTTCTCAGATCCACAACATCAATCTCCTAATAAATTTTACCACCAGGTGGCGCCTCTAGTACACCCCCTACCAGTCTATTGCCTCGTAAAGGGAGTATGGCTTGTGTTGTGCCCATACTTTTAGGCTGGGGTCAGACGAGCGTAGTGTTCACGTCCGTGATTGCGCCTAAAAGTACGTCCGTGATAGCATGAAAGAAAGTCCATTGGAGCCTGACACATGAAGTACGTCCGCACTGAACTGCGGACGCACAACGGCCGCGGCAAACGGACGCAGGTTAGGCAAGAACGTAATACTGCTAGAACGGACGTGCGGAGTGCGCCACGTCCACAACGTCTGCATAGCTTTGTGTGTGAGTGATGGAGCATGGTCAGACGGACTGCATTTATATGTCCAGCATTTTTGACGGACAGAATGTTTTTTCATTGTAATTTATTTTCCCCTCCTACATCCGTCAAAAAATAACTTCAGTGAAAAAACGGACTGTGTGACCACTACTGCGTCATCCGTACTGACGATGTCCGTACTGCACGGACGTACAGTCCGTAGAAATCACGCTCGTCTGACCCCAGCCTAACAGGGAAAGTTGGATTTCTTTCATCTTTCAAAGGTGGCGCTAACTGATTCTCTTTTTTTTAAAAAGATTCTCTGAATTATTAGAATGCTTCTTTTTGTGAACTTTTATCCCTCCCCCAAATGTGTAAATATTTATTTATTCATGTTCCAGGGTTACCCGCTTATTTTCCACATTTTGTACTGTCTGCAATGCTATTGACAAGGGGTTACCACCCGTGCTCTCTCTGACTTTCTCAATTAGCACGTACCATATATATTTTCTACTCCCCCAAATGTATCCTTAACTGTAAAGATGGCAACCTGTTCTCTATCAGCCTTCCTTTTATGTTTCAACTGGCATTTTAGGCCTAGTACCCTCCCTTTCACATCTTATATAAGACATTTATTCTTATAATTTAATGGTGTTTTATTTTTTATCACTTTCTTAGTCTGGGAGGATGATTGATGATGATGATGATTGATGATTGATGATGATGATGATTTATTAAGCGACAACACAGTCCTCACGCTGTACAAAGGTACAATACATAAAAACAAGACAATTCTACAAAACACCAAAAATGCAAGTTAATATTTCACTAATAGATACAGGAGGAATTGAGGGTCCATTTCTCATAGGAACGTACAATCTGTATGAGTGAAGGGGTGAGAAACAGGAGATGAGGACTGTAATGATGGGAATGATGTTAACACAAAGAGAGATGAGGACGGTTATTGGGTCAGTGGATTGTTTTGCTATGGAGGTAGGCTTCACTAAATAGAAGCGCCTTTAGGGAGCATTTAAAAGAATCCAGATTGGGGGAGAGTCTAATATTGCGAGGAAACGCGTTTCATAGGGTTGGTGCCTTATGATAAAAGTCCTGCTGTCTGGCATGTGAAGAGGTAATAATATAGAGGATGCCAGGAGCAGGTCATTGTTGGATCAGTGGGTTGGGGTGTATTTGGTGATTAGTGAGGACAGGTAGTGGGGAGTGGAGTTATTGAGGGCTTTGGAGCTCAGGGTCTGTAATCTGAATATAATACTGCCATGGATGAGCAGCCAGTGTGGGGACTCACATAGAGGAGCAGCAGATACAGAGTGTTGGGTGAGATGGAAAAGCCGGGCTGATGTGTTTAGAATGGACTGCAGGGTGGACAGGCAGGAGAGAGGAAGGACACGGAAAACCTGAGGATTGTACAGGTTGTATCGGGTATAAAAAGCTGGGGGGGGGGGTCGTAAGAGTAATTTATTCCTGATGAATTCTTGTTTTTAATAGATGAAGCGCATTGGGTTTTATTTATTTAAATATTATAGTTTTTTGTTATCATTAAAGCCTCTTGACTTGCGCATACGGAAGCCCGAGTTGATTCCTTGTACGGTGATTCTTGACACACCTTTTGATGGATTGATCCGAGATGGAATTATGTTGCAGCCAAAGGACTCTGGAACAAGCAATGTGCCGACAGTGTGGTAACAACTGATGTGCCTTCATGATTGTTTTATCCTGTGAGTGAGGTCTGAAAGGGGACAGTTATATTGCGCTATATGTAAAAACGTTCTGCAGTACGTGTCTGTTTTGTGTTTTATAGAAATATTCCCTATGTATTCATCTGTATATGTATGCACAATACAACTAAATATATGAGGCTGGCAGAGCAGGCAGAAAGCAAAGCCAGAAGCGGCTAGTTTGCCTCCAGCTAAAGTACCTTTTGCCCCTATATGTACATCTAAATCAGGGCTGTCAAAATCACTGCCCCCCTAGATGTCGATTTCTACAATTCCCAGAATTCTTTCAATGCAATAGATAGCCAGAGAATCCTGGGAGTTGAAGTTCAGAAACATCTGGGGGGGGGGGCAGAGTTTGACAGTCCTGATCTAGATGATAAGGAATTAGTGGCAAACACAAACTAGCAATAAAATAGCTGGATGGGATTTAACCCTTATCATTCCCTCTTATGAACACCTACGGGAGTCAGTCCCCACAGTTCCTACACCCATGGTTGGACACCTTTTCTGCCTATAATAGTTCCTGAGTTTTGAGAACACATGCAGAAAAACATTGGAACTTACTCCTCCATATTGGATCACCACCAACCTACATTTTGCTGCTGTGCTTCGTAGTACCTTGTTATGTTTTACCCAGCTCCTATTCATTTTCCAAATTCAGTTTTTGATCTGATATACTTTCGCAAGGTGTCCTCTGTTCGATCTCTTCAACCACATCCCTAGGTATCATTCCTCCTCATAAGTTTAGCATTAATTCCTGTTTTCGTATATTTAAATTTTATTGTGTTCTTCTAAGTATAGTATATGTTTAAACATGGCACTAGTTAATGTAATTTCAAAATATTTATACTGTATATATTTTTTTTATCTCTTTGATACCCGTCTGAGCTTTGCTGTGTCATTACCAGTGTCAATTACTACTTACTTTTATTTATTTATTTGCAAAGTATTTAACCAGGAAGGATAAATTGAGATTTCTCTCGTTTTCCGTATGTCCTGGGTTATGATTAACTTAAGAGAAACAACCTACAAAATAGCAATAAACAGCTGAAGGGGATTTAACCCTTATCATTGTGCTATGGAACTGGTTGACACTTTATAAGGATAACCTAATGAGACGCCCCCGGGCCTGATTCCATCTAAGGCTAGGGTCAGACGAAAGCATTTTTCCCCGCGAACGTGAAAAAGTGCGTCTGAACGCATTAACGTATTTTTTCACGGAACGCGCAAAAACGGTCAGACGACGCGCATTTTCGGGCGTGATTTTGTACGGATCATCAATAAAACTCTTTTTGCATCTGGACGTTATGTAGGCTGGACATTAGCAGCGTCTGACATCTCCTAATCACGCAAACACGCCGCTATGCCGCAGCTGCGCACTCAGTACGTCAGTACTAGCGGTTCAGCGTTCTCAGAAAAATGCGTTCAAATTCCACTTGCGTTGCACGGCCGGACTTTTGTGCGGCCGTACATCGTATATTGTCCGTCATTGCCCGTCATCTGCTGCTAGTGCGGCCGTAATTATGTGCGCCAGAACGCACGTTAAAAGTGCGCTGGTCTGACCCCAGCCTAAGACTTTAAAGGTGAGATGTAAATGAAAAACTTGTGTATCAGTCATTTTCCATTTGTCGCTCTCCTTTTAATGTCCTTATTCCGACCAAGCTATTTGTCAGCATCTCGACTCCCAATGTTTTCTTGACCTGCAGGATGTTAACAAAAGTGGCTCTGTGTCGCAACAGTTTTCAGCTTCAGGAGTCCATAGGACAACATGGAGACAGCCAAGATCCTGCTCTCCAGGAGCTTGCAGGAAAGGAAACCCTGGACTATTAAGGAAGGGGGACATGACTGCTGGTCTGGGGCGGACAGCTAGGGAAATGAGCTGAAGGCCTATTGGTTGGACGAGTGCAACATTGTTGCCCTCTCCAGGAATACAGGTGAGTTGACGGTGTGGCTTACGTTCTTGATTCCCGTCAGCCTGGAAGAGTATAGATCTGTCCCGCCTGCCCACCTGCCCGCCCTCTGGAGAATGAAGGGAGTGGTTGGGTTTTTCGCAAGTGAAGTCACCGCTGCTGTATTCATGGCTGTCGGTTTTAAAAGTTATGTAAGCCACCGTGAGGTGGACGTTGGGAGAAAAGCTCTGCCTGATTTGTGACGAGCTCTTGGGGTTTTTATGTGTTGGCAACTGCTCTCCGCAGGTTCGTGCGGTGGGGTCAGGTATAAAATGAAGTATTAAAAGTTAAGTTAATAGTTATTATTTAATAAATCTGTGGCCTATGCCCTTTCCATATATATATATATATATATATATATATAAATATATATATACATACATATAATTAGATGAGATCCCAGCAACTACCTTTCTAACATTCAATATTGCCGTTAAAGGGTATAATTACCACGGTGCTTGACCAGGAAAGTTTGTATATCCGATACTGCAAAAGGCCACACACGTGTCTAAAACAAAAAACTTTTATTAATTCAGATAAAAATGAACCAACGTTTCGGCTCGTCCGTGACCTTGAAGATGGCTCACGGACGAGCTGAAACGGTTCATTTTAATCTGAATCAATAAAAGTTTTTGTTTTAGACACGTGTGCGGACTTTTGCAGTATCGGAGATATATATATATATATATATATGTCTCTTGTATGTGTTTTTGTCTCAATTGAGGGGCATGGGCTGAAGTGGGAGGTCCTAGACCTAAGCAGTCATAGAGCCTGGTCTAGACGGTGGAAGAATTCAAGGAAAAACACTGGCAACTATTTGTTTCCAGTGTTGAGTTGCCTATGGTGAAAGGATGTCAGGACCCCTGTCTGGAGCCCCCCAGCACCCCACGTAAAGCCCGCCGTAAACGGAAGAAAGGCAAACCTGGTGCTGCGTTTTCATGAGTGCAGGGCAGCACTTCCATAACACTGCCTTCAGGATGTTCAACCTTGCTCTTAGCACTGGAAGCACCTGTTAATCCTGCAATCAAGTGACTGTTTGCCTACTTAAGGGTGGAGCACCCAGAAGGCAATGCTTCAGCATTATGGTTCCAGAGCCAGCAAGCGAAGCACACTGAGACCCAGAACTATCCTGTGCTTACCCTCTGCATCCAGAGACTATTCTGTCAAACCCCTGTATCCCGTGACCTCCAGAGGTTTCACCCGAGACCCCTGCATCCTGGTTTCCCGCTGTTTCATCTGCCTCCTGAAATACCAGCATTCAAGAAACCATCCAGCCCTTTTCCTGTCCTGTCTCGTATCCCCAGTAAGTCTCCTCCGTGTGTCTGCCCTCTGTGTCTTCTTGTATTGTTTCCAGCATCCCTTCGTGCCCACCTAAGATTGCTTATTCCATTGGTCCCTCTCCTTAAGTGCTGCCCTTCATCCTGCATAACCTGGACTTATTATTTATCTGAAACTTGACAATAAACCCCTGTTTTCCTTAACCTGGTCTCCGTGTGTCACTGCATCCTGGGTTCGGAACCTTGCCTGTCACGCTGGTACCTTACAGAACCCTTACAAAGGAAGTGGTGGATCGCGCCACACTTTCCGCTGATACATCTGAGGTGAGGATTTTTTACTGGGTTTATATCTATGTGTTCAGAGATTGTGCTTCAGCAATATCACATAACACCAGCCTTTGAAAGTCGTTTTTCAATACTGAATAAGGTACAGAGATAGGACGAGCTGGTTGGACTAGCTCGTTCTCTCTCTGCAGGCTCCACATTAACATCTTCCATATAAAATATAGGAGACCTTAATGTATAGTAAGGAGCCTCAAGGTATGAGATGCAGTCAGAGCTTGCACCTCAGATGGAATAGGATGTTAAAAATGGAAGCAGAACGCAAAGGCCATTTTTCTGTGACTCGAGCGGTATCCTTAACATCCAGATAGGATGCTGGAATAGGGCCCAGGTATCCAGAAGAAAAGGCAATAGCCTTGTGACTTATTATTCACAAACTCAAAAACATCTGCCAGAGTGGCTACCTGCAGTACTGGAAGGACAACCAAACCTCAACCATTAAAAATCAATTTTTAATTGCACATACTAAAAGAATTATTCCAGGCATTACTGACACATTGCTAAAGAGGTTCTAGGTAAAAACATTTTCTTTATTTAGGAAAAATGCTAATAGGAATATGCTAATTAAACTGGCTTAATAGATGGTCTCATATCATAATATGCATTCCCCACTTCCGTTTGACTCTAAGGCTAGGGTCAGACGAGCGCAGTTTTAACGTGCGTTTAGCCGCACGAAATCACGGGCGTGCTAGCAGCAAATGACGTCCAATGCCGGGGAACATACGACGAACAGCCGCACGAAAGTCAGTCCGCGCAACGCAAGTGGCAAACGAACGCATTTTTTCTAGAACGTCAAACCGCTACTACTGACGTACAGAGTGCGCTGCGTCCGCATAGCGGCGTGATTGGGAGATGTCAGACGCTGCTAATGTCCGGCTAACATAACGTCCAGACACTGTTTTATTGATGATCCGTACAAAATCACGGACGAACATGCGCATCGTATGACCGCTATCGCGTATTCCGTGAAAAAATACGTCCATTCGTTCGAACGCACTTTTTCACGGACAACGTGAAAAATGCGTTCGTCTGACCCTAGCCTAATAGTTATCTATGCTGATACTTACAGGATTATTCAGAGAGAGCCGAACTGGCCCACAAATTGCACCGAACAGTGAATTTCCCTGTAAGGTACAATTTCGTGGCCATTCAGCTATTCAGAAAGCAGGCAGTTCGCCAAATTTTGGTAGTTTGCCAGCAAAATATGGTGCCTGTTTGACGGTAGTAAAAATCCCCATAGAGAAGCAATGGTTAATCTATTCAGAGAACACCAAACTGCACTGAAAAGTGGTCAAAATGCCCTGATTTTCAGTGTTTTCATTTGACAGGTTTAATCAGGCGAATCCCATAGGTTTCACTGTTAAATATTCAATAAAAACAGAAATATTTTTATTAAACTGTTTATTCTTTTACTCTGCAGCAGCAAAAGTTCTATATAGCGTTTTTTTTTTCTATAACAGACCTTATTATTATTAATAGGATCGCATATATAATTTTCAGTTTTTTTTGTGCAGTAGATTTTTGCAAACAGCTTTTAAAAGTGGCTTTTTTTCCCTGTTCCTCGGCTCGTTGACTTTTTCCAGTGGCTGGTCAGCACTCTGTTCGGCCATTTTCGGACACGTTTGACGGGTTTGCGGTGGATTGTCGGGTACATTTGCTGAGTTTTCTGCAGCGTTTTGGATCGATCCGATTTTTCGTATCGTATCAGTGGGTTATCGGCAGATTTTCGGTGATTTATCGGATCCGATAGGCCTCTTTTCCCTGCACTTCGGGGACCCTGCAGTTAATGCTGAATTCATCGCAGAGTTTGGGAATTTGATTCCCGAAGTGCGGGAAACGAGAGAGCACCGAAATGTCGGCGACATTTCGGTGCTCTCTGAATAATCCTTAAGAATATACATTATGGAGAAATCCCATTGAAGTGTGCAATTCAAAAGAAAATTCTAATGTAAAACCCTGCACTTAATGAGTTCTACCCTAATCTACTTACAACCAGGAAAGAGAATAAAAATGTTTAAAATCATGCCCGATGCACATATTACCACATAACAGCTACTGTTTCATGTATAGAAATGAAGACACTGCAAGCTGCTTGTGTGAGGAATCATGTTGGATCATAGAACTGCCTCCAGGTCAGAGGTCAGAAACAGGAAACAGGAAGTATACCATAGCCCTCGACAAAGCTGCATCTCCTATGTAATGTGGCAAAGCAGGTGTTTTGTTCACACAAGTGTTCAAAGTTAAGTTTTTATTCACAGACGGTATGCTCGCTATTTGTGTTCTATATCTCTGTTTAATGATTTGTGTGCAGTACTTGGCTAGCATTTCCTGTCCATGTGGGTGTACAAGTTTTTACAAAGTCCATGGTGCATTTGCCAGTTGATGGCACTGAAAAGCTATTGGTACAGGGTCCAGTTGACCTAACCTAATCCAATTTAGTATGAATACTAAAAAAAGTAAAAATTACTCATAAAATGATACCAGAAGAACAGCAGCGCAAATGTGGTTCTGGAAATGTTTGTGGTGCTTGGCTAATGAATTTTAACATGTTGAGACGAATACCAGAGGGATGCACAGTATAAACAAAAAAATTAAAAAATCCTGGCTGCTGGTGATGCTGGGTGACTCGGAGGAAACTCCTCCACTTCACTCAGTTTTTATGCCAAATCGGGTGAGCTGCGGGGTGGGGAGAGGAAACGGGGCCTCGTTTCACAACCTAACCACTTTAGAACTGTAAAGTGGTCAGGATGAGTTGCATGTCCCTTGAACTAGATCATCAACAAGTGTCAGTAACACATTGAGATCAAGAGGGACGAGGCAGCGGCACAACAGAGGACTGGAGTATGTATGAAGTATGGGATACAGTAGAGACGAACAGTGGAGCTGAGTGGGCTGCTTCAGAAGCACACAAAAACCTTCAGGTCTAGGACGTCCTTAATCCAGCACCGCCTGTAATCTTTAACAAATGAGCAAAGGGACCTCTGAAATGCCGAATGTTAGACATAATAAACGACACCAGGTATTTGATGATATTGCAAGCAAAGCATTTATTAAAATAATTAAATTCACAAACTCATTATTTTCATATAATTTTGTTAAAATGAAGGAAAATCAAAAATGTAATTTAAAGTTCAAATTAAAGATGAACGCAGGCATTCATTGTAAGCCAACACTTTAAAGGATTTCTGCAAAGTCTGAAGTCCAATGTCTGTAACATAAAAAAAGCAATAAAATTTGTTCATTCTAATGTTAAATGCTATTTATTATTGTGATTCATAAAGATAGATTGAGTACAATCAGGTTTAACCCCTACACACCCAAAATCGAGTTCGATTTAGCATTGTACTGCATTGAAAATCACTCATTAGAATATCAAAAGACCATTTCACACCTTTTTAAAGAAGGATTAGTGTGTCCCCTGTGGCGAACCAAAATCCTTACAGGGTTATTCAGATAGAGGTGAAAAGTAGGAGAATGGCTGGAGAATGGAAAATTCTAGGTCAAAGTAGCCGATTTGGAAAGTGAGATAAATGGGAGAATTTTTCTGGTTTGGCTATTTTGACCTAGAATTTTCCATTCTCCATTCATTCTCCTGCTTTTCACCGCTCTTTGAATAACACTGATAGAGTTATGTATTTCCAAGCACCCTGCAGAGACATAAAACCTGCTGCAAATAGCAGCCCTAAACCTCACTGTAACAAAAAGTAAAAATATATTACTGCTGCAATACAGCAGCAAGGTAGGGGTAGAATACAGGGAGTGCACTGGGGTCACTCACAGCTGTACAGGGATAAGATTCAGAGACTTTTTTTACTGCAGATTAAAATAATAAATGGTTTATTAGATATTGGATAAAAACGGGAATATTTCTAACATCGAAGCCTATGGGGTACGCCTGAATAAACCTGTCAAATGAAACCGAACAGCAGGGCATTTCTCTGCTGTTCAGTGTTCTGTGAATAGATTAACCATTGCTTCTCTATGGGGGAATTCACAGCCGTAGAACAGGCCACGTACCGTATTTTTCGCTCCATAAGACGCATCTGACCATAAGACGCACCTAGTTTTTAGAGGAGGAAAACAGGAAAATAAATATGGATGTGCCCCAGCAGCTCATGGATGTGCCCCAGCAGCTCATGGATGTGCCCCAGCTCGCTCATGGATGTGCCCCAGCTCGCTCATGGATGTGCCCCAGCTCGCTCATGGATGTGCCCCAGCAGCTCATGGATGTGCCTCAGCTCACCTGTCGCCGCCGCGTTAGGCTCCCTCTGAACGTGCGTCCGGCGGCAGGAAGCTTGGGCACTCGCCTGGGGGAGCCACGTGACCACGATCTCGCGAGATCGCGGTCACGTGGCTCCCCCAGGCGAGTGCCCAAGCTTCCTGCCGCCGGACGCACGCTCAGAGGGAGCCTAACGCGGCGGCGACAGGTGAGCTGAGGCATATCATTGGGCATTCGCTCAATAAAACGCACCCACTTTTCCCCCCACTTTTTGGGGGGAGAAAAGTGCGTCTTATGGAGCGAAAAATACGGTACTTGCTGGAAATATGCCAAAATTTGGAGAACTGCCTGCTTTCTGAATAGTCGATCTGGTCACGAAATAGCACCATACAGGGAAATTCCCTGTTCGGTGCCAGATCAGCTTTCTGTGAATAACCCTGATAATGTATGATATGTCATGTATTATTTCTGTGTTTGCGGAGGATTAGCAGGTTTATTCAGAGAGGTGAAAATCAGGAGAACTAGCAGGAGAAGAGAACAATCTAGACCAATTAGCCTATTTGAAAAGTGAGATAAATAGGAGAATTTTTCTGGTTTGGCTATTTAGACCTAGAATTTTCACTTCTACAGTCATTCTCCTGGGGTTCTCCTTTCTTTGAATAGACCTGTATGGGTTTGTACACAAACAATGCTGTATGTTAGGCAATAGGTGAATAATTAATATCAAGGCGTCCAAATTTATTATTTTAAACATTGGATGCAATGACATCTAAGGCTAAGGTCAGACGAAAGCAGTTTTAACGTGCGTTTAGCCGCACAAAATCACGGCCGTGCTAGCAGCAAATGACGTCCAATGCCGGGGAACACACGAAGTACGGCCGCACGAAAGTTCGTCCGCGCAACGCAAGTGGCAAATGAACGCATTTTTTCGAGAACGTCAAACCGCTACTACTGACGTACAGAGTGCGCTGCGTCCGCATAGCGGCGTGTGTGATTAGGAGACGTCAGACGCTGCTAATGTCCGGCCAACATAACGTCCAGACACAAAAAGTGTTTTATTGCTGATCCGTACAAAATCACGGACGAAAATGCGCATCGTATGACCGCTATCGCGTATTTTGTGACAAAATGCGTCCATTCGTTCGAACGCACTTTTTCACGGACAACGTGAAAAATGCGTTCGTCTGACCCTAGCCTTAAGTACAATAGTGAAGCTGTAATGGTAGACATGATGGTGGTGAAAGAGGTGGCACATGAGTAAGGCATTTCAATGCTGAAACGATGGGTACCTCAATATGCTGTTTATCGGGTGGTGTACTTTAACCCATGTATGATTGTTGCTGCTGTTGGTACTCTCATTCTAAGGAGGTCTATATAGTATATGTTTTTTTGCATTTCTATGCCACATCATTTATGGTGGGCTGCTCTTACTGTCTCTATATTGATGTTACTATATGGATGTGCATATATATATATATATTTATAGTGTGTTTAATATTGCAGAAGCCACCTGCACATCATAGCAATTCAAAGAATTGCATCCCAGAGCTCCTGTGCCACATTCCCCATATGCAGCAAGGAATTCTGGGTAGGATATGCAAATGACCTCTGTCTCACTTTTATGCATCCTGGATCTGTTATTACACAGAACCCTAAAATCAATGCTATGCCACACTGTGGCTTTGTAGCAAAGATAAGGTTATGCAACTGGTCAAAGACATTCCCAGGACAGCGCTGTTTCAGGTTTGTTGAACCTTCATCAGCTAGGAGACAGGCATGACCAGTTGCAGTGGATGCTTGGACCATAGGAAAGTAAGTGTCTATAAGGGTTGTGGTGAAGGACTAAAAGTGAGATATATATACACACACACGCTTGCCTTGTTATTTTGTTGATTCTACATATATTTAAACTATTCTATATTTTGTATACCAGATAAACTATATACTGTATGTTGAGCACATTTGTTGTTTCTCTGTACTTATGGTGTAGCCATCCCACTCTATTGAGCTTGGAGGTAGAAGTGACGTCCTCAATAAGATAGAGCTTACCCCATTCAAACATTATTCCAATGTAACATCATTGAGGTAAAGGGATTGAATACAGCCTTTAGGCTGGGGTCAGACGAGCGTAGTGTTCACGTCCGTGATTGCGCCTAAAAGTACGTCCGTGATAGCATGAAAGAAAGTCCATTGGAGCCTGACACATGAAGTACGTCCGCACTGAACTGCGGACGCACAACGGCCGCGGCAAACGGACGCAGGTTAGGCAAGAACGTAATACTGCTAGAACGGACGTGCGGAGTGCGCCACGTCCACAACGTCTGCATAGCTTTGTGTGTGAGTGATGGAGCATGGTCAGACGGACTGCATTTATACGTCCAGCATTTTTGACGGACAGAATGTTTTTTCATTGTAATTTATTTTCCCCTCCTACATCCGTCAAAAAATAACTTCAGTGAAAAAACGGACTGTGTGACCACTACTGCGTCATCCGTACTGACGATGCCCGTACTGCACGGACGTACAGTCCGTAGAAATCACGCTCGTCTGACCCCAGCCTTAGCCGTGCGCTAGTGATTAACGCGCTCTATGATGGATATTAGACTCTAAGGTTGGGAGAACAAACCCTTATTCAGTGTTTTGGTAACATTTAGGAAATGTGTCCAATATACAAGACTGTTATTTGTACGGGTTACAAGATGTTCTATATGGAATAATGTAATGTCTTTTGCTTAGGGTGTAAATAACATATTATTTGTCAGTTATTTATGTGGATAATTAGGGGATTTAGGTTTTAATCAGTTATTTGAGCCTGTGCTTGGGCATGTCATATGCATTTTCATTTGGAGTATAATATTTCCTTGGGGTTCCATTAAGCCTGGGCAACAGTTTTTCGCTGTCAATAGTTTCAGGGCTCATAATGGAGTCCTACATAAAGCACTGATAAACACCAGCACTTAATAAAAGCCCTATGGTGATTGCTAGTATGCATAAATCCCTTGCAAAAAAGTCAGAATGCCTTTTTTTGCCTGTTGAAAACATTTTTTCTAGGTTAATAAAACTTGTGATAATATTACTTCATCAGTTTTATCACCTTTTGTCATTAATATAAAAAAGCTCATAAACGAGTATAGATTTTTTTTGTTTTCTATAAAGATGAAGTGATGCAATTGCAAAATAATAAAAGGTATGTTTTAGATTTTTAGAGAGTAATAGCTCTTATGTTATCAGGATGCAAGTTATCATAACTGAAACACACATTTTACTTTTCACACGGCAATGGGCCATATAGCATTCTTCGCAAAATCATTTGCGCAGAACGTCGTATTTCAACATTCGTACAAACGATGCGCGTTATCGTTTGGCGCGGATGGACTTGCGCGAGCATGATGAACTGTGCGCGTCCTATACTTAACATTGTGAGCGCAAATGCATTAAGCGGATGGTATTTCAATAGATGCGCAACTTCCTACGAACGACGTTTGCGCTCGTAATTTTAACGTCTTTGAAAACTTGGTGTTAACTGCAAATCTGAACGTTCTGGCCGAAACCAAATACACCGGACGAAAAAAAATATACAGCACAGTATAGTTACACATTCTACACATATTCAAACAAAAACATTGTGAATTCGTGCATATTTTTTTTATTGCTGCAGCATGTATACTCAGATTTATTTTGACAGGCGCAAAAACATTAGTGAGTCAATTAAGGTGAATTGATGTCAATTAAGGTTCTAAATTCTGATTGGCTGAATCCCGCGAAAAAAACAGTCCGCGCACTGATTTACATGCGCAACGTTACTGCGCGCGTATTACACTTCGTTTTGCGCGTTTTTTTTACTAATGTTATTTTTTGACGGATGAGAAAATGCGTTCGGATCCGAATATCACGTTAATTTTTGCGTGATAACGCTGGATGCTGCGCGCAAAAAAAATTGCGCTGCGCGAGCGCATTTGCGCAGAGAATATAATATGTCCCAATATGTTTCCATACTTGAGAAATTCTGCAAAGTAAAATTTAAGAAGGAAAATACACTTTTAGTGAAAATGTATGTTCAATAAACTTACATTAAAGTGTTTTGTATTGTTGTATTGTTTGAAATTTCAAACAGGACCACTCTGAAAAAGAAAAGATTAAAAATGAATTTAATTGAAATTACAAATACTACACATCTTAAAAATAAATTTGCATTACTAATATTAAATGCAATAAAAATACTGGTTAAAAAAAAAAGGAAAAAAATATTACTTTGCAAAAGATTTAACCCTTTCGCTGCTGAGGCTTTTCCCGCCTCTGTGCTGAGGTCATATTTACCGGTTTTGCTCATCATGTTTAAATGCGTTTTGAAGGCTTATTTTAGTATATGACCCAGACATATTATATATCGTTCTTTCCGTCAGACTCGGCAGATTAATAATATGTCATTATTATATGTATACGTCATGACCTGTCTGTATATTATAACAAAAAATGCAATAAAATATGAATTTTCAATAATTTACAACGTGTAAAGTGTATTTTTTTCACATTTTAACATGCGAGCAATTGCGGTTATATTTTGTATGGGGTGCGCTTGTTAAAAAAATTAGAGATGGGGTCTCGTTACATTTTCTTTTGGGGGAAATTACGCGATTTTTAACAAATACACCGCATACAAAAATCGTTAGTGCAGCATCATTGTTCACATTATAATTGAAATGGGAACAATATTGCTGCATTAACAAACCAAAAAAAAAAACTTGTTTATTTTTTTTTATAATTTTTTTTCAAATATTTTTTATTTTTATTTTTAATTTTTTTTTTTAAAACTTTTTTCACAGTGGTGTTTGGTATCGTTGGAATGGCCATGCTCTGGCCGATCCAACAGTACCAAACATTAACCCCTAGCTGGCACGGATCGGGAGATGGGATTCATTGGAATCCCCTATCTCCACCGTTGGTGGCAGCTCGGGGTTAACTCCAGGACTGGCGTCATTGTGCATAGCACAATGATGCCAGTCCTCAGGGGAAGTTCCCGGAGGCTTGGCCGACATCCAAGATGTCGGCCAGCTCCGGGAAAGGATCACGAACCGGCGCTTTTCAGCGCCGATTCGTGATCCGGCTCCCCAGGGGTTAATGAGAGCCACCGTTTGGAAGGGCAGGCTGTGCCCTTCCAAGCGGTGCCTGTCTTAACCCCCTGCTCCCCGGCGATCGGGAGGGAGAGAGGTCCGAAGGACCCCCCCCTCCCTTTCAGGCGCCTCCTCCGCACATGCGGGGGGGGCGCGCCTGAATTAGATGTCACCGCGTAGCCGCAATGACATCTAATGTCCCCGCCGGGCTCCCGAGTGCTGGGCTGACATCCAAGATGTCAGCCCGCACCGGGGGGGGGGGGGGTGCAGCAATCTGCCGGAATCTGGCGGATTGCTGCCTCCTGTGCTCGGATGCGCTGAGCGCATCCGTAGCACAGGAGAACCACTTGGCTGGACGCGCTGAGCGCGTCCATAGCAGCCAAGTGGTTAAAGAAATACTACCACGATCATAGGCTGTAACTAGATTACTTGCGCATTATAAAAAGAAAAAACATAAAACGTATGCTAATGTTTATTTTGTTTGGTGTAGCTGCATGTAATTAGGAAAAACAAAGTTAGGGTTTTATCTCCTACTTCCATTTTGTGTATTTTTTCCATGAGGCAACATTTACCAAAATCTTAGGGCAAGTCTCACTTTTCAGCTGGGGTGGAGGAGTAAATGTTTAGACAAGGCTGTAGATTGTCTATTGTGTTGTCTAGGTTACCCGAGAGAGAAGCTCAATGAGATCTGATATTGAGCTGAAACCAATTTAATCTACCCCCACACAATGCTAGTCAATAGGTCAGTTTTCTGGATTTATGTACAATAGAGTCCATTCTGTCCCCAAAGTCACACAGTGAGGAGCATGTGCTGTAAAGGCACTTTGGGGGGAAGGCGTTTACAACACTGAAGGGGTTATTCAGAGAGCACCAAAATATTGCTGACTTTTTGGTGCTCTCTCGCTCCCCGCATGACCCTGCGGTGAATTCTTCATTCACCGCAGGGTCCCGGAGTGCAGGGAACAGACCCGAAAATCCGCTGCAAGCTGGCTGAAAATCTGCAGAAAAATTGCAAAAAAAATGTCAGAAACGGCCGCTGATGCAATCTGGATACAATTTGGATCGAACTGATAACTGCGGATAAAATCTCAAACACCCGACGATCCGCACAAACACATCCGAAAAAATCCGACAATCCACCGAACACAGCACCAACCAGTCGACAAGCCGACGAACGGGGTAAGAAAGAATTTTTTTTTATTGAAAGTGCCAAAATTGAAACACTGTTTGCAAAAAAAATACTGAACGAAAATGTCTGGTATTAGCATATAAGGTCTTAAACAATAATGAAAAGGTCTGTTACAGAAAAAAAAACACTATTTAAAAAAAAAAGAAAAAAAAATTGCCGAAAACATCCCAAAAAATTCCTAAAAATCCTACAAAATAAAGAGACTTTTTGCTGCAGATTAAAAGAATAAATGGTTTATTAGATATTGAATAAAATGGGAATATTTTTTAACATTGTAACCTATGGGATTCGCCTGAATAAACCTGAATGAAACCATCGAACATCAAGGCATTTCACTGACATTTCTTTGCTGTTTTGGTGTTCTCTGAATAGATTAACCATTGATTCTCTATGGGGGATTTCACTGCCGTCGAACAGGCACCATATTTGCTGGCAATTCGGCTATTCTCTGAATAGTCGAATGGCCAGGAACCTTCACTGAATGGGGAAATTCACTGTTCGGTGCAATTTCGGGGCAAGTCTCTGAATAACCCCTAAAATATCTCAAAATGTATGCACCCAGTTACACATATGAGGAAAAATATGTTCTTAACTAAACCTACATGCATGATGCAACCACCTCCACTGGTTTCTTCAGACCGGCCTCTGAATTGACACCAAAAAAAACTCAATCATAAAAGCCAGATCAGTGGAGTGTTGTGATGATTGTCCTTCTGCAGGTTTCTATCACATCTACAAATGATCACTGACTCATCCTAAGTGACCATCAGGTACTTCACCTCCCTTGTCATGGCCCTTCTCTGATTGCTCGCTTTGGTTTACTGATCTGCTCTAGAAGAGGTTTTGTTGCTCCAATTTCTTCCATTTAATATTTATAGAGGCCGCTGTCCTTTTGGGAACCTTCAATGCAATCAAACCTTTTTTTTCTAGCCTTCCCCAGATCCTTGTCTCAACGCAATCCTGCATCTGAGCCCTTAAGGCAAATTCAATTAATTGGACATGATTCTAAAATTCAGTACATTTATGTCTTTCAGACCGAAATACTCACTGGGATATCAAGGCTTGATTAGAAATCCTAAAACAGGTTTTAAGGGAGAGGCATATGCAGTGGTAGAGGATACAAAGTATCTCAGATTCAAGAAAATGCCAGAATGGCATTCTAGCTCAGGACCACTAGAGGGCCTCAGAGGACAAAAAATGTTTACAGACAGGCTCAAATGGAACTAACAGACAGAAATAAAAAACATATGTGCCTCAGAACTGCCTTGGGAAGGAAATTTATTTATTTAGAAAATAGAAAAAACAATTCCAGGCGCACCTTAATTGGTTAAACGCTGTCTCATACTATACGGCGTATCCTATATATGTAATATTAATATATAGAGCAATAACCACTGAAACTTTGTTTCAACAATAAATTATGAACAGAACAGTGTGACATATAATAAAACATAAAATAGACGGAGCTTTGAAAATACTTATATTTAAGTTGTGTTTCTTCGCTCAGCACAAGGTCCTATAGTATGGTCATTGTGTTGTCCCAGGGAGAGGGGGGGGGGCTTTACACCCAGCGTAGTGAAAAATAAACAGCGGAGCAGCAAGTAGTTTAAAAAAATTAATTAAATTATAATAAGCCAACCTTCAGCTGGTTAAAACAAGAAAATAAACAGGGATATATTAAAAAAAGTTAAAAAGGATCACAAAAACGCACTTTCGCCTTCAGGCTTCATGAGTTGATATCCTTTAAAAAGTGGCAGTCTATGCACAGTGCAAAAGAAAGGTCCGAAAAGTAAAGCAAAGGATTTTACCAGGAAGGATACATTGAGATTTTTCTCGTTTTCAAGTACTGTATGTCCTGGCTACTTGCCTATCTTCAGTAAACCCTCAAAGGTTCAAATTTCCATCTATCAAGCCTAGCCTGCTGCCTCACTAGCCAGTGACAAGCTTTAGCCCCAAATTAGAAAGGGGATTTCTAACAACTCACAAGTACTTCAGAACCAGGAAGCAGATAAATCAGCAACCCAATCTCCTCTACTGTCCTATACTTTGCGGGCCCAAGAAGGTTCACGTTTGCATCTGCCTCTATTTACTAGCAATCAGCTGTTAGGCTACTTATAGTAGAACCCCCCCAAAGGGACACTGTTTTAAACTGTCCACCCCCCAGCACGGCAAGTTATGCTGAAAAACCCTCTCCACCTATGACTTGAAACCATGTCCATACAAGCTAGAGAGATCCTGAAAGTCATATTGGATCCTTACAAGTGTTGTAGAGATTATTGACTTCTTTACTAGGTCAGGGATATATTAATTATGACGTGTATTTTTCTTATTTTAGATATATATATTATTGACAGTGCCTCCAATACCAGTGGTATAAATTGGCATTTTACCCTTAAGATAAGGATTAATAACCAATCAATGAATATACGTCTTAACAAATATATGGCGCGTTATCCCAAGTTCTTTTGATGCTATCTAGATATTTTTAGACACAATAAAATCAATAAAGATGATATGAGACTGCGTAACGGTAAAACAATTCAAACCAAAATTTATTTACACGTCAAGTTTCATACAATCATATGTTATCAACGGATTAGCAAGATGCAATTTCAAAAGTGATTATAGATCGTGGTTAGTAGCGATACTGCGACACGCAATAATCTAATGGACAAATATTTTAGGTTAATAGACCGCACCTCATATATACACGCCTCAGTTCTTAAACACCAAGCACTATTCTATTCACTTAAACCTTTCCCATTATAAACCAATCCACCACCTGGCTAAAATAAACACTCAGTTACTGGGCATCACCTGCAGCACAATTTATTATTGTGGGGGCCTATTCACTAAATGCAACTTCCTTCAGGGAGATACATAACACACTCGATAGGTAGACTATCTCTTCCACAGATCAATCACAGCACTTCATTCAATATACGTTAATCCAAAGATTCCTATTGACTTACATGCATTCAATCGAAAGGGCTGCAAGATGTATATGGAAGGAGTTATGTTCCTTTTTCTAATGGGGCTGATGGCCCTTGATATATAAAAACTATGGGTACACAATTGATCTTCAGATGTCCACATCCAGTATTCCTGGAATATAAATAATTTCACTAAATTATGGCGCAAGTAGGCAGCCATAATAGTTTCTCCCTTAGCGCTCGTCTGCAGTAGAGCGGAAAGGCTGATACTTGTAACGTTGGGGGCTTCCAGCCTTTCCGGTGTGATTTAGGGCAGCATGTCTGATGCTGCTCGCTCACCAACACCCGGTTTAAATTGAAACAGGCAGGGAGGTGGCTGCATAAGGTGCGGCTTGAGAGGGGGGCACGGTCTGGTGAAGGTCTTTTAAAAACCAACAGTTCCTTCTAAGCAGTGCCAGATCGTGGTTATCCATACCTGAGCTCCTTGTACCTGAATTCTCTTGTGATTTAACCTGTTATTGACCTCTGCTTGTTTTCTGACTATTCTGCCTTCCGTTGCCCTAGACTATTTTCTTGTACTACGCTTCTGCACTGATATCGACCCGGCTATTCCATTTGACTATTCTATACTCTGTATTCCTGATTCTGGCTCGTCTGACTACCCCCGTGTTGCTGACCTGGTTTTGTATTACGATTAACCCTTTTGTCTTTGATTAACCCTTTCTGTCTAGCTAGTATACCTGGCCAATTCTAAGGACCAGACAGTTAGGGATTCTTCTACGGCTACCCTGTTGGTAGCTTTTGGGCTCTGTGGAGTGTTGGGTTTTAAGGACTGCGTGGTGGGATCCGGGAACCGTGACAATACTATTCTACTGTTTAGGCTTCAACAGCAAAATAATTCATTTATATTCCTTTAATTTGTGATAGACATCTAAAGTAAGGACTATGCAATTAGGAAATAGATATCAAGTTATTCAGGTATACTTTACCATCTGGTAGTGAAGATAGAATGGTGGAAGATTGGGGTGTGGTCACGTCTTATTGGAGTGGCTGATGGTATCTGCCCTTTCTCCCCTCCAAGCGTCCTTCAAGTCTCTCCCCAAGCTTTCTTTCAGGGTCTCTTTTCTTTGTTAGTCCCCTTCCTCTGGAGTATCCCTTCTAGATTTTGGTCTAACGCCCAGTTTTAGATCTAGCCCATCACTATGTGGCCTCATTTGATTGGAGGATATATATATTCATTAACTCCAGGGGTCTGTCGAGGTGTTAGATTACCTGGCCAGCAGATGGCACTTTCAGATCAACCATCAACCTTCTGCAGGAATTAATTTATGTATTTGGCCAATCTTTTACTGGTTTGGGGTCATTTTATCCTATATCCCAGGACTCCATAGACTTTATTAACAATATCAATATTATTTCTATTGTTTAATCGCCGGCATACTTTGCCACGGCGCGCGTGCATTTCATTCATTCATTCATTCATTCGTGATATCGTCTTTAAGATTCATTCATAATTACCAGACTTAATCTGTTTTATAGATGTTAATACACAATACATTTGTTATGTAATAATCAATTAAATGTGATATGGCCTCTGTCTTTTATAAGACACCAAGATTATCTATTATAACTGACCACATAAATTAAATATTCAAATACCATATAGTGTTAGATCATATCGCCGAATAGTATAGCATTACAAACTTGTTATACAGGTCAATTAATCATTTAACCTTAGCTGAGTTTTTTTTTTATTCTACAGGTTGGGCAACCCATTGTTCCTTTACATCAAAGCAATGAGGTTTACCATATCAATTCTTTTTTTACAGCCAGAATTAATTAGGACAGTTTTCTGAACAATGGACCTTTCTTCCCTGGTTTGCGTAAAGACAACAAACTTAGCTTGTAACCTCTTAGCCACACGGACAAATTGCCTGGGTGAAGCAATTCCTGGCCCCAAATTTAAACAGTCCTGCAAAATATAGAAATTTCATATCTGAACTGCTCTGACAGTGTACACACTAACTAATACAGGTACGCCAGGATTTCCCTTCCCATGGCAGTTCTGAGACACATATGTTTTTTATTCCTGTCTGTTAGTTCCATATGAGCCTGCCTGTAAAAAATTTTTGTCCTCTGAGGCCCTCTAGTTGTCCTGAGCTAGAATGCCATGCTGGCATTTTCTTGACTCTGAGATACATTTAATAAAAGTTAAGTTTTAGGATACTTTGTATCCTCTACCGCTGCATATGATATTTCAATGTGTTAGCCCTGCTTTCTTTGAGCGATGCTTAGTAATAGCTCCCTTTGACTGTTATATAATGTAAAAGCACAGGGTTGCGAGGTCGAGCCCAATGTGCGATGGCAAAAAGCAAGTATATGCAAAAATTAAGGGGTTTTATTGAAAGACACAAGAACAATAGGGCAATGAAAGAAAGCTGAGTAAAACAGGGAGGACAATGGATAACTAATAAACAGAAATAGGATAGAACTAAAGAGGGTGAGGAACAACAATAAAGTAGAGAAGGTACTGGATACACAGGTTAGACAGATAAACAGAGGTAGGACCAGGGAACAAGACTAGCTAAATAGCAGTGACACTGAATATACAGATAGACGGGACCAGGGAACAATAATAACTAAATAACATGAGCTAAAAAGGAATAGGTATATGGAGGAAAGAAGAAACACAAGAGATTAATAACCAGGGAAACTGAATATAATAAGTATACTACAAAAATATAGTATTAGAAATAAAAAAGCCTTTAAATCAATAAACGGGGTTTCCAGCAGCAGGGTAACAGCAGAGGAGTAGGCAGTTGCGGGTCCAGTATCCAAGTGGGGGGGGGGGTTGGCAGCGGCGATCAATAGAGGGGTTCAGCAGAGAAAGTGTTCAGTGATACATAGCAGGGATTCAGTAACCGGTAAATCAATATAAGGTTCTGTAATCTCAGGAGGCTTATTGCAGTTTAGGTGTCAGGAACTGAATGAACAGGTAGGCAGGCAATGCAAAAGCAAAGCACCCATGTTTTTTTTTATGGGAAGTTCAGGCCTTTGATTAATAGCACCTGTACTTCCTGCAGGCTAGGAGAATAGAACTGGAGAGATGAGGGGCGGATTTAGGTGCTCATGGTACTGCGCCAGATTTGGATTTCTTGTGGCGCTGACGGCGTGAAGCTGTACATATAATCATTATACTTTCCTTGTCATTTTTATAAGCTACTGCTCCTTACGTATTTTTAAGAGAGAGGCACATATTCAACTCCCCCACAGCAGTGAAAGTCCTAACTGTGGAAACACATGCTAACCTTTCACTAGCCCTACCTGCCACCAATAGTAGTTTTTCTCATAAAGAACAGCCCAATATGATCCATAGGGTATTCTTTAAATGTCAACTCATTTGTGAGAAAAAACATTTTCAGTTCATGTATTGTTTCCTTTAACCAATTTGTTTTCTCATTACGCGCTTTAGCAATGTTTTAGTAAAAGCAATATGCGTTCGATGTCATGTATCTATTGAGGTTAATAACATCAGAAGTGTTGGATCTGTATTAATGCAAAGTAGTAACTGCACAGTTAAGGAATTTTGTAAATCAGGAGTGCATTCTTACAAAGGACAATTGGGCCTGGGCAGATTAAAGGGGGCATGATCTTTTTTTCTATTGATCCATATTTCATAGCTCCAATATACAGTATTTGAGGTGTTTGGGTGTGTAATAGAGCTGTGCCACAGGACCTCCTGCATCTTGTATCCTTTGAAATAACTTTAATTTGTTGTTAAATGCAGCCCAAACCACCCTGTCACCATAATAGATACAAGGTGTGAATGGAGCAGAACTCTTGAGGTTAACTCTGGACATAGACTCCTATTCATTTGTTACATTGTTTGTCCATTGCTTCATTGTGTTTAATATAAGGTTTAACATAACTGTCTATAGTTGTAGTTGAGTAAATATATACTCAAGGGATAGTTAACCCATTGTACTTGTTATCATTTGTGTTTTCTCTTTCTCACATACAGTTTACTATACAATTATATGTCCCTAATCTAATTATGTCTCAGACACCAAGATGCCAGGGGAGGATTTCTATTGTTTCACTGAGTTATAAATATATATATGTGTGTGTGCTATGACAATAAAAATGAGTCTGCTTGACCCATGATCGGTGTTGTACATGATATTGGGGACATCGGAAAACATGCAAAAGATGCTGTGCTGGAGTTCTAGGACCAGAGGAGGAAGCTAGTCACGACGGCCAAGGGACCTCATAGACCTTGTGTTACGGAATCACGTGCTCAGAGACTGTGGACTGTACGAAAACCTTGCTCCTCCGCTAGTCCTCATTTAAGATATTGGTCTGTTTATGTTTTAATGTTAAAAGTGGTGTTTTTGTGACTTTTCCCCCGTATCAGAAAATAATCCAAATGCCCTTAAGCCTGTCCCTCAGGTTCCCTGAGAACACCCTGACACCAGGGGAAGCTTGGTTTTGAAACTCCAGCCAATCACCACCTAGGAGCTAGTAGGGCCAACCAATTCCATTCAAGGACCGCGCAGCATTCACTTTAATGGAAACATCTGCAGAAACATTGCCCCAGCAAGGTTCTCTTTTGGGGTTAGGGTCACCCTCATAGGAGCTGCAGGTGGGGGGATTTTTAGGAGGGAGTTCTATCAGGAACCCAAGTTTCTGAGCCTTTCTTGGCCCCAGGGGCAAACACAGCAGCAGCCATGCAGCATCACCCAGGGAATCTGCCACACATTGCTGCTCTGGCCCCCCAACTTTGGATCTGGGCACTTTTTGGCCTGTGACACCACAGGTACCCGAGCTATCAAACGGTATCCCCAGATTGCTGCTGCTCCTCTGAAATCCCCCAAAACAAGGACCCTTGCTCTGTATGTCTGCAGTTACAGTTAATTATAAGGCGCCACCAAGTTCTGTACCACTGTACAATAGGAGAGACAGAATATCCATTATACATAGAAGTTAAACACATAGAACCGTAGGAGAGAGGACTGTGTTCAAGAGTTTACAATCTGTGAGAGACCAGGGAGAATGGCGGTGCCGGGATGTCTGGGTGGGCTGGAATGTTAACTGTTGTTATCTGATTCTGTACCAAATAAAAAGAGGCTTGCTGAAATGACCAGTGAGGCTGCTTAACCCAATATGACCAGTGTTGTCTGCTTTATTGGGAGAAATTAAGAACTGACAATGATTCAGCGCTGCATGCTGAGGGGAGAATCAAGGAACTAGCAGAGGAAAACAAGTCACGACGGCCGAGGGAAAATATTTGACCTGGGCTCACGTAACACCTTGGTTTCTATAACAAGCTGCAAAACAATACAATTGTCAGGAATGACTTGAGCCACTAAACTATAAGGGGTTATATAGACCTGATCTGGCCCTGAAATGTCACCGAACAGGGAATTTCCCCATACGGTGACATTTCGGGGCCATTTGGCTATTCAGAGAGCAGGCAGTTTGCCAAATTTTGTACAATTTAACCCTTTCGCTGCTGAGGCTTTTCCCGCCCCTGTGCTGAGGTCATTTTTACCGGTTTTGCTCATCATGTTTAAACGCGTTTTGAAGGCTTATTTTAGTATATGACCCAGACATATTATATATCGTTCTTTCCGTCAGACTCGGCAGATTCATAATATGTCATTATTATATGTATACGTCATGACCTGTCTGTATATTATAACAAAAAATGCAATAAAATATGATTTTTCAATAATTTACAATGTGTAAAGTGTTTTTTTTTCACATTTTAACATGCGAGCAATTGCGGTTATATTTTGTATGGGGTGCGTTTGTTAAAAAAATTAGAGATGGGATCTCGTTACATTTTTTTTTTGGGGAAAATTACGATTTTTAACAAACGCACCGCATACAAAAATCGTTAGTGCAGCATCATTGTTCACATTATAATTGAAATGGGAACAATATTGCTGCATTAACAAACCAAAAAAAAGAAAAAAAACTTGGTTTTTTTTTATAATTTTTTTTTAAAATATTGTTTTTATTTAAATTTTTTTTTTTTTTACTAACTTTTTTCACATTCGAGTTTGGTATCATTGGAACGGCCATGCTCTGGCCGATCCAACAATACCAAACTTTAACCCCTAGCTGCCACGGATCGGGAGATAGGGGGTTACAATGAACCCCCTATCTCCACCATTGGTGGCAGCTAGGGGTTAACTCCAGGACTGGCGTCATCGTGCTATGACACCTAATTAGCCCGGCGGCGGTTCCGGATGCTGGGCTGACATCGAGGATGTCAGCCCGCACGGGGGGGGCCAGCGATCGGTGGAACCCGGCCGAACGCTGACCCCAAAGGCTGGATGCGTTCTCCGCACGCAACGTGACATGCGGTTGGACGCGCTGAGCGCGTCCACCGCAGCGAAAGTGTTAAATTACAAATTACGAATTTTGGCGACCTTCTTCCAGGAAGGGCGGTGCCTTTTCGAAACCAGTGAAATCCCCATAGAGTAGCAATGGTTAATCTATTCAGAGAACACCGAGCAGCAGTGAAAAGTTGCCAAGTGCCCTGCTGTTCGGTGGTTTCGTTCAGCAGCCTTATTCAGGCGAATCCCATAGGCTTCAGTGTTAAAAATATTCCCGTTTTTATCCAATATCTAATAAACTGTTTATTATTTTAAACTGTAGTAAAAAGTCTCTATTTATAGATTTGTTTTTTAGGATTCTTTTAGGCATTTTTTTGGATTTTTCAGCAAGTTTTTTTTCCCTTTTCTTTTTCTGTAACAGACCTTTTTACTATCATTCAATGGACCTTATATGTAAATTACAGGCATTTTCGTTCAGTGTTTTTTTTTCTGCAAACGGCAAACATATTGTTTTTTCCTTCTTTTTACCCGTCCGACGGCTTGTCGGCTACATTTGGTGCACCTGCACTTCAGGGAACCTGCGATGAATGCTGAATTCACCGCAGGGTGGAGAACTTTGATTCCACAAAGTGACTTGTCGGCAACATGTCGGTGCTCTCTGAATAACCCACTATAATAATTGTTGTTAGAAAGCCACGTTATGAATATGTAATACTTTGCTTTTGTACTAAATGTGTCTTTTTTATTGACAACAATAGGTCCTGGGTGAATATTTGTCTTCATTTCATGTTTATTGTCAGTTTAACATTAATTTACTATCAGGTGGAGGGCAGCCGCATTTGAAGTGCATAGGGCAGCCCCGAGCCTAAATACCCCTATTCTAAGTCAAACAGATGGTTTTTGAAACCGTGCAAAAAAGTTTAGACACTAAATTGCCTTTCAGAAGTATTTAATAGTTTACAGACATATTTTGTTATCAGTCTGTAAATGTCCTTAGCACAATGTTATGCTGTATATATGTATTGTATCCTACTGTATGGAAAGCGGCACAAGTTGGAGATACTTACCGAGTCACAGCCAAGCACGCTGAAATCGTCAAAAACGAATGACTAGATGGAAGAAAATAGATGAAATGCACATATGTAACAATACATTATAATACATAGTTCCAAAAAACAATGAACCCTTCCAAAGGTTTAGCATCGCTATTTACCAATTTATTATAAAATAGGTACTTTAGAATGTAAGCTATGAACAGGGCCTTCTACACCTGGTGTTTCCATCCTATGTCCATTTATCTGTATTTTTTCCCTTTTGGTTATTGTAAAGCGCAGCACAGACTGTTAACGCTAAATAAAAGAAGATAAAAATAATACTCACCACATGGTTAAAATTTTCTAAAAGTGGACATTACCTAAAAGTGACATATAGAGAGTTCTACAATTCCTATTATACATCTGCGTTATGTTTATTTTGAGATACTGGATACTGATTTTAAGGAGGGTTAATCTCAAACAGAAGCCCAGACTCTAAAGGGACACTCAAGGTATTATGACCAATCAATGCAATTTTAATGGTCATGGTGACCTGGGTGCAGGACTGGCCCACCAATGGAGCAGGGTGGTGCAGCCATTCCAGGCAGCCCCTTGGCCGAGGCTCCATTTTACTGCCCTGTCAAAGGCAGGTATCGGCAATGTGTCCGCATGCTCATTGAATCTTGTGTCCATGAGCCGCGGCCCTGCTCCGGCTCCCGCGATACTCATTGCTGACTGAAGAATTCACGTACCAGTGCAAGTTGGAGTGAGTGGAGAGGAGCAGGGATGGGAAGGCTGCCTCACTCCCTCCCTCCCTGTGTGTCTGGCAGGGGGAGAGAGGATCTGGGACGGGGCATTTGCATCACTCCCTCCTTGAGTGATTGGCAGTGGGGAGCTGGGATGGGGCAGATGCCTTACTCATTCCCTTCCGGCCTCTTTTCGTGATATCTCGGAGAAAGTGGATGTGGGCAGCTAGGCAGTTCCATTGAGCCACCAACGACAGTGGGTTCTGTGGCCGAGCCTCCCATCACCAGGTCGGTGGTTCTCAGTTTCAGAGGCCCATCAATGAGGAGGGGTCCATGGGGCCACGCCTCTGGTCATGTGACTGGTGCTACTGACGCTGTATGACATCGGAACGGTTGGTAGCTTTATTTCCATGGGAGCTTTATTTGCTGGAACAGGTGTTCTGTCTGGGATCCATGTATCTGGGGTTTGATAGGGTATACATTTATCTGGGCTCTCTCTGGGTAAAAAAAATTAAATTAATTAATAATAATAAAATAAAAAAGCAAACAAATTACATAGCCGTGTTTCCAAATGCGACCTGTCTATGTAATTTGTTTGCTGTTTATTTTATTTTACATATATTTTAATAAATACTTTTAAAGCCAGATTCCTGGACCTATGGTGGTTTAGTTTTATGGATTTGTCCAACAGTGAAAAATCCACATGCGCTAATCCTAGAGCTATGGTAGCTCTACCAAATAAGTTTTGAATCAGCAAAAAAGTGGACTGATAAAAAGATATTCTGATTTACACTAGGGGACTTTCTTTGTGTCACCAATTTTGTCTATTTTCTGCATATGTGTGGTGGCCTATAGAACCATTCTGGCAAGGTGTGGTTCACCTAAGAAATAAGAAGAAAAATAAACCAGACGTGTATATCCACTCAGAGCCAGTGATGAGGCTCTTTATTTGTGAGTGAAATACCTGCATATGTAGAGTATACATATATATATATGAGTGCAGTCTCTTCATCTTGGCTAGCTGCAACAATTCCTCAATATTAATGTTGTCAATGATGAGATGCTTTGCAAGAAATTTTAAAATATTGCCAGACATACTTTTCTGGATTTGTGGTTCTGGAGGAGATAAGGTGGGTATGATGCTGGGCATGTCACCACTGTTCCCTGCCCTGGCTGTTATTGACTGTTCTGACAACTCTCCAGAGAGAAGGTTGTGCCTCCATCCTGAAGGCAGTACATCAGGGTAACAGTCATATGCAAGGTGACATACAGGGTTATTCAGAGAGATTCGAAATGTTGCCGCACCTCCAGTGCCCTTTCGTTCCCAGCACTTTGGGGCGATTCAGCGATTCTAGTTCGCCGACCCTGCGATATATTCAAGTACAACTGCAGGGTCGCCGTAGTGCAGGGAAAACTTGCCACAAACACACCGAACACTCACTGCAAACCTGCTGAAAACTCACAGAACACTCACTGAAAACCCGCAGAAACCGCTGCAAAAACCACGCCGACCTCACCAGAAAATCCAAGAAGCCGCCGATCACAGCGCAGAGCAGCTGCCGGAAAAAGCTGGCATGCAGACGGACGGGGTGAAAAAAAACAAAAAACGTACTATTGAAAGTTTGAAATTTGAAACGCTGTTTGCAAAAAAACTACTGTATGAAAATGCCTGGAATTTACATATAAAATCCAATGAATGATAATAAAAAAGATCTGTTAAAAATGAAAAGCAATTTAAAAAAAAAAAACGGAAAAAAATTTTGCAGAAAAAAATGCCTTACAGATCCTAAAAAAAATCTATAACCAAAGTGACTTTTTACTGCAGAAGAAAATAATAAACTGTTTATTAGATATTGAATTAAAACAGGAATATTTTTAACATTGAAGCCTATGGGATTCGCCTGAATAAACCTGCTGAATGAAAACACTGAACAGCAGGGCATTTTGTCAATTTTTCACTGCAGTTTGGTGTTCTCTGAATAGACTAACCATTGCTTCTCTATGGGGGATTTCACTGTCATCAAACAGGAACATCCGTGCAGGCAATTCGCCAAATTTGGCAAACTGCCTGCACTCTGAATAGCCGAATGGCCCCAAAATGTCCCCATACGCTGAATTTCAGTGTCCGGTTACATTTCGGCGACAGTTTGGATCTCTTCGAATAACCCCTATAGTAATTTTCTCATCAACAGGAACATCACATTTCAGCTCAAATAGTGGCTGCTTCACAGGTAATAAGGAAGGAGTAGCATTTGGATAAAAGCAAATAATTCCTGAAGAAATATTTCTATTTATCTACAAGTTTTAATATCTTTGTAAAATTGTAATTAATATATGGACATGCAGACGATGCACTGAAAGCAAATGTTAATACAAATCCTTACCAAAGTCTCTGAAATGATGCACACTGTGACAAGTTTAAGGAGACCATCAAAAATGCCCTAAAAAGCAACATTATAAAAGTTGAATAACATTTTAATAGTTTCTCTTTAAAATGAATGATTTAAGAAAAAATAAACTAGATTGTAGTTTTTGATGTGTATTACAATATATTAAATACTATAAATCTATAATACTATACTATACTATAAATACTTTTCATCTTTCAAAATGGTATGTACATTTAGAAACAAAAACAGATGTATGAATATTATTTATGCTTTTCACAATAAGTACAAAAGTTAAAATTTCTGTCATTCGAAAGAGAAAATTACTGATTTTTATTCCTGAATGTTTAATCTCAGTAAGAGCAGAAATGTCAGACATACACTTTGTTCTTATTCCCTTTTACGCTGGGGGCATACCATGCTGTCTGTCCCCGCGGTGGGTGGGACTCAACACCAGGGCAGCCTAGCATGCCCCACTGGCATCTATGGGCCGCAACAGGTCTTTCCACCAGTTGGCATGTGGCATGCGCCATTTGCTGCTGTGGAGAGACCTGAACTCAGGTCGACCCCCTGCAACCAATGATGCTCGTCATGCATCAGCTGCATAGGTGGCCGAAGGAGGGGCTTGCAACAGCAGCCGGGGAGTGGAGTATAACAGTACGCCCCTCTGGCCTTAACGCCTTCTCACCGGCACAGCCGTCCAGTGGTGAGGGATGAATGACTACTTAATAAAGTTTGTGTTTTGATTAGTGCATCCAACCTTCGTCTGCTGTTATTTTCCTCTGGATGTTTTCATCGGGCCATTTAGCTGAGCATATTCTGCAATTTATTTCTCTTAGCACCTTCACAACAACAATTGAGTTAGCTTGATATTCTGAAGCATCTGTAGGTGCCCAAGATCCAGTTAACTGGTTCTGGTCCTATTCTGGAGGAACGTAAACAAAATTATTTTGCATATGGCCTCCAGACTCATAAAATAACTACATCTTCAACCTAAAGCAAAATGTGAGCCCCATCCAAGCACTAAAGCAACACCCAACAAGTTGCTTCTTATTCCTGTCTAAAATGACTTTCTTCCCTTTTATTAAAACCCGTTTCTAAATTACAAGGCTCATAAGAACACATGAGGAGTAAGGACAACTAAAGCCTTACTTTTTTTTTCTTTGAGTGAACCTTAACAAATTCAGTCTAAAATAACCTTTTCAGAGATGTAAAGAAAGACAAATTATGTAATTTGGTAATATAGTACATTAAGGGTACGAACGAAAATTAAGGTGATAATAAGTCAAATCTGAAAAAAATTGTCTACTATTTTCTCTAAATAATACCTTACCTCAAAATCGTCTACGTCATCATAAGTGCAGCCAAGATCTTTCTATATATAAATAAAATAGATGATTTTTTGTCAAAAACAATTAACAATGAAATGAGCATTTGGTTTAAAAACACATTATCATTAAATAAGACAACTGAAGGCAGTTTTGATCTACAAATTGACAATTTTTGGACTTTCCCTTCAGGTTATAATGTGGTCAGATCACTACTATTATTTTTAGCCTTATTCATTTTTAAACATAAACATAGTTTTTCATCAAAACTGTCCTGACAGTTTTTCACATCAATGAATTTTTGGAACATTACATTCAAGACTTAAAATGTGGTCATCTCTTTCACTACCAGACACTTTTTGTTGAAAAGTATGGTACAATGGTAAAATGTAAAAAAGGGTAAAATGTAGGGTACAAAAGCAATTTTGCAAAGATATTGTTATCCTGAAATAGTTATAATATTAACATAATGTAAATGTATTCATTTTCAGTTTTTCATTTATTTGCTTATACTTTATAGCAATATTCCTGGGATGAAAGGTTCTAAACTCCAATTGGTGTCCCTTATCTTGCACAACTTCAGACAGGGTCAGTATTGTTAGCATGTGGACAGACATAAAGGATAATGTGCGCCCTAAAAAATGTGAACATGCTTTACAATATCACGTACACAATAAAATAGTCAGTGCAATGTATGCTTTTGTCATGTTGATATCAGCTCAATATGGGCACTATCCCCTTGTTAACGCTACCGCTAGCACTCACATAAATGGGCTTTAGTGCCATCTTAAATGAGGTGATAGTGTTCCGCATAGATCACCTCCCGATCGGTAAAGGGTTAAAAAACCATTAGTGAATCAGTATTAGCACTTTTTAGTGCCAGATTACTGGACTTTGCTCTTCCTATGCTTAACATGGGGAGCGCAGAGTGTCAGTAGAGAGTAATTAGCATTAGGATCACATAGTCCTAACACTAGTTACTCACAGCTGTCGCTAACGAAAAAAGTTAGCACCATCTTGGAGCTGGTGCTAACTGCATCAGTGGAATCAGTTAGCTTCAGCTGGAATGCCCCCCAAAAATCACATACTCACCTCTCATCCCACGATGATAATGCTTCCAGCCGCCTGCAGCAGAGTGAGACTGGGGAAAAAAAGTCCCCAGTCTTCCTCTGCGATCACTCCGCCGACCTGCAGGACCTTGAGAGATCAGCAGAAGCCTTCTATGGACTCCATGGAGGGGATGCTTGGAACAGCGCTTTTGCTCTTTCCCGAGCATCCTGGACCCTAGTGGCCACTATGTGGCAGGCTGCTGGGCTCGCCTGCCCCATAATCTACAGATAAAGGGGGAGATTAGGGAATGCTAATTTTTCCCCTTCACATCCCCGTTTAGCTGGAGGGATGTGATAAGGCCCCATGTATTTAAATTATGTGAATGTTTTAGTAGATAATTCCCTTATTAAAAAATAACTGGTCACTTGGTTTGCTTTATACTTTGTTGTGGTACATCTCATGCTTGTTCCATCTCAAATTATGCACAGTCTTAAACTAAACATGCTAACTAATCATCCTGCTATCTCCTCCTATGTAACGTGTCTCCTGGGCAAATACTTCACTGACACAGACACATTAAGATCAATAATAAATTATTATTATTAATCAGCATTTATATAGCGTCAATAGATTGGCAGTGATGTACAGTAACCAGGGGGAACAAGACAAAATTGAAAACAACCATAAGAACAGAAACAAGAGGTGTAAAGGACCCTGCTCGGATAAGCTTACAATCTAGAGATGTTGGAGTGTAGGAAAAGAAGAGGAGTTTTATTGGTCGTCAAGATCATTAGCGCTAGTGTTTCAGAAATGGTGAGGATATGGAAGTGATATCATTCATGAGGTTATGGTAGGTGAGCAGAGGGATAGGGGGTAAGCTAATCTGAAGCAATGTCTTCTAAGTGATTTGTTGAAGGCCTCAAGATTAGGGGAGAGTCTGCTAGGGCGATAAAGGCCATTCCATAGGACGGGAGCAGCCCTTGAGAAGTCTTGGAGACGACAGTTGGCAGTGTGGGTGGAAACAGGACAGTCGGAGGTGATCTAGAAGGGGTGTACTTGTGGAGTATGGAAGACATGTTAGATGGGTCACATTATGGAGGGCTTTGAATGTGAGCGTCAGTATTTTAAATCGTTTTCTGAAAAGTACAGGAAGCCAATGAAGGGACTGGCAGAGGGGCGAGGTATGTGACGATAATCGGAAGGGAATATAAGCCTGGCAGCTGCATTTATTACAAGGGGGAAATGCAGGTATTGGGGAGGGCAATAAGTAGCAAGTTATTATAATAGAGTCACAATATAATAAGCACATGGACAAACACATTTGCAGTATTTTTGTGTCAGAAAGGAGCAGATGTGGGCAATGTATTTAAGATGATAAAAACAGGATTTGGTGACTGTCTGGATGTGGGAAGAAAACATAAGAGTCAAAATTGAAGCTAAAGCCAATGAGCTTGAAGTGTCAGGCTGATGATCCTTTTATGCGCAGAGAGATAGGTGGCAGGGGGTTCTGTTAGGAAGGAGGAATGACAAGAATTTCAGATTTGGCAAGATTAGGTTTAAGGAATCAGAAAGACACCCAGTTAGATACAGCAAGAGACATTCCGTGACAAGATCCAGGAGAAAGGATTTAGGAAAGGTATATTTGGGTGTCATCAACATATAGATGGTATTGAGATACAAAAGGAGCTGATCAGTTTACCTAGAGAGGCACTATAGCTAAAAAAAAAAAAAGAAGAATGCTGAGCACTGAACCCTGGGGTATCCCAACAGAGACAGGCTGCAGGGCGAAGGTACTTCAAGAAAAAGAAACACTAAATGAGCATTGGGTCAGGTAGGAAGAGAATCATGAAAGAGTAGAACCATGAAGGCCTATGTCACAAAGAGTTTGTAGAAGGAGCAAATGGTCTACTGTGTGAAAGGTGAGATAACATTCAAGATAGGCAGATGCGCAATAGGGAATTCAATTTATGGCTTCGGGAATGGTGTTGGGAGCAAGGATTTGGCTTTGTGTCCTATGATAGCACTAATTGGAGCAGAAAGGAACTGTATAAAAAAGATGGTTTGCATCTCACTCATAGGGGAACATATGTTCTCAGTGAGAAGTTCAAAGGTTTCACAAAGGAATATTTAAACTAGGAGGGGGGGACAAAAGGGTAAAAAACAATCTGCCCGATTGTCCCCCAAAACTAAATCGGAGGGTGCAAGCAACATGCGAGGTAAAAAATGACAAGCTCAGAGTCGTGTCTATAAATGCTCGCAGTTTAGTCAATAAAATCAATGAACTGGAGGCAATGATGGCAGCTGAAAAAGTAGATTTAGTGGCGGTTACTGAGACATGGTTCAGTGAGAAAAATAACTGGGACATAACAATACCGGGGTACTCTTTATATAGAAAAGACAGAGAAGATAAGAAAGGAGGAGGAGTGGCCCTGTATGTGAAAAACAACAAAAAAACGAACCAAATAAAAGTGAGCGAGGTGAACATAGAGTCAGTTTGGGTTACGCTAACATTTGGCAACCATACAGTAGCTCGTGTAGGTGTGATCTATAGACCCCCTGCACAAGTAGAAGAGCTAGATAATCTGCTGGTTGAGGAAATAGCCAAAATGGCAATGAAGGGGGTTATTATCATGGGGGACTTTAATCTTCCTGATGTGAACTGGAAAACCAAAATAGCTGGGTGCACCAGGAGTACAAATATTCTAAACTCCTTACTGGGATTATCTCTAACACAAGTAGTTGAGGAGTCGACCCGTAAACAGGCCATATTGGATTTAATACTCACAAATGGAGGTTTGGTATCGGACGTTGTTGTGGGTGAAAATTTGGGATCTAGTGATCACCTGTCAGTGTGGTTTAATATAAGAACAGGGATGGAGCCGCAGCACACAAAAACAAAAGTTTTAGACTTTAAAAAAAACAGATTTTTCTAAAATGAGATTTTGTGTGAAGGAGTCATTATCAGACTGGAGGAGTTTAAAGGGAGTCCAGGAGAAATGGGATTATTTAAAGGAAGCATTATTGAAGGCCACAGGAAATTGCATTCGGCTTGTTAGCAAAAACAAAAAAGGGAAGAAACCACTGTGGTACTCTGCAGAAGTGGCCAAAATAGTGAAGAACAAAAAGATAGCATTCAATAATTATAAAAAAACTCAGAGTGAAGAAGATAGGCAAACCTATAAAATTAGGCAGAAAGAGGCAAAGCAATTCATAAGAGTTTCCAAAGCACACGCAGAAGAGAAAATAGCTCAGTCAGTAAAAAAGGGGGACAAAACATTTTTTAGATACATAAACGAGAAAAGAAAAGTAAAACAAGGATTAGTTAGATTAAAAACAAAGGAAGGAAGGAAGGTATGTAGAAGAGGATAAAAGTCTCGCTGACTGCCTCAATGAATATTCTTGTTCAGTCTTTGCAGAAGAAAAGGAAGAAAAGGGACCTCAGTTAGGAGGAAACACTAAAGAGACATTTACATATGAGTTTACAGAGGAGGAGGTTCTACAGCAGCTGTCTAAAGTAAAGACAAATAAGTCAATGGGGCCTGATGGGATCCACCCTAAATTATTAAAAGAGCTCAGTGATGTAATAGCAAAACCGTTAACAGATTTATTTAACCAATCCTTGTTAACGGGAGTCGTCCCAGAAGACTGGAAATTAGCAATTGTTGTGCCTATTTACAAGAAGGGTAGTAGGGAGGAATCGGGGAACTATAGGCCAGTTAGTCTTACGTCAGTAGTGGGGAAATTAATGGAAACCATGTTAAAGGAAAGGATTGATGAACATCTAAAAACACATAGATTACAGGATCAGAAACAACATGGGTTTACCTCAGGGAGATCATGCCAAACTAATCTTATTGATTTTTTTGATTGGGTAACAAAAATAATAGACACAGGTGGTGCAGTAGACATTGCTTATTTAGATTTCAGTAAGGCTTTTGATACTGTTCCGCATAGAAGGCTTATCAATAAATTGCAATCTTTGAGCTTGGATTCCAATATTGTTGAATGGATTAGGCAGTGGCTGAGTGACAGGCAACAGAGGGTTGTGGTAAATGAAGTTTATTCGGCGCAAGGTCTTGTTACCAGTGGGGTACCTCAGGGGTCAGTACTTGGACCCATTCTCTTTAATATTTTTATTAGTGATATTGCAGAAGGTATTAATGGAAAAGTATGTCTTTTTGCTGATGACACAAAGATTTGCAACAGGGTTGACGTTCCTGGAGGGATCAGCCAAATGACAAATGATTTAGGTAAACTAAAAAAATGGTCGGAGTTGTGGCAATTGAGTTTTAATGTGGATAAGTGCAAGATAATGCAAGATAATGCACCTGGGGCGTAAAAACCCAAGGGCTGAATATACAATATTTGATACAGTCCTAACCACAACATCTGAGGAAAGGGATTTAGGGGTAATTATTTCAGAGGATCTAAGGGTAAGTAGTCAATGTAATAGAGCAGCAGGAAATGCTAGCAGAATGCTTGGTTGTGTAGGGAGAGGTATTAGCAGTAGGAAAAGGGAAGTGCTCATGCCACTGTACAGAGCACTGGTGAGACCTCACTTGGAGTACTGTGTGCAGTACTGGAGACCGTATCTCCAGAAGGATATAGACATCTTAGAGACAGTTCAGAGAAGGGCTACTAAAATGGTGTACGGCTTGAAGGAGAAAAGTTACCAGGAAAGGCTTAATGATCTTAACATGTACAGCTTGGAAAAAAGACGAGACAGAGGAGATATGATAGAAACATTTAAATACGTAAAGGGAATACACAAGGTAGAGGAAGGGAGTATATTTAAAAGGAAACAAAATAGCAAAACAAGAGGACATAGTCTTAGATTAGAGGGGCAAAGGTTTAAAAGTAACATCAGGAAGCATTATTTTACTGAGAGGGTGGTGGATACATGGAACAGTCTTCCAGTAGAAGTGGTAGAGGCCAAAACAGTAATTGAATTTAAGCAAGCATGGGATAGGCATAAGGCTATCCTAAACAAAAGATAAATCCAGGTAAAGTATCCATGTAATTGGGCAGACTAGATGGGCCGAAAAGTTCTTATCTGCCAACATTTTTTCTATGTTTCTATTTTTTCTATGCTGAGTGCAGGGAGCAAAAAAACAGATTGGACAGGGTCAAGGAGAGAGTGACAACTGAAAAAACCCAGTTAAGCAAGGAAACCCCTATTCTGGCAGGCGAGTCCTTAGAATGGTTGGATCTAAGCTGAATTAAGAACATTAAAATAAACACAAGGAAAATTCAAAGAAATGATGAACCCACAGTGATAAGAGAGAGAACACAGTACAAATACTGTACAAAGCCAGAGGTCGGTACACAGAATCAGTACAATAGCCAAACAGGGACAAGAGCAGAACCCAGAACCAAGAAATTTTAGCCAGAGGTCAAACTGAGATATCAAGACCATAAGAATACAAGAATGTGCTGAGGGGTCACTAGAAACATCAGTGATAGCACTATATGCAGTGAGTTTACTGAACTTTGCACTCCCTATAATTAACATGGGGAGCGCAAAGAGTAATCAGCTTTAGGATTACAAAGTCCTAATGCTAATTAACACACAGCTGTGGTAACTAAACATTAGCCACAGCTCTAAACTGTGCTATCTGATTCAGTTTCTGCAGAATTAGTTATAACCAGCTGAAAACCCCTCAAAAATCACATACCTTTAATCCCGTGCAGCAAACGGCGGCCCAATCCAACGCTTCTAGCCCAGGGAGCAGAGTGAGACTGGGGACAAAAGGTCCCCAGTCTCCCTCTGCAAATCACTCCATAGCCCTGCACAATCTTGCGAGATCATGCAGGTCACGTGGCCCGGCAGCACAAGTTCTATGTACTCCAGGAGACGATACTCGTGGCGCGAGTATCCAGAAGTTTAGCGCTGCATTACGGAGCAGGTGCTGAATCAGCCCCTGCCCTGTAATATGGTGTTAAAACACGAATGCTCAGGGAACCTGCAGGCACAGGTTTTCCCTGTTATCATCCCCGTTTTAGTGAGAGGCACATAATAATGCCCTGAGTGAGGAGAGAAACTCCTTGTGAATCAACAGGAATGCTAATATTTCCAAGAGTGAGAGATGGAATGTCAGAGGAAGAATTGTCAAGGTAGAGAAGGGGTTGGAGTTGAAGGGGTGGAAGTGGTCATGGATGGCAGTAGATGTGCTCATGTTACACACTGATCTAGCATAAATAAATAAGTTCCTGCTTCTTTATCTAAGACTACCATTCACATGTCCCTACATTTAGACATTGTTTAATAACAGTCATTATTAACTCTTTCGTAGCTACGTATAGCCGTCATTGTTAATATTATATATAGGATTAATGTGTGACTGGACAGGTTAACAATGGGGTAAAAAAAAAAAAAATCACCTTTTGCTTTTCCAATCTAAATAATTTTTGATAGGATGAGAATACAAAGATTCACTTACTGAGACATAAAATGAACAATTTTTTTTTCTCTCCTACCTCGTCAAAATTACCAAAGTACTTGCACCCTTACGGTTATATGAGTTAACATTTCCTTTCCCCATGCCATTACTGTGATTCGATGACAATAACTGTACATACATGCAAATGCGCATACAGAAATAGATTCATACACAAATGGAATATTATTTACTCCCTTGTAATCTTTTATATTATGTCTATTATCCTTGTCATTGAGGATGATTGCACACATATACATTATGCATAGGGACAGTTTGCTATGCCTTTTTAGAGATTTTTTTATTCTTAGTGTTTTCCGTTTGTATTTTTAATTCATTTTGATTACGTATCCCTTAATAATCTGTCTTTTTCTTATATGCACGTTGGGTGTGGAACTGCCGCATTTGTCTGGATGATGTAAATACCTGAAGTTGTATTGACATTGGATTACATCAGTTAGGATTTTACGTATAGAGCAGATATGATCCACCCACGGGCTTGTAAAGTGGGAGTAGTGCTGGAGCTACTCCTTTCTTGTGAGTAGTTTCACACTTCCCCGTCTTACCAGTAGATTACGGGCAGGCGCTGAATGCAACAGCCTGCCCCCGTAGTGGCCGCTAAGCTCCATGATGCTCGTGGAAGCGCTAACACACTGTCGCAAGCATCCACTCCATAGAACTCCATGGAGGCTTCTGCTGCCGTGTTATATGACTGTCAGGATCTCGGCTCTCGCAAGATCTTGCACATCCGTCGTGTGATTGTGGAGGGAGACTGGGGACTTTTTCCCCCCAGTCTCACTCTGCTCCCTCAGGGAGAAGCGACAGATTAGGCCACCATTCTTGCAGCGGGATGGGAGATGAGTATGTGATTTTTGGAGGGAGTTTATAGCTGCTGCTGATTCCTCCAGAAGTTGAATCAGTTTGCTACAGCTTTAAGCTGTAGCAAACTTTTCAGTAACTGGCAGGTGTGAGTAATTAGTATTAGGACTATGTGATCCTAACGCTAATTATTCTCTGCTTACAATGTGCGCTCCCCATGTTAAACATAGGGAGAGCAAAGTACAGTAAGCTGGCACTAAAAAGCACTAATACTGATTCATTAATGGGTTTTTAACCCATTAGCGATCAAGAGATGATCTGTGCAGCATGCACACTCATTTATGTGAGTGCTAGCGCTAGCGTTAATGAGGTGATAGGGCCCATATGTGCATGTTATATTTTCTCCACGTGCTGATGTATAACCTCTAACCATAGGATCCCATGTCCATTGTGACCTTAATCCTCCACGAGCACAGTGAGTGAGAGTGGCGTTTTAAGCTATTCTCATTTTGTGAGTTGTTCCACATAGTATCAATGGCATGTATGATTTTATGTCCGTCAGAGCTGCTCTGTATATCGTTTGTGTCTAATTTGTAGTTCTGCCTCTTCTGTGTTATTGTTAACAAAGATACAAGTATATTTTCAGTGTGCACACACCAGTTTTTACTTTTGTTGCATGCGCTTAAACTAGTTTCATGCTGAATTGTGTTTTATGTAATTTTAATTCTTATTAGATTATTTAATATAGTTATACTGTATATTCTGCTTAGTATAGTCTTACGTTGCTTTAGGAAGCACTATGGTCCTTTAGGAACATTGTCTTGTTCATTGTGCCCAGCTGTATATGACTGCAATGACATTTATAGTTGATCCTGATTTAACCCCTTAACACCGCTAGGCAGGCTATGCGTTCGGTGGGCATGAATGCTGAGAGACAGAATAGTACGCCTCCCGCCTCCCTGTCTTGCGGTCGATTGCCGCAATTGGCTGCAAGTGGGCTGCTCGAGTTCAGGCAGTTCAGGGGATTGCCAAAGCACCGCAGCACATGCTATGCCACCCCACAGCGTTCAGGCCCATCTGTCTCACAGTGCTGGCCCAGCGATAATTATACAAAAGTGCTTGATTAATAGTAACATAAAGTAAACAATGTGCTACTAGATAAACCTCTGAGCGACCTATTAATCTCTTCTAAAATGAAACATTCTCTTATTTCAATTTTTTTTAAAAGATTTGCTAGCTTACCATGAAAACTTACCATATAAATCCAAATCTTTCCACCATCACAGTCAGATTTATTGATCTTCAAAACAAAATTTATTATACATTATAAATTAAATAATAATCCAGGATTAGCATTATAGCATTATTATGATCTGCTATTCTTATTTCCAAAACTGCATAAAACATAAATGAGAAAATGTTGTATGTTTGCATTTATCTGCACGATGTTCATTTTATTTCATTACTCTTATTTCTATTCCTATTGGACTGAAGACAAAATCATAATCTCATCCTACTATTCTAATTCTGAGTTAAACACTACAGTTAAACACAATCTAACATTAATAGCATGCTTATTCTATTGAAGAAAAGAAGAACCCTGGCATATCATTTATTTAACACAGGGAAAGTAAAGGTTAAAGGCACACTCTAGGCCAGGGGTCAGAAATCTTGGCCCTCCAGATGTTTTGGAACTACATCTATCATGATGGTCAACCACTCATTAGATTGATTGGAACTGCATTTCCCATGAGGCTCAAACCATTGGCATTGGGACCATTCAACGCAAATTGAAAGGTCGACACAAAGTAATACAATGCAGCTGTGGTTTTAGTACAATAGGTAGAACTCTTAGATTCCCATCTTACAAGAAATAAACCAATATCGTGGTCAAAATATCATGGGGTAACCCGGCTCCTAGAAAACAGCTTAGAAGCACGATATGGTGGAAATAATTAAAACGTAACTTTTAATAAATTGTCACTAAGAGAACCTACTGCCTTAACTCAGGCAGACACGAACTGACAGACAGATAAAGGACATGTGACAGATGAAAGACCTCAGAAGGTTCCCCTATGGCTAGGAGACAAAATGTTATTGAACAGTCGGATTCTGAAACTAGCGCAAAAAATCCTGACACAGTAGGAATGTGAACCTTCGTGGGTTCACGATAAATAGGAAAGGAGGAAAACGTATTGCACTAGTATAATCAGAGCGGCAGCATAGTGAACATATCTTGCATACAAAGTAACTAGTCCACCTGAACTGGACATACACAAGGAAACAGAGTGACTAGAAGCGCTTCAGATTAGTCTGCTCTCTGAAAAGTAACACTACTGCCATAGGAGACCAACATCAAAAAAAAATTTAAAAATCACTCATCACTCTACGCGTTTCTCCTACAGAGTGGCATCCTCAGGAATGTGCTGGGAGTGATAATAAGTATAACATTTGTAAAAATACATCAGACCTCTGTATCTTCCCATACACTGATACTGCCTGTACCTATTATCTCCATCACCAAAACTGCCAATTCTACCCAAATATTTATCAAATCACAAAATAAGAGTTTCTGCTCTTGCCTTTTATCCTAAATAAATGTTTGGTTTTTATATAGCAAACACAAATACTGCTTCCTAAACATATTAATCAAACAAACTAATCTAACAAAAACATCTTATGGTCCATTCTTTCCATAATTACATCCCCATGTCCCGTTTTGGTTCCTCAACAGCAATGTGTGACAGTCAATAATTTTTTTTCCTTCCTAACATTTTGCACTTTATTATTTTGGATTCATACTTTTCTTTCAATTGAAAAGTTGGGTAATTATGATGGAAATTTTCTGTGAACATAAATTAAGATGTATCATATGACCAATGGTAATCAGTTCAGACATATTCCAAAATTAACTCTGAATAACCCTGTAAGTGTCCTTCCACCTGTGGGCTTTCTTAAAGCATCTGAACGTAGCCATTTCCTTATTTATACACAGATATTTTTGTGTATGATTCATTTGTTTAGATACAGATTTATAAAAATACTGTATTTTTAAATTTTATTTTTCATAGGTATGAAAAGGTTAAATATATTAAAGAACAGCCACTGACAAGGATCGTTACTGAGTGTGTGTGTCGCCTATATTGTGTGATCTTCATGGAAATGTCACTAACACCATAATTCAAGGTCAAGGCGTGTATTTACCCCATTGTGGGTATGAATTCCATTTTTTAAAATACCTATTTCTGTCCCCTGATATTTGCCGGTGATAAAGCCAGCGACTAACTGATGAATGCAGCCGATGACCCACCAAACGCATCTGATAACCCACCGAATGCCGCCTATAAATCCTCTGAAAGCCGCCGAAAAAAAATTGAACGCATTCGATAAACCGTCGAACTCCGCTGAAAAAGCACCAAGCGCATTCAATAAACTGCCAACCACCGCTGAAAAAACAACGAACGCAGCCGATGATCCACGGAACAGATCGCCAAATGCCTCCGATCAGCCTCCAAATGCCACAGAAAAAAAAAACACCAGCCGGCAAACAGGTAAAAAAAAAAAAACCAATAAAACCCCCACAACTTTTAAAAGGCATTTTACACAAAAATAATACATGAAAGTGCATGGAAATAATATATAAGGTCCTATGAATGACAATTAAAAGGTCTGTTACAGAATAAAAAAAACGTCATTTAAAAAAAAATCGGAATCCAAAATTTGGCTGAAACAAATCCAGAAAATGCCTAACAAATTCTAAAAAAGAAATTAATAGAGATTTTTTGCTGCAAATGAAAAGAATAAACGGTTGAAAAAATTATTTTTAAAAAAATGGGGAATTTTTTTAACATTGAAACCTGTGGTATTCACCTGTTTAAACCTGTTGAATGAAACCACTAAAACATCTGGACATTTCGCCAACTTCTCTCGGCTGTTCGGTGTTCTCTGAATAGATTAACCATTACTTCTCAATGGGGAATTTCACTGCCACTGAATTGCACTGTATTTCGCTGGCAATTCGCCAATATTTGACGAATTGCCAGCTTTCTGAATAGCCGAATTGCCACGAAAATGCGTCATACGGGGAAATTCACAGTTTGGTGCAATTCAGCGGCAAATTCTGGGCTTTTTGGGTAACACCTCAAGAGTCTCAAACAAAATGTACAAGTAAAATTATAAAGAATTATTGCCTTTTTTCATATGCTGGTTTTGCTACTACATAAAAAGATAAAAACCTAAACATTGGAAATACTTGTTAGAGTGTTATGTTTATTTGTAATACTGTATTATGCAAACAAACGCTTTAATTGTTTTTGTTCTTGTGTTTTTGTTCTTGTGCCAAATACTGAAGAGACATGATTGTTTTGAAATAGTGTAAAGGTTTTCTCATGGAATTTCAGTATATAAATTATATGAAATTGTATGTGTAATTCTATATCCTAAAAAGCAGTACACACATTCTTGACAGAATTAAATACAATATTTGCTGTTTGTCAGTGTGTCAAGTCTACTAACCAAATGGAAAGTGTCAAGTCTGCTAAACATTGTAATGCTCAAAAGTGCTACAATATTAATAAGAATAAGAATAGTCTACACGCTTTCCACAACACATGCAGGCCTATGGAGTATGCTTTTATTACCCGTGGTCTAAGGCTGGGGTCAGACCAGCGCACTTTTAACGTGCGTTCTGGCGCACATAATCACGACCGCACTAGCAGCAGATGACGGGCAATGACGGCCAATATACGATGTACGGCCGCACAAAAGTCCGGCCGTGCAACGCAAGTGGAATTTGAACGCATTTTTTTGAGAACGCTGAACCGCTAGTACTGACGTACTGAGTGCGCAGCTGCGGCATAGCGGCGTGTTTGTGTGATTAGGAGATGTCAGACGCTGCTAATGTCCAGCCTACATAACGTCCAGACGCAAAAAGAGTTTTATTGACGATCCGTACAAAATCACGCCCGAAAATGCGCGTCATCTGACCGTTTTTGCGCATTCCGTGAAAAAATACGTCAATGCGTTTGGACGCACTGTTTCACGTTCACGGGCAAAAATGCTTTCGTCTGACCCTAGCCTTAGTGACCACTCTCTGGCAAGTGCATTTTGAAAAATGAAAAAAAAAAATTTTTTCATTTCTTAAATTAAGAAAATTCTGTGATTTTCAACCTTTTCAACTTGCGGCTCAAATCGATAAGAAACGAAATGTTGTCAAATGATATATATATATTTTTTTATCATTTAAAAAATGATTTTTAAAATGTTAAGGTTCTTTTTAACTTCTTTGCTGCCGTGATCAAGATCGAGAACTTGGGACTTCAAAGGCACCATCAAGCCCCGATATCAAGTTATCTCGATCTGCAGCTGTGAAGGACGAATGCAAATGAAATTAGTTTGCGTCAAACTAATTTTGTTTGCTTTTGGACTGCAGAAGGTTTTAGCACTGTGGGCTTAATGCCTGAGGTGTGAAAACTGTTTAAAATCGGCTGATGAATGCCCTGACATATCAGGCTTTCAGCAGCCGATGCAGGGAACCACGAGCTGCAGCTGAAACTAGTGCAACTCTATTTGGCCAGTATATGGTGCCACCTGCCTGCCAAACAGGTTATTACAGTTAGGAATGAACTGGGAAAATTCCCAAATATTTCTTACTGTACAATTAATTAAAAATGATTTTTCAGAAAACCTCTGGTTCCTGAAAATGGTTTTGTGGAAAATCACTTGGCAGTGAAGGGGTTAAAGTTCCATTCCATAATACGTCTATCCATTGTGCCAATGCTCCATTACAACAACTACATTTCGCCACAATCCCGTTACAGAACTCGTTGTGCCACTGTGCTGGCCTGTGATTTTCAACAGGGGTTGAAAATCACTGCTCAAAATAAAAATGTACTTATTTTTATTTACTTATTGCATAAATGAACAAAACTCATTTTCTATAGTTATCATTCCAAGTAATAAATGATTCTATTCTTTACTAAAAATTCTTATATGTAAACAGGGAAGGAGGCAGACTAGTATCTACCTATGAACAATTGAGTCAACCTTACCTCACAGCATAGATCTTGAAATTTGTCTTTGTCGCCCTAAACAAAATGGTAAATTTGTTAGTTACGGTTTACATACATGAAATGGAATGTTAGGTTATACCTGTGTTACATTCTGTAATGGCTAACATTTGGACATTGAGAGATTTACTGTCATTTTATAGCGAGGTATTGCTTTGCATTGTATAAATTCTATAGAAAGACAAATAATGAAAAAGGGGACTTTAGGCCTCATTCACTCATATATGCGTTTATATTTTATTTTGCGTATGTGCGCGTATATGCACGCAAATACGCACGTAAAATAAAAACATTTTTGTGTTTTTTTTTTACTTCCCTGGCATTGAGTGTGGCTCGGGGTTAACCTTCAGTACCAAAAGCGTTAACCCTGAGCCACACTCTGGCTGCCGCTGCATACATTGCCTCTCCCTGCGCTCTCTTGCTGATCCCTGCTGTCTCCTCGGCGATCACGGAGTTTTACTTCCTGGTTTCCTTCATGCGAGAAACTAACCAGGAAGTTAAACTCCGTGATCGTCGAGGAGACAGCAGGGATCAGCGAGGAAGCGCATGGAGAAGTAATGTATGCAGCGGGAGCCCGAGCGTGGCTCGGGGTTAACGCTTTCAGCACTGAAAGTTAACCCTGAGCCACACTCGAACACTGTCAGGGGGTTAAGCTTGGTAAAGTATGCATGTATACACGTGAGCACACGCGCAAAAACGGAGAAACACGCTGCCGGGATGCAGCTCGGTTCCAATCCATTTTTGCGCACGTTTACGAAATACAAATCTACGGCTCCATACGCGGCTATGTGTATGGAGCCATTTATTTGCATATGTTCCATACAGTACAATATGCACATACGTGCTTATACGTGCGTATGTGCGTATCAGTGTGAATGAGACCTTAAAGATAATTTACAATGCAAGAGCCTGGAATGTTCTACAATGATCAGATAAAATGTGCCGCTCATAACCTCTCTAAATATTATTGTTAAGTTCTCTAAAATGAATACTAAGACACCTAGTGGTCCTGTCTACGTATTGCAGCCTGCAGGGACAAATAAATAAATTACGTTTTTTGTAGAACATGTAATTAATCCGTTTATTTTATATTCAGCCCCTGATCATTGTAGAACACATCATAATATCGATCCCCATTTTTTGAAATTCTGTGGCATACAGAGGGTTAATAGAAGTTGGAAAGGAGGTGACCCCATTTTATCACTGAATAGACAAGACGTTTGTTGGATTTTTATTTTGAAAACGCTGACCCCTAAAGCACTAAATGCAATGATGGAATAAGCTAGTATTCTATAATAACGGTATTATGTGTTGAAAGCTAGATCTTTGGCTTCTGTATAAGCTACTTAGATAGGGGTATTTTGACATTTTGTCTCTTTATTTGATGTAGAACCTTTTTCGTATCAATCTAATAAGAATGGTATTTCTACCTTGTTGCAAAATATTCCTTAACACGCAAAACAGAAACACAAGTTCCTGTGAACATTATAATAAATACAAGGGATCAAAATGGAAACAGGATCTAAATTAACATTTATTTGCTCTTCACAAGGACTGTTGGAGAGATGTTTGAGACATGTGCGATCATAGGAACGTTGCAAACTTCATATTGATCATTATCAGGGTTATTCAAATAGAATCGAAAAGTCACCGCACCTTCGGTGACTTTTTGTTCTCTTCAATTCGGTGCGATTTGGCGATCCCATTTCGGCGACCCTTCGGTGTATTCAGCAAGCACCACAGGGCCGTCGTAGTGCAGGGAAAAGTCGCCACAAATCCAACGAGCACTCACTGCAAAACCCAGCGAATGAACACCGAAACCCGCAGAAACAATTGGATTAACCGCGCCGAACACGCCGGAGAAACCCGAGCAGCCGCCGATCACAGCGCAGAGCAGCCGCCGGAAAAAGCCGACACTGCAGACGAATGGAGTAAAAAAAAAAAAAAAAAAAGAGTACGCTTGAATGTTTGAAAAGTGAAACGCTGTTTGCAAAGAAACTACAGAATGAAAAGGTCTAAAATTTACATATAAGATCCTATGAATGATAATAAAAAGGGCTGTTAAAGAAAAAAAGAAAAACCGATAAGAAAAAAAAATTCGGAAAAAAAAATCACGGAAATTGCCTAAAGGATCTTAAAAAAAAATCTATACATAAAGAGACTTAACTTCAGAAAATTGTATTGTATTGTACAGTTTATTAGAAATTGAATTAAAACAGGAATATTTTTCGTCAACTTTTACCTGCTGGTTTTTGTTCTCTGAATAGACGAAGCTATGGGGATTTCACTGCCCTCTAACAGGCAACGAACAGGCACCATATGTGCAGGCAATTCGCCAACATTTGGTGAACTGCCTGCTCTCTGGCTAGCCGAATGGCCAGGAAAGGTAACCGTACACTGAATTTCACTGTTCAGTTACCTTTCGACCACAATTCGGATCTCTTTGAATAACCCTGTTAGTTTAGGAGTTATTTCATTTTTTATTCCTTATTTAAGAATGGGAAATAGATTAATAGTACAAATAAAATGAAAGTTTCTTTACTTATTTATTTTTTTAAGATTTTTTAGCCATTTTTTTGGGCAGAATTTTATGTTTCCTAACTTTTTTAAAGAAACAAGGCTTTTTAACCCATAGGTTTCAATGCAGCAAATGAATCCACACACTGCTGGGAAGGGTCTCTCTGCAATATAATTAATGCAGCATATGAATCCACACACTGCCGGGCGGCAACTCTCTGCAGATCGATTCATTGATTCAGATCAATACATTTTTTGGATCAGTTAGTTTTTTGTTTTTTATGACTTAGAATTAATGCAGCATATGAATCTGCACACTGCCAGGCAGCACCTCTCTGCAATATAATTAATGCAGCATATGAATCCACACACTGCCAGGCGGCAACTCTCTGCAGATCGATTCATTGATTCAGATCAATTAATTTTTTGGATCAGTTAGTTTTTTGTTTTTTATGACTTAGAATTAATGCAGCATATGAATCTGCACACTGCCGGGCAGCGCCTCTCTGCAGTATAATTAATGCAGCATATGAATCCACACACTGCCGGGCAGCGCCTCTCTGCAGTATAATTAATGCAGCATATGAATCCACACACTGCCGGGCAGCGCCTCTCTGCGGTATAATCAATGCAGCATATGAATCCACACGCTGCCGGGCAGCGCCTCTCTGCAGTATAATTAATACTGCATCCCAGAGCTCCTGTGCCACATTCCCCATATGCAGCAAGGAATTCTGGGTAGGATATGCAAATGACATCTGTCTCACTTTTATGCATCCTGGGTCTGTTATTACACAAAACCCTAAAATCAATGCTATGCCACACTGTGGCTTTCTAGCAGAGAAGGTTTATGCAACTGGTCAAAGCCACTACTAGGACAGTGCTGCTGATTCGGGTTTATTGGACCCAGGATGCATGAAAGTGAGACAGATGTCATTTGCATATCCTACCCTGAATTCCTTGCTGCATATGGGGAATGTGGATCAGGAGCTCTGGGATGCAATTCATCGAATTGCTGTGATGTGCAAGTGGCTTCTGCAATAGTAAACACACTTATTATAGTGTGGAGGCTTTTTATCTCAGTTTTTGTCCTCCACCACAACCCTTGTAAGTACTGATTTACCCTACGGGTCCAAGCATCGACTGCAACTGGTCATCATGCCTGCCTAGCTCCTGGCTGATGAGGGTCCAATAAACCCAAACCAGTGCTGTCCTAGGAGTGGCTTTGACCAGTTGCATAAACCTTATCTCTGTTAGAAAGCCACAGTGTGGCATAGCATTGATTTTAGGGTTCTGTGTAATAACAGACCCAGGATGCATAAAAGTGAGACAGATGTCATTTGCATGTCCTACTCAGAATTCCTTGCTGCACATGGGGAATGTGTCACAGGAGCTCTGGGGTGCAATTCATTTAATTGCTGTGATTTGCAAAGGGCTTGTAATAATATACACTATATACAGTGTATATACATACATACTGTACATACATACACTGTATATATCATCATTGCTTATTATATGTTCCCAATGTATGCATATCTGATATGTGTATTTATTAATGCTGACATTTCTTTGAATGTCTTTCTTTTTAAATAAACATTCTATGCAATAAACCATATTTTAGTGATAGTGACTATAATAAACTATGAACACATACTGTAATACCAACACATTCTGTACACAAAATGAATTTCAGTTGCCGGCCCAAGAATCCAACATATAGCTTTGAATTAACATGAGACTTTTGCATCTAACTCCTTCCTAAACATCCCTTCTAGAGATTATTTTAAAAATGAAAATAATTGCTATATTTATACTTTTACGCATCTTGTCGTCATATTTTCATACATAGTTTATATCAAACTGATATAGTCTGTGATGTATATAATGTAAGTATAATACTTCTATAAAAGTCAATAGATGTACTTTAAAAAGAAACATACTTTAGCATCTCTGCACAGTTTGTCCAGTTTGTTCAGATCGAAGTACGTTTTGAACTGTAATATAGAATAAGTACGCTCTGAACATGTTCAAGTTATAGAAACAAAGTAGAAGATGTAAAATATATATATATATTTATTTATGTGTGTGCGTGTGCGCATTCACAAGGTATTCAGTCCCCTTCATTTTTTTCACATCTTATGTTGAAGCCTTTTGCTAAAATTATGCTGAGCTCATTTTGGCCGCTTTTTGCTCATCATGTTTAAAGTTATTTGAAGTCTAATTATATATTGCTATTTTTAGTGGACTCAGATTCCAAATATATCATGACAAGTCACGACAGAAAGCTTCATCAAACAATGTCAAAGAAAGTTTAGGTTTTTACTTGTATTTCAATGATATACATCATGTACATTTCATTTAATAACCAACATATTTTGTCATCCAAACCTTTGTGGTTGTATGTTCTGTAGGGAGCTTATTTTATACATTAAATGGAAGTAGAAAATGTGTTACTGCAGCTTTTCTAAGGAAATTTAGCAATATAAAGTGAAAATAATAACTTTTTCTTATACTTTGGCACACTGTGTTTCGCTAATATAATGACTATGTCAAATATGAAACATGGTATTGCCGTTCATTTTTAAGTATATAAAATTTCAAAACTAAAGAAGTGTTAAGTTTAGTCAGTATTAATTTCTTGTTTTTTTTCTCCAAACAAAAATAGTCAATATAAAACTGGGGTGTTTTTTTTTAAAATACATTTATTTATCAGCATATTTGGGGGGTTTTCTGCTGAACACAAGAATAACGGATAATATATTGCATAGGTCTAGGTGTGTTGAGAAAAATAATATCCCATGTGATTGCATTGAGATGCTCTAGATCAGTGTTTCCCAAACCTGTCCTCGGGGCCCTCTCAACCAGGCCAGATTTTGCAGAAGACCGTGAGGAAAAGCAGACTGAATCCTGCAATCACTGAGCAGCAAATCATATCACCTGTGCTGTGCTTCACAGATCTGGAAAAAGTTCAAAAATGAACCCCATATCTCCACCTGGGGATTTCCTTGGGAAATCCCCAGGCAGCTAGGGGTTCCCCGGCTATCTGATGTCATTGTGCCATGCACGACATGTCAGGAGCCGAGGGGGAACCTGGAGGTGGAGCCGCCATCCAAGATGGCGGCCCACACCGGAGCCAGATTACAATCGACTGCCAAGCGGCGCCAATTCCGATCTGGCTATTACAGGGTTAAAAACCAGGCACCGCTTTAAAGGGCAGACACTGCCCTTCAAAGTGGTGCCTGTTTTTTTTGCGGAAAACCCTCCTGATCGGGAGGGAGAGGAATCTAAAAGGATCCCCCCTCCCTTCCAGGCGATCTCTCGTCTTTGCCAGGGGTCGCCTGGAAATTACGTCATCGCGCAAGCACGATGACGTCATTTATCTCGGGGGCCGGCCTATCTTCGGCGCCTGGCTTCCCTGAAGCCAGAACGCTGCAGGACCCCAGACAGAGAGGTAAGTATTTCTGCCGGGGCTCCCGCTGGTGGATGACGTGTGGGGCACGTCCTCCGCATATAGCGGGAGTCAATCAGGACGTGCCCCACACGTCATCTGCAGCGAAAGGGTTAAGTAAGGAATGTTTCATTCACTTTCACAAAATCAAAATTACTTATCCTTTTAAAGCCGGTATTTTCTTGCTAGATGCAAATAAATCTGTCGGACTCGTTAACTTGCAGTAAGCTGCTGCATCATCTGAGTCACAAGCAGAGCTTGTGGTCTGCATATTGAAGAGGCTATTAAAGTAAAAAGCTGGAGCAGATATGACTAATGGCTTCCTCTTTAATGGCGTAGGGCGATATTCCATAGTTGCCATTAAGATAACCACAGGAAATGTTACACAGGCCATCTCCAGTAGTTATCTCATCGATGGGAATTGCTATTCCATTCTTGCTGCAAACTGGGCTTGTGGCTCGAATGTAGAGATTCCCTGCTCAAGCGTACTGAAAATTAATGTCTTCTATGCTTATTATAGGAGACATTAATTGTCACCTTCCCATGGAAGCGCAGGCAATTCTAATGTAGCTTGCACTTTCACCCATCTCCTCGAACCTGGTGTTAAGTGATTCTGCATTTGCAAAATCACATAACACGTTCTGAAATCTCCCAATTAAATCCCTTACTGACCTCTCATCTCACGGTGGAGAGGGTGGTGCAATCCAACGCTTCCTCTCGTCGCGAACAGTGAGATGGGGAACAAATAGTTCCTTGTCTCCCTAAGCAATTCCTGTGCGGTGCTGCGCAAACCACAAGTTAATACTCACGGCGCTGCTGGGCAGCCTTGACAGAGGAAGTGCCAACCCAGGAATACAGACAGTGAAATTAAGTCAGTAACGAAACTCTGCAGTCGCAGATTTTCCTGCTTACCATCTCCATTTTACTGTCAACTATGGAATAAGGCCTAGTTGTGATCTAACCCTATAATGGTTTGTTATACTTTTACTACAGCTCTGGTTAAGTGTACACCAGGGTTGAAATTGCAGCCCCTTCTGTTTTCTTTGCACATCCCTCATATAAAAAGATATGCTCCTGCATTTTTTAAAAGTTTTGTCTGCATTCAAAAAGCTCAAGCTACCCAGAGAATTAAGAGGCAATTATCTTTCCAATTATGCCTGTTCTGGGGTTCCAGGTCTTATGGAAGCAGAGATATTGGGGTCTAATGCTCCCATTTTACCATACCCTTCTCGGCTCTAGTAGGTTTTGTGATGCCACTGTGTACTTGCACAATAATGTCACCAGTCATTTGAAGTTTTCTGAAACCCTGGCCTGGAACATTAGCTCATCGGCACAGGCTGTGTGATATTCACCTTTGTAATCCAAGTTTAGTTTTTGTATAAAAATAACTAGAGTTAATCTCACAGGTCCTCATATAGAAATGTGAAGACGGAATATACTGGTACCAAGCAGTCTGAATGCCAGCAAACACCAGCTCATACTGGATAACGCTGTTTTGTTTCCATACTGGTTAAAATGGCTTATTATATTGATTAAGAAACTAATAAATTATATAATTATAAAAGTTTGTGAAATAAATGGGAGGATTTTTATGGTTTGGCTATTTTGACCTAGAATTCGCTTCTCCAGTCATTCTCCTGAGTTTCGCCCTTCTTTGAATAGCCCTGTATGTATTTATATTATAGTATTGGAGGAACGGGACAAGGAGTGGTAGCGGACACAAAAGGAAAATAGATTTTAACCCCTTAACGCCGCAGGACGTTCCATGCCGTCCTGCATTTGGCGGGCTTTAACGCCGCAGGACGGTAGGGAACATCCTCGGTGTTAGGAGCCCAGTCGGAGGTTATACTCACCTCCCCGGCGGCTCCCACGCAGATCTGACTTCTATGAAGCCTGATCTGCGTTTTTTGTAGCTTCCCAGCGCACTGACATCATCGCGCTGGCGCGATGACGTCAGTTTCAGGCGCACCCCCCCGCCGGAGCATGGGGAAGCGCCTGGAGGGGAGGGATCCTTCGGATCCCTCTATCTCCCCATCGCCGGGGGCTAGAAGGCTGTGGCCAGCATCGCTGGAACGGTCACAGCCTGACCTTTCCAGCGATGTTAACCCCTTAGTTGCCAGGTCACGACTGGGCACTAATTCGTGCCCGATCACGGCCTATTTCCGGTGGGGGCCGCCATCTTGGATGGCAGCCCCCACCTCTGGGTCCCCCCCGCGTCAACTGACTCATCGCACCATGCGCAATGATGTCAGCTAACTGGGGAAGCCCCTGGCTGCAAAGGGATTTACTATGGAAAACCCATAGAGGAGATAGGGGGGGCTCTTTGAACCCCTTTATCTCCTGATTGGTGGCAGCTAGGGGGTCATGCCTGATATCGTTAGAAAGGTCTGAACATGGCCTTTCCAACGATATCAACGGAAAGAACGATATATAATTTGTCTGGGTGGTATAATAATACGTGACTAAATAAAACCGCTTTTAAACATGATGAGCAAACTTCAGCAAACTTCACTTCCGAAAAAGCACCGAAGTTGTAAAATTACTCCCGTCCTTAAGGGGTTAAGACAGGGAGTGGTGATGGGGTTGTTTACATGGTGTAACAATGGGTGGGGTAATTGAGTAAGATTTCTGCCCGAATAGTAGATGACTTTTTTTTTTTTTTCTAATTTTGAGCCATAAGATATATATCTCAATGGTAATACAGTAACTGGACTGGAGGAAAACTTACTGACACTGCTTACCAACATACACACATACGTTACCCACAGCCCCTAACCACCTTATAGTCAGTTTTAACGTAGTTCAGTTTTTTTTATTATAAATGGTGTTTAGAATTTTGGGATATAATTTTAATGGTTTGTTTTAAGTGCAACACTATCAGCCCTCTTCTGGCTGAACAAGTAATTTAGTGCCACTAATGGAAAAAATGTGGCGCAATTAATTAAGTGTTGGAAAAAATATTTTATCCAGGGTTTAAGGCATAAAAAATAAGTGTGGGAGCTCACCATGATTCATAAATTACCCCTAAGTAACTGTTGCCATTTTGCAGTTGACCCAACACCCCTCACTCTACCAAATGTGAGTGAACACCTAAATAACAAAAGCTTTAGGGCCATATACAGTGTTCCTGCTAACATTAGCGCACAGCTGTGTGAGCATTAACGTTAGCTTTGGTGGCCCTAGCGCGGGCCACCCATATTACATTCCAAACACTAACGGGTTAAAAAAACCTGTTAACGATTCAGATCTTGCTCTCCCTTGCGCGAGCTTACTATACTATGGGGAGCGCAAAGTGTTAATTAGCGTGAGGATTACAAAATCCTAATGCTAATTATGCCAAACTGCAGTTAACTGAAAAAATAACCACAGCTTGGAGATGGTGCTGATTCCGCTTCTGCATAATCAGTCAGCACCAGCTGAAAATAATACCAAAAAACACATACTCACCTCTCATCCAGCGGCGAGAACGGTGGCTCGATCCGCATCTTCTTGCCGCCAGGAGCAGAGAGAGACTGGGGAAAATAATCCCCCAGTCTCCCTCTGCAAATCACTCCGCTGACCTGCCGGATCTTGCGAGGCGAGATCTGGCAGGTCATGTGATGGCAGCAGAAGCCTCAATGGAGTCCTATGGACTCCATGGAGGGGATGCTCGCGGCGGCACTAAGCGTCACCACGAGCATCCCAAGCCTTAGCGTTGTGTTACAGTGCAGGCTGCTGGATTAGTGTCTGGACTACACGGTAACATCATGCTAAATTGGGGACGCTAAGGAGAAACCTGCAGGCTCGGGTTTTTCTCCTTAGCGTCCCCGTTTTAGTGTGAAGAATGTAATATAGCCCTTACAGTGTGGAACCTTGATGCAAACAACATTTTCCAACAAAAACATTGATGAATTTGTGTTTCCAAATGTTCATATTCAACTTGACTGTCTTTTTATATCATTTTTAGATTATCTATTAATATTTGTTCCATGAGTTATGAATCTAAAATGCTTAAAAACTAGTAAGGTAAATAAATCTTACAGAACGACAAGCCTCGTTTAGGTCTTGTAGCGTAAGTCCTTCATACTCCTGCATTGTGAAAAATATTTAAATTGCATAAGAATTATGGTAAAATAACAATAATAACAAAGTAGTACAATATAACTATTATTATCACAGATTCTTCACTATTCAAACTCATTATTTTTTATTTTAGATCAGGTTTGAATGCGGACATGAAGTATTGAGTGAGTAATACAGACTCATAATCTGCATTATATCTTCAACCTTAAATTGCATAATAAAACATTCTTTTTAAAAGCTATGTTACTAAATGATCTCACATTATGCTGATAATAATTCCTGATTAAGCAGCCCATGTAATTGAGCCACCCTTGAAAAAGAAAAAAATGCATACTTCGTTTGAACATATATATACTTTATTTAAATTATTGCCTGCTTGCATATTCTTGTCTTTACAGTTTACAGGTTTTCACTTTGTACATGAAGAAAAACTCTTTCCAAGCTTTGGGCAATATCATGTGCCTTGAGCTAAAACGGGGACTCTAAGGGTAAAAACTTTCGTTTGCAAATTGCCCCTTAGCATTCCCGTTTTACAAGCAGATTACGATGCAGGCGCTAAATTCATCAACCTGCCTCGTAACGGCCGCTAATCCTCCAGGATACTTGCAGCAGCGAGTATCACCTCCTGGAGTCCATAGGACTCCATGGAGGCTTGTGTTGCTGGGTCATGTGACCTGCAAGATTTGAGATCGTGAAGGTCCACGGAGGGAGACCGGGGACTATTTGTCTCTAGTCTCACTCTGCTCCCGGCAGCCAAAAAGCAGTGGATCGGGCCACCGTTCTCACCGTGGGATGATATGTGAGTATCTGAATTTTTGGGGGGTTCCAGCTGGTGCTGAGTCTGACTGATCAGACATTTCAGTTAGTTGCAGTGGTGCGTAATTAGCATTAGGACTGTGTGATTCTAGTGCTAATTACTCTTTGCTTACTCTTTGCGATTCTCATGTTAAGTATAGGAAGCGCAAAGTACAGTAAGCTCGTGCTAGAAAGTGCTATTACCGATGCAGTAATGGATTTTTTAACCGGTGATCAGGATCTGATCTTGGTGTCTCGGAATTACCTCTTTTAACCTAGTGCTAACGCTCACGTATGTGAGCACTATGCTAGCGTTAAGAAGGTGATTGAGCCCTAAGTGTGTCGTTCAGTGCGTGCCGGTGTTTGGCAATGTTGCAAACCATGGTGAAAATTGCCAATGTTGCAACCTGACAAACACCGGTATTGCACAAACGTAAAATCCAAAGAGCGACTGGAGACGCTTCACTGAGAAGCTTCTCCTGTCGCTCTTTGCATTTTATCCTTGTGAAATGTCAGCGTTTGTTGGCATATTATGCTAATCGCAAGGGGATTGTTTGCTAAACCAAGAGCATTAGCAGACTTCCCAAATGTGATTATCCGAGCTGACGCTAATAAGCATGACTCTGTGATGAAGTTACATTTATATTGACTTAGAACCTAGATATTTACATTAATAACACCAATGAAATTTGGTATCTATTTGGTACCTATCTTGGCCACATCACTACCAAGACCGACTATACTCGATCTGCAAAGCAACTCTTGGTGTCTTGATATTGAGTATATGCGATATGATGTTTGACAGGAGAAATGCAATGTTTTAGTACTGTGTGCATGATGCCTGAGGTGCTAACACTTTTTAAAACCATCTGGGGATGAGTCTGACATCTCCCCAGCAGATCTTGCACGTAGATCTGAACTGCAGTAACTAATTTTTGGCCAGCAGATGGCAACATCACCTGCCAAATTGGTTATTACAGTAAAAGAGAATGTCAGGAATATCCCAAATACTTCTAACTGTATAAATAATTAAAATATAATTATCCAGGAAACTCTGGTTCCTGTCCGTGTATTTTTTTTAAATCCCTTGGTAGTGAAGGGGTTAAAACATGTAGAAAATGAAATCAAAATAGGGCCTGATAATAAGAGTGACTTTAAAACTGATGTATTATGCAACACCTATCTGCTGAAATCAGAAACTCAGTTCATGTTTTTTACTTTTGCACATTCTAACTAGCCACTGATTGGAGACAGAATAGAAAAACCACAAGTTTATTATTATAATATAATATTACAGCATAATTAAACAAGACTGTAGTAAAGCAAATTTGAGAACCCTGTTCTGCATTCTTTCAAGGTGTCACAATTTCCCTCCCTTCTGAGGAGCATTTAACTCAGTAATTAATAAACAATAACAACAACTGTACTCAAAAATATTGAGAAAGAAAAATTATGCATAAAATCACCAGATACATAATGGGAACATTTTAAGAATTTAAAAGAATTTTTTGAGACCGATAAACTCCTTGTCTGAAATAGAAAGCATTGTTCTCTGTATAAAAATTATTCGACATCTGAAATCTGAATCAGTCATTCTAGGCATTACCTAGGACTCTTTAGTATAGTAAAAACTATAAACTTACCAACTCCTTTGTAAGAGTATGAATGATATTTTCCTCATCTGGATTCTTATATCTGGAGTTCTTTTAAAAGAGAATTCAATATGTAAGAATATATTGTATACTCTATTACTGGGAGTTTGATTATCGAAGACACTAAGGGCAGTATTACAATGTTGGTGCTAACTTAACCAGAGCAGTTGTGAACTTAAAACCTCCATAGGCTATAATGGCTCTGGGAAGTTTACAACAGCTCTGGTTAAGTTAGCACCAACTATGTAATATGGCCCTAAGCATGATGACCAGACAACACGTATCATACACGTCTGTTTTAGGTTATCTGAACAATGAAAGAAAAATAGACACATTAGAATGCTTAATGCCCAGGGCTACTGGGATAATTGATTAATGCTTTCAAGAACTTAATATTTCTTCACAAAATATAGTGCTCTGGTTTTCATAAGTTCAATTTCTTAAGGTTAGAACAATAAAATATGATACAAATGAATCAATCATGTTTAGAAATAAAAGGGGGACATGTAAATAATGCATGCAAGGACTTAAAGTATCTGTTTTCTACTGCAATAATATCCACCCACTTGGTTCCCATCAACTTGGTATCATATGCAACGAAACATGTACAGGTGATTATTATCAATATCAGAACTATTTAACCCCAGATCAATCAGGCTTTTGTCCAAATCATTCAACTACAACTGCCCCTTTAAAAGTTTGTAATGATATCCAAGCTGGCATGGAACAAGGTAACCTAACTGGAGCCATCTTTCTTGATTTTGCCAAGGCTTTTGACACAGTAGACCATGGCATCCTATTGCAAAAACCTAAAAACTCCAGTATTGGTGATAGCACGCTAACCTGGTTTCAATCATATGTATCTGATCGGTCACATTATGTGTCCATTTCTGATGGCTCCTCCCTCCCCCTCCCAGTCACATGCGGTGTACCCCAAGGCTCAATACTCGGCCCCCTTCTATTCAAGGTATTCATAAATGATCTGCCCAATGTCTGCAAAGCCTCAACTGTACACATGTACGCAGATGACACTGTAATCTATACCAGCAACCCAAATCTACTGCAGCTGGAGTCTGTGCTGCAAGAACAATTCACAGGGGTAGAAAAGTGGATCAAAGATAACAAACTTTTTCTAAATACTGACAAAACTGTTACAATGCTCTTTGGAACAGCACCTAAACTGCACAAATTCCAAACACCCCATCTATGTGTCAGGACGAGGGATGAGCTGTTCGGTTCGATCTGTTCGGAGTACGCATCGATCATCGGCCGTTCGACAGTTCGCGAACTTTGAACTTTTTGGGACATTCACAAAAAGTTCGAAAAAAAAATAATTTGAAAAAAGTATAAAAAATTCTTAAAAAATACTAAAAAATCTAGAAATAAAGAGACTCTTTACTGCAGAATATTATAAGCAACAGTTTATTAGATATTGAATTAAAACGGGAATATTTTTAACATTGAAGCCTATGGGATAAAACATTCTTGTTACTAAAACATCAGGCAGACACGGCCCTCTAATCAGGTACTGTAGAGGGTAGCCTGCAGGGGCCTCCCAAAGATCCCCTTGAGGAGCATGCGATGATAGAGCTGCGACTGTGCGGGCTAGCCGCCCGGGTGCATGTGAGAGACAGGCAGCGCAGGGAGGGAGCCACTGCACCTGCGGCCACGGCAGATCCCCCCCCACATCCAGGATCCAGGGAGCCCCCACTGACCACCAGGCTAAGGTAAGGCGACACATTTCTAAAAAAAATAAAATCTGAGGACATTTTTAAATGTCGCCGGGAACATAAAATAAAACCTTTTTTTTCTTTCTCTACCTGGCTGAATGTATTTAATTATATATATTAGATACATTCAGCCAGGTAGAGGGGGGTGGCATGTGGGCTGCGCGGGGTCTCAGGCAGTGTTTTTTTTTTTTTGTGTGTATATTTTCAGCAAATTTATAGGGGAAGGTAAGGGCAGGTATTATACTGTATATACATACATATATATATATTTCCAGACTTGTATTACACACACATTTTGGCAACTAACCCCCCCCCATTTGGTTGATCCCTCCAGAAGAAATGTTGAACCCGATAGAGCAGAGAATAATATATATATTCTCTGCTCTGTCAGGTTCAACATTTCTTCTGGAGGGATCAGCCAAATGGGGGGGGCACATTTAGTTGAGATTGTCCACATGCCACCCCCATGTGTGTATGTGTATATATAGTCTGAGGTCTGTGGGTGGGTGTATATATATATATATATATATCTGCATGTTGATATATACGTATATGTCTGTGTGTGGTATCAATGCATCCCTACTCTATACACGGCTCCATGTCCCTATAATATATATATATGATCAGGGGTTACTTTTTTTATTTTTTATACTATTCCTATTAAATTAACAGTAATTTTTGATGTATTTTATTGAGTATAAACTTTTTTTGCCTATATAATATGTGCTTTGTGAAAATAAAATGGTTTAGTGTGTACATTTTAATTTAGTTAGTGGATTCCTGTCCAGTGCGGTGAGAAGCAAACGTAATGTAGTGTAGACACGCTGCCAGGCGGAGCGGAGTGAAGTCAAGCCTGCAAAATGTTTGCTTCTCTTCGCTACGCTGTGCGTCGCTACACGCTCAGTGTGTCTCAGCCTTTATTCCCGCATCGCTAGTTTACCGAATCAGTTTGCATACTTGTTACTGACCCGGCTTGTTCTGATGACCCGATCTGTTGCCGACTTTGCCTGCCATTTGACTATTCTCTCTGTGTATTCCCTGCCTGTTCTGTTTGCTTCCTGTTGCTACTGGTGTGTGCCGATTCTCACCATATACAGTAGCGCAGTACAAATGCTTAAAAATTGCTGACCCGGTTTTGTTATAGCTGCTGATGTAACTGAATAGATCGAGGATCTCTTCTGCATTACCAAAACCTCCACCACTGCACTCTTCCACAAGACCACACCTTCACTACTTACGGTGTGAAGGCACTTGCTGCCACCAAAGGCACAATATTTGGGTGCATTGCCACTGATGCCTACACCAGATTCATATCATTTTAATATTTGACCGCATGGTCCAACCCTGCACTCTTCCGCAATACCACAGAGGGGTTACGGTGTGACAGCACTGTTGCCGACACTAAAGGCCCAATTTTAAAGCACCTATTGCTACTTTCATCCAAAACCTGCATAAGTTTCAACATAATTTAGCCAAAAAAAACACTAAACTTGTTCTGCGTGTCCTAAAATGTTTCCTCTTTTCATACAGACTGCCGCCCCAAGCAGTTGTTTATGAATAGATTAAAGGAAAACCATTTACCGACATTTGAAATGTCATTGTTTTGTTTTTAAATGTTTCTATACATCCTACAAATCCGCCACTTCACGGGCAGGTTATGGGGACCTCCTAGGCACGATATTTGAAGGAATTTTTAGTTTTTATTCTTAATCTTTATTTCATGGAAAACTCACTGCTCCTTTAAAAACTTTTTTTTGAAACTTTTTGTCCTTGTTTCCTGTCCCCCAGGGCACTACCCAAACCCCCATACACCTTTTATGGCAAATATCTTGCATATATGCCCTCCTGAAGGGTACTCTAAAAATCGAACTTTCGAGTCCCATTGACTTGCATTGAGTTCGGTTCGTGTTCGAGTTCGAACTCGAACTTTTGAAATTGTTCAGGTTCGAATGCGAACCGAACACGGGGGTGTTCGGCTCATCACTAGTCAGGACAAGATCAAATGACACGCTGACCACAGTCACTTCTTTCAAATATCTAGGTATGTGGTTAGACCCAAATCTATCCTTTGGCCCCCACATCGATAAACTCTCATTTAAACTTTACCCCAAACTAGGTGCCCTGTACGGAAACAAATCCTGCCTGAGCCCCATGGTAAGAAAGTAGATTGTACAACAAATGCTTATGCCAGCCATTGAATACGGAGATGTAGTGTATGCAGCTGCCCCTCAAACACATCTCCAGAAACTAACTACATTGTATAACTCATTCTGCTGATTTGTGCTACAATGTAACTACATGACCCACCATTGTGACATGTTAAAAGAACTAAACTGGCCATCAATGGACTCTAGACGCACCCTTCACCTTTCCAACCTGGTGTTTAAGAGCTTTTCTGGGAAGCTACCACCCTACCTGAATAGACTGCTTCCCCTAGCAGTTCCCTCATCCTATAACCTCCGATCCAGGACCAGCACCTTACTTGCAATACCACAATACAAAAAGAAAGTGGCTTGATCCTTATTTTCCTACAGAGCACCACAAATATGAAATAACCTCCCAGACGCCATCAAATCTTCCCTCAGTCTAAAGACCCTTAAGAATTCCCTATTAACATACCTCAATACGGAATGCACCTGTAAACATGTGACATAATGACATGATTTCCTACATATTTATTTTTCTGTTAATCTGTATATTTGTTTTTGTGTTAATATCTTGCATTTTACTATTTTGTATTTCTGTAACCACTCAATGTTCTTGAACCCAGGACATACTTGAAAACGAGAGAAATCTCAATGTGTCCTTCCTGGTAAAATCCTTTAAAAATAAATAAATAAATTTTATCCTCCCGGATTTCAGAATCTGGGAGATCTGATCGAGAGGCAGGAGATCGTGGTGGGAGAGCTGGGATCTACTTCCTGTTGCATATTTCAGCATGCGCACACACTGGGATCACTCTGCAGCGTTTTGACATGCCGCCCAGAATCAGCAAAATTCCGTGCCTCATGTCACACGCTTTGGCTGCATAGATCTCAGCCACCTCTGGGTTTGAATCACGATTCGGTGCCAATTGGTGCTGAATGTCGATCCGGCAATGAAACGGTTAATGAGGCACACCGCTGAAAAGGAAACTCTCCCCTTTCCAGCGGTGCAATTTGATTTTTTTTTAACATAAACGGTTGCAGAGATAGAGGGTTCCAAAGGAGCAACCCCCTCCCTTTCCTCATTTTTACTGCAGGCGCCGTGGGGATGCACCGTGATGACATCATCGCATCTGCCTGGGCCCCCTGAAAAGGTAGGGCAGGCTTCCAGCCTGCCAGACTGCTGCGGGAGCTCAGCAAGGGAGGTGAGTTTTGGGAGGGAGGTTAGGAGACCCTGACGTACTATGTATGTCCGTGGGTCTAAGGGAGACTTCCTGATCTGATGTACATGGTACGTCTGCGGTCGGGAAGGGGATAATAACTAGATGATTATTATTTGTTTAAGTGCCATCACATTCCAAAACGCTGTACAAAGGTACAATGGTTAAAGACAAGACAATTCTGCAATACACCAAAAAAGGCAAGCCAATATTTCTCCAAAAGATACAGGAGGAATTGAAGGCCCAATTCCGGTCGGAACTTAAAAACTAAATGGGTGGAGGGGTGAGAACCAGGAGGTGAGAAAGGCAGTGATGAGAATGATGTTAATACAGAGAGAGAGGAGGATGGTTATTGGTCGGGTGAATGTTTTCTTATGGAGTTAGGTGGTAGATGTCCCTAAACATAAGTGTCTTTAGGGAGCATTTAAAAGAAGACAGATTGGGGAGAATATGATAGTGTGAGGAAGGCCTGAGCTGCAAGCGAAAGGTCCTGGGTCTGGCAGGTGAAGAGATGATAATGGAGGATGCCTGGAGAAGGTCATTGTTGGATCTTAAGGTGGTGTGCTGAGGTATATTTAGGGATTAGCGAAGACAGGCCAGTGGGGAGCTGAGCTAGTGAGGGTTTTGTAGGTCAGGGTGAGTACCGTATTTATTGGCGCATAACAAGCACTGGCGTATAACACGAGCCTTAATTTTAAGAAGGACTTTGAAGCAAAATAAAGGGAGCTCTGAACTTTATTAATATTTATACCGCTTGTTATGTAAATATTGAAGAAAAGCAATATAGGCAAGATGTGTAAAAAAATAAAACACAGTACATTATCATTTTATAAAAAAAAATTCCTAAAAAAATAGGGAAATAATTCAGTCACACTTTATTATAAATGATAATATAAATATGTAAATAAATTTATAAATCATACATTTTACATTATATTTTTACCGTGTGTGTGTATATATAATTATATACACATACATACATACACAAAGTTTATTATTCCAGAGGTCATTTACACATCCCAGCAGTTCAAAGAATTGTATCACAAAGCTCATGTGCTACATTCCCCACATGCAGCACAGAACTCTGGGTAAAATATGCAAATTACATCTGTATTTTCTCATTTTTTTGCATCCTGGATCTGTTTTCACACAGAGCTCTCCAATCAATGCCATACCATACTAGATGGCTTTTTTTTTTTTAGCAGAGATCAGGTATAGACAACTGTTTGTAATCAGGACAGTAATACGAAGACTAATAACCAAACCAGTGCTTCTGACATCTGAGTGCTGTCTCTCACTAAAGTGGATTTATAAGCCTGGTGTTTTTTTTTTTCCTTTCTCCATTTCAGAATCGTGACTCCCTAACCAGTTACTCCTCTCTCCACTACAGAGCCAGGTGTACTCCAATTACCCTGAGTCCCACTACAGAAAAGGGAGCTCCGCCCTCTGCAAAATGCTTCTGCATTAAGTAGTTTTCTACTGAAAGAAGTACAGCCTCTCCTTATTCTCCCGCCTAATCCAAGTTTCCAGGCCTTCTACGCTTACCCCAGGCTTCCAGGCCTCCTACGCTTACCCCAGGCTCTAAAGCCCTCTATGCTTTTCCCCAGGCTTCCAAGTTTCTACACCTAACCCAGGCATCTACAGCTTCTCCTAAGAACCCAAGTATCTACAGCTCCTTCTGCAATATCCAGCTCCTTCTCATTATCCAGCTCCTTCTGCAATATCCAGCTTCATCTGGAGTACCAAGATTTACCTGTAATATCCAGCTTCACCTGTAATATTCAGCTTCACCTAGCTGCAGTACCAATCTTCTCTGCAATCTACAGCTTCATCTGCAGTTCCAAGCTTTAACTGCAATCGACAGCTTTGCCTGCAGTACCAAGCTTCTCCTGCAATCTACAGCTTCACCTGCAGTACCAAGCTTCTCCTGCAATCTACAGCTTCGCCTGCAATGCCTAGTTTGTCTTGAGATTTATAGTTCCTAGTTTTCCTGCATCTATCTATAGTCAGTCTTTCTCCTTTTAGATTTCTTCTGAATGCATGTATCTATTCAGCCATCCTCAACATCTTATCCTATTGGTTATCTGCTTGTTTCTTGTTATTATAATAAATTCCTATTGTGTTACTATTCTAAAACAGCCTCTGTGTTGCTTCACATCGGGCTCAAACCCCCGTACTCTCTGACACTGTTTTGGGTTTATTGTACCCTCATCAGCAATACCTCAACAGTTATGGAAAAGTCAGAAATCTGAGTAGTGATGGGGGGGGGGGATAGAAGGAGTTTGGTTTTTGACATATTAATCTTCAGGTGGTGAAAGGCCATCCAGGAAGAGATATCAGACAGACAGCCAATGACCTGATAGAGAACTAAGGGAGATAGATTGGGAGTGGAGAGTTGGATTTGAGTGTCATCTGTGTATAGGTGAAGCCATACCTGGTAATGAGTTTAACCATTGAGGAGGTATAGAAGGGAAAGGGCAGCAGACCCAGGACAGGGCCTTGAGGTATGCTGACTGACAGAGGCACTGAAGAGGATGTATTTATCAGCAAGGGATACTGAGAAGAATCTATTGGAGAGGTAAAAGTTGAACCAGGAGAGGGTGGTATCACAGAGAACAAGAGAGCTGAGGGTCTTTAGGATGAGGGGATGGTCCACTGTATCAAAAGGCAGATGAGAGGTCAAGAAGGATCAGTATGAAGTAATGGTCATTACATTTAGCAGAGAGAAGGTCGTTAATAATCTTGGTGAGAGAGTTTTCTGTTGAATATTGGGTGAGAAAGCCATATTGAAGGGGGTCAAGCAAGGAGTTAGGGGAAAGGAAGAGGGTTAAGCAGTCATAAACTAGCCTTTCAAGAAGTTTTTATGCTAGTGGAAGTAATGATACAGGGCAGCTGTTTTCATGAGAATTTGCATCAAGGGAGAGTTTCTTGAGTATGGGTGTGACATACTTGAAAATGAGAGAAATCTCAATTTACAGAAAACGAAAGTAGATAGTGGCTAAATATATCACAGCTATAATAGCTGACTAACACCACTTGTGCTGGTTTCAAAATTGCAGACATAAAGTAACCAGATTGGAATAATTTTATTAAGTAATTCTAAAAACATAAACAGACAAACAATTAAACATGGGTACTAAATATACTGTTGGGTTGTTCCACGTCAGTGGGATATAATAGGAAACCACAAGTAAAGAGATGACCCTATCCTGATCACATTTGTGACCTTAAATAATTAGATCATTAACTGAACAGCGGGTTGCCCTATGAATATTTAACAACCACTAATGATGTATGATAGCACAAATAACATAGAAGCCATTCAATAATTAGGTTTGGATCAATCAACATACTGTAAATAAGTGGTCATATTCAGACCCCTGACGAGGGATGCTATTAAATTGCAGCACACCTGGACTTTATAAAGTCGCTTGCTCCTATAAATGAATAGAGCTAATGCGCGTTTTGCTGCCGAATGCGCTGGACGAAGCCTCCCGCTGTTCGACGGCGAAACGCGCGTTAGCGTTTTACATCAATGCATGTTTTATTTTAGCAGCTAATTGGGTACCCTTGTACTGTTGGTCTTGGAGAGATGTTCATTTAAACAAATTATAGCCATTGGGGCTACCTATTGCAGCAATTGAATTGAGCTATCATTGATGTGACAATTAATTTGACTTACTATTGGTGCGGCATTACGTTGCTTTTGATCGAATCTGCCAGATTACCTCCATTACATCGAGGGCTTTAATATTTTAACTACCCTGTGATAAGTTGAATGGTGGATACATCCAAGGTATATGTTGGCGATATGGGAATTACTAATCCTGACCAATTAAACTATTCAACTATGCCTTAATATGACCATCATGTGATTTACACCTATCATGCTATCTGTGGTTGGCACCTTCTAACTCAAATCATGTCTATTGAGGAGTTTGTATAACTCCTCAATATTATATCTACTGTGTGCATATCAATTCAGCTAATTAAGCTCTATTCATTTATAGGAGCAAGCGACTTTATAAAGTCCAGGTGTGCTGCTATTTAATAGCATTCCTCGATGGGGGTTGGAATGTGACCACCTATTTATGTTGATTGATGTACCTATTGCAGCAATTGATTTGATCTATCATTGATGTGGCAATTGATTTGACTTATTATTGTTGTGGCATTACTTTGCTTCTGATTGAATTTGCCAGATTACCTCCATTACATCGAGGGCTATAATATTTTAAACTACCCTGTGATAACTTGAATGGTGGATACATCCAAGGTATATGTTGGCGATATGGGAATTATTAATCCTGATCAATCAATCTATTCAATTATTCCTTAATATGACCATCATGTGATCTACACCTATCATGCTATCTGTGGTTGGCACCTTCTAACTCAAATCATGTCTATTGAGGAGTTTGAATAACTCCTCAATATTATATCCACCGTGAGCATATCAATTCAGCTAATCAAGCTCTACTCGTTTATAGGAGCATTCGACTTTATAAAGTCCAGGTGTGCTGCAATTTAATAGCATCCCTCGTCAGGGGTCTGAATATGACCACTTATTTACAGTATGTTGATTGATCCAAACCTAATTATTGAATGGCTTCTATGTTATTTGTGCTATCATACATCATTAGTGGTTGTTAAATATTCATAGGGCAACCCGCTGTTCAGTTAATGATCTAATTATTTAAGGTCACAATTGTGATCAGGATAGGGTCATCTCTTTACTTGTGGTTTCCTATTATATCCCACTGACGTGGAACAACCCAACAGTATATTTAGTACCCATGTTTAATTGTTTGTCTGTTTATGTTTTTAGAATTATTTAATAAAATTATACCAATCTGGTTACTTTATGTCTGCAATTTTGAAACCAGCACAAGTGTTGTTAGTCAGCTATTATAGCTGTGATATATTTAGCTACTATCTACTTTCGTTTTCTGTAACTATACTATAGGTTTAATCCTAAATTGTGCTGGATTTGACTCCATTGTCCTTGAGACACAAGTCTCTTCTTTTTGTTGAAATCTCAATTTATCCTTCCTGGTAAAATACTTTGCAAATAAATAAATAGTCGCATGCTTGTTAGGAGAAGGAAATGAACCAGAAGAAAGGGATAAGTTGACCATGTGAGTAAGAACAGGAGTGAGAGATGAGGACAGAGAAGCTAGTAGATGAGAGGGGATATGGTCGAGTGGGCAGGTAGTGAGGCATGAGGAAGACAATAGAGAGCGAATTTTTTCCCCTGGCTGGGGAGAAGAAGTGGAGAGTTGAAGTGGGGTTGACTAGGGAGATGAGGAATAATATTACATGCTTGCATGGGATTCTGAGGAATTCTACACTCACTGTTTGGTGGAAGAACGGGTGTCCGACAAAGGAGCAGAATTAGCAGATGTGATCCAGTTAGGCTAGGGTCAGACTAATGCATTTTCCGTGTTGTCCGTGAAAAAGTGCGTTCGAATGAATGGACGTATTTTTTCACGGAATACACGATAGCGGTAATACGATGCGCATTTTCGTCCGTGATTTTGTACGGATCATCAATAAAAACCTTTTTTGTGTCTGGACGTTATGTTGGCCAGACATTAGCAGCGTCTGACGTCTCCTAATCAAGCACACATGCCACTAGCGGACGCAGCGCACTCTGTACGTCAGTACTAGCGGTTTGACGTTCTCGAAAAAATGCGTTCGTTTGCCACTTGAGTTGCGCAGCCATGGGGAGCGCAATCATTTAGTAGTGTTCCGAGCCTTGCTCTTTATAAAACCCTTAACGCCGCAGGACGTACAGTTACGTCCTGCATTAGGCAGACTTTAACGCCGCAGGAAGTAACTGTACGTCCCCGGCGTCTACAGCCCCCCCAGTGGCCGATACTCACCTCCTCCGGCGGCTCCCTCGCTGCTCTGACTCCCACGGAGTCAAATCAGCACTTTTGGCTCCTCCCAGCGCACTGACATCATCGAGCCGGGCGCAATGACGTCAGTTTCAGGCGTCCCCCCCCAGCCGGAGCAGGGGAAGAGCCTGGAGGGGAGGGGGGATCTTTTGGATCCCTCTATCTCACCATCGCTGGGGGCTAGCAGCTAATGCCAGGCAACCCTGGAAAGGTCACAGCCTGGCCTTTCCAGGGATGTATGGTATTAACCCCTTGGTGGCAAGGCTGTGACCCAGCACCAATCGGTGCCAGGTCACAGCCTTTTTCTGGTGGGGGTCGCCATCTTGGATGGCAGCCCCACCTCCGGAACTCCCCACGTCTACTGACGTCATCGGGCGTGGCCCAATGACATCAGTTAACCAGGGAACCCCTAGCTGCCAAGGGATTTCCTAAGGAAATCCCATGGTGGTGATAGGGGGGTTTTTTGAACCCCTTTATCTCCTGATCGGTGGGGGTCATGTAGGGTATCGTTGGAAAGGCCTGATCATGGCCTTTCAAATGATATCAAACATGACCATATTACTAGTAAAATTAAAGTGTAAAAAAAACGTGCTTTTTTAATATTTTTTTAATGCAGAACTATTGTTCACATTTCAATTATAATGTGAACAATGATGCTTGACTATTGATTTTTTTGGGGGTGTTTAGCTAAAATCACGTAATTTCTCCCCAAAAAAAATAAAAAGGGGTTCCCCAGCAAAAAGGTTATATAAGCTAAAGACAAGATTTTAGAGCATTTACCGATCCAGATCCTGATACTGCTTTTTGACATCCAATCTTTTTCTGTAAAAGAAAATATAATAATAATAAATATTTATTAAAACCAAGACTTATCGGAAATCTGTGACGTACAAGAAAAATTTAATTTGACACACAGTAACTGAAATACAAGTGAAATTTGCAGTAAAATTTACTGTTGAACTATATCACATTTTAGAGAACTTTAGGTATCTAGTACAGCATACAAAACCAGAGAGTGTTTGTCTAATTAAATTTATGGCTATATGTGTATAAAGTTTTAAGATGTCTATTGTGAAAATTTGTAAGAGCTTTATATCAACCACACACAACATATATTTTTGTTGTTTCAATTTAGTTTTGTAGATATGTAGAACAGATTGTAAATTATCCTCATTATATTAAAATCAGAGCCAGTGCCATGGTTTGAGACTACAAAGATAAAGAATTTCCTGGCGTCACAGATTTGCAACTGGTTTTGTATAAAAACTATTAAAGGGACACTCTACTCTTCCTGACTGCTTTACAGTTATAAAGAGGTCAGGGTGTGAGGTGTGCAACCCCCTCCCCCAGCTCTACTGATCTCGTGAATACACTGGGTGAGTGAATGGGTTTCCTCCACCATACCCAGCATCACCAGTAGTCAAGATTTTTTAATTTCCGGGCTGCTGGTCACCAGTGACATTGGCGACCATAGAGCGTGCCGACGTTATTCAGACCAATCACGGTAGTGATTTACCTTAGAGAGGCAGCCAATGGATTGGAGCTGTGCTTGCACCAGTGGCTTAGCGAGGGGGCAGAGGGGGGCACTTGCCACGGGCGCCTGTCAGTGGGGCTCTGTAGGCAGGCGCCCTCCTCCCCAGAAAATATTACTGACTCAAAGCCCCCTTCCATTCTGGTTCTGTCCTGACTCCTCAATGCTGACATGAGTCACGTGAAGCAGTGTAGCATTATTCGACTGAACTCCCTGTACCACGTTTGTCAGCCGCCCTTTAAGCCCTGTGCCAGCTCCCTGCTGCTGGCAGCCCTGCAGCCACTGAACAGGAAGGAGGGAGGGAGGTGCCTGCCCTGCAGCACATTTAAAATCCGGTCCCCACTAAGCCCCCTGGACAGCTCCCCCTGGGCCACCAGCAACTCCACACAGGTAGGCAACACTGTGTGACCCCAGAGCAGCGTGACCAATACACAGTGAGGGGGTACTGGAGGTACGGGGAGAGGGTGACTGCGGGTACTGGGAGAGAGTGACTGGGGTTACTGGGAGAGAGTGACTGGGGGTACTGGGAGAAAGTGGGGGTACTGGGAGAGTGACTGGGTATAGTGTGAGAGTGTAACTATGCTAGGGTATACTGGGACAGGGCAACTGGTAGCAGTGGCGTAGCGTGGGGGGAATGTGTGTTTCATTTTTTTTAATATTAGTATTTTGTTAATATACAATACTTGTGCTTGTGGGGTAAGGGGGTCAATACTCTACTGGTGGAAGGGAATCAGGGTGTGTTACCGTGTCCACAGGTTGGGGGGCAAACAATTCTTGCCTTGCCCCGGGCGCCAACAACCCACGCTACGCCACTGAGGAGAATTGACTGGAGAAGTAGAAATTCTAGGTCAAAATAGCCAAACCAGAAAAATGTTCCATTTATCTCACTTTCCAAATCAGCTATTTTGACCTAGAATTTTCAGTTCTCCAGTCATTCTCCTGGTTTTCACCTCTCTCTGAATAACTGTGTGGTTTGTATTTTTCAAGGAAAGGTTTTTTTTCCTTCCCAAGCAGTGGCCTGATACTAGACGCATTCAATATTTTAAAATGTTTTAAAATATTGCAGATGTTGCTGAAGATCTTCTGGCCACTTCAGGAGGGTTGTTTGTATTTTTTTACACTTATATTCCCCCTGCACAAAGATCTTTAGTACAGGGTGAGTTTTGTAAAGCGGCTCTCTTGGCCGCCAGGTATACGGACTCACGCACATCACGTAAGCGAGTTCCTATATGTATACTAGGCTATATGTCACCAATTTACTGGGCGGAGTTGCCGATTAGTAAATCTTCTAATTTCTTTTTCAGTGAGTCAGCCCCAAGTTATTGGAATGATCGCAATCACCGATAAATGCCTATTAGTTCATAAAGTCACCCCCCCATTACTGCCTTACTATAGACTGCCGATGTTTTGATTGAGAACAATCGGCCAATTGTGAATTAAACAAGTGCCTTTGTTGTGCACTGTACGCGAGCATTCAGCAGCATCCAGATCTGAACAAAGGTTCAATGCAGATTGCAATGATTTACCAAACCATGGGATTTCATGTTGACCTTGATCAATGTGATATCCATCAGTTTATGGGATGCTGGTGAATCTGCAGCAAATACGGCAACTTTAAATTATTGTTATTTAAGTGTTTTAATCTTATTGTTTATTATTTTATGCTGCATATGCAATGAATATTCTACATGGAATATTCCTCATGATATAAAACCATAAACCTAAAATATGTTTTGTCTTTAATTTTTGTTGTGGAAGACATGCCTCTTGGTATGTTTAGACTAGAAGGGAACTGCATATAAAAAGACATGGTATATGCAAATTAATGCTTTATGATAGTTCACGCTTCATAAAGAAAAAATATACTTACCTCAAATTTCTTGAAGTCTTTCAAAAAATCTTTGGATAAATCTTGGTTTTCTACATATTCTGTCTGTAAAAACACATAAGTGACATTGTAAACATTAAGCAATAAACCAAAAATATTGAATTAAATACAGTTTAATACAGTAAATGAAACACAAATTACCACCATGAATTGAATCAAAAACCACGGATTCACCCCACTCACCAGAAATGTCGGAGAAAAACGAATATTACTTTATTTTATTATAGAGGATAAAAGACATTCATGGGCAAAAGCTCAAAAAAAAAATCAAGATAAAAACATCATCACACAATATAGGAAAAGAAAAATTGTCATCATTGACATGAGACAAGGGTCAAAATGTAGTCACCATTGGACTAGGCTGTAGACTGAAAGCATTCTATAAATAAGATATCAGGGGTTCAAATCACTGTACCTGGTAGCTACAATATAGCCACAAATATATCCATGTGAACAAAAGGTGTAGTCTATAGACAAAACACTGACCCTATCCGTCTCCAGAATTCTATACTTTCCCTCACATGGAAACACCAGACAGACACATACTAAAATCAATGCATGCATAGAAGTCTTTTAAACTCCCTGTCATATCTCATTAAGCTGCCATCTCTTATTTTAGGTAGCATAGATAGCACAATAGACCCCCTGCATCCTTATCTACAAATTCCCTCCTCCACCTCATTGACTTTTAAATACTGTAGAAGATAATTCACAGCTGTAATTGCATATTGGCAAGCATTCAGACTGGGTTTTTTGCCTTCTTTTGGATCAACAACAGTAGGTGATGTGGGAGAGGCTGAACCCAATGGACGCATGTCTTTTTTCAGCCTATGTTACTATGAAATGTAAAACTCACCATTAGTTTTTGGTAAATGTTGCATCATGGTAACATCCACAAAATGGAAACAGGAGATACAAACCTAACTTTATTTGTCTTTTTTTACAGGCAATTAGATCAAACAAAGAAAAAAAAAACAACAGCATGTGTTTTATAAGGTCGTTTTCTTTGTAATGCAGAAGTTATCTAGTTAAAGCATATGTAAGTGTTAATGTCCCTTTAACTATAGATCTGGTAAATGTAGCAGCTCCAGAGAATTGGTAGGTTTACCAGAGCTATATGTAAGTACAGAAAGCTCAGGATCAAACCCCATATGAATAGAATAGAATGATAGAATAGCAATATGTTATGTAACTGGATTAAAATCCATTCAAAATTATTCTAAAGGCTGAGCTCAAGATCAATAAATTGATAGTAAAACAAGGTTGTCTTTTTCAATGCAGGTTACATAGTTACTGTAAATATACTGAAACTGTATCAAATTGTGTAATTATATTTTTTACTAGGTCCAATAGAATCATACAGGGTTATCTAAAGAGCTCCGAATTGCTTGAGAAAGGTAACCGAACGCTGAAAATCAGCGTTCGGTTACCTTTCCTGGCCATTCGGCTATACAGAGAGCAGGCAATTCGCCAAATCCTGGCGAATTGCATGCACATACGGTGTCTGTTCGAGGGCAGTGAAATCCCCATGAAAATGCACTGCTTCGGCTATTCAGAGAACACAAACCAGCAGTGAAAGGTTCCCGAAATGCCCTGCCATTCGGTGGTTTAATTCGGCAAGTTAATTCAGGAGAATCCCATAGGCTTCAATGTTAAAAATATTCCCGTTTTAATTCAATATCTAATAAACCGTTCATTATAAAATTCTGCAGCAAAAAGTCTCTTTATTTATACAGTAGATTTTTTAGGATACTCTAAGCATTTTTCTTCTTTTTTTTAAGTTTACTTATTTTTTCTGTAACAGCCCTTTTTATTATCATTCCCTGGACCTCCTGTGTCAATTTCAGACATTTTCGCTTAGTAGTTTCTTTGCAAACAGCGTTTCATTTTCACAGATTCATACAAACGGTTTTGCTAATTTATTCACCTCCCTCGTCTGCGGTCTCAGCTGCTTCGGCTGTGTGCGATCGGCTCCTGCTCGGGTTTTTTCCGTGGTTTTCGCAGGTTAATCCAGATGTTTTTGGGGGTTTTCAGCGTGCATTCGGTGGGTTTGCGGTTAGTTTTCGTCGGGTTTGCGGCAGCTTTTCCCTGCAATTCGGGGACCCTGTGGTGCTTGCTCAATACACCGCAGGGTCACCGAAATGGGATCGCCAAATCGAACCGAATTGAAGAGAACGAAAAGTCACCGAACGTGCAGTGACTTTTCGAATCTCTTTGGATAACCCTGATAGATTTTTTTCACATTTAGTAATTAAAGAAATCTAAAATGGAGATAAGTAAGTAGCATAATAGTGAAAATGGCACAGCATCTGAATAAAATGATATGTATTGTGTATATGTGGTAAGAATTTCGCTAACAAAGATCTTTGATGCTGTACACAGCACACATATACACATCAGAAGAGGAGAACACATGCAAAGAGATGCAATGGAGGGCTAGCAACATTACAAAGCAGAACAATAACGAAATTATATATTAATAATCAACAATGTTATGACAATAACATCCAAATCAAAAGTAGCCTTACGGAAAAAAATACTGTATCATCAAAAATTGGATGTGAACACAATGTTAGTACACTTCAATAGTTCCAAAGTCCACAAAATGAAGAAGCCTACACTCATAGGTGAAACATGATTTGATTTGTGCAACTTAATTAGAATATATATAATTCCACTTTATTGTGTTGTTATTTTTAAGTGAAGTACTTCTTTATTAAACACATGTTTAAGGTCCTTTTAACGACTCCCTTGTTCACGAGTATTGTGTTAAGAAGGCTGGAGTGGAGCCTCTTAAACCACTTGAGGCTTTATACAAAGAGCAATTTACTCTGAGGCTCCTTTAAGTGTCAGGTTTATTTTAAATGGAATGTCTGCATATGCCTTCTGTACTGGTTGCATCATGAATTATGTTCCTTTTGAAGATCATAGAGAAGCCAAGGAGTACAAGTTGACATATTAATATGGAAAATACAACCTGACTAAATAATATCAGTAGAGAAGAAAGACTAGTAGATAAATATTGAAACTTAGAATAGAAAACCAAATGAAACTTACACCACAATATCCATGCTTACAAAGCAAATATGTTATAGCTTGCGTATGGCTCTTTTCCTACAAGATAAAAAAAAGAGAAAATCAATCCAAGTTTAAACTGTTAGAGATATTAAAACATTTTTAGTCTGTCACCATACAAAATGATTTTTTTTTTGTTTAACAAGTATGACATGTTTGACACATGTTGGTTTAAAAATAAATTCTGGAGTAGAGGAGCTACTGGGCAAATATTTTAGTATTTCTTTTTCTTTTCTAGACACCTTTGCCATAGCGTTTAAGTATTACTGAATTGTAGGGTAAATTCGGAAAATGGTTTATTTACTGTAATGGGTAAAATACACGAATTCTCTTGTAAAATGTTAGAAGGTATGTGTGGGTACAACATGGACTGGTTTAGCATCCCTCACTAAAGTTGCTTTTCATAAATTCACTGCCAGTGCCCAGTGTATTTATTGAAATAATGCATCCACTGGAACTGGGCTTCAAATATCTAAAGCACAGTTTTATTAAGCATTATTTAACAGGCAGATGGTGCCATCTGCTGGCCAAATAGCAGCCTGGTAACGTAGGAAATAAAAAAGAATTTAAGCTGTTTATACTGTTTTAGCACTTCAAATATTCATGCCCAATGTCCTTAAACTTTAGTAGGGGTCAAGTCCTGGGGAGAAAAAGTGAGGGAACTCACCCAAGAATTCCACAACCCCATTACCCGAAGAAGAAAAAAAAAGGATGTATATACACACCCGCCCCCCAAGAATTTTGTGTAACCAGGCATAGACCCCTCAGAATTATATATATCCAGCACAGACCCCAGAATTGTATATAACAAGTAGACCCCAGAATTATATATACCAGCAGACCCCAGAATTGTATATAACAAGCAGACCCCAGAAACTTATATACCGAGACAGACCCCAGAATTTTATATAACCAGCAGACCCCAGAAATTTATATACCAGCAGTCCCCATCATTTATATACCAGCAGAGCCCATAATTTATATACCAGCAGAGCCCAGAATGTATATACCCGCAGAGTCTATAATTTGTATACCATCAGAGCCCATAAGTTATATACCAGCAGAGCCCATAATTTATATACCAGCAGAGCCCATCATTTTATATAATCAGCAGAGCCTATAATTTGTATACCAGCAGAGCCCAGAATGAATATACAAGCAAAGCCCATAATTTGTATACCAGCAGAGCCCATTATTTATGTACCAGCAGAGCCCATCATTTTGTATACCAGCAGAGCCCATAATTTATATACCAGCAGAGCCCATAATTTATATACCAGCAGAGCCCAGAATGTATATACCAGCAGACCCATAATTTATATACCAGCAGAGCCCATAATTTTATATACCAGCAGAGCCCATATTTTGTATACCAGCAGAGCCCATAATTTATATACCAGCAGAGCCCATAATTTTATATACCAGCAGAGCCCATAATTTTATATACCAGCAGAGCCCATAATTTATATACCAGCAGAGTCCATCATGTATATATACCAGCAGAGCCTTTAATTTATATACCAGCCGAGCCCAGAATGTATATACCAGCAGAGCCCATCATTTTATATACCAGAAGAGCCAAGAATGTATATATACCAACAGAGCCCTTAATTTATATACCAGCAGAGCCCAGAATGTATATACCAGCAGAGCCCAGAATGTATATACCAGCAGAGCCCATAATTTTATATACCAGCAGAGCCCATCATTTATAAACCAGCAGTCCCCATCATTTATATACCAGCAGAGCCCATCATTTGTATACCAGCAGAACCGATAATTTATATACCAGCAGAGCCCATCATTTTATATATACCAGCAGAGCCCATAATTTGTATACCCACAGAGCCCATAATTTGTATACCAGCAGAGCCCAGAATGTATATACCAGCAGAGCCCATAATTTTATATACAGCAGAGCCCATCATTTATATACCAGCAGTCCCCACCATTTATATACCAGCAGAGCCCATAATTTTCATACCAGCAGAGCCGATAATTTATATACCAGCAGAGCCCATAATGTTATATACCAGCAGAGCCCAGAATGTATATACCAGCAGAGCCCATAATTTGTATACCAGCAGAGCCCATAATTTATATACCTGCAGAGCCCATCCTTTTATATACCAGCAGAGCCTATAATTTGTATACCAGCAGAGCCCACAATGTATATACCAGCAGAGACCAGAATGTATATACCAGCAGAGCCCATAATGTTTATACCAGCAGAGCCCAGAATTTATATACCAGTAGAGCCCAAGATTATACTTACCCAGACAGACAGATCTCCTCCTCATGGTCCTCTGAGCTCCTGCACGCTGCAGCCGGCTTCTTCTGATGTGAAGGAAGTGACTTGAACTTGCGAGATCTTGGCAGTAGGCCGCGTCCCAGCCTTCACAAGGCTTAAGACGGTGGCTGCGCGAAGGAGCAGGCAGGAAGCGGTCGGGGAACATGGTCCAGTCGAGGGGGCTGCTAGACGAATGTGATTAATGCTAGCAGCCCCAGCGATAAACTAAATCGGCCCACAGCGGGAACATGCATTCCCGAAATGTTCCCGCTGCGGGAGAAGTGCAGGAACGCCGTTCCCACAGGACTCGAGCCCTGAGGGAGCACATTCTGAAACCTTTTTGTGAAAGAACTTTGTTTACAAAAAATAAGATTCCTTTCAATTGCTTCAGTATTAGCCCACATCGAGTGAGTACACTCCATATGATGGCATCAGCAGGTGCCTTACAGATTGTGTATTCTCAATCTTGGTGTTTAAAGGGTTAATAATAATAATAACCATCATAATTTTCATTTAAACCTTACTCTATAAATGTGCTGACTCATCTCACTTTTGCCATTATAAGTTATATACAATATAAATCTGTGTAATATACATATCAATTAAACTAGTTTATATGTAATACAATTTATATAAATATATAAAAGTTTAACCATATTGCTGGATATAAACGATCAGAACATACTGCCTTTGTATTTTACATTTTCCCTTCAGTCTTTTATCCCCATTATGTTTAAGTAGTTTCATCTTCAAACTGTTTTTCTTTCTCGTATTCAAAACTATATCTGTGACTTTCTATAATATTTTTACTGTTTCTTTGTTCCCCAATGCTTTAACAGCCTTTCTTTTCATTTCTATAATTATATACAGTATATTTATTTAGCTAGTCGATACCTTCCCTAATTCAACACCATTATTTCACCATTACATCACCAGACTCTCCGTCTTTACGTTGATTTCTATTTTGAAATACCTTCCTCTAATGTTTTCACTGCTTAATCTAATTTTCTTAATATAGCTTTCGCAATTCTTTAAATTTTTAAGTCTCACTCTACACATATTTGTTTATTTATGTTTCCAGGTAGTTAGAGCTTGCCTGGTGGGTTTAGATCAATGGTCCCCAACCCTGTCCTCAGGTACCCCTAACAGGCCAGGTTTTAAGGATCACCTTGGGGAAATAAAGACTGAATCCTGCAATCAATGATCTGAAAATCATATCCCCTTTGCTGTGCTTCAGATATCTGGCAAATCTGACCTGTTTGGGGTATTTGGGGTTAGGGATTAGGGATGCATTGTCTGATCCTGCATGAGTCAGAGCTCTTGGAGGGTAACACATCACCAAAACCTATGGAATTATAGGGTGTGTGGGTGGTCACTGAAAGATGTGGCCAGCAGCACCCAGGATCCTTTAGACCAGTGGTTCCCAAACCTGTCCTCAGGACCCTCCGCCTCTCCAGGTTTGCAGATATCTGAACACACAGGTGATATTGCTGCTCAATGATTGCAGGATTTAGTCTGTTTTTCCCCAAGGTGATCTTCAAAATCTGGCCTGGTTGAGGGTGCCGAGGACAGGTTTGGGAAACACTGCTTTAGACATACAGTCAGGTCCAGAAATATTAGGACATCGACACAATTCTAACATCTTTGGCTCTACACCATCACAATCGAGTTGGAATGAAACAAACACAATGTGCTTTAACTGCAGACTGTCAGCTTTAATTTGAGGATATGTACATCCAACTCAGGACTTACAGCAGATTGCAGATGTGTTTGTTCCATTCCAACTCCATTATGGTGGTGTATAGAGCCAAAGATGTTAGAATTGTGTCGATGTCCCAATATTTCTGGACTTGACTGTATATGGTGAAATTGCTTTAACATTAGAGAAACTTGGAAAGAAATAGCAATAGGTCTATCTGAAATTATAGGTACTCATATCGAGTTAACCAAGGAAGCTGCACTTTTTAATCGTGACCTGCCAACTTTAACATTAGCCCAAAAAAATCTATTTATACATATTTGCTTGGCAGTGAACATGTTAATAGTTTGAAAACTAGGTCAGTAGATCCTTTAAACTGGAATGATATTAACCTCCAGATTGATTTCCAATCTAGAATGGAAAAAGGTTTTTGTGGGAATTTTTTAAATAACTACGACAACTATTACGCATTATGGCAACCATGGATTAAAGAAAAAGAAATGCCCGGAATATGATACCAATGAGTGATGTGTGAAAGATAATGTATGTATGACTGAGCATATTATATAATTTATCTGTTTATCTTTTTGGGATTTAACGAGTTTTGAAATATTCTAATTTATTACGCAGAGATGCCGACAGAGTATTACTCATTATCACGTCATTTGAAAAAGTTTTATGTTTTATCTTTATGTGTTAATACAGATAATAAAATTTTTTAAAAAAAGTGATCTGCACATACCGTAGGGGATATTCAGAAAGGTCCAAAATGTCACCGGACGCTGAAATTCAGCGTCCGGTGACATTTCGCAGCCATTCACAGAACAGGCATTTCGCCAAATTTTTGTGAATCGCCTGCAAGTACGGTGCCTGTTCGAAGGCAGTCAAATCCCCCATAGAGAAGCAATAGTTAATCTATTTAGAGAACACCGAACAGCAGAGAAAAGTTGCCGAAGTGCCCTGCTGTTCGGTGTTTTCATTCGACAGGTTTATTCAGGCGAACCCCATAGGCTTCAATGTTAAAAATATTCCCGTTTAATCCCATATCTAATAAACTGTTTATTCTTTTACTCTGCAGTAAAAAGTCTCATTATTCACCGATTTTTTTTAGGATCTTTTAGGCATCTTTTGGGATTTTGTCGGCAAATAGTTTTTTCTTTTTTTTTAAGTGCGTTTTTTCTTTTTTCTGTAACTGCCATTTTTATTATCATTCATAGGATCTTATGTAAATTTCAGGCATTTTCGTTCAGTAGTTGTTTGCAAACAGCATTTCAATTTTGACACTTTCAACCGTATTGTTTTTTGTTTTTTATACCCCGTTCGTCAGCTTGTCGGCTTTCTCCAGTGGCTGCCCTGCACTGTGATCAGTGGCTCGTTGGCTTTTGCCAGTGTGTTCGGCATGGTTTTTGCAGCAGTTTCTGAGAGTTTTTGGTGAGTGTTTGGAGGGTGTTCGTCAGGTTTGCGGCGAGTTTTCCCTGCACTCTGGGGACCCTGCGGTGAATGCTGAATACACCGCATGGTGGGGAACTTTGATTCCCCAAAGTGCAGGGAACAATAAAGCACCTCTCTCCGAATAATCCCTCGTATGTATGTCTGAAAATATTAATCTTTTGATTCTAATTAGTATTTGTTCGTGAGTTCCCCACCAGATGGCAGTGCTTGTGCCTTGCAAGAGTAAAAGGCCTACTCTGAGCACATACAACAGTAACAATTGTGAATTTTATTTAGAATTAATGGTTTTAAACCTTTTCATAAGATGTGTAGCTTTTGTCAGCATACAAATGTTACATTGTTTTATGTTGTGTTAACATACACAGAGAGATTGACATTAAATGTATTTGTGTCTTCACAGAAATAAAGCTATTTAACTTGAGCCACTCATATTGATGAGCTTTGTTAAGAAAAAAAAGAAACATTACTGCGTTTCTGAATTTTATGTGTTAGCAAATGTTACCAATCTTGTTCTAGCCAGACAGTCAGCTAAAGTTTCCTTTCCTGAATTTCCTGAAAAAAAGAAAATAGCATATATTAAATCAAATAACAAGTATTGTCTACTGTAATTTAAACGCACCAGTTTAAAAAACAGTTTATTGTTCCATAGATCGGTTTAAGCAAGTTACTTACCGTCAGTAGCATGGCAGAAGCCGAACCCGCACAACAACAAAGCCAATATGAGTTTCATTGTCTTCTCCTGATAGTTTGCAAAGTCTGCAAGCGTCTGAAGCAAGTAGTGATAGGTCTGTATGAACATCATCTCAGTGCTGCAGCTTTTATATTGTTAAAAGACAGTTACATCATCAGATCATAAACCTTTTCTGAATCGTATCCAGCACAGACGCCCCTTCAATGTTTATATAAGATATACATAAAACATTTATATATTACTTTCCTGGCTGACATTTAAAAAAAAGAAAAACCAAGATATACCTGCCAAGTGTTTTGCATCCCGAATTCAATGTAAAACGTGTGTATGAGGCACGTGCTATGCTACGTTTTCTGAGGGTAACAGAGGAATGAATAAAGATTGGCATTTAATGCAATGAGAATAGAAGTGGTCATGAGCCAGTTCATTTCAGTCAAGATGTTTTAAAATACTACTTGTGGGTACCAGGTTACCATTAGTCTAACCTCTTCATTGTTAAGTCTTGCAAAATAAATATATAAATAGCATGACACCAGGCTTGACTTCTGGGGGAAGTGAGAAGCGCGTGCAGCCCTAGATCCTGCCCTATTGGAGTCTATGGTAGTGGTGGTTCTGTGGAGTTAATATGTAGCTGTACGGTGACATTTCGGGGCCATTCGGCTATACAGAGAACAGGCAGTTCACCAAATTTTGGCAAACTGTCAGCCAGTACAGTGCCTGTTCGAAGGCAGTGAAATCCCCCATAGAGAAGCAATGGTTAACCTATTCAGAGAACACTGAACAGCGTGAAAAGTTGCCAAAGTGACCTGCTGTTCGGTGATTTCATTTGTCAGGTTTATTCTTGCGAATCCCATAGGCTTCAATGTTATAAATACTCCCGTTTAATTCAATATCTGATAAACTGTTTATTATTTTAATCTGCAGTAAAAAGTCTTATTTATAGATCTTTCTAGAATCTTTCCGACATTTTAGGATTTTTTTCAGCAACACTTTTTCCCTTTATTTTTAAATAGTTTTTTCATTTTTCTGTAACAGACCTTTTTATTATCAGTCATTGGAAATTATATGTAAATTCCAGACATTTTCGTTCAGTAGTTTTTTTGCAAACATTTTTTTTCCAATCCTGAAACTTTCAAACGTACTGTTTTTTTTTTTACCCTGTTCGTCAGCTTCATGGCTTTTTCCAGCGGCTGGTCTGCGCTGTGATCGGTGGCTCTTTGGCTTTTTCCGGCATGTTCAGCGTGGTGGTTCCAGTGGGTTTTCGACGGGTTTTCCCTGCACTCCGGGGACTATGCGGTGAATGCTGAATTCACTGCAGGGTGGGGACTTTGATTCCCTGAAGTGCAGGGAATAGCGGGGAACGAGAGAGCACCAAAATGTCAGCAACATTTCAGTGCTCTCTGAATAACCCCCAAGGTCTAATACTTCGGAGGAGTGAAGTTATGGATTCTATTTTTTTTATATTAACTAAATTCTATTCCTTCCCCCTAATTTCCCTAATTACCTTGCAGTAAGAATACAGAACTTCAGTTTATGAAAAAACCCTTATGCTAAAGTAAATTAAAAAAAAAATCTATTGACTTTATTTTACATAGTGAAAAAGTACTTTGTATTCTGGCGCCACCCAGTGGTTCCTTTGCAGAGAGATTCGTTTGATAATTTTATCATTAGTTGCCTATAAAAACTCAAGACTGATGGGTAGATAAGCGCAGAGTAATGCAGAATGGTTAGGCAATATGCAAGTGCACAGAGGAAGAGACTCAAGAGAGATAAAATCTCAAAACAAATACTCAAAAACAAATATCTGTGCAGATCACGCAAATGGTAGGCTGTAAATTCTGTGTATCTATACACTGCTGTGAGTGCAAAAGTGGGATAACTCCCCAATAAAAGATAAGCTCTGTTGCTTAATTAAGTGCAAGAATAAAGGGGCACTCAGTACAATTGATGTGTGCAAAATAGGCAGATGATCAAAAATAAATGGCAGTAAACCTTAAATGGATGTGCAAATTATAGCATACAGGTCCAGTCTTAAATGGGACTGTAATTGCCAATCAGGAGGCAAAAAACATTAAGTACAGAATACAGCAGCTTATCTGTGCCCTGGTAGAGTGGTATATCCCGATCCATTCAAATGAACAGGTTAAGGGTGAATAGAGCAAAGTTCAGCGCTTCTTTCTGTCAGTTCTTTTTTAAGAGGATGATGGCCTAGGTCTTCACCAATGTGAACATAATGTTCTCAAAGAAAACATAAACAGGATATAGCGTAGTAGGCCCCAACTCCATATATTATGGATAAGGAAGATCACACTCACATGGATTGGTGTCTTAAGTCAGACACCGGATGTGAAGACAGCTGGCGAGTCGTGGCGACTTTAACCCCTTAGTGACCGATCGGTTTTAAACAAATCCGTCCGTTAGTGACTGCAGCTGTTTTTACGCTGTTCATGTTTAGGTCACATTTTCCTCTTACTCGTTTATGCAACACACACATATTATACACCGCTTTTCCCGCAATTAAATGCACTTTCTAAACATACCATTATTTCCATCATATCCTAGAATTTACTATTAAAAAAAAATATGAAAAAACAAATGGTAAAAACACTTTTTTGTAATTTAATCCCCAAAAAAGACCCCAGCTAAATAGTTTCAGAATTTTGTCCCGAGAATATAAATACCCAATTTTTACATGTTTTTTCATTTTAACCACTTCATTGCTGAGCCAGTTCACCTATGTGCCCTGAGCTCATTCTGACTGTTTTATGCTCATTATTTTCAGATGACAGCCTAGGTCCTATTTAACTAAACCCTCCCAGACAAAAATGGAAAAAAATATATATATTTTTTTAAAATTATTTTTTTTAGCTGTTATTTTTACACCGAACCTAGTAGACATTTGCACAGCACAAAATTTCGTTTTGAACTAATGGATTAGTCCAAAAATGCAATTTATTTAGTTGCTAAAGAAATTAGTTTTCAGTTCTTTAATATGAAAACTAATTTCATTCATCCGAAAACCAGTGGATACAATTACTATTGTAGTGGCTCCTCAGAGGGCTGAGATCGCGCTGCTTGTTACAGTATCTCTCACTCTCAGCACAATGTGCCAGGCAAAGCTGTTACAGTAACTGACTGCGGCTCATCACAGTGCTCAGAGTTTCAGTAAAACTAGTAAATAATATTTTTATATATAAGAGGTTAGAACAATATTATTTCCTTGTTTTACTGAAACTCTGAGCACTGTTACAGTCAGTTACTATAACAGCTGAGCCTGATCTATTGTACTGAGAGATAATATAACAAGCAGCCGATCTCAGTGCTCACAGCCACTGGATTTAAAGGGCTAAAAAAAAGGCTCCTCTCTGTATAATGTATAGAACATCCTCCTGCATTAATTAATACCCCTCTCTGTATAATGTATACAACATCCACCTGCATTAATTAATGCTCTTCTCTGTATAGAACATCCTACCGCATTGGTATGTGGAGGGTGCAGAACTTCGGAATGCAATGCTTATCCAGCACAGGAGAGGGAACTTTTACTTAAACTTTGTATCTCTGTGGGGGAGACACAGGAATATAAAAGCAGGTTAGAGGGAAAATATTAACGTAAATTGGTCTGAAAGCTCAGAGAAGAGATGATTGGTGCAAATTTATTTTTAAAATAAACTAAAGCACTTTAAATCTAGGGAAAACATTGAAATAAATCACACTGAAGGCTCATAATGACAGAGTAACTGTGAAAGCCGGATACTAAATGTATCAGACATAAAAAAAGCTTTATAATAAGCAGCACTGGGAGAGGAGAGGGACTTTATATAAAACGTGTATTACAGATGAGGAAAGGGGGATAGTGCTCCTGGATAATATAAAATGTATCAGACCTGAGCCCCTATTATGCAGAGCGGGAGGGGAGATAACACATGTTTTATAAAGTCCCTCTCTTCTCCCAGCGCTGCTTGTTATAAAGGTTTTTACTAATTAGCCCTCCTCTGTCATTAGCTTTCAGTGTGATTTATTTGAATATCTTCCTTCTCCGGCTGCTTTTATCATCTTGTCTGCCTCATAGACATGCAAGGGTTCAGTAAAGGTTTCATCTCCTGTGCTGGCTGTCTGTGCTGCGAGTGAGTATTCTGGAGCTCTATCACTGTCAGATTTTTGGGTACGGGTCGGGAAGGATTACACATGCAAACCTTTTCTGTAGCTTTGCGATGTTGCGCTTCATTACTGGTCTCCTTCACTCATCAATGTAATATCACAAAAAGGACTGAAACTAAAATGTAGTGCATTTTATTTTAGTTTCTTTCGTTTTTTGTACTGAGCAGTTTCGTATCTCTTGAGTCATACTAAAACTAAATTATCCCAAAATTCGGACTAAATCGTTTTAGTACTAAAACAAATGCACATGTATAGAACTTAGTCATGTTTGGCATCATTGGAAAGACCATGATCAAGCCTTTCCAATGATGTCAAGGATACATGGAACAGTCTTCTAGTTGAAGGTGGTAGAGGCCAAAACAGTAATTGAATTTAAGCAAGCATGGGATAGGCATAAGGCTATCCTAAACAAGGTTTTGCAGAAATTAAACAATGTGAATGTGAATAAAGCCCCAGGGCCAGATGGAATTCACCCACGAGTACTGAGAGAGCTATGTGTTGAAATATGTAAACCTCTGTTCTTAATCTTTCAAGATTCTTTTCTTTCAGGAATAGTACCAGAGGATTGGAGAAAAGCTGACGTGGTCCCTATATTTAAGAAAGGTTTAAAATTTGTGCCTGGGAATTATAGACCTGTGAGCTTAACATCTGTGGCTGGGAAAGTATTTGAGGGGTTACTAAGGGATAATATTCAGGAATTTATTGGGAGGTATAATGTAATTGGCAAAAATCAGCATGGTTTCATGAAACACAGATCATGTCAGACTAACCTAATTACGTTCTATGAGGAAGTAAGTAGAAGTATAGATCAGGGGGTCGCAGTGGATGTGATTTACTTAGATTTTGCCAAAGCTTTCGACACAGTTCCACACAAAAGGTTACTATTTAAATTGAGAAAAAATGGTCTAGATGAAAATACTTGTTCTTGGATAGAAAACTGGCTAAAAGATAGGGTACAGAGAGTGGTCATAAATGGTACATTTTCAAGATGGACACCAGTGGTAAGCGCTGTCCCTCAGGGGTCTGTTATAGGACCAATACTATTCAATTTATTTATAAATGACCTTGAGATAGGCATTGAAAGTCATGTATCAGTGTTTGCAGATGACACAAAACTAGGAAAAGTAATACAATGTGAGCAGGATGTTACTTCGCTGCAGAGGGATTTAGATAAATTGGGGGACTGGGCACTTAAATGGCAGATGAGATTTAATCTAGATAAATGCAAAGTTATGCACTTTGGAGTGAAGAACACGCAAGTAATTTATACCCTAAATGGTACGGAGTTAGGGAAATCCAAGCAGGAGAAGGATTTGGGCATAATCATAATCTTCAAACTAAGTAACAATGTGCAATGTCAAACAGCAGCTGCCAAGGCCAGCAAAGTATTGGCATGCATTAAAAGGGGAGTTCACTCACGGGATGAAAACATAATTTTGCCTCTGTATAAATCAATGGTCAGGCCGCACCTTGAATATGCCGTGCAATTTTGGGCACCTGTCTTAAAAAAAGATTTTATGGGGGGCGTGGCCTGACCGCGGAATATGGCGGCTGCGTGATCGCTCGGCTCCGGCACAGGGAGCTCCATCCACGCATATCCACCCAGCGAATTGACCCTCAAACAGTTTTTTCTGTGTGGGGAACGAGAGGGAGGGTGAGATGGCAACACAGAAGGGCACAAAGAAGTCAGCGAAAACAGAATTTTTCGCGCCTCGGACCCCTAAGCGCAAGGAGGAGATGGCCGCGCAAGATGGCGGCGGATCTCCGCGGTCCTCTCCACGTGCAGACCACGACTCAGATACTCGGTCAGTAAACTTGGAGGCTGTGCTCCATCGAATGTCGGAGATGCTTGGTGAACTTTCAGATAAATTAACAGCTCGTTTAGATGGGGTCTCTGCAGAGATTCGAAGGGACATAAAAGATATCGGGGATAGAACAGACAAACTGGAAGGGAAGATGGCGGAATATGCAGGGGCACATAATGTTATGGAGGAGAGAGTGGAGGGTCTGGAAGGAAAATTACAGGACGCCTTGACTAAAATAGCGGACCTCGAAGACAGGTCGCGTAGACATAATTTAAAAGTGAGGGGAGTACCGGACTCTGTTGCTCAATCTGAGCTCACTACCTATGTGACTGATCTTTTTCAAACAATTCTTCCAAATGCAACTCCGGACTCACTGCTGTTTGACCGGATACACCGTTTGCCAAAGCCACCCTCAGCTCCGTCTAAAGCACCTAGAGACGTATTGCTCCGTCTACATTATTTCAAGCCGCGTGAGGACCTATTGAAAGCCTTGAGGGATCCTTCCTCACTCGCGCCAGAGTATGCTCATATTTCCGTCTACCCAGACTTGTCTAGAGCGACCCTCCAGTATCGAAGAGCATTAAAGGACGTCACAACGGTGCTGAGAGATCGGGGAATTAACTATCGGTGGGGCTTCCCGGTCAAGTTGCTGATCTTCCGTAACGGTACTACGCATGTCGTGTCTACGATGGAAGCCGGAATGACACTGCTCGGCGAATGGGGCCTAGTGCCACAAAAGTCTCCGGTCCGACTGCGTACAGCGTCTAGAAAGCTAGACCCGGAATGGCGTGTTAAGGGCCAGATTTCTTCTTGAGGTGACTTTCAGCTGGATATTTCCTGGCTCGTCCCGTTTTCTCACACTCTCTTTATATGATGCTTATTTTTCCCTTTTTTCTTTTTTTGTGTCTGGTGTGTACACCTGGAGGCCAAACTGATGGAGATGGTCGGTTCCCTGGAGCTGGTCGGACGGTCCCAGGCCTATACCCCCTGTCTCCCTCCTCGGCTGAGGAGTATGGGAAGCAGTCCCGACTCGAGGGGCTTCCCACAGGAGTTTTACCCGCATGGGTTTGTATATAGTTTTTCGTCCAAGAGTTATTTGGACTTTGGTTTGAAATGTTTCAATTTTTTTTCCTTTGCCTCTCCCTTTTTTTTTTTTTTAAATGTCTTCCGGTCTGCCGACAGCTTTGAAATTCTGCAGGTTGTTTTATTGAAAATGTTTTATGAAAATTGTCTCTTACAACGTTAAGGGGTTGAATACCCCATATAAAAGGCACGTGTTGTACGCTGATCTCAAGAAATGGGGGGCAGAGATAGTGTGCCTCCAGGAGACACATTTTAAGAGGTTGGTCCACCCGAATTTGGATCCTCGTACCTACCCGACTCAATATCATGCTACAGGTCCGGCGAAAGCACGGGGAGTCTCGGTCTTGGTAAGCCACCGGGTGGCTTTTCAATTACATCGAAAACTATCAGACCCTCAGGGACGATATTTGATAATAGTGTGTTCAGTAAACCATGAGCTTTTCACGATAGTTAATCTTTACTCTCCAAATGTAGACCAAATGTCCTTTGTGTCCAGCGTGTTGGCTAAGGCTCAAAAGGTCTTATCGGGTACGCTGCTGGTGTGCGGGGATTTTAACTGTACTATGGACCCCAAGATGGATGTTCGCTCGGTTAAGACCCCTACTCCATCTGCCAGGCAGATTCGCCAAGGTACCAAATTTTTTGATTTACTGCAGTCCTACGGGTTGTATGATGTTTGGAGAGTATTTCACCCCGGGGAACGGGATTTCTCTTTCCACTCTATGGTACACAATTCATACACTAGGATAGACTATATCTTTATGCCTGGTGACACCTTGCCTCGGGTTCTAGATTGCTCCCTTTTAGATATAACTTGGTCGGACCATGCCCCTCTTCTTCTTACCCTTCATGACAGTTATCGGTACACGAATCGTCCACCTTGGAAGTTAAATGAATCCTTATTGTCCGACCCTGCGATCGAGAAAGATCTTGAACAAATTATGACAGAATATTTCGATTTGAACGCCACTCCAGACATGTCAGCCGACATATTATGGTTGGCACACAAGGCAGTACTTAGGGGGGCATGTATTAAATGGGCATCCCACTTAAATAAGACTAGACGCACTGACAGGGTGCAACTTTTAACTCAGATACAACATTTGTCGCGCGTAAATAAATTGGACCCCTCAGCCACTAACCTCGGTTTACTTTCGGCGGCACAGGCGCAGTTGACGGAACTGAATCAGAAACGACTACTTTTTTTTCAAAAACGCACGCAAGCTAAATATTATGCATTTAGTAACAAACCGGGACGTCTTTTGGCTAATTGTCTGCGCGTATCCCAACCTACGAAGAACATCTCGCATTTAGTTACGGGACCAGGGGGACAGAAGGTGTTTAAGCCTCAAGATATTAGTAACGAACTGGCGGCATATTATAGTAAATTATACAATCTCCAGACAGATGAACAGCTACAATCTCATCCCTCGGAACTTATAGATAAGTACCTTTCGTCTCTACATTTACCCTCCCTGTCTCCTTCGCAGTCCCAGGCTTTAGCCTCACCTATAACACTACAGGACGTTCGGTTGGCTATCAATCAGTTACCACTTCACAAATCGCCGGGCCCGGACGGATTCTCGGACGGTTATTATAGAAAATTTGCTGGTATTCTGGCCCCGAGATTGCTGTCGGTATTTCATTCGGCGGCTGCTCACGGCGTTTTTCCGATTGAAATGCTGCGGACAGTTATTGTCCCGCTTCCTAAACAGGGCAAAACCCCAACGGTACCTGCCAACTTTAGACCGATATCGTTGCTGAATATCGATGTGAAGTTATACGCCAAAATACTGGCGGATAGGATAGCAGCCTTCTTGCCGGCATTAGTGTGTAATGATCAGGTTGGGTTCATTCGAGGTAGGCAAGGCCCACATAATACTAAAAAGATCATTGGGTTACAATCGGTTGCACATCGCTCTGGACTCCCGTGCATTGTTATGGCCTTAGACGCAGAAAAGGCCTTCGACAGGGTGTGCTGGGCTTTTTTGCGGCGGGTTTTGGATAAATTTGGCTTTCCTGAGGCGGTGATAACTAACATTTTTGCACTTTATAATCATCCAACTGCGGCGGTGATACAAGCCGGTTTTTTGTCGGAACCGTTTGAAATCTTTAACGGGACAAGGCAGGGCTGCCCGTTGTCGCCCCTTCTATATGCCTTGGCGGTTGAACCATTAGCTCAACATATCAGACAAGATTCGTTGGTGTCGGGTATTGATATCGGGCCAGACAGTTTTAAAATAAGCCTTTTTGCAGACGATGTATTGTTGACCCTGACGAATCCCCTTACTTCTCTGCCCAGGCTACATTCGGTTTTGGCAGAATATAGTAAAGTTTCGTACCATAAGGTAAATGTATCTAAGTCGCAGATAATGCCCATCCACGTCCCTATCCCTGTACTGAAACTACTTAAAAATATCTACCCCTATGAATGGAGAACAGACTATATAAACTATTTGGGGGTTAAACTTACGGCTTCCCCTTTCCGTTTATATGACTATAATTATAAACCGTTTTTATCGAAATTGAGACAGATCTTCTACCAGTGGCGGCATGCAAAGACGTCATGGGTGGGCCGGGTTTCCTCCATTAAAATGACAATATTACCTAAGCTTTTATACCTGTTCCGCACCCTTCCATTGCCTCTACCCACATCCTATCTGGAGGAGATACAGTCCTACTTCCTGACTTATGTATGGCGGAGGGGACGTCCCAGAGTGCCGGCTAAGCTGTTATATTTGTCGCGTTGTAATGGGGGTATGGCTATGCCGAACGTTACTCTTTATTATAACGCAACATTATTGGCCTCCATGGGAGAGTTTTTCCTGCAGTCGTCGACTCCTCGGTGGACTTCTGTAGAACAGACTTGTGTGGGGACACATCTGGTTACCTCTCTGATCTGGCTTACTCCTAAACAGAGGCCGGAGCTACCGTACATGCTACCCTCTACTGCTTTATATCTCAAGACATGGGATAGATATCGTAGTCGGTTACTGAATAACCCTTTCCCGTCTTTAGCGACTCCTACGGACGTATTGAGGTATTGGATAGACGGGTTTCCGTGTTCCAGATGGGTGGGGAAGGGAGTTACCCATCTCTGGCATCTAGTGTTGGGAGACTCGCTAGCGTCATTCGCAAATTTGTCTGGACGATACGGGTTGCCAGACACTTTTGTGTTTTCTTATCGCCAATTGCATTCTTTGTGGAAAACTACGACCTTGCCGAGCATCCTCGTTGGTTCTAAAGTTATCTTAACGGGGTTTGAAAGTTTCGTACTGAACCCGGATGCATCGACTAGACTGGTATCACTGTGTTATGCTGCATTGAATGCGCTTATTCCAAACTATAAATGGAATTTCCAAAAGGCGTGGGAGAAGGAGATAGGGCGGGAGCTTACTACCCAGACATGGCATAAGGCATATGAAGCGGATAAGGGGGCATATAGCTGTACGTCTTTGCGAGAAGTGAGACGGAAAGTGATGTATAGATGGTATTTGGTTCCCGCCCGGAGAAACACATATCAGGGGCGTCCTCTACTTGCTGGAGGTGTCTCTCGGAAGTGGGCACTATGTTACATGTGTGGTGGGCATGCAGGGAACTTCAGACGCTCTGGCAGGACACGGCGGAATTAGTGACCGGGGCGGTGGGTGATCAGATCCCCCTCACTCCGGAGGGTTACCTTTTGGGTGCTCCGTCGTCGGAACTCTCGGCGGCGCAACGTAAAATGTTTAATGTTATTATCAGCGTAGTTTTGTTATTGGTGGCAAGACATTGGAAAAAGACGGCAGTCCCTAGCATTGTTGAGGTCCGAAAGATGATTACATCTATGAGGGAATATGAATTACAGGTTCAGGTGACGAGTGGCCTTCCTCCACCACAGAAGGATCATTGGCTGTTCTGGGACCTTTTGGGGTCATCATAACCCTCTCATGCGCGTGCAGGTTATAATCAGCGATTGTTACATGGTTTTGTTCCAATACTGGTATTGGATAGTTCTAGATTTTTGGTCTGTGTATTACCTACTGTTGGCAGAGACTATTATTATTGCTCTCACTGTGTGTGTTTTTTTTTTTTTTTTTTTTTCTCTCTTATTATTATTTAATGTTTTTGTATTATCCCCTTTTATGTTACGAAATGTCTTACCCCCCTTATTTTTTCCTTTTTGTATCCCGATGTTTATATTGCTCTGAAAAATAAAATTTTGAATTTCAAAAAAAAAAAAAAAAAAAAAAAAAAGATTTTATAGCGTTCGAAAAAGTGCAGAGACGGGCAACTAAATTAATAAGGGGAATGGAAGGGTTAAGTTATGAGGAAAGACTAACAAGCTTAAACCTGTTTAGTTTAGAGAAACGGCGCCTTAGAGGGGATCTGATAACCTTATATAAATATATACGGGGCATTATCAACCATTGTCTGATAACCTATTCATTAACAGGACTATACACAGGACAAGGGGTCATCCATTTAGACTGGAAGAAAGAAAATTTAGCTTAAAGCATAGGAAGGGTTATTTTACGTTGAGAACAATAAAGCTGTGGAATTCTCTGCCTGTTGAGGTGGTTGGGTCAGAGTCTGTACAGACTTTTAAAAAACGACTGGATGACTTCCTGCAGACACAGAATATTAAGGGTTATAATATTTAATATGTGGGTAAAAGCTTCTTGATCCAAGGAGAAATCTGACTGCCATTCTGGGGTCAAGAAGGAATTTTTTCCCGGTATGTTGCATATTACAGACTGGGTTTTTTGCCTTCTTTTGGATCAACAGCAGTAGGTTATGTGGGAGAGGCTGAACCCGATGGACGCATGTCTTTTTTCAGCCTATATAACTATGTAACTATGTAACTAAACAAAAGATAAATCCAGGTAAAGTATCCATGTAATTGGGCAGACTCGATGGGCCGAAAGGTTCTTATCTGCCGACATTTTTCTATGTTTCTATGTCCAGCATGACCCCTAGCTGCCACAGATCGGGAGATAACGGGATCCAAAGGGGGTTAACTGGCCCACTGACATCCTCACACATATGGTGGGGATGTCAGTGGGTAGGGGGTGACCTGGAGGCTTGGCTGACATCCACGATGTCAGCCCCCTCCAGGTTTGAATTGCAATTTGGCGCAAATTTGCGCCAAATCGCGTTCCAGCAGCGAAATGGTTAATGCTGCACACCGCTGAAAAAAGGAGACTCTCCTTTCCAGCGATGGAACTTGCTGCGCTCTATCTTGAATGGTTGGGGAGATAGAGGGCTCCGAAGGAGCCAACCTCCCCTCCATTGATTTCAATGGGGCACCTGCTGATGACGTCACCACGCAGCGTGGCGACATCGTTGAGCTCGCCGGCCCATCTAGATCAGGGGACAGCCTTCCTCCCTGCCAGATCTGCAAGGGAGGCAAGTATCGGGCGGGAGAGAGATTAAGAGCCGCTGACGTACTATGTACGTCCTTGGGTCTAATCGAAACCCGTGGGTAGGACGTACATGGTACATCAGCGGTCCCTAAGGGGTTAATGGGAATGCCAGATTTCCCCAAATTGCGGCGGTGTCACAGTCAGTCTCAAAGGAAGTACCCGGCCTGTGCCGAATAAGGCCCAAGTACAAGTAAAAGCCCCTAATGCAGAGATGTAGGACACAGTACCACTAGATACTTTAAATAACCACAAGGACCATTGGGGACCTCTGCATGGCTATACCAAAAGAGGCCCTATGTTGAGAGACCGGACCTTAGAGTGGCCGGATCTGCTCTAATGGATAAACGTTACCTTGTAGCCGTGCAGAGTCCTAGGGTGAACAAAGAATACCAGAAGGAGTTATACTCCACAACCTGCAGGGAAGGACTCCACTACAGAAGCATAAACAGTATTGACAGGGATTAACCAATAGAGTAGTCAGTAAGAAAGCCAGGGGTCAAAACCAGAATGTTTACCTAATATCTGAAGTGGAGATACAAGTAGAAAATCCGTTAGCCAGGCCAGAGGGTCAGAACCATGAGATCAGTATGAAGTGAAAATAGAAGGAGGAGAGAACACTGAAACTAATAACATGGAAAATACTGGACAGGAACTGGAACCTAGGCTAACAAAAGACACAAGGGACAGATCAAAGAAATATGGTAAACACGAAAACATAGACTAAATCTTAAATCAGACAGAAATAACAGGGAGCTCTCAGGAACAAAACTAAGACTGTTATCAACCAATGCAAGAGCATTGTGATATGGGCCCATGGCTTTATATAGGGTGGATATCAGCCCACATCACCAACAGCAGATCTTAACAAGCAGACACTTAACCCCTGAGCTGCTTCCCAGGGGAAAGCAACATAGGAAAACACATGGGAACATAGACATGAGGAATACAGAGGTCAGGTGGACAGGGTTGGAACGTGGAAAATGTGACAGGCAGGAGGTGCTGGATCTGTAGTTCTGCTCTGCAGAGGGAGAAGTGGTGATCCTCTCTGATGAATGGGTCAGCCGAACTCCTGTGTATAGAGCTGTCTCCTTTAGAGCATACTGCTACAGGTACCGTACCGTAATCCACAATGTACAAAGAGGAGAGCGGTCAGTGTGAGGGTGATCTTCCTTATCCATAATATATGGTGTTAGGGCCTACTACTCTATATCCTGTTTATGTTTTCTTTGAGGGATTGAGGATTATACATCATGTTCACATTGGTGAAGACCTAGGCCATCATTCTTTTAAAAAAGAACTGACAGAAAGAAATGCTGAACGTTGCTCTATTCACCTTTATTTTACATAGAACTGCTGCTCTTTGATGCTGCCAATCACTGTTGGTACTTAAGTTCCGGCATGTTACGCAACCAACTGGTATGTGGCCACTGGCGTCGTAACGTGGGGGTGGGGGGTGCGGCCCGCACCAGGTGACACCCGCCTTTAGGGTGACACCGTCACCCTAAGGGCGGGTGTCTCACCCTCCGCTGCGTATTCGCTCCCTGCGAGCGTCCGAAGCATGCAGCTTCGGCGCTTGCCTGGAGGAAACACGTCACCAGCCAATTGCGGCTGGTCACGTGGCTCCCCCAGGCGAGCGCCCAAGCTGCATGCTTCGGACGCTCGCAGGGAACGAATACGCGGCGGAGGGTGAGCTGGGGCATATCCATGAGGAGCTGGGGCAGTATCCATCTTGTGCTGGGGCATTATCCATGAGGAGCTGGGGCAGTATCCTTCTGGTGCTGGGGCATATCCATTTGCTTTGGCAGTAATCCATCTGCTGGGGCATATCCATGAGCTACTGGGGCAAATCCATGAGGTGCTGGGGCATATCCATGAGGTGCTGCGGCAAATCCATGAGGTGCTGGGGCATATCCATGAGGTGCTGGGGCATATCCATGAGGTGCTGGGGCAGTATCCATATGAGCTGGGGCAATATCCATGAGCTGGGGGCAATATCCATGAGCTGGGGCAATATCCATGAGCTGGGGCAATATCCATGTGCTGGGGCAGTATCCATGAGCTGGGGCATATCCATGAGCTGGGGCAAAATCCATGAGAGCAGCTGGGGCAGTATATGCATGAGAGCAGCTGGGGCAGTATATGCATGAGAGGAGCTGGGGCAGTAGATCCATGAGAGGAGCTGGGGCAGTAGATCCATGAGAGGAGCTGGGGCAGTAGATCCATGAGAGGAGCTGGGGCAGTATATCCATGAGAGGAGCTGGGGCAGTATATCCATGAGAGGAGCTGGGGCAATATCCATGAGAGGAGCTGGGGCAATATCCATGTGTGCTGGGGGCATATCCATGTGTGCTGGGGGCAGTATCCATGTGTGCTGGGGGCAGTATCCATGAGAGCTGGGGCAATATATCCATGTGTGAGCTGGTCTGGGGCAATATATCCATGTGTGAGCTGGTCTGGGGCAATATATCCATGTGTGAGCTGAGGCGCAATATATCCATATGTGAGCTGAGGCGCAATAAAGTATATCCATATGTGAGCTGGGGCAATATATATCCATGGGTGAGCTGCTGGAGGCAATATATAACTGTGAACTGGGGCAATATATCCATATGTGAGCTGGGGGCAATATATATCCATGGGTGAGCTGCTGGGGGCAATATATATCCATGGGTGAGCTGCTGGGGGCAATATATATCCAGAGCTGCTGGGGGCAATATATATCCAGAGCTGCTGGGGGCAATATATCCAGAGCTGCTGGGGGCAATATATATCCATGTGTGCTTTCACTGCCTTCGAACAGGCAACGTACTTGCTGGCAGCTGGCAAAAAGTTGTGTGAGCATATGAGAGAGCTCCACAGCAATAAACCTCACAGTAATGTGCGCTGTTCGTATGAGCATTCAGTGTTATATGGGAGTACTGATTTAGGAGTAAGAGTAGTTAAAAAAAATCTGTAAAACTCGGGGGGGGGGGGTGACACCATAAGTTACTGCACCGGGTGACACCAACCCTAGTGACGCCACTGTATGTGGCAGACACGTGCAATTCCTTTTGGTTGAATTGCAAAACGTCTGAAATTTTGGAAGTATTCCCAAAGTAGGAATTGCATATTGTCAGCATCTGAAACTAATCGATACGGTATATAACGCTTTGAATTCGTCATCAAACCCTAGCTTCCAACTGTAACCTTCCACCGCAGCTTCTACCATAACTTCCACCCCTTAGAAGCTGAGGTGAGAAACAAATTAGGGTTAGATTATTACATTAAAGCCCATTAGATTTGCTTGTTTAAATCTGTTGAATTGAAACCCAGAAATCGGGTTATTTCACCTTAATTTTGGTGCAAGTCTGTAAACAGATGAATCATTAATTCTCTATGTGACAAGTTTGGTGTGGCTGAATTGCACCGAATTGTGGAAAAATGCACCATATTTCGCTGTCAATTCACTAATATTTCAGTTGCTGAATTGATTCGAAATGAGCAAAATTTCAGATGAACCAAATTGATATTTCAATGAATTTTCAGTTAGGATATCTGAAATAAATAGAATATAAGGGATGTTCATGTTTTTTTTTCATTTCGTTTATTATTCGGGTCTTATTTTTTCATTTCGGGTCATTTCGGACAGTTTTTCTTTCGTGGTGACTCGGATCGATTTCAGTGATTCTAATTGATTTCGGTGATTTGGATCAGTTAGTTTTTTTAGTTTTTTTATGTGTTATTTCGTTTTTTATTGGTTATTTAGGAATGGGAAATAGATTACTAACAATAGAATGAAAGTTTCTTTACTTATTTTTTTTTTTAGGATTTGTTAGCCATTTTTGGGTGAAATTTTAGATTTCCTAACTTTTTTAAAGAAATAAGGCTTTTTAACCTATAGGTTTCAATGCAGCATATGAATCCACACACTGCTGGGAAGTGCCTCTCTGCAGTATAATTAATGCAGCATATGAATCCACACACTGCTGGGAAGCGCCTCCCTTCAATATAATTAATGCAGCATATGAATCCACACACTGCTGGGAAGCGCCTCTCTGCGGTATAATTAACGTAGCATATGAATCCACACACTGCTGGGAAGCGCCTCTCTGCAGTATAATTAATGCAGCATATGAATCCACACTGCGGAGGGGGAATCGCCTCTCTGCAGTATAATTAATGCAGCATATGAATCCACACACTGCTGGGAAGCGCCTCTCTGCGGTATAATTAATGTAGCATATGAATCCACACACTGCTGGGAAGCGCCTCTCTGCAGTATAATTAATGCAGCATATGAATCCACACTGCGGAGGGGGAATCGCCTCTCTGCAGTATAATTAATGCAGCATATGAATCCACACACTTCTGGGAAGCACCTCTCTGCAGTATAATTAATGCAGCATATGAATCCACACACTGCTGGGAAGGGCCTCTTTGCAGTATAATTAATGCAGCATCTGAATCCACACACTGCTGGGAAGGGCCTCTTTGCAGTATAATTAATGCAGCATATGAATCCGCACACAGGGGTATCTCCTCCATTGGGAATTCCGTGCCTGTTTGGGGAAGTCCCTTTTCTGAAGTAGTCGCGCCCATACACAATGATGTCAGCGGATGGGGAGATGTCCCACAGGCAGGACTGACATTCAAGATGTCAGCTCCCTGTGGGAGAAGTCCATGATCAGTGCGGAGACGTGGAACTTAGACAACGTGGTGGAGTTGTCCTCGATATGGAGCATCGGCCCTGCTGATAGCTGCCGGTATGAGTATCGGCAGAACAAATGCCCTGGGTCACTGTAACTCTACTTGCTTCAGAGGTGGGAATTAAAAGCGTAGTCCGTTATTACTAGGGCCTCTTAGCTAGTACTCAGAAAATTGGCTTAAGAAAATAGTGAGGTGCCAGGGTACAGCTTGTTCTTCTCATGCTGACCTGTAGAAACCTTTAACTTACAGTAAGGAGCCACTAATGCTGAGCCCTGAAAAAGTTTCAGTCGGAATAGTGGTTTGGTCATTATTTATAAAGGCCTCAGTTGTTAATTTAACAATTAGGCTGATATAGGGACCTAAATTTGCAGAATTTGGTTAAATTTGTTTCCTGTCAGATCATACAGTGTTATTCAGAGAGAGATGATCTGGCCCCTAAATTGCCCCGAACAGGGAATTTCCCTTTCCTGTGCAGTGCACTTTTGTGGCCATTCGACTTTTCAGAAGGAAAGCAGTTCGCTAAATTTTTGCGAAGTGCCAGCAAATATGGTGCCTGCTCGATGGCAGTGAAATCCCGTAGAGAAGCAATGGTTAACCTATTCAGAGAACACCGAACAGCATTGAAATGTCAGTGAAATGCCCTGATGTTAGGTGGTTTCATTCGTCAGGTTTAATCACGCGAATCCCATAGGTTTCAATGTTAAAAATATTCCCATTTTCATCAATATCTATTAAACCGTTTATTCTTTTAGTCTGTAGCAAAAGGCCTCTGTATTTTTTTTTTAGGATCTTTTAGGCATTTTTCAGCCATCTTTTTTTAAATAGTATCTTTTCTGTAACAGACCTTTTTATTATCATTCATACGACCTTAGATGTTAATTCCAGACATTTTTGTTCAGTAGGTTTTTGGCAGAGTTCCAATTTTGATACTCTTAATCATTTTGGGGGGGGGGGTTTACCCAGTTCGTCGGCTTGTCAGCTTTTTCCGGTGGCTGGTCGTCACTGTGTTCGTCGGCTTTTTTTGGACGTGTTTGGTGTGTTTTTTGAAGTGAACCGATACTTCAGATTGTATTGTCTGTGGTTTTTGGTGGATTTTCGGATCCTTTCTGTGCAGTCCGGGGACACTGCGGTGAATGCTGAATTCACCACAGGGTCGGGGAATTTGATTCTCTGAAGTGCGAGCAATGAGAGAGCACTGAAATGTCAGCGACATTTCGGTGCTCTCTGAATAACCCTTACCCCTCTCATGTCATCTCCCAGCCTACATTCAATCAAACTAAAGTTAACTGTGTATTGTTTTTTTTAATACTTTATTTATAAATTGTCACTTAATTGCCATGCTCTCGGAATAACCCCTATAGTATTTTATATGTATTTTTATGTTTATAGCAAAATGTGTTACATTTAAAATATGCAAATATTATATACTAAGGTTTTCTTCATTTACCGTATGCAACTGTTTAATGCCACTGTCGTCATTGTTTATAATTTGAAGCATCTAATTATCTGTTCAGAAGAAAATGTTCTAACTCATTCTGAATCCTGTAGCTTTGAACCCTTTTCAAAAAAATTCCTTCCTTCCTTCAACAAACACAATCACTTAGGTCAATATACGGTAAAGGTTACAGTAATTATGTTTTTTTATAAGATGAGCTGTATACTAAAGCCAAAATAGCATCCAATATTAGCTCATACTTTTATTCTTAAAGGTGACCTTCTATGATTTATATTTAAGAAAAGCCTTACAGAATACAGCCTGTACAACAGGCAGATAGAAAATAATAAAAAAAAAAAGGAACACGTAAATTTTCCAATCTACAGTTGTGTTCAAAATTATTCAACCCCAATGCTGTAAAGGGTTTTAGGGAATTTAGTGTACATTTGTAATTGTATTCAGAATGAAATCCTACAAGGACTTTTTAAAGAACCATATGCAACTAAAATGACATCAATTGGTTTTGTAATACAGAAGTAAATGTTTCTTTTGTGAATTCTTCATTGACACAATTATTCAACCCCTTAAAGACTACCACTCTGAAGAACAGAGGTTCATTCAAGTGTTTTCAATCAGGTATTGAAAACACCAGTGGATGTCACGGAGCAGCAATAAAGCATAATAAGCACCAATTAGGCAGCTTTAAAATGACTGTGATACTCAGCTCCTTCTAGACATTTACTGGTGTGGTTACAAACATGGTGAAGTCAAGAGAATGGTCCAGGAAGACAAGAGAAGAGGTGATTACTCTTCACAGGAAGGGCAATGGCTATAAGAAGATTGCAAAGATGTTAAACATACCAAGAGAGACCATAGGAAGCATCATTCGCAAATTCAAGGCAAAGGGCACTGTTGAAACGCTACCTGGCCGTGGCAGAAAGAAGATGCTGAATTCGACTGCTGTGCGCTACCTGAAGCGTAGAGTGGAGAAAAGTCCCCGTGAGACTGCTGAGGAACTGAGAAAAGATTTGTCAGATGTGGGTACTGAAGTTTCAGCTCAGACAATACGGCGCACACTGTGTAATGAAGGCTTCCATGCCAGAACTCCCAGGCGCACCCCCTTGCTGTCTCCAAAGAATAAGAAGAGTCGACTGCAGTATGCCAAAAGTCATGTGGACAAACCACAGAAGTTTTGGGATAGTGTTCTGTGGACTGATGAAACAAAATTAGAACTGTTTGGGCCCATGGATCAATGTTATGTTTGGAGGAGAAAGAACAAGGCCTATGAAGAAAAGAACACCTTGCCTACTGTGAAGCATGGCGGGGGGTCAATCATGCTTTGGGGCTGTTTTGCTTCTGCAGGTACAGGGAAGCTTCAGCGTGTGCAAGGTACCATGAATTCTCTTCAGTACCAGGAGATATCGGATGACAATGTGATGCAGTCTGTCACAAACCTGAGGCTTGGGAGACGTTGGACCTTTCAACAGGACAATGATCCCAAGCATACCTCCAAGTCCACTAGAGCATGGTTGAAGATTAAAGGCTGGAACATTTTGGAGTGGCCATCGCAGTCACCTGACTTAAATCCGATTGAGAACCTCTGGTGGGACTTAAAGAAAGCAGTTGCAGTGCGCAAGCCTAAGAATGTGACTGAACTGGAGGCTTTTGCCCATGACGAATGGGCGAAGATACCCGTAGATCGCTGCAAGACACTTGTGTCAAGCTTTGCTTCACGTTTAAAAGCTGTTATAACTGTAAAAGGATGTTGTACTAAGTACTAAGATTGAATGTCACTTGGGGTTGAATAAAACTGATAATGATGTGAGCACAGAAAAGTCATTTGTGGTTATTTCATTAAATGTTATGTTATATTTGTCTGACCTACACGTGCCTCTTTGATTAAATTGTAAGCAAGATGACTGAATGATCAAAATCAATGTCAAACTGGCCAAAACACTCTATTTCAGTGGGGGTTGAATAATTTTGAACACAACTGTATCCAGTTGACTGAACTGGAGGCTTTTGCCCATGACGAATGGGCGAAGATACCCGTCGATCGCTACAAGACACTTGTGTCAAGCTATGCTTCACGTTTAAGGCTGGGTCAGACCAGCGCATTTTTAACGTGCGTTCTGGCGCACTTAATCACGGCCGCACTAGCAGCAAATGACGGGCAATGACAGCCAATATACGAAGTACGATCGCACGAAAGTCCGGCCGCGCAACGCAAGTGGAAAATGAACGCATTTTTTCGAGAACGTAGAACCGCTAGTACGGACGTACAGAGTGCGCTGCACCCGCTAGCGGTGTGTGTGTGTGTGTGATTTGGAGACGTCAGACCCTGCTCGTGTCCGGCCAACATAACGTCCAGACGCAAAAAGTTTCCTGGTTTGGATTCGTAAAACATCACGCACGAACATGCGCATCGTATGACCGTTTTTCGCATATTCCGTGAAAAAATACATCAATGCGTTCGGACGCACTTTTTTACGTTCGCGTGTAAAAATGCTTTCGTTTGACCCTAGCCTAAAAGCTGTTATAACTGTAAAAGGATGTTGTACTAAGTACTAAGATTGAATGTCACTTGGGGGTTGAATAAAACTGATAATGATGTGAGCACAGAAAAGACATTTGTGGTTACTTCATTATAAATGTTATGTTATATTTGTCTGACCTACACATGCCTCTTTGATTTAATTGTAAGCAAGATGACTGAATGATCAAAATCTATGTCAAACTGGCCAAAACACTCAATTTCAGTGGGGGTTGAATAATTTTGAACACAACTGTATAAGGAATTAATCCCGCTTCTTAAACAGACTTTGAACCATGAACTAGCTGAACATCAGCTAGTCACTCTTATCTTACTGGTGGGAAAATAATATATATTGCCGGCTGGGTGGAGTAGAGGTAACATCACTGCTTTATAACAGTGGAGAGAGACTGTGGAGAAACAGGTTTGATCCCAGCAAGAGCACCTCTCCGGTAAGTGTCCTTGGGCAAGACACCTAACGGTATATACTCCCCACCCAGGACATACTTGAAAATGAGAGAAATCTCAATGTATCCTTCCTGGTAAAATCCTTTCTCAAAAAAAATTAAGATAAATGTTCAGTGTTGCAGAGAGGGGGGGAATGTGATTATATGACAGATGGAGAATGAAGTAGATTTAAACTTTAACATTGCAAGCCTGTTCAAAGATTTAAAGAGGATCATGGTGCAGTTTGGAAGCAGATATATTTAGGGCACCCTGGGACACTACGAGAATATGGGCCATATTACAATCTTCGCGCAAACGTTTGCGCCGGCGCAAAAAAACATTAATGCGAGAGGTAAAACCCTTTGCGCTGAGCGTCGTATTACATAGTCAGCGCAACAAACATGCGTAATCATCTAACGCGGGTGAACCTGAGCGAACCGTTTGCGAGTGTACTGCACTGCGCTTCCTATACTTAACATTGTGAGTGCAAACGCGAATGAACGCTGGTACACGGATGGTATTACAATCTATGCGCAGTTTTTAACGCACGCATAATTTTAGCAACTCCTAAAAGCTGGTGTTAATGGCAAATTCTATCAACCTGGCCGAACCCAAACACACCAGCCCAAAAAAAAAATACAGCAAAGTATAGTTACACATTCTACACATACCAAACCAATAAAATGGAGAAGTTGTGTGTGCATTTATTATTGCTGCAGCATATATGCTCAGATTGACTTTGACAGGTGCAAAAACTTAACGTGAGGCAATTGTGGTTCTTAATTCTGATTGGCTGAATCGTGTGAAAAAAACAGTCCGCACGCTGATTTCTGCGCGCAACGTTACTGCGCGAGCATTTGTGCGTGTCCATTTTATGCGCGTTACTGATTGACGGATGAAAAAATGCGCGAGGATTGTAATTCCAGCGGTGATTTACAAGCGTTAACGTTTAATGCTTGGCGCACAAATTCACGCGTTGCGTGAGCGTTTTTATGCGAAGATTGTAATATAGCCCTATGTCTTCAAACATTATTACATATTATAATTGAATTACACAGCAGGGGCATTTTGAATTTTGCCACAACGTTCCATGTTATTGCTGAGATAGTCGTACTGTTGCTGGTGCTCTAGTGGAAGTGCCTAGAGTAAAATTATAGAGTTATGGAAGACTTATAAGAAACAAGCCACAAAGACAAATAGCTATTAAGGTAAGGTACACCTCATACTGTTCTCTCCAGGCAATAGGTTTATAAAAAAAAGGGGGGACATGAAAATAAACAAATCTACTTTGTTTTAATCTTTTAATTATTTCACAAGATCAAAATTAAGAATTAAATGTAAAGCAGCATTTTTCTTGTAAACAAAGTATTTTTTGTAAATAAAAGTATTGGTAATATTTTTTCCCCAACAAAAAGCACATGGCAGTGAAATGTTTTTTTAATCCCTTTACTACAAAGGGGTTTCCAACAAACCTCCCTGACAAGAACCACCACACACCCACAACAACCCATACATACACATCCACACAAACTAAAGGCGTTATTCAAAGAGCACTGAATTGGCCACCAAATTGCACCAAAATACGGTGCAGTTTGGCAGCAGTGATTGTCCCCATAGATAAACCATGATTAATCTATTCAAAGAATGCGACCCAACAGCACCGAAATGTCAGTGAAATTACCTGATTTTCGGTGGTTTCATTTGAGAGGTTTAGGCAGGCGAATCCCATAGGTATCAATGCAAAAAAAAAAACCAGTTTTTCTTAAATATATTCAATTGTTTACCAATAGTCCAAGGGGATGGAGTGCAGCGAAAACAATGTTCCTTTCTTTAAATCCCAGGAGTAGATTTCCCAGATCCTGAAGAGAGCTTTCTTCCTAGGGTAACCTCAAAAAAGGAAAAACATCATCGTGCGATCTGATGTAAAACCAGCTGAGGAAGCCACTGAGGATATCTCAACAGGCGAAATGCATTCTGGTCACTAATTATTCCCTTATTTTATATTTTTGTTGTATTTTAGGCTGTGTTTTATTAAATTTTTGATTTTTACTCCACCGCATGGGGTTTTATTTGAAGTTGTACCCTACAACAACTTCTGAGCCTGATTCCTAAGGACCTAGGTTAGGTCCAAGAAAGTGTGAGTATATTTCTATTCCACTTTTCTGTTTTCCATAGTATTACAGTCTATGCTATGCCCTGTCTATATCCATATTTAAGGGTGTAAAGACTTGAAGTATCAAGACTACCTGTACCGAAAAGGGCAAGTGGGTAGCCGTTAGTAACCCAGAGGCGCATCATCCAGAGCCAGGAAGGCTCTATTTCACGTGAGTTTGCTGACGCTTCTTTGGTTTATCCATGTGGTATACATCAGATCGCACAATGATGTTTTTCCTTTTTTGAGGTTACCCTAGAAAGAAAGCTCTCTTCAGGATCTGGGAAATCTCCTCCTGGGACTTAAAGAAAGGAACATTGTTTTCGCTGCACTCCATCCCCTTGGACTATTGGTATATATTTTGGTGGTTTGGGACAGGAACCACGTGCGAGTGCCTGTAGCGATCCTTCCTTAATATCTTATCAGCGCTGCCATATTGTGTTTGTAAAGATATTCAATTGTTTATTCTTTTCATTTGCAGCGAAAATTCTCTTTATTTATTTGAAATTTTTAGGTATTGTTCAGGATTTTTACAGCAAAAGTTTTTTCCTGATTTTTTTTTCCTTTTAAATGGCTTTTTTTTCTTTAACAAACCTTTTTATTGTTATTGCTAGGACCTTATATATTATTTACAGGTATTGTCATAGTTTTTATTTAGACGCCTTTTAAGGCTGGGGGTCAGACAAATGCATTTTTAACGTGCGTTTAGGCGCACTTAATCACGGTCGCAGTAGCAGCAAATGACGGGCAATGACAGCCAATATTCGAAGTACGGCCGCAGGAAAGTCCACAAGTGGCAAACGAACGCATTTTTTCGAGAATGCAGAACCACTGGTACTGACGTACAGAGTGTGCTGCATCCGCTAGCGGCGTGTTTGCGTGATTAGGAGACATCAGACGCTGCTAATGTCCAGCCTACATAACGTCCAGATGCAAAAAGTGTTTTATTGACGATTCGTAAAAAATCACGCACGAAAATGCTCATCGTATGACCGTTTTCGCACATTCCGTGAAAAAACACGTCAATGCGTTCGGACGTCCTTTTTTACGGACGACGCAAAATATGCGTTTGTTTGACCGTAGTCTAAAAGTTTTAAAAGCTTTTTTCGGCTGTGTTCAGTGGTCCGTTCAGTGGGTCGTTGGCATTAATCATAAAACTTCTGGATTAATTGCATAGGGTGAAAAAAATACACACACACACACTTCACTATTCGACATGTATGGTTGTATATTTTTTCTTATAGTGTCGTTATGTCACATACAGGGTTGTTCAAAGAGCATCGAAAATGAAACCACCGAACAGCAGGGCATTTCGGCAACTTTTCTCAGCTGTTCAGTGTTCTCTGAATAGACAAAGCATTGCTTCTCTATGGGGGATTTCACTTCCGTCTAACAGGCACCGTATGTGCAGGCAATTCGTCACAGTTTGATGAATTGCCTGCTCTCTGAATAGCCGAATGGCCCCGAAATGTCACAGTTCGCTGAAATTCAGCGTTCGGTTACATTTCGGTGACTTTTCACCTCTCTTTGAATAACCCCCTTAGTGTTGGTGTATCCATGTAATTTGAATGTTTAAATTACATGTGATATTGCTATGTCCATTTATTGATTATATTTATCGAGATGTTTAATAAAGATTTTTTTTTCTACATGTGTTGCTCTATCATACAGTTTAAAAGACACAGCACTTCAAAGAGCTCCAGTGCATCTACTGGCATGTCTGATGTACTGGAACGTTAGAGACATATTCTGTAGTTTGGAAATGAATTTCTTTTACATAAATGGATTGAAACAAGCAAACAAGGTTGGTAAGTGCTCTGCACAGATAATGGTGTGCTGCTAAAAAAACAACCAATAGGTGTCTCCCCTAGTTTTGTGAGGAGACGCATAATAAGGGCATGCAAACTAATTTTGTTTAAGAAGGTGCTGCTCTCAAACCTGTCCTCGGGACCCTCAACCAGAAAAGATTTTGCAGATCACCTTGGGTAAATGCAGACTGAATCCTGCTATCACTGAGCAGCAAATCATATCACCTGTGCTGTGCTTCACATATCTGGCAAACCTGGCCTGTTAGGGGGTCCTGAGGACAGGTTTGAGAAACACGACTTTAGAAGAGTTAATTAACTTGATTGTGGTAGTGAAGGGGTTAATACATACCATGGTCTGATTGCTGAAGAGAGAGATAGAAAAAACAAACAAGTTATTAATAAAAAGAGAACCAAAATAAGCCAACCTTAAAAAGCCAATTATATATTCTGGATCAATATTGGTAGGGTATGGTTGGCCATGTATTCCTGGACACATTAGTTTGTCATGCAAGGTGAGCACATGGTAAAGTGCTGCCCTACAACATGTAGAATTCATATGCTGCAGGCCTGTCACCTGGAATTTCTTTTTGATTTCTTGCCTGCAGCATATGGATTCTACATACTTCAGGGCTGCATTTTTGTCCACTGCCTGTCAGCATGAATAAATTATGTGTCCAGAAAAACATGGCTTCTCTGGCAACCCTAATTGCTGAGATTATATAACATAGACGCATGATATCTGTAAAAGTGCTATTATCACATTTTAGACCTTATCCCATCCATATCTAATAGTATAATAAATACAAGTATTTTTTATTATTATCCTTTATTTATATAGCGCCGCATATTCCGCAGCGCTTTACAAGATAAGTATACAAGGGGTTGATATATTGAAATACCACACATGGATGATACGGCCTGATTCAGGGGGACCCTGTTCCCAAAGGAACTTACAATCTGTGAGATGTACAAGTATTTTGTGAAGTAGGTGCATCCATATTGTTAGGTGTCTTGCCCAATGACACTCACTGGTGGCGTCTTCTGATTGAGATCAGAGTCTGATTTCCATGATTGTAGAGCAGTGACCTGGTGGTTCAGTTTACTCGTAAAGTCAAGACTTGCTTCTCCGTGGTTGTATTGGAGGGCTGTGCTAAACACAATTTGACTTCTTCTCCACGGTCAAAGAGCTGCGATGTTACCACTGGACTCCACAGCCAATATATTGTGTGGTAGGCAAGTATGTAGTTTTAGGTGTCTTGCCCAAGGACACTTACTGGAGATGAGCTGGGATTCAAACCTGAGTCTCCATGGTTAGAGAGCAGTGATGTTACCTCTACTCCATCCAGTTGGTACAAGTAAACACAAACTATACATGTTTGGCAGAAACAATGATGTGGACAGTGTGCTATTTACATACACTGTCAGTTATTACTACTGTCCGAATTATTGTTTCTGCCAATTGAGCATAAACAAATTCCTCATGTCTACCATCCCCCTGTGTGCTTATTGGATCAGGGCCTATGTAGTGACCATCTATTTGTGTACTTTGTTGCTCACCATTTCGGACCATACATACAGACGGCACTGTTTGATCTGTTATTTAGATCTTGACACCAGTTGCCAACATGGACAGAGGCCATTGGTGGTTTTAGCAGACGGGTTGGCAATTTTCTAGCATGCAGGATAACTAGAGACATGGACATGCCCGTGCTATATCCCCACTGTGTAAATCACTCATGTACGCATAATTAGCAATCAGGACGCTTTGTCATTATATTTATTTTTTTAGTCGGATGGTCACATGACTGGAAACTAAGCCTCATTCACATACAACGCAAGAGCAAAATTGAATATTGCGTATACACGCATATATGTGCGTATGTACGCGCATGCATTGGAGTGATTATAATCCCAGAATGCCTCATTCTTGGCGCCCTGTAGTTGCTAGAGAGTGTTCTCTGCCTCACGTACTAGCTGCTATTAGCTAGTGGTGTGATAGCAAAGATGGACTACGCTAATGAGTCGATCAACCATTTAACATTGCTTGTGTTGTTGAGGCAGCAGGGATGCTTGAGAGAACCTGAAAGGCGATCCAAGCGTTGATTCTGGACCCATCTCATGATGTCACAGAGGTTCTCAGGATATCCAGGAAAAAAGATTTTGTTTTAAAAAAAAAAAAAAAAGAAAACTGTACGGATGTACGCACGTATACACGCGTAAACACGCATAAATACGCTGCCGGAATGCAGCTCGGTTCCATTCAGTTTTTCCACGCGTTTACGCGATGCAACTATACGGTTCCATATGCGGCTGTGTGTATGGAGCCATTTATTTGCATATGTTGCATATAGTACAATACGCACATACGCGTGTATCAGTGTGAATGAGGCCTAAATGTCTCCAATCAGGTGACGATATGTCACTATGTCATTGGTAATTTCCAGATAGTTCGTATTTAAACTGCACCAGGTATGTTTAACATTTGGATGCTTGAGAAGCCACATGGCAAAATATGCATTGTATGCGTGCCAGGGTATCCTGCTGCCCTGCCGAGCAGGCAATCAGGGCTGCTCATACATGAGTGCTGCATTCGATTTCGTTTTGCGCTCAGTTGCAGATACGAATTTGTGAATCATGAGGCCCAGTGCACTATGGTGTTCACACACATGTACTTTGGTGCTCAGCCTGGCCTATGCTTTTTTACATTACATGCTGTATGCCACTGATATTGCTGTTTTCTCGACTCCTCCTAAGTGATGTCTGCGGAACTTTAAGCACCATTTTGAGTGTTTTTCAGGTGTCACCTTTACAGTCCTGCTTGTTCTTTTCTCTTAACACCTTTTGCTCTTAACTCCTTTTTTAGGGTCATTACTTCTTTTGGTTCATTTTTTATCTATTCTTTTGGGCCTATTTCTGTTGCATCGTGGGCTTCCTCAAGATTTGTTCTGTTCCCATCTATAAGTAAGGACTAATTATATTCACTTGATTGATATGTATTTAACAAGATACGTATATTTCAGTGCCATATGGGAACGTGATAGGCTTGAGAAAGACAGCATTAGAAGTCAAAATGTTTTATCATTTCCCAATAAATTGCTTATTGCATTTTAAGGAGCACCTGACTACATTTATGTTGGTGATTCTACTAAGGATTTGATTCATCCACAGATCACCCACAGGCGAGTACAATATTTACTGCATGACAGATTGATTCTGGATAAGGCTAATGTCAAACGAACACAGTCTGACCGCAATCTGCATGCGTACATAACGGACGTACGTACTGACGGAAGATACTGTCGACACCACACGGTCTGTTATTTTTGACGGATGTAGGAAAAAAAGGGAACTATGGGAAACAAAATGAATTTGTTAATCCACAACAGGAAGACAGTTACAGTCAGCCAGATCAAAAAAAACTTCTGAGCATCAATGTGATAGGCGTCGCAATTGCGCTGCGTCTGACGTTGACTTATCACACACACAGGATGGTACGCGGCGCACTCTGGGCGTCCGTCGTAGCGCTTTTACGTCGAGGCCTACATGGCGTCCATTGCCATCTGCGTGGTGCGTGCGCACGTACTTCGTGTGTTGGTCTCTATTGATCCCAAATCCATGCTACGACGGACATTAAACTGTGCGGCGACACAGACGTGATGACTGCTTTCGTCTAACGCTAGCCTAATGGTTTCTCTACCTGTATAAAGGAATCCGTTCACCAGTTCAGATAATTTGCACATTTCCACAGGTTGCATGGGTCCCTACCAGACCATAAATACATACAAATTTATATGTGTGTCATGCCCACAAGAAGTTGGGCTTGTTTGACAAGAAATCACTACTGGCAGATAAGATATTGCGCCTGCATCACCATGGTGGACCATTGTTGTAGCGCTATGCAATGGCTCTTAGCAAGCTGCTCCACCAACAGAGTGGTAAACAAGGCAGGAAGCAGCGATAGAGTGGGGCAAGTATGTGTTGCTATATCATCAAGGAATGGGATATTACTGTCAGGCTGGCATCCGGCATGAGCTGTGGTGGGACCCATAATTTATTAGAATATAATATCCTGAGCGCTGGGGTTGAGTATACGGACAATACGGTGACGCTAAGGCTAGGGTCAGATGAACGCATTTTTCACGTTGTCAGTGAAAAAGTGCGTTCGAACGAACGTACGTATTTTTTCACGGAATACGCGATAGCGGTCATACGATGCGCCTTTTCGTCCGTGATTTTGTACGGATCATCAATAAAACACTTTTGTGTCTGGACGTTATGTTAGCCGGAAATTAGCAGCGTCTGACGTCTCCCAATCACACACAAACGCCGCTATGCGGACGTAGCGCACTCTGTACGTCAGTAGTAGCGGTTTGACGTTCTAGAAAAAATGCGTTCGTTTGCCACTTGCGTTGCGCGGATGAACATTCGTGCAGCCGTACTTCGTGTGTTCCCCGGCATTGGACGTCATTTGCTGCTAGCACGGCCGTGATTTCATGCCGTTAAACGCACGTTAAAACTGCTTTCGTCTGACCTTAGCCTAAAACATTGTATAGGTAAAAAACAGGCACAGCTGTGCCTAGTGAGTTATACAATATTACCGGTTAAGTGAATTTACCTCATGCCCCCATATTGCAACCCTAACGCTAACGGGTTAAAAAAATACATTAAAGAAAACAGTGAAGCGCCCTCAGGAAAAATGGATAATCATATATGCTACACATCGTATATGGAGGTTGCTCTAAAAACCTGAGAATAACAGCTAATTCTAAAACAATACATTAGCGCATTGGGGATTGTGCTCACTTCTGCGAGCTTACTGCACTCACGCTCCCTATACTTAACACAGGGAGTGCAATCAGGCTTTGTAATCCTAACGCTAATTACCGCATTTATGTGGTAACTACAAAGTTAAGCTAGGAGCTGGTGCTAACTGACACCTCTCCTGCGAAATAAGTTAGCACCAGCTGAAACCCGTCAAAAATCAGATACTCACTTCTCATCCCACAGCACGAACGATGGCCCGGTTTGATGCTTCTGGCCACCTGAAACAGAATAAGACTGGGAACAAATAATCTCCAGTCTCCCTCCATGGCCCTGCACGATCTCGCTAACAAAATTTTGGCAAACTGCCTGCTTTCTGAATAGCTGAATGGCCACGAAATGGCACTGTATGGAGAAATTCACAGTTCAGTGCCATTTCTGGGCCAGATCGTCTCTCTGTGAATAATCCTGTAGGTATACAGCAAGGGGAATAAACAGGGCAGGAATACGAGGAACAGGAACACAAGAAAACACACCTCTCTCTCCATAAGCAAAAACACAACAATGACAGAGCATAGAGCAAAGGGCGAGACTAGTTAATATAACTGGCTACACAGGTGGTCAAATGAATGTAGCCAGCAGAGAGAAACCAAGAGATGGAGGCAATTCATGGAGTGGGAAGAAGCTGGCCAGAAGAAGGTAAGGGGGAAGTAGTCTTTAATAATTTTTTTTGAGAAAGGGTTTTACCAGGAAGGATACATTGAGATTTCTCTTGTTTTCAGGTATGTCCTGGGTGGCGAGCATGTACCGTTAGGTGTCTTGCCCAAGGACACTTACTGGGGAGGTGCTTGTCAGGATCGAACCCATGACTCCACAGGCTCTCTCCACGCAGAGCAGTGATGTTACCTCTACTCCACCCAGATGGTAATATGTTTTTTACCTTAATTAAACCTTACTATTCAATATATTGCTCACATTTTTTCTTTTATATGTACCATGGATTAATAGTTTTGAATGCTTATGTCCCTTTTCATTTCATTATTCCATCATTAATTCCAACCTGTTCAGGGTGTATGCTAATAGATATGAGTTGTTTTGCTTGTTTTCAAGATTATAATAAAGTTTTTCCAAGTTAGAGATCCAAATTGTACTTTGTTTTGAGGTTTATTAATGCAATTAATAAATATTTACTGTGTTTGAGCATTTTAGTTCTATCTTTAATTTCACTATATTTTATATTGTTGAAATCAATCATTCAGAAGATTTAAAAACAAAACATATTAATTTTGCACTCGGTAATAAAGTTCAGTCTATACAATATGACTTGAAAAAAAATGCAGTTTAAACAGGTGCATCATAAACCATCCAACAGAAGCTTTTGATCTTAATTAAACTTTAAGTAAAATGAATTATTGTGCATAGAATATTGTTGGAAATTAAATAAAACTGTACCGCAGAAGAGATCTTGAATTTAAGATATATGTCTACCTATTCAGTCTATGGGCTCGGTATGTTTATTCAATAATTAAAGTTATAAAACGTGGAGCCCATAAATCTGAAGAACGTAACGCAATGTTTAAGTTCATTACTTGAAGTTTACCGCATTATATTGACTTTCAGCAGAAGGTAAATTTCATATTTCAAAGGACCGCGAATCCTAGCACAGAGAACATGACGTACTCGTTTCTGACTTCCACGTGTAACAATTAGGCTAAGGTCAGACGAACGCAGTATTAACGTGCATTTAGCCGCACTTAATCACGGCCGTGCTAGCAGCAAATGACGTCCAATGCCAGGCAGCATACGAAGCAACGCAAGTGGCAAACAAACGCATTTTTTCAAGAACGTCAAACCGCTAGTACTGACGTACAGAGTGCGCTGCGTCCGCATAGCGGCGTGTGTGCGTGATTAGGAGACGTCAGACGCTGCTAATATCCGGCCAACATAACGTCCAGACGCAAAAAGTGTTTTATTGATGATCCGTACAAAATCACGGACGGAAATGCGCATCGTATGACCGCTACCGCGTATTCCGTGAAAAAATACATCCATTCGTTCGAACGCACTTTTTCACAGACAACGCGAAAAATGCGTTAGTCTGACCCTAACCTTAACGGAAGACCTTTTCTGGCTTGTTTTATTTTCACTGAAATAAATATAAACAACAAAAGTCATTAATATTTATCACTTCAGTGTCAATTCTGTGTTTCCCTCTTAGATCTCCTACACACGACTGTATTTTTATAAAATATTGTAAACTGTGATATGTCTTATAATATAAAATTCAATCCTCCATAAAAATTTAAAGGCCAAGATCATAGAAATTACTCATCAGGCCTTGTGGTGTTCAGCTGTCCCATGTTCACATGACAGCTTCATTGAAGTTTGACGGTACCCCAGTTAATTGTCGGGGATTTTTGACACAATTCAATATACAGTTTGAGCTTAATCTTTATATGTAGTTAACTAGTAGAGCCAAGGTGGGCTTTGTTATAAATCATCTGTCTGATAGGGCTCTTCATAGGTTTCTGTATACTTCTACTTTTGCATGTGCTGGTGAATTTCTCACATCCTTATAGTACATCCTGCACCATACATTTATCAATGTTATATTTGCTCAAGTTTTTCCAAGTAACGTAACAAAAATATAAACCATAATATTTATTTGAGCTCATTGTTCAAAGAAAAAAATTGCATTAACTATTTTTTTGTTTTGTTTTTAAAACTATTTTATGTAACGTTAAGATAATTTACTGACATTGTTATTTCAAAATATAAACATTTTACATCTTAAATGAATGGTACCTTCACAAAGTTCACTGAAAAGAAAACTGGGACCTTTTTAACACTTTTTTATGGATACATTTGATTCTTTTTATTTTTCAGTTTTCCTGTTAATCCATGTTCTGGCAGAAAACTACTCTACATTTGGTTAATTTCCTACTTAGTTATTTCTACTAGTCCTGTATGTTTGATTTTTGTATTTGTGTAGATTTTATAAAATATTTAAATGTTTTAAAATATAAGACATTTAGATGTTTACCAATATCACTATCAGGGCTATTCAGGAAGAGGTGAAAACCTTGAATGACTGGCGAATTGAAAATTCTAGGTCAAAATAGTCAAGCCAGAAAAATTCTCCCATTTATCTCACTTTCCAAATTGGCTATTTGGTCTAGATTGTTCATTCTCCTGCCAATTCTCAAGGTTTTCACCCCTCTCTAAATAGCCCTGCTAGTCTTCTTTAAATTATTTAATAAACTGTTTCCAATTTTACTTTACCTTTTGTAAAATATCTTGTATTGATCCAAATAGATGGTAGCATCCATTCTCAGGAAAAATTATGAGTACTTGTAACCAAATGCACAATTTTTTTCGTTTGAGTTTTGCTTTGGATGTTTGTTTAATGAAGAGGTTTTGATATAAACAATTATTTATAGTACTGATTCACAGTTATCCATATAAAAAGTACCTTTTAGGAGTACTTCAGATTTTCATTTAACTTGATTGTAACGAACATTTCTTAAAAATACAAAATATTCAATATCCAATTACCCCCTTTACAGTGGATGACATGCTAGACATGTCCTCTACTTTCCTGCAGAGTGCGTTTCCAGCACGTCGCCAGAGTTCCTCAGCCTGGCACCGATCTGTCTCCAATCGTGGACTTGTTCTGCAGTAGGCTGGCATCTTGTCTGTTGGACCTCCCTTCCACCACTGACGTCATTGCATATGGGCGTGATAACATGTATGGGTGTGATAATCAGCAACGGGACATCCCCCTGTCCAAGCAGGACATTCCCAATGTTGGAGATAAAGGGGTCTTTTGGATCACTGTATCTCCAGAACAGGTAGTCAAGTGATAACAGGTCAGGTGAGGTATCATTGGAAAGGGCACAGCATGGCCTTTCCAATGATATCAAACACAAGGAGGTTTCATGTAAAAATAAATATATAACAAACTTTTTTTTATTTTAATGCAGCACTGTCAAACATTTCTCAATTATAAAGTAAACAATGATGCTACACTAACTCTCCTTATCATTTCCCATGTTGTCAGCAAGTGTGGAGGCAATGGCAGTGATAGTGATATTATTCGTAAAACATAAACCTCCCAAACACAATTGAAAATATAATTTTTTTCAGTTTTGGTTAAAATTGCGTATTTCCTCAGAAAATGCAACAAATTTCCATTTCTAATTTTTCTTTACAAGAGTAACCTATAGAACATATAACCACAAAAATTTAGATAATAAAATGTGCAAAACATTGCAAACACACTGTAAATGACTGAAATCTGAATGAAAATTTTCATTTTGTTTTGACAATTGTTTTATAACATTTTGACGGGACATGATGCAGACACATAATAATGATATATTTTGAATCTGCTGAGTCTGTTGAAAAAGGATATATACAGGTCTATTCAAAGAAAGGTGAAACTCAGGAGAATGACTGAAGAAGTGAAAATTCTAGGTCAAAATAGTCAAATTAGAAAAATTCTCCCATTTATCTCACTTTCCAAATCGACTATTTGGTCTAGATTGTTCTCTTCTCCTGCTAATTCTCCTGAGTTTCATCTTTCTTTGAATAGACCCGATAATTTGTCTGGGCCCTATAATAAGACATAACTGCAAATCGTGTTTAAACATGATTAGCAAAAAACAGTAAAAATGAGCTCAGCACACAGGTGTGAAATTACTCTGTAGTGAAGCGGTTAAAATATAAAACTTCAGTTTTTTCATTGTTTTATGACTTTATTTTTTTTGAGAAAGGATTTTACCAGGAAGGATACATTGAGATGTCTCTCGTTTTCAAGTATGTCCTGGGTGGTGAGTATGTACCATTAGGTGTCTTGCCCAAGGACACTTACTGGAGATGTTGCTCGCTTAAATATGTAGCTTTGGATAATCAGCAAAAAAAAGTAAATTTAATAATTATTATTAATTTGTGGCTTATCAAAGCAGAAAAAAAAATCTAGGTTTGACTTCAAATGCCTGACGTTAATATCACATTCAGCTTGTTTATATTAGGACAGATTTATAGGATTTAATTACACTGTAAAATTAGATATCGCAAAAAGCATCGTTTAAACTTTAATGTAGCCAAACAATAAGTGTAAGATGATATGAGTGCAAATCACATAACCCTTATCAGATCTGCAGATTTGGTAATTACGGTTTTGGAGGTTGGTTTGTTCACTTACTTGGATGAAATCATGTATAAATCAAAATGTGGATTTTTTTTCTTGAAATGTGTGTGTAAAGATCTACTGCTAATTATTAAACAGATGTGATCTTATACCTATTAACAAAAAAGGAAAACAATACCCCGGAGTTCAATAAGAACCAGAGTTCTTAATGATTACATTCACCATTAACCCTGTGCAAGGGTGGTACCACCCATCTAGCAGGACTAAACCCAGGTTTTTTTTGAGCCGGTACATGCCAGTACGGCGTACTGACACCTCTCTGCATTTTTTTTATACATTTGTTTCCTGAGTGCATGTGGTGGCACGTGGCCAACGCTTGTCAGGACGGTGGAGACAACAGAGACAGGGTGGCACTCCCTCCCTCCCTGTGTGACTGGTGAGGGGGGTGGCCGCTGGGACGGCTGCCTCCTCCATCCCAGGTAGCCTCTGCATCCCTGATGGTCCGTGTGGTTGTGGGCCGAGCAGCAACTGCAATCTGTGCTTAGCACACAGAACGCAATGCACGCCCACACTGACTGAGCAGTCGCGAGTGCCGCCGGCAGTGTCACCTGACCGCAGGCACTCACTGACTGTGTCAGAGAAGGCATGCGGTCAGGTGACAGGTCAGAGTCATCAGCTGATATCTGGGGTCTGATGTCAGGAGGGCTGATATCTGGGTCTGATATCTGGGGGTCTGATTACTCCAGGCAGCACAGTAGCTGACACCATCTCGTAAGCCAAATATTAAAAAAGATGACTTGAAACGCCCTGTTCATTTAAATTAAACCCACCAAATGAGTTTAATAGACTGAGCAGAGTTTAATAAAGGAGTATTTATTAGGACACGAAAATAGTCATAATAATAATTTTTTCCCTAGGCGTTAGAGTACTCCCACCTATTTTTCCAGAAAAAAGCACTGTTTATTTCCATTTATTTTTACATGCTCCCACTGACTCCCTAAATGCCACACAAACAATTATGTTTTTATATGCAAAACTGTGTAAAATCACCACGAAGGCCTGTCACCAAGTTCAGGCACCCCCCCTAAATGGTGCCACAACACAATAAAAATGACAAATATATAGGTGAACAAGTTGACAGAAAGCAATTTAAAAAATAGTAAACACTGCCCTTATATGGGTACAGGTGTATGATGATCAGCACTCTCACGTGCTAGATGAAGGAAAAAAACACTAACATAGTGTAAAACTGTAGAGATTTAATATATGGAAGACAATAAAAAATGTCCCACTCACAAAATAAGTGGCACGCCAATGTGATATTGTGTGCAAACAAGCATAATTAAACACGTATAGTCAACTCGTACAGTCCCTCGTACTGTCAGACTTTCCCCTAACTTCTCTTCCTTCAAATGCTCCCTTAAAACATTCCTATTTAGGGAAGCCTACCACCCAACTCACTGACGCAACCATCAATCACTCTCACCTTACAGTCCTCTCCTCCTGTTTCCAACCTCAACCCTCCTAGATTGTGAGTTCCTACGGGAATAGGGCCCTCATCTCCTCCTGTACTGTTTGTCAAATGTTGTTCAATGTATTGTAACCCTGTCTATACTGTGCTTATTGTACAGCGCTGCGGAATATGCTGGCGCTTTATAAATAAAGAATAATAATAATAATAATAAACAGGTACCGTCCATCCTGGATCAATTCTGGATAATGAGTCCAGTGTCTCCGGAGTAAGGTCCCTTTCTGTGTCCACAGCAAGGTAAAAAGCCCATCCGAGGGAAAGTCATGAACTGGATACGCTCGGCGCATTTCATCTTTGTAGATTAAACCGACTTTCTCAAGAGCTGTATCCTTATGAAAACTAAAAGTGAATGATGATGGGTTCGCTTTTAGTTTTTCATTTGAAGGACTATTTAAGAGGGGGACGTTTTCATAAGGATACAGCTTTAACATTTTAACTTGCTGCCTTTCTCTCTTTACTGTTTCTTGCTGTGTCTCTGTTCTTTTCTTTGTTGTCTCTCTCTGCTGTTTCTCCCTGTGTGTATGGATTTTTTTCCTTCCCTGTCTATGCAGTAGCTGGGGGTGAAAGTTCAGCCCCGCCCTCCCCTCAGCTTACAGTGCAGGAGGGAGGAGGAGCAACTCAGTCGCACATTCTCAGTATGCCTTTTATGTATACACTGCTTGGTTAGCTTAAAGTGCGGTGGGAGTGGAAAATGACAAGAAAGAAAAGCAGGTAAATTTTAAAAAATATATATCATATTTGATTTTTATGCCTACTGAATGACACTACTGACTTATTCAAAAGTCATAGCATGTTTTTAAAAGCACATTAACAAAGCATGCATGTCCCTTTAGTGAACAGTAACCTCACGCAGGGAAACAGCTACATCCATGCCACAAGTAGGGATGAGCCGAACACTCCCCGAGTTCGGTTTGGAGCTGAACCCGAACTTTCCAAATGTTCAGATCCGAACCCGAACTCGAACTCAATACAAGTCAATGGGGCTGAAAATTCGGTTTTTAGAGTGCCCTCCAAGAGGGCATATATGCTAGATATTTGCCATAAAAGGTGTATGGGGGTCCGGGTAGTGCCCTGGGGGACAGGAAAGAAGGACAAAAAGTTAAAAAAAAACGTTTTTAAAAGGGACAGTGAGTTTTCCATGAAATAAGGGTTTAAAAATAAAAACAAAAATTTCCTTCAAATATCGTGCCTAGGAGGTCCCCATAACCTGCCCGTGAAGTGGCGGATTTCTAGGATGTATAGAAATATGTAAAAAACAAAAAATGACATTTCAAATGACGGTAAATGCTTTTCCTTTAATCTATCCATAAACAACTGCTTGGGGCGGCAGTCTGTATGAAAAGAGGAGACATTTTCGGACACGCAGAAAAAGTTTACTGATTTTCTGGCGGGGAAAAGCAGGAGAATGACTGGAGAATGGAAAATTCTAGACCAAATAGCCGATTTGGAAAGTGAGATAAATGGGAGAATTTTTCTGGTTCGGCTATTTTGACCTAGAATTTTCTTTTCAGCCATTCTCCTGTCAGGCTTATTCAGAGAGCGGTGAAGAGCAGGAGAATGACTGGAGAATGGAAAATTCTAGGTCAAAATAGCCAAACCAGAAAAATTCTCCCATTTAGGCTAGGGTCAGATTAGCGAATTTTTAACGTGCGTTTAGGCACACTTAACCCCTTCCCGACCGCGGACGTACCATGTACGTCATTGCAGCGGGTCTCTCTTAGACCCGCTGACGTACATGGTACGTCCTGCCGTTTTTGAGCTGCTGGAAGCGATCGGATCGCTTCCAGCAGCTCAAACGCCATTGCAGGATGCCTGGGAGTCCAGGCATCCGTGCAATGGCCGTTAGAAGTGCCGGGGCACCATGTGATCGCTCCCTGGGAGCGATCTACATCCGGTTGCACCGGAGAGGTGCCCGGCACTTCTACAGAGCGCTGGAAGCGATCGGATCGCTTCCAGCTGCTCTGAGCATATTACAAGGATGCCTCGACATCGAGGCATCCTTGTAATATACTTACCTGCCGCTGGTCCGTCCGTGATCGCTCCCCCGAGCGATCACTTCCGGTAGCGGCAGGAAGTACTGAGTGCCACGAGGTATCGTGGCACTCAGTACAAAATCGATCACTTCAGTGATCAGGTGCTCTGCTGGGTGCCTCGAGGGATCAAGGCACCCAGCAGAGTAAAAAAAAAGTGAAAAAAAAAGTAAAAAAAAAGTGTAAAAAAAAGTAAAAAAAAAGTGTAAAAAAAGTGTAAAAAAAGAAAATAAATAAAATAAACTGACAGTTAGGGGAGGGTTAGGGTTAGGGTTAGGGGTAGGGTTAGGGTTAGGGTTAGGGTTAGGGTTAGGTTAGGGGTAAGGTTAGGGTTAGGGGTAGGGTTAGGGTTAGGGTTAGGGTTAGGGGTAGGGTTAGGGTTAGGGTTAGGGGTAGGGTTAGGGTTAGGGTTAGGGTTAGGGTTAGGGTTAGGGTTAGGGGTAGGGTTAGGGTTAGGGGTAGGGGTAGGGTTAGGGTTAGGGGTAGGGTTAGGGGTAGGGTTAGGGTTCTAGGGTCAGGGGTAGGGTTAGGGTTCTAAGGGCAGGGTCATCTTGGGGCTGAGTGGGATGTTCCTAGCCTGCCTCATCAGAGAGGCAGGCTAGCAACATCCAATCAGAAGTTAGAAAAAATCAAAATAAAATTTCTAATTTGTCAGGTCAGGCCAATATTTTGTAAATATTGGCTCTGACCTCTGTGATTCTCCCTCCCTCTCCTCACTTGTGTTTTGGTGAGCGAGAGAGAGGAAAGAGATTTGACAGGTTAGAGATTTTAGTGAGATTTAGTGAGATTAGAAAAATTGAGGCAGATTTTAGAGAGATTTTAGGGAGATTTAGAAGAATTGAGGCAGGTTTAGAGGGATTTAGAGAGATTTAGGTGTTTATTTGTATTTTCTTGTGAAACCCAACGGTTCTTCTAAGAACCAACAATCCGCTTATATATATATAATAATTATAAAATTTTATAATCTATTATATATAATGTCTGAGAGGGTGTACAGCGCCGAGGAGGCATATGCCATCCTGGCGTCAGAATCTGAGGCATCTGCGTCAGACTCAGACCCTCATTTCGACCCCGCTAACTGCTCAGAGGCGTCGCTAGATACATTATCTATGCTGGCTGATGTATCTAGTGATGTTCTGATGCAGATCCTGGGTCACCACCTGCCAGCAGGAGACGCACAGCTCCAGCTGAGGAGTGGGTAGTGCCTCATCGCCAGAGGCCAGATATCCTCCTTTCACGGCAAATCCTGGCATCAATATTGATGTTGCAGGATTTACCGCCACACAGTTTTTGCAGGTGTTTATGGGGGATGATTTGTTGGGCCACATCGTGGCCCAATCAAATCTGTATGCCCATCAGCATTGTGCTGCGAAGCCAGACTCCTACTTGGCAAGGCAGCAATGGACCCCGCTAGATGTGGCAGAATTTCTGAATTTCTGGGCACTTACTATGCTGAGGGCATCATAAAGAAGCCCTCAATTCGCTCCTGCTGGAGCAGTAGCCCCATCTGCTCTACCCCCATTTACCTCCAATCAATGTCACGTAGAAGGTATGAAAACATTTTGCGTTTCATGCACTTCAGTGACAACAGCCTGTGCTCCCCTAGAGAGCATCCCCAGTTTGACAGGCACCAGACTTTTACATTTTATTCGTACATTTTTATGTTCTACAATTGGTGCTGTATTTTGCCAAAATCTTTGCACACCTATGCATGGGGGGCATGGGTGTACTCAGGAGATCTTGCAGAAAACAACCTGGAGAGTTTTCATGCAGTAACAAACAACAGTGTCTGCTAAGGCTAGGGTCAGACGAGCGTGATTTCTACGGACTGTACGTCCGTGCAGTACGGACATCGTCAGTACGGAAGACGCAGTAGTGGTCCACAAGTCCGTTTTTTCACTGACATTTATTTTTTGACAGATGTAGGAGGGACAATAAATTCAATTGCAAAACCATTTTGTCCGTGAAAAATGCAGGACGTATAAATGCAGTCCGTCTGACCACGTTCCATCACTCACACACAAAGCTATGCAGACGTTGCGGACGCAGCGCACTTTGTGCGGCCGTTCTAGCGGTTCTACGTTCTTGCCTGCCTTGCGTCCGTGGCCGCGGCCGTTGTGCGTCCGCAGTTCAGTGCGGACGTACTTCGTGTGTCGGGCTCCATTGGACTTATGTCATGCTATCACGGACGTACTTTTAGGGGGCGATCACGGACGTGAACACTACGCTCTCGTCTGACCTAGCCAAATCACAGTCCAAAACTACTGTGGGCGTAAAAATCTGAAATTTGAAAAATTACCGCCACACACCTTGTTGCCAAATGTTTTGGGCTAAAACCGTTGCATCCATGGCATCAAAGCACTCCATATGCAATACCTTGGGGTGTCAACATAACAATATAAACAATTTTCTGGGAATAATTCAAACTGGGGTATGCGGTAGACCCAAAACCAAAGATAGGCCTAGCTGAAGAAATAATCTCAATTTCAACTCTAATGACAAAGTCATAAAAATTGTATTTGAACCTTCCCAAAATCCTGGCAAACCTAGGCATGGGGGGCATGGGTGTACTCAGGAGATCTTGCAGAAAACAACCTGGAGAGTTTTCATGCAGTAACAAACAACAGTGTCTGCTAAATCACAGTCCAAAACTACTGTGGGCGTAAAAATCTGAAAATTGAAAAATTACCGCCACACACCTTCTCAATGTTTTGGGCTAAAACCGTTGCATCCATGGCATCAAAGCACTCCATATGCAATACCTTGGGGTGTCAACATAACAAATATAAACAATTTTCTGGCAATAATTCAAACTGGGGTATGCGGTAGACCCAAAACCAAAGCTAGGCCTAGCTGAAGAAATAATCTCAATTTCAACTCCAATGACAAAGTCATAAAAATTGTATTTGAACCTTCCCAAAATCCTGGCAAACCTATGCATGGGGGGCATGGGTGTACTCAGGAGACCTTGCAGAAAACAACCTGGAGAGTTTTCATGCAGTAAAAAACAACAGTCTCCTAAATCACAGTCCAAAACTGATGTGGGTGTGAAAATGAAAAAATGACCACCAAACAGTATCTAATTTGTTTGGAGCAAACGGATGCATCCATAGCATAAAAACACTCCATTTACAATACTTTGGGGTGTTAGCTTACCAAATATATGCACGTTCATAAAACTGGGGTATGTAAAAGGCCCCTAAAAAGAAGATAAGCAAAGAAGATACTGTATGTCAAATTAGAAAATTGACAAGCACATGTCAAAGATTGGCGTAGCCCCCCAAAAACAACAGAACAAATCTATATATGGGTGGTATCAATTTACTCAGAAGATGTTGCTGAACATATTTTGGGGTGTTTTTTGGCAGTAACCCATAACTGGATTTGACAATTCATGCCTAAAGTACAATGTGTGTGAAAAAATAACACAAAAAGTGACTACCTGAAAGTTTGACAAAGAGCTAGTGCATGGAAAGTGTTAAAATACAACTCTTTGAAGCACCCTAGGGTGTGCCTTTCTAAAAAATATAATGGTTTGATGGGGGTAAATTACTTTGGCCGGCTTCAAAAATGCCCAAATAGGACATGGGTGCATGATGAAGAATGTGAAAATTCCAAGTTGGAAAACTGAAATGCGCATGGCCCAGCAACCCCCCAAATAAGGCCTTTTAGCCCCAAATGACCCGACATACCTATACATGGGTGGTATCAATTTACTCAGAAGATGTTGCTGAACATATTTTGGGGTGTTTTTTGGCAGTAACCCATAACTGGATTTGACAATTCATGCCTAAAGTACAATGTGTGTGTGAAAAAATAACACAAAAAGTGACTACCTGAAAGTTTTGACAAAAGCTAGTGCATGGAAAGTGTTAAAATACAACTCTTTGAAGCACCCTAGGGTGTGCCCTTTCTAAAAATATATGGTTTGATGGGGGTAAATTACTTTGGCCGGCTTCAAAAATGTCCCAAATAGGACATGGGTGCATGATGACGAAATGTGAAAATTCCAAGTTGGAAAACTGAAATGCGCACCCCCCAAATAAGGCCTTTTAGCCCCCAAATGACCCGACATACCTATACATGGGTGGTATCAATTTACTCAGAGATGTTGCTGAACATATTTTGGGGTGTTTTTTGGCAGTAACCCATAACTGGATTTGACAATTCATGCCTAAAGTACAATGTGTGTGAAAAAATAACACAAAAAGTGACTACCTGAAAGATTGACAAAGAGCTAGTGCATGGAAAGTGTTAAAATACAACTCTTTGAAGCACCCTAGGGTGTGCCCTTTCTAAAAATATATGGTTTGATGGGGGTAAATTACTTTGGCCGGCTTCAAAAATGTCCCAAATAGGACATGGGTGCATGATGACGAAATGTGAAAATTCCAAGTTGGAAAACTGAAATGCGCACCCCCCAAATAAGGCCTTTTAGCCCCCAAATGACCCGACATACCTATACATGGGTGGTATCAATTTACTCAGAAGATGTTGCTGAACATATTTTGGGGTTTTTTTGGCAGTAACTCATAACTGGATTTGACAATTCATGCCTAAAGTACAATGTGTGTGAAAAAATAACACAAAAAGTGACTACCTGAAAGATTGACAAAGAGCTAGTGCATGGAAAGTGTTAAAATACAACTCTTTGAAGCACCTAGGGTGTGCCCTTTCTAAAAATATATGGTTTGATGGGGGTAAATTACTTTGGCCGGCTTCAAAAATGTCCCAAATAGGACATGGGTGCATGATGACGAAATGTGAAAATTCCAAGTTGGAAAACTGAAATGCGCACCCCCCAATAAGGCCTTTTAGCCCCCAAATGACCCGACATACCTATACATGGGTGGTATCAATTTACTCAGAAGATGTTGCTGAACATATTTTGGGGTGTTTTTTGGCAGTAACCCATAACTGGATTGACAATTCATGCCTAAAGTACAATGTGTGTGAAAAAATAACACAAAAAGTGACTACCTGAAAGATTGACAAAGAGCTAGTGCATGGAAAGTGTTAAAATACAACTCTTTGAAGCACCCTAGGGTGTGCCCTTTCTAAAAATATATGGTTTGATGGGGGTAAATTACTTTGGCCGGCTTCAAAAATGTCCCAAATAGGACATGGGTGCATGATGACGAAATGTGAAAATTCCAAGTTGGAAAACTGAAATGCGCACCCCCCAAATAAGGCCTTTTAGCCCCCAAATGACCCGACATCCTATACATGGGTGGTATCAATTTACTCAGAAGATGTTGCTGAACATATTTTGGGGTGTTTTTTGGCAGTAACCCATAACTGGATTTGACAATTCATGCCTAAAGTACAATGTGTGTGAAAAAATAACACAAAAAGTGACTACCTGAAAGATTGACAAAGAGCTAGTGCATGGAAAGTGTTAAAATACAACTCTTTGAAGCACCCTAGGGTGTGCCCTTTCTAAAAATATATGGTTTGATGGGGGTAAATTACTTTGGCCGGCTTCAAAAATGTCCCAAATAGGACATAGGTGCATGATGACGAAATGTGAAAATTCCAAGTTGGAAAACTGAAATGCGCACCCCCCAAATAAGGCCTTTTAGCCCCCAAATGACCCGACATACCTATACATGGGTGGTATCAATTTACTCAGAAGATGTTGGCTGAACATATTTTGGGGTGTTTTTTGGCAGTAACCCATAACTGGATTTGACAATTCATGCCTAAAGTACAATGTGTGTGAAAAAATAACACAAAAAGTGACTACCTGAAAGATTGACAAAGAGCTAGTGCATGGAAAGTGTTAAAATACAACTCTTGAAGCACCCTAGGGTGTGCCCTTTTAAAAATATATGGTTTGATGGGGGTAAATTACTTTGGCCGGCTTCAAAAATGTCCCAAATAGGACATGGGTGCATGATGACGAAATGTGAAAATTCCAAGTTGGAAAACTGAAATGCGCACCCCCCAAATAAGGCCTTTTAGCCCCCAAATGACCCGACATACCTATACATGGGTGGTATCAATTTACTCAGAAGATGTTGCTGAACATATTTTGGGGTGCTTTTTGGCAGTAAACCTTAAAGTTCACAGTACATGTATTCTTAAATTGCGTTCAAAAAAAAAAAATCACCAAAATTTTTTTTTTTTCAAACTTTGGCATAGATTTGTGGTAAAATGGTTTGCATGGAAAGAGTCAAAATACCCCAAGTTTAATACCTTGATTTGTGTACTTTAAAAAAATATGTATATGTGGAGGGTTATTCAGGAATTAGTGACAGATATCAGTGTTACAATGTCACTATCACTAGTTTTGAAAATAAACTCTTTGGAATGGCAAAGTGCTACTTGCACTTATTGTTGCATAAAATAAGGAAAAAAGCGAGGAATATGTAAACATTGGGTATTGCTAAACTCAGTACTAAATTTAGAAACTACTAAGGAATAAATTTTTTTTGACGGTTGTTGATACATAAGAAATTTTGGGGGTCAAAGTTCGAAAAAGTGGTGTTTTTTCAATTTTTGTGTCATATTTCACAATATTTTTTATAGTAAATTATATGAAATGATGAAAAAAATGGTATCTTTATAAAGTCCATTTAGTGACGAGAAAAACAGTGTAAAATATGTGTGGGTTACATAAACGAGTAAGAGGAAAATTTGACGTAAACACTAAGAGCGCAGAAACGTAAAAACAGCTGCGGTCACGAACGGACGGATTTGTGTAAAACCGCCCGGTCACTAAGGGGTTAATCACGGCCGCACTAGCTGCAAATGACAGGCAATGACGGCCAATATACGAAGTACAGTCGCACGAAAGTCCGGCTGCGCAACGCAAGTGGAAAATGAAAGCATTTTTTCGAGAACGCAGAACCACTAGTACGGACGTACAGAGAGCGCTGCGTCTACTAGCGGCGTGTGTGCGTGATTTGGAGATGTCAGACCCTGCTCATGTCTGGCCAACATAACGTCCAGACAACCAAAGTTTCCTGGTTTGAATCCGTAAAAAATCACGCACAAAAATGCGCATCGTATGACCGTTTTCGCGCATTCCGTGAAAAAATACGGCAATGCGTTCGGACGCACTTTCGGTCGCTGTGAAAAATGCGTTAGTCTGACCCTAGCCTTATCTCACTTTCCAAATCGGCTATTTGGTCCAGATTGTTCTCTTTTCCTGCCATTCTCCTGGTTTTCACCTTTCTCTGAACAACCCTGAGAGAGAGGTGAAAGCCAGGAGAACTGGCAAGAGAAGAGAACAATCTAGACCAAATAGCCGATTTGGAAAGTGAGATAATTGGGAGAATTTATTTTGACCTAGAATTTTCACTTCTCCAGTTATTCTCCTGCTTTTCACCGCTCTCTGAATAACCCTGTGAATGTTTAATCCCGAGGTGAAAAATAACATTGCTTTAGATGTTATTTTGAATTTTTTTCAAACACCAGTTAAATGCAGCATATTAGGATGTTTTAGGAGGGAAATTAATTCTCAAATATCAATCAGAAGCAGACACCACCCCACCTCCTCAGTATAGTGTACAATGTATCAAATTGATTACAGACTAAAAACACCTGGTGTTATGCCCGCTTGTGAACAGAGGTCATTTAGAGTTGATAATCTTTCCACGTACACATTAGTTTTTAATTCAATATCTAATAAACCGTTGCTTATAATATTCTGCAGTAAAGAGTCTCTTTATTTCTGGATATTTTAGTATTTTTTTTAAGCATTTTCTATACTTTTTTCAAAATTATTTTTTTTTTTCGAACTCGAACCGAACACACCCAAAAAGTTCAAAGTTCGTGAACTTTCGAACTGCCAAAGTTCGGGCCGAACTCCGAACCGTCCGAACCCGAACAGCTCATCCCTAGCCACAAGCAGCAAGAATGGAATCACGTTTCCTGTCGATAAACTAACTACAGGAAATATTATGTACCACTAAAATATAGAGTTTCTCCTATGTTGGTTACAAGCTAAACAGTGAAGCTGATAAATCAAGCATATACACTTACATTAAAAGTTGCAAAATACCACGTACTTTGGAATATCAACTTGAGCTTTTAAATAACCAATTATCATAATTCATTGATTTACAGGTTCAATGGTTAAATATCCCAGAGGCAAGCTTGAAGATGATATCAGCAAGACAAAAGATCCTCTCCGCTTGTTATACCAATACCTTTGAAGGAAGAGTTCAACCGAGGAAGAGGCCTCGAGGTTGGCGCTCACACTTGGAGTAAAGGAGACGACCTGCTCTTCTTTTGCGATGTGGATATATACTTCACTGCTGGATTTCTTGACACGTGTAGACTAAACGCGCCGCTCGGCAGGAAGCCTTTCCTGCAGTTCTGTTCGCTTCAGTCATCCACCTTGCATATGCAGGAAGTATAGCTTTAGTTTTAACTTTGCTCTAATTTTGATTTCAAATAAACTGCTGTATACATACTGTACATGATTTATTGATCTAATTGATGATAAGCTGTGGTTTCTATTTTACAATCTTAAAATTTAATCATTTTGTGAGTTTTAGGCTAGTCTCAATCTAATCCACTGTCTGAACTATGCCCCGTGATCTTTAACAAATGGCCAAAGGAACTGTAATGGTTTGCAGGGTGGTCTGAACCCAGTATGTGGGTATTCACGGATAGGGATGAGCCGAACACCCCCGAGTTCGGTTCGCATTCGAACTCAAACTTTCAAAAGTTCAAATTCGAACTCGAACACGAACTCAATACAAGTCAATGGGACTCAAAGTTCGATTTTTAGAGTGCCCTCCAAGAGGGCATGTATGCTAGATATTTGCCATAAAAGGTGTATGGGGGTCCGGGTAGTGCCCTAGGGGACAGGAAACAAGGACAAAAAGTTAAAAAACAAACGTTTTTAAAGGGACAGTGAGTTTTCCATGAAATAACAGTGAAAAATTCCTTCAAATATCGTGCCTAGGAGGTCCCCATAATCTGCCCGTGAAGTGGCGGATTTCTAGGATGTATAGAAACATTTAAAAACAATGTCCGGGTAATGCCCTGGGGGACAGGAAACAAGGACAAAAAGTTTTTTTTAAAAAAGATGTTTTTAACCCCTTCACTGCTGACGACATGTGGCAGTTACTCCCGCTGTATGCTGAGGAGGACATGTCCCACACGTCATCAGCTTTGCGGGACCCCCGGTGGAGATACTCACCTCTCTGTCTGGGGTACCGCGGCGTTCTGACTTCAGCTTCCTCAGACGCTGAAGTCAAGCTCCTACCGACGTAAATGACATCATCACGCCATGCGCGATGATGTCATTTCCAGGTGACCCCCCGGCCAGGGCCGGTGCAAGCACTTTTATCTAGTCAGGCGAAGGTGCATTTTGGTGCCCCCCCATCCGTGTCATGTCAAGCCAATCAGGATAGAGGTGCCATGATAATCTCTATTTACACAATTATATGAGCAACCCTAGTGTGTGTATATAAGTATATTTGCCCCCAGCTCATATGGGTATATTTGCCCCCAGATCACATGTGGATATATTTACCCCCAGATTACATATGTATATATTGCCCCAGCTCATATAGAGATATTTGCCCCAGCTCATATGGAAATATTTGCCCCCAGCTCATATGGGTATATTTGCCCCCAGATCACATGAGGATATATTTACCCCCAACTCATGGATATATTTGCCCCAGCTCATGGATATATATATTTGCCCCCAACTCATGGATATATTTGCCCCCAGATCACATGTGGATATATTTGCCCCCAGCTCATGGATATATATATATATATTTGCCTCCAACTCATGGATATATTTTCCCCCAGCTCATGGATATATATATATATATTTGCCACCCAACGCATGGATATATTTGCCTCCCAGATTACATGGGTATATATTGCCCCAGCTGATATGGATATATCTGCCCCCAGCTCTCACCTGCTGACAGGCCCCCCCAGGCGTTCCTCATGGTGGTGAGCGGCCGCTGACATGATGCACTTTTGCCACTCGCGCGGCGTTGGTCAGGTGGTTCGGCCCCTAGCGCTGCGCCAGGTCTCCCCGGCCGACCAAGATGGCGGCGCTCGGGGGAATTCCGCCCCCCACAAACTGGCAGGAAGCCAGATAGTAAGGCGGCCACCTGTGCCGCCTTACGCTAGCGCCGGCCCTGCCCCTGGCAATGCCGGAAGATCGCCTGGAAGGGAAGGGGGGATCCATTCGGATCCCTCTCCCTCCCGATCGGGAGGTCCCACAAAAAAAAGCCAGGCACCACTTAAAAGGGGAGAGTCTCTCCTTTTAAGCGGTGCCTGGCTTTAAGCCCTTAGGCACCGGATCTCACTTCAGCGCCTTGCGGCGCCAAAGTGCGGCCTAGCTCTGGTGGGGGCCGCCATCTTGGATGGCGACTGCACCCCCAGGTCCCCCCTCACTGCCTGACATCCTCACGCATAGCGTGAGGATGTCAGATAGCCAGGGAAACCCTAGCTGCCCGGAATCCCCTGGTGGAGATAGGGGGTTCATTGGAACCCCGATATCTCCAGAACCGTGGCAGCTAGGGGGTCATGGAGGGTGTCAAAGTAAAAAAATAAAAATAAAAAACGTGTTTTTTTTGTGTGTTATTTTTATTAATGCAGCAATATTGTTCACATTTCAATTATAATGTTAACAATGATGCTGCACTAATGATTTTTTTCTATGGTGTGTGTTTGCTAAAAATCACATAATTCCACCAAAAATTTTTTATAAGTCCCCATTTCTAATCTTTGTACAAGCACACCCCATAGAAAATATAACCGCAAATGTTCATGTGATAAAAGGTGAAAAAAAAACACTTTACACGCTGCAGATGATTAAAAATTCAAGTTTTATTGCATTTTTTGTTATAATATACAGGCAGAACATGACGTATACATATAAAAATAATATATTATGAATCTGCCGAGTCTGCCGGAAAGAACGATATATTATATGTCTGGGTCGTATAATAAAATGTGGCTTCAAATCGCGTTTAAACATGATGAGCGAAAGCGGTAAAAATTAGCTCAGCACACAGCGGTGAAATGCCTCAGCAGTGAAAGGGTTAAAGGAACAGTGAGTTTTCCATAAAATAAGGGTTAAAAATAAAAATTCCTTCAAATATTGTGCCTAGGAGATCCCCATAACCTGCCCGTGAAGTGGCGGATTTGTAGGATGTATGGAAACATCGCCATCACAGCACAGACCCACACACGACACCTGGCACCTACAGTCTGCATACAATGTATCAAATTCATGAGACAGACTAATTAGAAGCACATGTTATTTCCAAACACTAATTAAACACCTGTTGTTTACGCCATTTGAGAGCACAGGTCATTTAGAGGTGAGAATCTTTGCACGTAGACATTATTTTTTAATTCAGTATCTAATAAACCGTTGCTTATAATATTCTGCAATAAAGAGTCTCTTTATTTCTAGATTTTTTTAGTATTTTTTAAGCATTTTTTATACTTTTTCACAATTATTTTTTTTTTAACTCGAACCGAACACGCCAAAAACTTCGAAATTTGCGAACGGCCAAAGTTCGAATCGAACTCCGAACTGATCGAACCGAACAGCTCATCCCTATTCACGGATACACAGACCAGAGGGACCAGGATATGTGGAATAGACCTTGGGGTGGCAGACAAGAAATAAAGGGAGAACTCCAGGCGAGGTACAGGTGGGCACTCCAAAAGAATAGTCAGGGACGGTCCGTAGATCAGAGGCAGGCAGAAGGTGGTGGTTGTTGGTCAAAGCAGGGGGTCTGGTACTTGGATGGTCAAGCAGTAAATATCAGTGAGCTCAGGAATCAGGTCTGGTAGGAACACAGCTTTGCACTGTAATGCAGGAGCATTGCTAAATGGGTGGAGGAGAGCTTTATTCTGGCAGGAGGGTGTGGTGTATGTTTGTGCTTTAACTGTGTTCTTTGAGAGCAGTGCAGAACATGGGGCATCACTTTACATGTGACTGCCTGAGCACAGATGGTACGCAAGATACAGTCAGCAGCATAATGAACAAGACCAGATATTTTATAATTTTGCAAGCAAAGCATTTATTAAAATAATTAATTTCACAAACTCATTTTTAAATGATTTTCTTAAGATGAATGGAAAATTAAAATATAATTAAAAGTTAAAATTAAAGATGAAAGTCGGCATTTGTGGCAAGCGAACACTTAAAGGATGTCTGCAAAGTCTATGAAGTCCCATGTCTGTAATATAAAAAAAACTAAATTAGTTCCGTCTAATGTTAAGTTATCATGTGATTTATAAAGATATGTTATAATATTGAGTAAAATCAAGTTTAAAAGATATTGGTAATTTCCGTTTGCTTTCAAAAGACATTTTTTGTAGAATAATACATCCTACATTACTTAAAAAATAGCACAAAGTACATATCATTTCAATTTGTGCTTTTAGTACATAAACTGAATTGATGCATTTGTGTCAATGTAACACCCTGAATGCTAAAGATGGATGTTCTGTGCATTCCCTTTAATGTTCAACCGCTCTACTGGCTCTGCAGGTTGAAATGAACTAAATTCTACAGTATAATCACGCAATTGATTTACCTACACTGGTAAATGGGGGTTACCCAAAAACAACCCAGAAAGAGAAAATCCCTCGGCAAGTCACCTTACTGGGAACAAACCTTTTTAATGTAGGATGCAAGTCATATTATTACAATCAAACTTCAGAGTGCAAGGAAATTGTCATACAACTTATCAAAAAATATATATAATTATATAAAATAGTATCCAATAATATTGCCACAATCGACAACTGTATTGATACATAATTACAAAACATGCATTCCATAAAAAACACACGTAAATGCAAAAATGAAAAGGGAATAAATAAATCCGCCTTTCCTTTGGCTCTTGAAATTTCCATAAATCAGAGAAATGGGAACTTCAGGGGTAATGATACTAAACCAGGCCAGAGCAACATCCCGTTTCAGCCTTCCCCATTTATCTCCCCTGGATAAGCAACAATTAAGCAATTAACTATCCAGGGAAGAGACACAACACCCGGATTATTCAGACCCAAAGTCAGCATAAAAACCCGGTCTAGGTTCCACTAGTCCTGTACATAGGACAGAAAACGAGGGGAAATCTATCATTCCTCGATGACCTTCCCTTTCCATATGTCACACAGGATACACTCAAAATAACATCTACGTTCAGCAATAATTATTATTCAGTATACTCCACTCCTTCAATTGGGCGAATCCGTATTAAAGCTCAAAAACAAAGTCATCAGGTAACAAAGTCCCAGTAATATCCACAAAAAGAAACTCCATATATGGATCATAGTGAAGAGCCAGTCTACATTGTAAATTACAGTCTCTTAATACCAGGTGCCATGCTCAAAGGAAGAAAATATGGCCTGTACTGTGTTATAACTGATCCTTCAAATGCCCATCTGCTCCCAAAATAACTAAGGGTGGCTAAATAGTAGTAAATGAATTCCCTCCATATAATAGCTGTTAAAAAATATCATGCATCATGCCATTTAAAAGGACACGTTTCGCTGCATAATACGCGGCCTCTTCAGCATAACGGATCAAAATGATTTGACCCTCTAACTTGGCATTACAAAAGGAGCATAATGAAATCCAACGATCCCTTCTTTGTAACCTGGTGAGAATGAAGGGCTGGAAAAACCTATCATCTTGTGAGAGACTGATATGACTGCTAAGCCACATCAGAGACATTGGGAACCAGTTGTCTGTGCAGTCCCCCAGCTCATCAGCCAATGTCATCTCTGCCACTCCTTCAATGAAAATAACGTTTCGGTAAAAGGTTGTCATCTGTGTTTTTTATAATATATGAAATCTCATGTATTATTCCTCTGTTTGTAGAGAATTAGGTGTTTGTACACAAAAAAAATGCTGTTTGTTAGACAATATAGGTGAATAATTAATATCACTGCTTTAGACCTGTGCTAGTGATGTAAGCGTTAATGTTGCATATTAGACTCCAAGGTAGGGAGAGCAAACCCTTATTCAGTGTTTTGGTAACATTTAGCAAGTGTGTTAGATATATGACTGTTATTTGTACGGGCTACAAGGTGTTCTGCGTGGAATAATGTAAAGTCTTTTGCTTAGGGTGTAAAAAAACATATTGTTTGTCAGTTATTTATGGAGATAATTAGAGGATTTAGACTTTATTCATTTATTTGAGCATTTGCTAAGTTGAGCACGTCATATTTTTTCATTTAGAATAAAATATTTCCCTGGGTCTTCAATAAGCCTGGACAACTCTAGTTGAAATTTTTTTCATTAATAGGTTGGTGATATTTTTCAAGACTCAAAGGGGTTCTATATAACGTGCTGGTAAATACCAGCACTTTGTAATAAGAAACCCTATAGTGAATTCTATGCATTGAACCCTTGCAAAAAGTTTTTTTTTCCTGTTGAAAAATGTTTTCTAGGTCAATAAAACTTCTGATAATATTGCTCACCCTATGTCATTAATAAAAAAAAGGTCATACAGGAGTACAAAATATCTTTTATTTTTCTATGAAGATGAAGTGATGCAAATATGAAACAATAAAATGTACGTTTAAAATATTTGGAAAGTAATAGCTGCTATGTTACCATTCCGGATGCAAGTTATCACAAGTGAAACACAAATTTTACTTTATACATTGCAATTGCAATGTATTTCCATATTTGAATAATTCTACAAATTAAATTTTTAAGAGAAAAATAAAAAGAATATACACTTAGCGAAAATGTATCTTCTATAAACTTACAAAAGTGTTTTGCGTTGCATTGGTTGAACTTTCAATCCACGTTGCGGTCATGAGGATTGACTGGATTGCTTGGAGGTTTAAGCTGAATAGGAAACATTTAAATAAAAAATTTGAAATGAAATTACAAATGATACGAATCTTGAAACTAAATTGTTACTACTAAAATGAAACTCAGAAAAAGTATTAGGTAAAAATTTTTGCATTACTTTGCAAAATATTTAAATAAGCTAAATCTGAAATATAACATTAGAATTTAATTTGAAGAGTAGAGTTGATGACTAGCAAACACTTATAAATATGTGTCTTCATACACAAGTACAGTGCATTCAGAAAAAAAATTAAAAATTCCATTTTTAATTTTTTGCAATTCTTTTTATGTTTTGTCAAAATCACAGAAGTGGTTACAATAAAGGTGTCAATACCAGCCATCTGGGTTACCGTGCGCATATGCAAGAACAATAATGCATGAGATTGGGCTTAAGTTGAATATCAACAAAAAATGTGGGGTACAAGAGGTAGACAAGCATTGTGGATATGTACTTCCCAGCTAACTGCCATGAGTCATGAGAAGTTGTGGAAGGCGCCCAGAGACCTGCTTCAGAATGGCACTCAGATTCATGGTAGCTGCCAGCCTCCTAGGGCAAACCCCAGTCTGCCTGAAAAAACAAAGTGGGTGGTATCACGGGGCACCCGGCGTGAGCCAAGGTGGGCCCTTTATGCGGATTGTTTAGCCCTTTAGGCAGGTTTGCCACTGGCAGCATAATACACAGAACAACAGCACAGGTAACAGACAACAGGATGGGCAGGAGTAAAAGGAAAAAATAACAGAACACTAAAGGGAACCCTGAATCTGGATACGGTCCTTGGGATGGCCGTCTTTGGAATGGAATCTCACAAGAAACTCAGAACAAGACAACAGGAAGGGCGAGGGCTAAGGGAGAAAATAACAATATACTGGCACCCAACAGCACACACACACACAAGGAAACCCTAATCTGGGATATGGTCCTTAGAATGGCCTTCTTTTCTAAGGAGTACAATGCTGCTGGGTGATGCAAAAAACAAGATACAGGACACACGGGATAGATCCAGAAATGCGGTTCAATAGAAAGCCAAAGTAATAAACCAGAGCGGTTACTCACTCAAGCCAGGAAGCAGCAACCAAAGAGGGAAGTACAACAAGCTTATGTCACGTCCCATGCCCCAAGAGATACCCAGCACCCGGCAGTGCCATCCACACTGCTTGCTGGCCGGGTGCCAAGTGATATGCCGGCCTGGAGCGATCTTGTGGCTGGCCAGAAGGCGGGACGCGGCATGATGTAGTGGAGCTGCCGAATTTAAAAGCCAGTATGCCACATTCACTACTTGCCCTGACGTGGAGCTTACCTCCCCAGCACTTTCCATATTGCTATTAATTTGTTAAGAACCCGGCTTTGTCTGAGAACCCTGATCTGTGTACCTGTGATGGAAAGCCATCTCTTCCCGTCTGTCCTGGCTCTCCAGACACCCCCTTGCTGATCAGCCGGGCCTCTGAGTTGCTCGGAACTCAGTGCCTCGAGCAGCCTGATTTGCAGCTCCAGACCTGCTTGGTCTGAACCTTTGCCTTAGAACCTTTTTTGATTTCCAGAATGCTGCTCTGTGCCTCCTGAGGGTGATTATAGGTGGTAGTGTAGCTGAAAGAGACACCAGGCAGGCTGTATGTTCACACAGGATGCACACTGGCCATTTCACATGGCCTGCTTTTATTTGGGTCAGAATCAGATAACAACAGTTAACATTCCACCCCCCCCAGACATTTCGGCACCGTCATTCAGCAGTTCCCCATCGGGTCCTCTCAGAGTGCAAGCTCTTGAGCAGGGGATTCTCTGGTACTGTTCTATGTGTTTAACTTGCATGTATATTGGTTATCCTTTTCTTTTCCATTGTACAGTGCTACGGTATTTGGTGGTGCCTTATAAATACTGTAACTACAGTCATACAGAGCACAGGTCCTTGTTTGGGGGGATTCCAGGGGAGCAGCGGCAATCCAGGGGTACCGTTTGATAGCTCGGGCCCCTATGGTGTCACGGTCCAAAAAGCACCCAGATCTGGGGCAGGGGCATGGATGGCAGCATATAGTAGGTATTCCCCTCTGATGCCGCATGGTTGCTGCTGCTGTGTGAGCTCCTGGGGTCAAGAAAGGAACAGCAACGTGGGTTCCCAATGGAGCTCCCTCTTAAAAATCACCACAATGGCAGCTTGCATGAGGATCACGCCACCTTTGAAAAAGCACCCCGCTGTAGCAATTACTTTTCTGGGCACCGACGTTTAAAGTTTTTGCAGCTGGCTCCATTACAGTCAATGAGGTGCATTCCTGGAATGGGATTGGTTGGCCCTTCTAGCTCCTTGGATGGTGATTGGCTGGGGTTTCAAACCCAGCTCATGCTTTCAAACCCAGGCTAACCCTGGTGTCGGATTAACACAGCGAGCATAAGGCTTAAAGGCATTTTGATTACGTGCTGATGGGGGGGGGTCACAAAAACACCACTTTAAAACACTAACAGACAAATAGCTTAACTGAGGGGAATAGCAGAGGAGCGAGGGTTTAATACAGTCCACAGTCTCTGAGCAAGGGGTTCCGTGACAACAATACATTTAAAACCACACAGTATAAATGAACATAAGGTCTTCCCCAAAGCAACTGTCTATGTCTTTTGGGGTTTCCGCCATGGGAAATACAAGTCTTGGGGTTTGACGCAGGGACCGCTATGTCAGTTCCATGACATAACCTGGCAGTGCCGTCCACGCTGCTTGCTGGCCGGGTGCCGAGTGATATGCCGGCCTGGAGCGATCATGTGGCTGGCCAGAAGGTGGGACGCGGCATGATGATGCGGAGCTGCCGAATTTAAAAGCCAGTATGCCACACTCACTACTTCCCCTGACGTGGAGCTTACTTCCCCAGCACTTTTCATATTGCTATTAATTTGTTAAGAACCTGGCTTTGTCTGAGAACCCTGATCTGTGTACCGAATTGGCTTTGTCTGAGAACCGCGCTCTTGATACGGACCCAGCTTTGTCTGAGAACCACGCTCCATATACTGACCCTGCTTTGTCTGAGAACCACGCTCCATATACTGAACCTGCTTTGTCTGAGTACCACGATTTGTATATTGACCTGTCTAATCCTAGTGACCCTGTTCCATACATTTTCCTTGGTGTAAGTGTAACCCTCTTTCCTGGTATTAAGATCAGTAAGACTTGTGCCTGCTTTGTTTTTCTAACCTGTGGTCTGTTAACCCTTGGTGTGTGTAAGGATTGAGTCCCTGAAGATAGACCATTTTACTGACCACTCAAGGATCGGAGGGGTAGATAGGGCTCTGTATACAGGGACCGATATCTTGTTATCAGGGGGATCCGTGACAGCTATAGGTTGGTACACAGAATAGCAATATACAGCGTACAGGGATCACACAGCAGAGTAGCCAAAACCAGGCCAAAGTTTTACACAAGGAATCCGAGCAGATCATATACCAGAAGACCCTCAGCGAGAAGTGACCCATGCAAGAGCCCTGAGCAAGTGAAGTGCTGGATATTTATAGTGGACAGAGTAGAGTATGTGATCTCAGGACAGACCAGCTGCAGGGGAATCCAGAATCGGAGAGGGTGGAATGGATTAGCCCAGACAATGGAAGAGCTGGCCCGTATCACTCCCACCACCAGGGGGCAGGACTGGAATGTGTGGAACGTGACAGGAGGTACTCAAGTCTCATATAATCAGCAGTTAAATATATAACTATAATTTGCATGGTAACAACCTAGTATAACCAAATCAAAAGAAACCTCTTTAGGAAAATAAATGTCCACGTAACGTAACTAACACAAGATATATGCATCAAACGTCAGAAAGGTCACTACAAAGAGTAGTAAAAGGGTCAAAAAGGGGGGATCAAGTTCAACACAGAATCAGCATATATAATCCATAGCCAGGGCCGGAATTCACAATCTCATTTCTCATGTCACCAACAAGTGCGTTCCATCAAAAACCTAAACTGCCACACAGCAGCAAGGAGCACTGGGGGGGGGGGGCTTTGAACCCTAACAGGGTTATTCAAAGAGATCCGAATAGTGGCCGAAATGTAACCGAACAGTGAAATTCAGCGTACGGTTACCTTTCCTGGCCATTTAGCTATTCAGAGAGCAGGCAGTTCGCCAAATGTTGGCGAATTATTATTATTATTATACAGCGACAACATATTCCGCAGCTCTTTACAATAGGGGAGCACAAACAGGAGACGCACATGATACATAATGAAAAGATGACCCTGTCCATAGGATAACTGTCCAGTTAGGACAGCACTTAAGCAAGTGCTCAGTCAGACATCTCATGAGTTTACAATCTAAGGGACTAGGGTAGGTGAAACAGATAGGAGCAGAGGGAATGTAAAGATGGTTAGCAGGGCAAAATAGGAAGAACCAGAAGCCTGGGCTTAGTGAAGGTAATTAGAGAGAGAAGTGGAGACAGCTGGAAGAAAGTACTGAAATTATGGACCTGCCCTGGGTGGGAGGGTGGATGGGGAGGGATGGGTGGGACAGCAGAGGGGAAGGAGCCATGCAGTCTGCCTTGTGTGTGTGCTGTGAATAGAGTAGATAAGGTTATTGGAAATCTCATTGTGTGACCATGCATGGGGGAAGGGGAGGAGGGGAGGGGGAACAGAGTTTTTTTTAAAACAGAAATGGAGGGAGATTTTAAAATAAAGGCAAACATAAAATACAATTGCATAAATATGGCAGTCAGGAAAATAGGGTCTAGAAAAGGGGACATCGTGATGGATCCGGATACCTTGATGCATAGTTAGAGGCGCAGAGGGGAAGGAGCCATGCAGTCTGCCTTGTGTGTGTGTACCGTGAATAGAGTGGATAAGGTTATGAGAAAGCACATTGTGTGACCATGCATGGGGGAGGGGGGAGGAGGGAAGGGGGAACAGAGTTTTTTTTCTAACAGAAATGGAGGGAGATTTTAAAATAAAAGCAAACATAAAATACAATTGCATAAATATGGCGATCAGGAAAATAAGGTTGAGAATTGCCTCGACATACGTTGCCTGTTTGTTGCCTGTTCGAGGGCAGTGAAATCCCCATAAAGAAGCAATGCTTTGTCTATTCAGAGAACAAAAACCAACTGTGAAAAGTTGCCGAATTTCCCTGCTGTTCGGTGGTTTCATTCGACAGGTTTATTCAGGCGAATCCCATAGGCTTCAATGTTAAAAATATTCCCGTTTTAATTCAATATCTAATAAACCGTTGATCATAATATTATGTAGTAAAAAGTTTCTTCATGTATAGATTTTTTAGGACATTTTAGGCACTTTTGGGGATTTTTTGCGCAAATCTTTTTTTTTTTTTAAAATCATTTTTTCTTTAACAGCCCTTTTTATTATCATTCATTGGATCCTATATGGGCGCTGCTCACACCAATGTGTTTTTTTCACAATTGTTTAAGTTCTAACTTAAAAATACACGTATTTTAACCCTTTCGCTGCTGAGGCTTTTCCCGCCCCTATGCTGAGGTCATTTTTACCTGTTTTGCGCATCATGTTTAAACGTGTTTTGAAGGCTTATTTTAATATATGACCCAGACATATTATATATCGTTCTTTCCGTCAGACTCGTAGATTCATAATATGTCATTATTATATGTATACGGTATGTCATGTCTGTATATTATAACAAAATGCAATAAAATATGTATTTCAATAATTTACAATGTGTAAAGTGTTTTTTTCCACATTTTACATGCGAGCAATTGCGGTTATATTTTGTATGGGGTGCGCTTGTTAAAAAAATTAGAGATGGGGTCTCATTACATTTTTTTTTTGGGGAAAATGACACTATTTTTAACAAACGCACCGCATACAAAAATCGTTAGTGCAGCATCATTGTTCACATTATAATTGAAATGGGAACAATATTGCTGCATTAACAAACCAAAAAAAAAAAAGTGTTTAATTTTTTTTTAATTTTTTTTTTATTTTTATTTTTCATTTTATTTTTTTTTACAACATTTTCACTGTAGTATTGGTATCGTGGAACGGCCATGCTCTGGCCGATCCAACCATACCAAAATTTAAACCCCTAGCTGCCACGGATCGGGAGATAGGGAGTTCCAATGAACTCCCTATCTCCACAGTTGGTGGCAGTTAGGGGTTACTCTAGACTGGCGTCATCGTGCTACGCACGATGACGCCAGTCCTCTGGGGAGTTGCCGGAGGCTTGGCCGACATCCAAGATGTCGGCCAGCTCCGGGAAAGGATCGCGAACCGGCGCTTTTCAGCGCCGATTCGCGATCCAGCTCCCCAGGGGTTAATGCCAGGCATCATTTGGAAGGGCAGGCTGTGCCCTTCCAAATGATGCGGGTTAACCCCCTGTGCGCCGCCGATCGGGAGGGAGAGAGTCCGAAGGACCTCCCCCCCTCCCTTTCAGGCGCCTCCTCCGTACATGCGGGGGGGCGCCTGAATTAGGTGTCATCGCGCCCCCGCAATGACACCTAATTCTGGCGGCTGCTGGTCCGGATGCCGGGCTGACATCCAGGATGTCAGCCCGCACCGGAGGGGCCAGCGATCGGCCGGAACCCGGCCGAACGCTGACCCCAATGTGAGGACGCGCTCAGCGCGTCCTCAGCACACCAGCGGGACTGCTGAGGACGCGCTGAGCGCGTCCTCAGCAGCGAAGTGGTTAATAGTGTGTGTAGTAGGTTATTGTAGTATATACTTTAATAGTACTGTTCTGACATGTGAATCACAAACGTACAAAAAAGTCTCTTTTGTTGAGTTTCGGTTTAAAGTACAACATTTTCATATACTTAGAGGTGTATTCTGTGATTGATAGCCTTATTACTATTATGGCATATATGTGCCAAAATGTCCTTCTGAGTCTAAGTTCAGATATCGTATTTGGTGGAGTAGATGTCTATCTGTGTGTCTGGTGCACTGCTGCCACCCTGTGACTAAAGTCAGTATCAGTGTTGCTGACAGAATAAAACCAGATCTACGGCTCTCCTTCCTTATCCCGTTCTGCAGGTCTTTAACTCTTGGAATCAAACAAAGGAGACATACATAGTGCACACTGTAGTACAAACTTGAATGTAGTTAATATCAATTTCCAACTCACGTGGTTTAGAACCTAAGGTATAGCCAGGCTCAGTCTTTCTCGCTATTCCGGTCCATCAAGGTGACCGGTATCCCTTCTTTACCATTTCCGCTGTCCTCGTTTCCTGCAGGAGTCCGTCTGTAGCCTCCAAATCCTTTTTAGTCTGTTTACCAGGCAAAAGGTGGGGGGCACCGGCTGCTGGATCTCCGCTGCGCAGTGACCACAGGATTCAGGAATCAGGGGTAAAGGGGTTTATTAAGGGTTAGATTAACAATACAAAATTAATAAAAACAGGTATAAGGATAATCCAGGACGCGTTTCGCCTACTGGCCTTTTCCGCTGGATAATCTTTAGGTTTTCTGATGTCCATCTTTTATACACTGTCATATAGTCTCTTCATCCGATTGGTCTAGTTCACTTTAACTTTTGATTTTCGCGCGGGCTTACTGCTATTGGTGTGTTTCTTCGCTCTCAGTCCGGAGGTCCTGTGATCGGCTGGTGTCTCCGGTGCGCAATGTAGTGTAAGTGTGCTGAATGTTGCGGAGCACGGTACTAGTGCTTCTTCATCTATTGGGTCTAAATCTTTGTAGATACGCTGTTAAATGAGGAAAAAGATTTGGTGTTCCTGCAAACTGGTTTATTCACTCTTAGAGAAGTAAATGAACAAATTAGAAGTGGTTTATTCTGTATGATGTCAGTGATTGACATGCATATATCCTTAAATGTTGCCCTTATATAAGGGTCTGGGCGTAGTGTGCCCATATGCATATCTTTTTTGGGGATCTTTTTTGGGGACATGAATGTAAAGGTGCACCTATTCCTGGTGACTGAGTTTCGGAATTAAGCCAAAATGCTCTTGGATGGTATGTGGTCCGCCCCTGCAGTGAGATACTAGATTTTTCATTAGTTGAATACTGTGGTTCTTCTATAGATGGTTGTGAGCAGAATCTTTATCTTAATGATGTTGGTGCTTTTATGAGTACCTTTCTCAGTATACATGCATCTGGATACATTTGGTCCTATTTAATGTATTCAACTAAATGGATAAATATTAGGTATATTAACTAAGTCCCTTTGCTTTAGTAATTAGGGAGGTTGGATCGATAAAGGTGAACGAGATGGGTCTGGAGTCATGGTGAAGACTCCTAAGGATGGATCTGTTTATTGTCTCGAAGAAGGGTGGATGGGTCAAGTATGTGGAGATGGGTAATGAGGTCTTGTGTTTGAGTACTTGTATATGTACGCAATTGAGAGAGGGGCCTAATTCTGGGGAGCTATGAGGCGAGGGGGTAAGTGACGGAAATTACAGAAAGCGACATAATCCAAAGTCCATATTCAAGCCTTTTGGGTGCAGGGTATCAAATTCATAAATGCATCTCATCAACTCTTGTCTGATTCGTTTGGCTAGGTCGCCTCCTCTCCTTTCGTTCTGTATCCTCTTGATTGCCATGAATTCCAGGTGTTTAGGATTGCAAATGTGTACTTTTTTGAAATGGCCTTGGACACTGTGTGTTTTTAGACCTTTTTCTATGTTCCTCACATGTTTCCTAATCCTCACTCCCAGGGCTCTTGTAGTTCTTCCAATGTATTTCAGACCACATGGACATATCAGGAGGTAAATGACGTTCGTGGAGAAACAGGTAAGTATGTCTTTTATCTTCCAACTTCCTCTTCTGTTGGTGACATTAGTTATGTGTCTTTTTATTTCCTGTGCTTCTGTAGCTTATTTATTTATTTATTTATTTATTTTATTTATTTATAAAGGATTTTACCAGGAAGGATACATTGAGGTTTCTCTCATTTTCAAGTATGTCCTGGGTTATGCTTATGCTTATGCAATTGCCACAGCCGTAGAATCCTGTATTCTGCTTGAAATGATTCTTCGTTTTCTTGGGCGCATATTCGCTTGTGGTTAGTTTGGATTTCAAATACCTGGTCCCTCTGCCCACAAATCTCGGTTTGGGAGGTAAAATTTCTTGTAGTAGCGGATCCTCCCTGAGGATTGGCCAGAATTTCCTAACAATTTGTTTAAAGTTCCGATCCTGTTGGCTATATGTGAAGATAAATGGTATCTCTATCTGCATTCAATCTTGAAGTGGTCTATCTTTGTATTTGAGGTATTCCATTCTGTTCGTCAGGGCGATCTCATCCTTGGTTTTTTCCAATATCTCTAGATCATACCCTTGTCCACGAAGTCCTTGGTCAATTTTGCTGCCTGGATGTTGAAATCTTCGATTTTTGAGCAGTTTCTTCTCATCCTTATGTACTGGTCCTTTGGAACACCTTCTAGCCATTTACTCAGGTGGCAGCTGTCTCGACTGATATAACTATTACTGTCTACCTTCTTGAAGTACGTTTTAGTGCATATTGTTCCCTCTTCTATGTAGATAGTAAGATCTAGATAGTTCACGGCCTCCTTGCTCCACACTGTGTCTGGTCTGATGTTGGGATCTTTCCGGTTTAGGTCAGTTAGGAATCTTGTGAGTCTGTTTCCGCCTCCTTTCCATATCAGAAAGAGGTCATCAATGTATCTTCTGTAAAGGACAATATCTTCTTTGCTCTTTTCTATTACATCCTTCTCCCAATTGTCCATGCACAGGTTGGTCGAAGCTTGGAGAAAAACTCGTCCCCATGGGCATTCCTTTGACCTGTATATAGTGTTCGTTATTGAATGAGAAGTAGTTGTTTTTGAGGATAAGTTTGATCCCTTCCAGGATAAATTGTTTCTGTTAGGGAGGTATATTGTTCTCTTCTTCCAGATGTTTCCTTATTGCCTCGATTCCTTCCACATAGAAACATAGAAACATAGAAAAATGTCGGCAGATAAGAACCTTTCGGCCCATCTAGTCTGCCCAATTACATGAGGGATGTTGCTGTATAATGCTTGGACATCACTTGTGACCTGAATGTGATCTTCTTTCCAGGATATTTGTTCTAGGTCCTGTATAAGGTTGAGTGTGTCTCTTAGATGGGATTTGGTCTTTATTACCATTGGTTGTAACAGTTTGTCTATGTATTCTGATGTGCGGCTGGAAATGGAGTCTATCCCTGAGATAATCGGTCTTCCTGGTGGGTTCTGGATGTCTTTGTGGATCTTAGTGAGGTGGTAGAATGTAGGCCTTCTGGGGTATTGTATCTTAAGGTATTTGTGTTCCTTATCATTTAGGATTCCTAACACATGTCCCTCATCCAAATATTGATGGAATGCTGTAATAATCCCTTCTGTTGGGTCTTTTGGGACTTTCTGATATGTGTTCTCATCATTCAGTATCTTGTACGATTCTCTTTCGTATCTCTCTGCAGTTTATATGACCAGACCTCCTCCCTTGTCTGCCGGCTTGATTACTATTGCGGCGTCTTTCTTGAGTTCGTCCATTGCCTTTCTTTCTTTCTTTTTTTGAAAGGTTATGTTTTTTGCCGATTGTAATTTTCTCCATCTCTCTTGTGACCATTTTTTTTTCAAATGTGGATATTTCGGGTGTTATCATTGACTTAGGGAAGAATTTTGACTTTTCTTTCTTAGTGTGTTTGTACACTTGCATCGTCTGTGCCCTCTCGATGGGATTTTTAATGAAATATTTTTTCAGACATAGTTTGTGCTTGAACCTTTGCAGGTCTATATATGTGTCAAAGTGGTTCATGTGTTGGGTAGGAGCAAATTTAAGCCCTTTATTCAATACTCTTATTTGGTAAGTGCTCAATTGTATGCCTGTGAGGTTAAATATGCCTCCTGGGTTGGTCGTAGTTGGATTCTGTTTTGTTGCTTTGTGTATCTTTCTTTGTTGCCCTCCTCTCTTTCCTCTCATTCTCTTCTTGTTTTTTTGCCTGGGGATCTGTAGTCCTCTCCTTCTTTTTCTTTCCATGCTCTTCGTTCTGGACTCCAATCCGACTGGGTTTGGTCCATTCTTCTCTTTCTTTTTTCTTTCGGTGTGGCAAGCCGAAAAACCTCATCTTCGTTCGTTCCGGCGGATTGCTGCCTCCTATGCATGGACGCGCTCAGTGCGTCCATAGCACAGGAGAACCACTTGGCTGGACGCACTGAGCGCGTCCATAGCAGCCAAGTGGTTAAGCTGCAGAAGCACAGGAAATAAAAAAAGACACATAACTAATGTCACCAACAGAAGAGGAAGTTGGAAGATAAAAGACATACTTGCCTGTTTCTCCACGAACGTCATTTACCTCCTGATATGTCCATGTGGTCTGAAATACATTGGAAAAACTACAAGAGCCCTGGGAGTGAGGATTATTATTATTATTCATTATTTATAAAGGGCCCGCATATATGCCGCAGCGCTGTACAATAGGCACAGTATAGACAGGGTTACAATACAATACATTGAACAACATTTGACAAACATTACAGGAGGAGATGAGGGCCCTATTCCCGTAGATACTCACAATCTAGGAGGGTTGGGGTTGGAAACAGGAGGAGAGAACTGTAAGGTGAAAGTGATTGATGGTTGCGTCAGTGAGTTGGGTGGTAGGCTTCCCTAAATAGGAACGTTTTAAGGGAGCGTTTGAAGGAAGAGAAGTTAGGGGAAAGTCTGACAGTACGAGGGAGAGCGTTCCAGAGAGTGGGGGCGGCGCGTGAGAAATCCTGCAGTCTATCATGGGAAGAGGTGATGCGGGGAGAAGCTAGGCGCAGGTCACTGTTTGACCTTAGGGAGCGGGCTGGGGTGTATTTGGTGATTAGTGAGGACAGGTAGTGGGGAGCTGAGTTAGTGAGGGTTTTGTAGGTAAGGGTAAGGATTTTGAACTTAATTCTGCAGTGGATGGGGAGCCAGTGAAGAGACTTGCAGAGGGGAGCGGCAGAGACAGAGCGGCGGGTGAGGTGAATTAGCCTGGCGGAGGCGTTCAGGATGGATTGTAGGGGGCAGAGGTGGGACAGAGGGAGGCCAGATAAGAGATTATTGCAATAGTCGAGTCGGGAGATTACCAGGGCGTGTATGAGTTGTTTTGTGGTGACAGCGGTAAGAAATGGCCGAATTCTGGAAATATTACGCAGTTGGTATCGGCAGGAGGAGGAAAGAGACAGGATGTGGGGGATGAAGGAAAGAGCAGAGTCAAGTGTAACTCCAAGACAGCGAACTTGGTTTGATGGGGAGATGGTGATACCCTCCACCGTGATAGAGAAGTCAGGAGGTGGGGAGGCATTGGAGGGAGGAATAAGTAGGAGCTCCGTCTTTGACATGTTTATCTTTAGGTGGTGGGAGGCCATCCAGGAGGAGATGCCAGATAAACAGTCACTGACTTTTGAAAGGACAGGGGGAGAGAGATCAGGGGTAGAGAGGTAGATCTGAGTGTCATCAGCGTAGAGGTGGTAATTAAAGCCAAAGCTGTTGATGATTTTGCCCAGGGAGTAGGTGTAGATGGAAAAGAGCAGAGGACCAAGGACAGAGCCTTGAGGTACACCAACAGATAGAGGCAATGAAGAGGAGGAGTTACCAGCAAAGGACACACAGAAGGACCTGTTGGATAAATAGGAGTCAACCCAAGCAAGTGCAGTGTCACCGAGACCCAAAGAGTTGAGGGTCTGTAGAAGGAGGGGGTGGTCAACAGTGTCAAAAGCAGCCGAGAGGTCAAGCAGGATGAGAATAGAATAGTGGCCGTGTTTTTTAGCAGTTAGGAGGTCGTTGGTGACTTTGGTGAGGGCAGTTTCAGTTGAGTGTAGGGGACGGAAGCCAGATTGCAGGGGTCAAGTAGGGAATTGGAGGACAGGAAGAGGGAGAGGCGGTTGAAGACTAGTTTTTCTAAGAGCTTAGAGGTAAAGGGAAGCAGGGATACAGGTCGGTAGTTGGATGGAGAGTTGGTATCTAGGGATGGTTTCTTTAGTAAAGGGGTAACTAGCGCGTGTTTCAAGGCGGATGGAAAGGAGCCAGTGGAGAGAGATAGGTTGAAGAAGTGTGTGAGAGCAGGGGTGAGGGAGGAGGAGAGGGGAGGAATTAGATGTGAGGGAATGGGGTCGAGTGGCACGTGGTGAGATGTGAGGAGGACAATAAGGAATTGACTTCCTCCTCAGTGGCTGGGAGGAAGCGGCAGAGGGTGGCAGAGGGGACCTCTGGGAGTGGAGGTGGCAGATAACTATCTTGTGTTGGGATGCTGCTTCTGATAGTTAGAGTTTTACTGAGGAAGTAGTCTGTAGGGTCTTGAGCGCTGAAGGCAGCTGAGGGGGGAGGTGCAGGTGGGTAGAGGACAGCGTAGATATAAGAGATGAGAAGAAGGATTGTTTGGCCAAGTGGAGGGCAGAGGTGTATGACCGAAGAATAAACTTGAAGTGAACAAAATCAGCTTCAGAGTGGGATTTCCTCCAGGCACGCTCTGCAGTGTGGGAGCATCTTTGCAGGTAGCGAGTCTGGAGGGTGTGTCAGGGCTGAAGCTGTCGGTGTGGGGCCTTACAGAGTCGAAGAGGAGCAATAGTGTCTAGAGCAGAGATAAAAAGTAGTGTTGTAGTGATTAGTGGCAGCATCAGGGCAGGTGAAGGATGAGGTGTGAGGGAGGTGGTGAAGTAGATTGGAGAATTGATGGGGATCCACAGCATGTAGATTTCTGCGAGTGTCTGAATGGTCAGAGATGGGGAAGGGGCGACAGTTGAACTCAGAAATGGAGCAGAGGGTGGAAAAGACAAGGTCAATAGCGTGACCATCGCGGTGGGTATAGAGGAGGGAGGATTGTGTGAGTCCAAGGGAGGATGTGAGTGAAAGAAGTTTGGAGGCAGCAGGGGCGGAAGGATTGTCAATGGGAATGTTGAAGTCCCTGAGAATTAGGCATGGAAGATTAGAAGACAGGAAGTGAGAAAGCCAGGTAGCAAAGTGGTCAAAGAACTGGAAGGTTGGTCCCGGTGGGCGGTAGAGGACTGCCACCCTGAGGGCCAGAGGAGAGAACAGGCAGATGCAGTGTGTCTCGAAGGAGGAGAAGGAGAGGGATGGGGGTGGAGGGAGATGCTGGTAGGTGCAGGTGGGAGAGAGCAGGATTCCGACCCCGCCACCATTTCTCTCATCCGGTCTGGGGGTATGGCTCAAGTGTAGACCTCCATGTGAGAGAGCAGCAACGGAGGCCATGTCAGAGGGAGTTAGCAAGGTTTCAGTTAAAGCTAGGAGGTTGAAGGAGTTTGAAAGGAAGAGGTCATGGATTGCTGTGAGTTTGTTGCACACAGAGCGAGCGTTCCAGAGGGCGTAGGAGAAAGAGGACAGGCGCTGAGGGATTATGGGAATGAGGTTGCTGGGCTTGTAGGGAGGTGATTTATGTGCGATGGAGATAGGATGAGAGGGAAGTATTGGATGTGTTGTTGGGGCCAGGGTTAGGGGATATGTCACCTGCATAGAGTAACAGCAGGAGGGTGAGAAAGAGAAGGTGGGAATGGGATTTGTGGGAGTGGGAGTGATTGGCAGCGCGAGAGTTAGAGGGAGACCATGTTCTGAGGATGCAGAGGAGCTCATGCGAGGCCATCATGTGGGACGAGAGGAGGGAGGGAGAGATGCAGATAGTGTAGGGGTCGGTGGTAGAGGGGCAGGAGTTCCAATTAAGGAGAAAGGTAGAAGTAAAGAGTAGAAGCGTGAGAGAAAGCATGATATAGACGTGCGTTTACCCAGAGTAAAAGTGTGCCTTGCAGTTCCTTAACTCCAGGAAATCAACTCTAAAGGTCCACTTAGGATGCCACTTGGGGAGGTCACAAGAGCCAGGGCTCAAATGGAGCCAGTGTTAGTTGTTATATAGGGCGGACTGATTGCATTCAGGCAGTTAAAAGGTAAACACCTGATGCTGGATGGGCTGTGTCAATAGGGCAGGAGATTCACATGCTAATTAGCAAAGCAAATGGTGGAGAAAGGAGACAAAAAATAGGATAAGGGAACATGTGAGGAACATAGAAAAAGGTCTAGAAACACACAGTGTCCCTGCCCATTTCAAAAGAGTACACATTTGCAATCCTAAACACCTGGAATTCATGGCAATCAAGAGGATACAGAACGAAAGGAGAGGAGGCGACCTAGCCAAACGAATCGGACAAGAGGAAATGAGATGCATTTATGAATTTGATACCCTGCACCCAAAAGGCTTGAATATGGACTTTGAATTATGTCGCTTTCTGTAATTTCCGTCACTTATCCCCTCGCCTCAGAGCTCCCCAGAATTAGGCCGCTCTCTCTATTGCGTACATATACAAGTACTCAAACACAAGACCTCATTACCCATCTCCACATACTTGACCCATCCACCCTTCTTAGAGACAATAAACAGATCCATCCTTAGGAGTCTTCACCATGACTCCAGACCCATCTCATACACCTTTATCGATCCAACCTCCCTGATTATTAAAGCAAAGGGACTTAGTTATACCTATATTTATCCATTTAGTTGAATACATTAAATAAGACCAAATGTATCCAGATGCATGTATACTGAGAAAGGTACCCATAAAGCACCAACATCATTAAGATAAAGATTCTGCTCACAACCATCTATAGAAGAACCACAGTATTCAACTAATGAAAAATCTAGTATCTCACTGAAGGGGCGGACCACATACCATACAAGAGCATTTTGGCTTAATTCCGAAACTCAGTCACCAGGAATAGGTGCACCTTTACATTCATGTCCCCAAAAAAAAATATATATGCATGTCAATCACTAACATCATACAGAATAAACCACTTCCAATTTGTTCATATACTTCTTTAAGAGTGAATAAACCAGTTTGCAGGAACACCAAACGTTTTCTCCTCATTTAACAGCGTATCTACAAAGATTTAGACCCAATAGATGAAGAAGCACTAGTACCGTGCTCTGCAACATTCAGCACACTTACATTACATTGCGCACCGGAGACACCAGCCGATCACAGGCCCTCCGGACTGAGAGCGAAGAAACACACCAATAGGTCCACATACACCATGTGACCTGTCCAATCAGACCGGGCTGTAGGCGCATGCGCAGTAAATAGAGAAAAAATGTGGCGGGACAGGCGCTTCCTTCACACTGACAGGGATGTCCTCACTTAAATGACAGTTCTCCCCTCTGTTGGATGAGTGTAAACCTCAAACAAAACAGAAAACAAAAATAATGGTGCAGTATGTCAAGGCAGTATACTATTAAAATAAAGATAAGAGGATTGCACTCACATGGTGTGGTGTCTTAGTATCAGACACCAGATGTTTATAGCGGCTGGCAGAATTATGGAAGGAACGCCAGACTTCCCTTGGTGATGCTCCAATGTCTGTGGTGGTCCTCCAATCTTTGGGTACTCCAAGAGCCTTGATGTTGTTTCAGTATCCGTTCCCCTGATCCTCAGCAGCGGTGTAGATCACAATCATGTGAGGTACAGCAGCCAGGAAACAGGAAGAATAGGGACAGCAAGCAAGGTATAATGGGATTTATTGGTATAAAATAATTAAAATAATCTTGGTACATCCAAACGCATTTCGCGGTATGAAGCCGCTTCCTCAGTAGATGTCAATGTTTTCACAGGCCTGCTGTACCTATAAATAGTCTTTTTGGAGGTTCCAGCTGTAAGGTTAATTTAGGTTAGAGTGCTATGCACTAGAGCGAGGTTCCAGCTGTAAGGTTGATCTAGACTGGAGTGCTATGCACTAGAGCGAATGATATGCAAAACCACACAGAAATGTCATGAGAGACCTGTGGCAAATTAAAAATAAAAATAAATAAAGTGCCCAAACACATATTCTTTGATACAATCTGGTCAAAACAGGCATTTAAAGCATCATACATATGGTAGTTATGAAGCCTGCAGATAGTCATAATCACTGCAGGTGATGATGTATATAATTAAAACATATTAGAAAATTGGTGATGACAAACGGGTTAAATTTATACATAGCCAATGTAGCAGATTGTTGGTAGGAGAGATACGTCATTATATTCAGTTCATTCTGTTTAATTCAGATTCACTGATTCTGGATATGGAATATCTACATGGCTGTATGATGTTCTCATCTAGTCCTTGCTTACAGGGATAAGCTATTCTCTATTTCAAAGTGTTATTGTAGAATTTATAAGGTGCTGGTGTATTCAGGTGCTACTGCTTGTAAAATAGCAGTATATTTTTTCAAGAATATAAACGAGGAAAGTGTACATGTACAGAAAGTGCTCATGTGCATAAATATGCGGAATAAGGGACTACTTCTGGACATGGAATATCTATATAGCCGTATACTTCATATGCTGTGATCTAAACATAAATCACAGCATATAATATAATAAACTTGGGTGAAGCATGAAACAATCATATAATGCCAGAACACACACTTCTTAATACAGTATGTGAAGAAATAATACCAGAAATGTCATGAATAAATTGGTTACAAAAACCTGCAGAACAGTCACCATATCCATAACTGCGGGTGACACTATACAAAATTGCAAAATGGTGATAGCAGATAGATCAAGCTTGTACATGGCCACTGAAGCAAACCATTATATATCCCTACAATTAATTCATTATTTCTTGCTTCAGCATTGAATACCATGATTGTGGGCATGAACTATCCATATAGATATATTTCTCTAATCCTTACTCATAGAGATGAGCTAGACTCTGATTCGAAGTGTTATTATGAAGTTAGTGAGATATTCTTATGTGTTAAAATGCTGCTTCTTGTAATTTTTTCTCTATTTATGCTTCTAACTGGGTTTCTAGGGATAGGCCCGAGTGAACGGACAAGCTGCTGATTTACTGTGAGAAACATTCACAATTTACGGTTTGTTGCTGCTTTTTTTTTTTTTCTGCTCTTAAAGGTCTAGAGGGGTTAATTAACCCTCAACATATGAACAATTGTGAAAGGAACCACTAGGTGGCGCCCAGAACACAGATGCTTCTGTTTTAAAGCGCATGCGCAGTAAGCCCGCGCGAAAATCAAAAGTGAAAGTGAACTAGACCAATCGGATGAAGAGACTATCGGACAGTGTATAAAAGATGGACATCAGAAAACCTAAGGATTATCCAGCGGAAGAGGCCAGTAGGCGAAACGCGTCCTGGATTATCCTTATACCTGTTTTTATTAATTTTGTATTGTTAATCTAACCCTTAATAAACCCCTTTACCCCTGATTCCTGAATCCTGTGGTCACTGCGCAGCGGAGATCCAGCAGCCGGTGCCCCTCACCTTTTGCCTGGTAAACAGACTAAAAAGGATTTGGAGATTATATTAACTCCTTCAGGAGCTAAATGTGTTTGGCGCTGAGGAGTCTATTCAGAAAGTGTTTATGCTAATATGGTTGTATAGTAATGCCGCTCACCAATGGTGTGTCCTTCACCAAAGTTAAATGAAAACAATACAAACTTTAGCTTGTAGAGGGAGCGCAAAAGAGGATAGGTGAATATTCTGTTCACAAGTATCACAGTTGTTCTTGGATAAAATCAATTCTAGAATACAAAAAGAGACGCCTTCATTGCGTAGTATATTATACAATACAAGGATAGATATATGATGGTGAATACACACTCACAAACATAGAGCCTATAGGCTCGTGGTATTTGCTTGTAAGCCTCTATGGGGGGCTCCTCCCATCAAGATGGTGATTGTAGGAAATGGTCTCTTGATGTCCAGAGATACCTCGATAAATGAAAGATATATGGCACAATACCAAAATAGAAATTGTGACAATAAAAGAACAAATTGTATTCACTCACGTGGTACTGAGCCTCCCGTTTGAGTGGCTCAGTATCTCAGCTTGTGGACCACTTCAATGGAGGGGGGGTCCCACCCCTAGGATGTAAAAACTAGCACAAGCTAGTAGGTGGATATGGTGGAAATCCGGATCAAATAGCAAAAAATGAAAGTAGTAATCCAAAGAAAATTTATTACAAAATAAAAACAAATAAAATCAAATAGATTAACAATAAAAAGATAAAAGATAAGGAGAGAAAAAGGGTAGACCGAAACGCGTTTCTCTCGCTAGTGCTCGCAGGACTAGCGAGAGAAACGCGTTTCGGTCTACCCTTTTTCTCTCCTTATCTTTTATCTTTTTATTGTTAATCTATTTGATTTTATTTGTTTTTATTTTGTAATAAATTTTCTTTGGATTACTACTTTCATTTTTTGCTATTTGATCCGGATTTCCACCATATCCACCTACTAGCTTGTGCTAGTTTTTACATCCTAGGGGTGGGACCCCCCCTCCATTGAAGTGGTCCACAAGCTGAGATACTGAGCCACTCAAACGGGAGGCTCAGTACCACGTGAGTGAATACAATTTGTTCTTTTATTGTCACAATTTCTATTTTGGTATTGTGCCATATATCTTTCATTTATCGAGGTATCTCTGGACATCAAGAGACCATTTCCTACAATCACCATCTTGATGGGAGGAGCCCCCCATAGAGGCTTACAAGCAAATACCACGAGCCTATAGGCTCTATGTTTGTGAGTGTGTATTCACCATCATATATCTATCCTTGTATTGTATAATATACTACGCAATGAAGGCGTCTCTTTTTGTATTCTAGAATTGATTTTATCCAAGAACAACTGTGATACTTGTGAACAGAATATTCACCTATCCTCTTTTGCGCTCCCTCCACAAGCTAAAGTTTGTATTGTTTTCATTTAAAAAGGATTTGGAGGCTACAGACGGACTCCTGCAGGAAGCGAGGACAGCGGAAATGGTAAAGAAGGGATACCGGTCACCTTGACTGATCGGAATAGCGAGAAAGACTGAGCCTGGCTATACCTTAGGCTCTAAACCATGTGAGTTGCAAAAAGATATTAACTACATTCAAGTTTGTACTTCAGTGTGCACTATGTATGTCTCCTTTGTTTGATCCCAAAAATTAAAGACCTGCAGAACGGGATAAGGAAGGAGAGCCGTAGATCTGGTTTTATTCTAACATCAGCAACACTGATACAGACTTTAGCAACAGGGCGGCAGCAGTGCACCAGACACACACAGATGGACATCTACTCCACCAAATACGATATCTGAACTTAGACTCAGAAGGACATTTTGGCACATATATGCCATAATAGTAATTAGTAACACTTTCCAAATGTTCGAATTCGAACTCGAACTCAATACAAGTCAATGCGGCTGAAAATTCGATTTTTAGAGTGCCCTCCAAGAGGGCATATATGCTAGATATTTGCCATTAAAGGTGTATGGGGGTCCGGGAAGTGCCCTGGGGGACAGGAACCAAGGAAAAAAAGTTTAAAAAAAAGTGTTTTTAAAGGGACCGTGAGTTTTCCACGAAATAAGGGTTAAGAATAAAAACAAAAAATTCCTTCAAATATCGTGCCTAGGAGGTCCCCATAACCTGCCCGTGAAGTGGCGGATTTCTAGGATGTATAGAAATATGTAAAAACCAAAAAATTACATTTCAAATGACGGTAAATGCTTTTCCTTTAGTCTATCTATAAACAACTGCTTGGGGCGGCAGTCTGCATAAAAAGAGGAGACATTTTCGGACACGCAGAAAAAGTTTAGTGACTTTTTTGGCTAAATTATTGTGAAACTTATGCAGGCTTTGAATGAAAGTAACAATAGGTGCTATAAGGCTGGGGTCAGACTAGCGCACTTTAACGTGCGTTTAGGCGCACTTAATCATGGCCGCACTAGCAGCAAATGAAGCGCAATGACGGCCAATATACGAAGTACGGCCGCGCAACGCAAGTGGAAAATGAACGCATTTTTTTGAGAACGCTGAACCGCTAGTACTGACGTACAGAGTGCGCTGCGTCCACATAGCGGTGTGTGTGCGTGATTAGGAGACGTCAGACGCTGCTCATGTCTGGCCAACATAGCGTCCAGACACCCAAAGTTTCCTGGATTGGATCCGTAAAAAATCACGCACAAAAATGCGCATCGTATGACCGTTTAAGCGCTTTCCCTGAAAAAACACCTCAATGCGTTCAGATGCACTTTTTGACGTTCGCTGCGAAAAATGCGTTCGTTTGACCCTAGCCTAAAATTGGGCCTTTAGCTTCGGCAACAGTGCCTTCACACAGTAACCCCTCTGAGGATATGAATCTGATACAGGCGTCAGTGGCATTGCAGCCAAATATTGTGCCTTTGGTGCCAGGCCAGCAAGTGCCATCATACAGTAACCCCTTTGTGGTATTGTGGAAGAGTGCAGGGGTGGACCATGCGGTCAAGGCCGGTGCTAGACTATTTTACGTCCTAGGCAAGACCAGCTACTTGCACCCCCCAAAAAAAAAAAACGACACAACATGAAACTGCTAAATTTCTTTTTTATTAAGAATAAAGTTTGAAAAGCACCAATAGTAAAGGTAAAATAAATATGAATAAACTGTATTAAACCATTTTAAATTAACTCTATTAAACAAATTAAAATTAACTGTATTGAACAAATCTAAATTAATGAAAAAAAAATAAGAGTTGTCACGTAAGTTTCAATTTCAGACACATCAAAATTTCACTTTGCGTGCCTTCATCATGCGTATATATATATTTCCCAGGCCAGCTTACATCATGCGTATATATATATTGCCCAGGCCAGCTCACATCATGCATATACATATTGCCCATGCCCAGGCCAGCTCACATCATGCGTATATATATATTGCCCATGCCCAGGCCAGCTCACATCATGCGTATATATATTGCCCAGGCCCAGGCCAACTCACATCATGCGTATATATTTCCCAGGCCAGCTCACATCATGCATATATATATTGCCCATGCCCAGGCCAGCTCACATCATGCATATATATATTGCCCAGGCGCAGGCCAGCTCACATTATTGAGCCAGGCTCTAAGTGTCATTTGCAAGTGGCATTCTTAAGTGGACATCCAGAGTTGATTCCTGGAGTTTCATCCAAGATCCCCTACGCCATCACGATCCCTAAGTCCTGTGTCTCCTCTCTCCACAGGTAGGACATTATCACCCATCACCCATCATCCACAGACACCCACATCTCATTTGATCGCCTGCATACTTTTGCTGGTAGGACATTATCACCCATCACCCATCATCCACAGACACCCACATCTCATCTGATCGCCTGCATACTTTTGCTGGTAGGACATTATCACCCATCACCCATCATCCAGACACCCACATCTCATCTGATCGCCTGCATACTTTTGCTGGTAAGACATTATCACCCATTATTCAGACACCCACATCTCATCTGATCATCTGATCGCCTGCATATTGGTATTTTCTATTTTTTTATTTATATTTATTTTTGTTTTTCTTCCACCATGTGCTTTGCTAATTAGCATGTGAATCTCCTGCCCTATTGACACAGCCCATTCAGCTTCAGGTGTTGACCTTTCAGGTGTTGACGTTTTAACTGCCTGAATGCAATCAGCCCGCCCTATATAACTACTATACCAGGCTCCATTGAGCCAGGCTCTAAGTGTCATTTGCAAGTGGCATTCTTAAGTGGACATCCAGAGTTGATTCCTGGAGTTTCATCCAAGATCCCCTACGCCATCACGATCCCTAAGTCCTGTGTCTCCTCTCTCCACAGGTAGGACATTATCACCCATCATCCACAGACACCCACATCTCATCTGATCGCCTGCATACTTTTGCTGGTAGGACATTATCACCCATCACCCATCATCCACAGACATCCACATCTCATCTGATCGCCTGCATACATTTGCTGGTAGGACATTATCACCCTTCACCATCATCCACAGACACCCACATCTCATCTGATCGCCTGCATACTTTTGCTGTTAGGACATTATCACCATCACCCATCATCCACAGACACCCACATCTCATCTGATCGCCTGCATACTTTTGCTGGTAAGACATTATCACCCATTATTCAGACACCCACATCTCATCTGATCATCTGATCGCCTGCATATTGGTATTTTCTATTTTTTTATATATTTATTTTTGTTTTTCTCCACCATGTGCTTTGCTAATTAGCATGTGAATCTCCTGCCCTATTGACACAGCCCATTCAGCTTCAGGTGTTGACCTTTCAGGTGTTGACGTTTTAACTGCCTGAATGCAATCAGCCCGCCCTATATAACTACTATACCAGGCTCTAAGTGTCATTTGCAAGTGGCATTCTTAAGTGGACATCCAGAGTTGATTCCTGGAGTTTCATCCAAGATCCCCTAAGTCCTGTGTCTCCTTTCTCCACAGGTAGGACATTATCACCTATCACCCATCATCCACAGACACCCACATCTCATCTGATCGCCTGCATACTTTTGCTGGTAGGACATTATCACCCATCACCCATCATCCACAGACACCCACATCTCATCTGATCGCCTGCATACTTTTGCTGGTAAGACATTATCACCCATTATTCAGACACCCACATCTCATCTGATCATCTGATCGCCTGCATATTGGTATTTTCTAATTTATATTTATTTTTGTTTTTCTCCACCATGTGCTTTGCTAATTAGCATGTGAATCTCCTGCCCTATTGACACAGCCCATTCAGCTTCAGGTGTTGACCTTTCAGGTGTTGACGTTTTAACTGCCTGAATGCAATCAGCCCGCCCTATATAACTACTATACCAGGCTCCATTGAGCCAGGCTCTAATTGTCATTTGCAAGTGGCATTCTTAAGTGGACATCCAGAGTTGATTCTGGAGTTTCATCCAAGATCCCCTACGCCATCACGATCCCTAAGTCCTGTGTCTCCTCTCTCCACAGGTAGGACATTATCACCCATCACCCATCATCCACAGACACCCACATCTCATCTGATCGCCTGCATACTTTTGCTGGTAGGACATTATCACCCATCATCCACAGACACCCACATCTCATCTGATCGCCTGCATACTTTTGCTGGTAGGACATTATCACCCATCACCCATCACCCATCATCCACAGACACCCACATCTCATCTGATCGCCTGCATACTTTTGCTGGTAAGACATTATCACCCATTATTCAGACACCCACATCTCATCTGATCATCTGATCGCCTGCATATTGGTATTTTCTAATTTATATTTATTTTTGTTTTTCTCCACCATGTGCTTTGCTAATTAGCATGTGAATCTCCTGCCCTATTGACACAGCCCATTCAGCTTCAGGTGTTGACCTTTCAGGTGTTGACGTTTTAACTGCCTGAATGCAATCAGCCCGCCCTATATAACTACTATACCAGGCTCCATTGAGCCAGGCTCTAATTGTCATTTGCAAGTGGCATTCTTAAGTGGACATCCAGAGTTGATTCCTGGAGTTTCATCCAAGATCCCCTACGCCATCACGATCCCTAAGTCCTGTGTCTCCTCTCTCCACAGGTAGGACATTATCACCCATCACCCATCATCCACAGACACCCACATCTCATCTGATCGCCTGCATACTTTTGCTGGTAGGACATTATCACCCATCACCCATCATCCACAGACACCCACATCTCATCTGATCACCTGCATACTTTTGCTGGTAAGACATTATCACCCATTATTCAGACACCCACATCTCATCTGATCATCTGATCGCCTGCATATTGGTATTTTCTATTTTTTTATTTATATTTATTTTTGTTTTTCTCCACCATGTGCTTTGCTAATTAGCATGTGAATCTCCTGCCCTATTGACACAGCCCATTCAGCTTCAGGTGTTGACCTTTCAGGTGTTGACGTTTTAACTGCCTGAATGCAATCAGCCCGCCCTATATAACTACTATACCAGGCTCCATTGAGCCAGGCTCTAAGTGTCATTTGCAAGTGGCATTCTTAAGTGGACATCCAGAGTTGATTCCTGGAGTTTCATCCAAGATCCCCTACGCCATCACGATCCCTAAGTCCTGTGTCTCCTCTCCCACAGGTAGGACATTATCACACCATCACCCCATCCACAGACACCCACATCTCATCTGATCGCCTGCATACTTTTGCTGGTAGGACATTATCACCCATCACCCATCATCCACAGACACCCACATCTCATCTGATCGCCTGCATACTTTTGCTGGTAGGACATTATCACCCATCACCCATCATCCACAGACACCCACATCTCATCTGATCGCCTGCATACTTTTGCGGTAGGACATTATCACCCATCACCCATCATCCACAGACACCCACATCTCATCTGATCGCCTGCATACTTTTGCTGGTAAGACATTATCACCCATTATTCAGACACCCACATCTCATCTGATCATCTGATCGCCTGCATATTGGTATTTTCTATTTTTTATTTATATTTATTTTTGTTTTTCCCACCATGTGCTTTGCTAATTAGCATGTGAATCTCCTGCCCTATTGACACAGCCCATTCAGCTTCAGGTGTTGACCTTTCAGGTGTTGACATTTTAACTGCCTGAATGCAATCAGCCCGCCCTATATAACTACTATACCAGGCTCCATTGAGCCAGGCTCTAATTGTCATTTGCAAGTGGCATTCTTAAGTGGACATCCAGAGTTGATTCCTGGAGTTGCGGGACTGGAGGAAGGAACTGCAAGGCCCACTCTTTACTCTGGTAAACTCACGTCTATATCATGCTTTCTCTCACGCTTCTACTCTTTACTTCTACCTTTCTCCTTAAATGGAACTCCTGCCCCTCTACCACCGACCCCTACACTATCTGCATCTCTCCCTCCCTCCTCTCGTCCCACATGATGGCCTCGCATGAGCTCCTTTGTTTCCTCAGAACATGGTCTCCTTCTAACTCTCGTGCTGCCAATCACTCCCACAAATCCCATTCCCACCTTCTCTTTCTCACCCTCCTGCTGTTACTCTATTCAGGTGACATTTCCCCTAACCCTGGCCCCACCACACATCCAATACTGCCCTCTCATCCTATCTCCATCGCACATAAATCACCTCCCTGCAAGCCCAGCAACCTCATTCCCATAATCCCTCTGCGCCTGTCCTCTTTCTCCTGCGCCCTCTGGAACGCTCGCTCTGTGTGCAACAAACTCACAGCACTCCATGACCTCTTCCTTTCAAACTCCTTCAACCTCCTAGCTTTAACTGAAACCTGGCTAACTCCCTCTGACACGGCCTCCGTTGCTGCTCTCACATGGCGGTCTACACTTGAGCCATACCCCCAGACCGGGTGAGAGAGATGGTGGCGGGGTCGGAATCCTGCTTTCTCCCACCTGCACCTACCAGCATCTCCCTCCACCCCCATCCCTCTCCTTCTCCTCCTTCAAGGCACACTGCATCCGCCTGTTCTCTCCTCTGGCCCTCAGGGTGGCAGTCATCTACCGCCCACCGGGACCAACCTCCCAGTTCTTTGACCACTTTGCTACCTGGCTTTCTCACTTTCTGTCTTCTAATCTTCCATGCCTAATTCTCGGGGACTTCAACATTCCCATTGACAATCCTTCCGCCCCTGCTGCCTCCAAACTTCTTTCACTCACGTCTTCCCTTGGACTCACACAATCCTCCCTCCTCCCTACCCACCGCGATGGTCACGCTATTGACCTTGTCTTTTCCAACCTCTGCTCCATTTCTGAGTTCAACTGTCGCCCTTTCCCCATCTCTGACCACCACCTTCTCTCTTTCAACCTATCTGGACTGCCTAAACACCCTGCTCCCCCACCCCGCACACAAACTCACAGAAATCTACAGGCTGTGGACCCCCATCAATTCTCCAACCTACTTCACCACCTCCCTCATACCTCATCCTTCACCTGCCCTGATGCTGCCACTAATCACTACAACACTACGCTTATCTCTGCTCTAGACACTCTTGCTCCTCTTCGACTCTGTAAGGCCCCACGCCGCCAGCTTCAGCCCTTGCACACCCTCCAGACTCGCTACCTGCAAAGATGCTCCTGCACCGCAGAGCGTGCCTGGAGGAAATCCCGCTCTGAAGCTGATTTTGTTCACTTCAAGTTTATTCTCCGGTCATACACCTCTGCCCTCCACTTGGGCAAACAATCCTTCTTCTCATCTCTTATATCTACGCTGTCCTCCAACCCTAAACGGCTCTGGTCCACCTTCAACACCCTCCTCTACCCACCTGCACCTCCCCCCTCAGCTGCCTTCAGCGCTCAAGACCTGGCAGACTACTTCCTCAGTAAAACTTTAACTATCAGAAGCAACATCCCAACACAAGATAGTTATCTGCCACCTCCACTCCCACAGGTCCCATCTGCCACCCTCTGCCGCTTCCTCCCAGCCACTGAGGAGGAAGTCAATTCCTTATTGTCCTCCTCACATCTCACCACGTGCCCGCTCGACCCCATTCCCTCACATCTAATTCCTCCCCTCTCCTCCTCCCTCACCCCTGCTCTCACACACATCTTCAACCTATCTCTCTCTACTGGCTCCTTTCCATCCGCCTTCAAACACGCGCTAGTTACCCCTTTACTAAAGAAACCATCCCTAGATCCCAACTCTCCATCCAACTACCGTACTGTATCCCTGCTTCCCTTTACCTCTAAGCTCTTAGAAAAACTAGTCTTCAACCGCCTCTCCATCTTCCTGTCCTCCAATTCCCTACTTGACCCCCTGCAATCTGGCTTCCGTCCCCTACACTCAACTGAAACTGCCCTCACCAAAGTCACCAACGACCTCCTAACTGCTAAAAACCATGGCCACTATTCTATTCTCATCCTGCTTGACCTCTCGGCTGCATTTGACACTGTTGACCAAAATCATCAACAGCTTTGGCTTTAATTACCACCTCTACGCTGATGACACTCAGATCTACCTCTCTACCCCTGATCTCTCTCCCCCTGTCCTTTCAAAAGTCAGTGACTGTTTATCTGACATCTCCTCCTGGATGGCCTCCCACCACCTAAAGATCAACATGTCAAAGACTGAGCTCCTACTTATTCCTCCCTCTAATGCCGCCCCACCTCCTGACTTCTCTATCACGGTGGAGGGTATCACCATCTCCCCATCAAACCAAGTTCGCTGTCTTGGAGTTACACTGGACTCTGCTCTTTCCTTCATCCCCCACATCAAGTCTCTTTCCTCCTCCTGCCGATACCAACTGCGTAATATTTACAGAATTCGGCCATTTCTTACCGCTGTCGCCCAAAAACAACTCATACACGCCCTGGTAATCTCCCGACTCGACTATTGCAATAATCTCTTATCTGGCCTCCCTCTGTCCCACCTCTCCCCCCTACAATCCATCCTGAACGCCTCCGCCAGACTAATTCACCTCACACGCCGCTCTGTCTCTGCCGCTCCCCTCTGCGAGTCCCTTCACTGGCTCCCCATCCACTGCAGAATTAAGTTCAAAATCCTTATCCTTACCTACAAAACCCTCACTAACTCAGCTCCCCACTACCTGTCCTCACTAATCACCAAATACACCCCAGCCCGCTCCCTAAGGTCAAACAGTGACATGCGCCTAGCTTCTCCCCGCATCACCTCTTCCCATGATAGACTGCAGGATTTCTCACGCGCAGCCCCCACTCTCTGGAACGCTCTCCCTCGTACTGTCAGACTTTCCCCTAACTTCTCTTCCTTCAAACGCTCCCTTAAAACATTCCTATTTAGGGAAGCCTACCACCCAACTCACTGACGCAACCATCAATCACTCTCACCTTACAGTCCTCTCCTCCTGTTTCCAACCCCAACCCTCCCAGATTGTGAGTTCCTACGGGAATAGGGCCCTCATCTCCTCCTGTACTGTTTGTCAAATGTTGTTCAATGTATTGTAACCCTGTCTATACTGTGCTTATTGTACAGCGCTGCGGAATATGCTGGCGCTTTATAAATAAAGAATAATAATAATAATAATTGTGTATATATATTGCCCAGGCCAATCCCTTGGTGGAGATAGGGGGTTCATTTGAACCCCGATATCTCCAGGCAGCTAGGGGGTCATGGAGGGTGTCAATCGAAAGGCTTGAGCATGGCCTTTCGAATGATACCCAACATGACCAGGTATAAAGTAAAAAAAAGAAAAAAGAAAAACATGTATTTTTTTGCGTGTTATCTTTATTAATGCAGCAATATTGCTCACATTTCAATTATAATGTGAACGATGATGCACTAATGATTGATCATCAGCCACTGCGGGGGGGGGGAAACAAGTTGACCTGAACCTGTCCTTGTGCCATACTCACACATGTACTCGTTGATGGCCCTCTGCTGCTTGTGCAGACGCTGCAGCATTGCTAATGTAGAGTTCCACCTGGTGGGCATGTCACAGATCAGACGGTTTGTGGGAAGGTGGAATTCTCTTTGAATTTCTGCCAGGCGAACACTTGCTAGGAATGACCAACTGAAGTAGCTACAGACTTTTCTGGCCTGGCTAAGAAGCTCTGCCAGCCCTGGGTACCTGGTTAGGAAACGCTATACCACCATATTTAGGACGTGTGCTAGGCATGGTACACGCGTCAACTTATTCAGGCGCAGGGCGGAGAGAAGGCTGCTGCCATTATCACAGATGACCATTCCCAGCTCAAGCTGACATGGTGTTAACCATCTCTGCACCTGCCCCTGCAGAGCTGACATAATTTCTGGCCCGGTGTGGCTCCTGTCCCCTAAACAAACCAGCTCAAGCACAGTATGGCATCTTTTTGCTTGAGCCATTGCGTAGCCCCTGTCACGCGTCGGTTTAACTGCCACTTCGCCAGAGACACAGAAGGAGGAGGAAGAGGGAGAGGTGGTGGTTGAGCAGACAGACCTCATACAAACAGCTTTCTGGAGGCGTGGTGAATGAACAAGCTCCAGCACAGAGCCCCGTCTTGGATCCCTCCCAGCTGCAATCAGAGTTAACCAGTGTGCCGTGAAGGAAATGTAACGGCCCTGTCCATGTTTGCTGGACCACGTGTCTAAAGTCACATGCACCTTGCTGCTGACTGCCTTTCCCAATGACTCGATAACATTGTCTTCCACGTGCTGGTATAGTGCTGGAATGGCCTTGCGTGAAAAGTAATGGCGTTTTGGAACCTGCGACTGTGGTACAGCACTTTAAGCAAATTCATGGCAGGAAGCAGAGTCCACCAGCTGGAAAGGCAGCAGCTGTAATGCGAGTAATTTTGCTAAGCTGGCATTTAGACGCTGTGCTTGGGGATGGTTGGGACTATATGTTTTCTTACGCTGAAGCAGCTGGGAAATGTAATCTTTTTAATCATAGAGGATGTTGAGACAAGTGAGGAGGAGGCACAACAAACACAAGACACCTCTGTTCGATCAGGCACCCAGGTGGAGTCAGTGACCTCATCATCATTGTCATCACCCCCTATCTCCTCATCACTGGAGCCAATTTGGCAGTATGCTGCAGCTGCTGGGGCAACATGAGTGCCAGTTATTTGTGTGTCACTGGCACCCCCTTCCTCTAGGTTGATTATACTCCCTTCCTCAACCTCAGAGATTGAATCAGACATCCTCAAGCAACATGTCACTGTCATTGTAGTGAAACAATTCAGCTGACTCCTCCGTGTGTGATAGTGAGGCTACGGCAGGAGTAGCTGTGGACATGGAGGCTGCATTAGATACTTTGGCAGCGGAGGTGGACTGTAAAGCACTACAAGCCTGGCTGGCAGAGGACTCGGAGGATGAGGATGGCCTGGTTAGCCAATCCACCAAATCCTTTGTATGTTGCTGCTGCTGCTGCTTAAAACGGCCAGCACCGGTTAGAAAGGACAAGCATGCCCCTGCATAGGATGCACCACGTCCACGACGACCAGAGGCACAGCCTCCCGACACAGAGGCTGTTTGCCCTCTTATCTGTGCCTGGGAGCGTCTGCCTGTCCTTTTTGATCTTTCTGACATGGTGAGTGATATATAGATTAAAGATATACAGAACTCTGATTCAACTCTGTTATAAAAATTGGAGATATGCTGCAGAACTCTGATTCAACTCTGGTATAAAGATTAAAGATTTCCAGAACTCTGGTATAACTCAGTGAGACACCCTGATAGTTGGCAGCCAGTGACAGGACACAGATTACAATTCCCAGAAATCTGCTAGAAGTATGTGGGACCCCCTGATAGCTGGCAGTGAGAAGACACAGATTACAATTCCCAGAAACCACCTATAAATAAGTGAAACCCCCTGATGGGTGGTAGTGAGAGCACACAGATTAGAACAATTTCCAGATATCTTGTAGAAATGAAACCCCCAAAATTGCTGGTGGCAGTGTGAACACAAAGATTAGAACAATTCCCAGATATTTTGTTTAAATGACTGACCCCCAAAATTGTTGGTGGCAGTGAGAACACACAGATTAGAACAATTCCCAGATATTTTGTATAAATGAGACCCCCAAAATACTTGGTGGCAGTGAGAACACAAAGATTACAACAATTCCCAGATATTTTGTAGAAATGACTGACCCCAAAATAGTTGGTGGCTTTGCGCTCCCCATGTTAAGTATAAGGAGCGCAAAGTGCAGTAACCTCACGCAGAGGAGCGCAAGGACCCAAACGCAAATGGGTTTTTTAACCCGTTTGCGTTTGGATTGTAAAATGAGGTAAACACTGCAGCAAACAGTAGTGCTCACGCAGGTGAGCGCTACCGTTAGCGGTAACCACGTAATAGGGCCCTAAGTATCCAACAAGGAGAATACTGGGTCAGTACTGCTGTGTACTGCGCCATGTGCCTTTTTTCTTTTCTGTCTATACTGCAGTGCAAGACGAATTCTCTGGGACAACTGTGAGTGATGAGGATACTGTGAATGGAAGAGACTGGGCATCTCTATTGGCTCCACTGCGAGGACTATCTGTGTGGATGCCTTGATATTACCTGATAAAGGAACAAGGACAGGGCTCCTATTTTGTAAACATGTTATTTTGTGTGTAAATAATGGAATGAGCTATATATACAAGTCATGAACTTCAATATCATTTAAGAGGTGTGCTGAGCGAGGAGTATCTTTGTAAGCTTATTGTCATGTTAATGTTAATTTGCTAACAGGTGGGAGGGGAGCAGCATTTGGAGTGCATAGGGCAGCCCCGAGCTTAAATATCCCCTTTTATAAATCATAAACTTCAATGAAAATTCAACAATAACATATCAAACTCTAGAAATTTTTGGAAAATCAGTAACATACAAGCACCCCCTGTCCACTCCCAACGGGCTGCTGTCAGAGTAAACAACCAAACCCTGCAACACCCCCTAGATGTAGCAAATTACTTTCAAAATTATTTTGTTGGCTTCTCCACCACCCTGATTGTTAATCTGACGAATGACACACCTACAGAAAGGCCACACACGGGTCAGGCCCCTCCAACCGTGCAAAAGACCCTGTATCGCAGAGAAATTCAGTTTTAGACCAGTGCCTGTCAGTGTCGTTACTAAACTCCTCCATACTCAAAAAATGAAATACCAGATTGGACCTGATCAAATTCCAGCAATGCTGCTGAAAATAAGTGTGCTGGCAATTGCAAATCCTGTCACAACCCTAATCTATTAATCACTGGCAAATGGATACAGACCCAAACTCTGGAAGACAGAAAGGGTGGTACCTATCCATAAAAGTGGTGACAGTACTTTGGTATCCAACTACCGTCCAATCTCTTTGCTCCCTGTCATTTCAAAAATTTTGGGAAAATGTGTGTACACAAATTACGTGGTTATTACCACTCTTCAAATTATTTAACTCCAGAGCAATCCGGCTTTCGTCCAAATCATTCCACTACAACTGCTATTCTGCCTCCCTAGCAAAGCTGTGGGGCTGTGGTTAGCTTAAGACTAACTAACATGGTTATTCAAAGAGATCCGAATGGCTGGAGAAAGCCATTCGGCTATCCAGAGAGCAGGCAATTCGGCAAATCCTGGCGAATTGCCCTGCCATTCGGTGCCTGTTCGGTGCCTGTTCGAGGGCAGTGAAATCCCCATGACAAAGCACTGCTTTAGCTATTCAGAGAACGAAAACCAGCAGTGAAAGGTTCCCGAAATGCCCTGTTATTCGGTGGTTTAATTCGGCAAGTTTATTCAGGAGAATCCCATAGGCTTCAATGTTAAAAATATTCCGGTTTTAATTCAATATCTAATAAACCTTTCATTATAAAATTCTGCAGTAAAGAGTCTCTTTATTTATAGATTTTTTCGGATATTTTAACCCTTTCACTGCTGAGGCTTTTCCCGCCTCTGTGCTGAGCTCATTTTTACCGATTTTGATCATCATGTTTAAACATGTTTTGAAGGCTTATTTTAGTATATGACCCAGACATATTATATATCGTTCTTTCCGTCAGACTGGGCAGATTCATAATATGTCATTATTATATGTATACGTCATGACCTGTCTGTATATTATAACAAAAAATGCAATAAAATATGAATTTTCAATAATTTACAACGTGTAAAGTGTTTTTTTTTCACATTTTAACATGCGAGCATTTGCGGTTATATTTTGTATGGGGTGCGCTTGTTAAAAAAATTAGAGATGGGGTCTCGTTACATTTTTTTTGGGGAAAATTACACAATTTTTAACAAACGCACCGCATACAAAAATCGTTAGTGCAGCATCATTGTTCACATTATAATTGAAATGGGAACAATATTGCTGCATTAACGAACCAAAAAAAAGAAAAAAAAACTTGTTTATTTTTTTTCTATAATTTTTTTTAAATATTTTTATTTTTATTTTTAATTTTTTTAAAAAACTTTTTTCATAGTCGAGTTTGGTATTGTTGGAACGGCCATGCTCTGGCCGATCCAACAATATCAAACTTTAACCCCTAACTGCCACGGATCGGCAGATAGGGTGTTCATTGGAACCCCCTATCTCCACCATTGGTGGCAGTTAGGGGTTAACTCCAACACTGGCATCATCATGCTATGCACGATGACGCCAGTCCTCAGGGGGCATTCCCTGAAGCTTGGCCGACATCCAAGATGTCGGCCAGCTCCGGGAAAGGATCACGAACCGGCGCTTTTCGGCGCCGATTCGTGATCCAGCCCCCATGGGGTTAATTTCAGGTACGTTAAGAAGGGCAGGCTGTGCCCTTCCAAACGGTGCCTGTATTAACCCCTGCAACGTCGGCGATCGGGAGGGAGAGAGGTCCGAAGGACCTCGCCCCCTCCCTTTCAGGCGCCTCCTCCGCACATGCGGGGGGGGCGCCTGAATTAGATGTCATTGCGCCGCCGCGATGACATCTAATTAGGCCGGTGGCGGTTCCGGGTGCTGGGCTGACATCGAGGATGTCAGCCCGCACTGGGGGGCCCAGCGATCAGCCGGAACCCGGCCAATCGCCGGACCCAAAGGGAGGATGCGCTCAGCGCGTCCACTGCAAGGAACGTTACCTGCGGGTGGACGCGCTGAGCACGTCCATAGCAGCGAAGGGGTTAAGCATTTTTCCGGGGTTTTTTTTAAGTTTACTTATTTTTTCTGTAACAGCCCTTTTTATTATCATTCCCTGGACCTCATATGCAAATTTCAGACTTTTTTTCTCAGTAGTTTCTTTGCAAACAGCGTTTCACTTTTCAATCATTCATGCAAACTATTTTCCTAATTTATTCACTTCACTCATCTGCGGTCTAGGCTTTCTCCAGAGGCTTCGGCTGCGTGTGATCGGCTCCTGCTCGGTTTTTCCGTGGTATTCGGCAGGTTAATCCAGATGTTTTTGCGGGTTTCGGCGTGCATTCGCTGGGTTTTGCGGTTAGGTTTCGTTAGGTTTGCGGTAGCTTTTCCCTGCAATTCGGGGACCCTGTGGTGCTTGCTGAATACACCGCAGGGTCACCGAAATGGGATTGGCAAAAGGAACCGAATTGAAGAGAACGAAAAGTCACCGAATGTGCGGTGACTTTTTGAATCTCTTTGAATTACCCTGTAAGTCTGTATTGACCAGTACTCACACAATGAAAGTTCAGCAGACAGTGTCAACTCAGCAAAACTGACACATAGAAATATAAATCCAGTTGAAAACTTTAATGATCAGACTGACAATCTTTGTAATAGTGTACAGCAATGCAGGTGCAAAGACATTAGTTCTGTCCATCATTGAGCAAAGATTGCTGCTAGGTGTCCAGTAAGTACCTAGTAAGGGAACCCAGCAGGAACAAAATTGCTATGAAATAATAGCTGTAAGCAGCAAAAGGCAGATTCAACACATAACTTTAAAATATACAAATAAACTTTGAGTCATGGGGCATGACAACCGACCTTTTAAAAGTTTGCAACGATATCCAAGCTGGCATGGAACAAGGAGACCTAACTGGAGCCATCTTCCTAGATTTTGCCAAGGCCTTTGACACAGTAGACCATGGCATCTTATTACAAAAACTAAAAAAACTCTGGTACAGGTGATCGCACACTAACTTGGTTTCAATCGTATGTATCGGACCAATCAAAATATGTGTCCATTTCTGGCAGCTCCTCCCTCCCCCTCCCAGTCACGTGTGGTGTACCCCAAGGCTCGTTACTCGGCCTCCTGCTTTTCCGATATTCATAAATGATCTGCCCAATGTCTGCAAAGCCTCAACTGTAAACATGTACGCAGATTACACTGTTATCTATACCAGCAAACCAAATCTCCTGCGGCTGCAGGCCGTGCTACAAGAACAATTCACAGAGGTTGAAAAGTGGATTGCAGATAACAAACACTGACAAAACTGTAACGATGCACTTTGGAACAGCACCTAAAATACATAAATTGCAAAATCCCCATCTATGTGGTCAGCGTACCATTTGATTTTGTCCTGACACAGTCACTTTTCTCAAAAATCTAGGTATGTGGTTAGACCCAAATCTATCCTTTGGCCCTCACATCGAAAAAAATCTCAACTAAACTTTACCCCAAACTAGGTGCCCTGTACAGAAACAAATCCTGCCTGAGCCACACAGTCAGAAAGCAGATAGTACAACAAATGCTTATGCCGGTTATTGAATACGGAGATGTAGTGTATGCAGCTGCCCCACAAACGCACCTTCATAAACTTACTACATTGTATAACTCATTCTGCCGCTTTGTGCTACAATGTAACTACATGACCCACCATTGTGACATGTTAAAAGAACTAAACTGGCCGTCACTGGAATCTAGATGCAATCTTCACTTTTCCAAACTGGTGTTTAAGAGATTTTCTGGGAAGCTACCACCCTACCTGAATAGGCTGCTTCCCCTAGCAATTCCCTCATCCTATAACCTCCGATCTACTATCAGCACCTTACTTGCAATACCACAATACAAAAAGAAAGTGTCTCGATCCTCATTTTCCTACAGAGCACCACAATAATGGAATAGCCTCCCAGACGCCATCAAATCTTCCCCCAGTATTAAGTCACTCATGAGCTCCCTATTAACATACCCCAATAGAGAATGCACCTGTGATCATGTTACATAGTGACAATATTTCCTACATATTTATTTTCTGTGTTAATCTGTATATTTGTACTTTGTTTGTAATATCTTGCATTTATTACTTTGTATTTCTGTAACGACTGTAAAATTTCAATGTTCTTGAACCCAGGACATACTTGAAAATGAGAGAAATCTCAATGTATCCTTCCAGGTAAAAATATTTGCAAATAAATATTTTTTTTTTTTTTAAATCGCGTAAGGAATTTTAAACACTAAATTGCCTTTTGGAAGCTCGGAATAGATTTGTTATCAGTCTGTAACTGTCCTTAACACATTGTTGTTCTGTATGCATGTATTGTATCCTACTGTATGGATAGCTGCAGATACTTACTATACCACGGAAAATCGAATCAATTTTTTCATTAAGTGACACCTACAGGGAAGAAAATACATGAAATGCATATACATCAATACATTAAAGTAGATAATTCCAAAAAAACTATGAACTATTTCAAAGGTTTAATATCACCAATTACCAATTTATTATAAAATATGTATTCACCATAGGGTAAACATTCTTAAAAAGTGGACTTTGGCTAAAACTGACATGTAGAGAATTTCACAATACCTACAATACACCAAAGTTATGGTAATTTTGCATATTTGGCAGCAGAGTGATCTCACACACAAATCCAGTCTTTAAAACGCTACTCCCTGCATCACTAATAATCAATGTCATTTGAATGGCCATGGTAACCTGAGTGCCCCCCCCCCACCTACCCAGATGTCCCGAATGGTATATTCAGCCATGTAGTGTTACTCAAATTGAACTAATCAGTTTTCTATGATTTAGTTCTGGATTATACAGCGTTTACATTTCTGACTAGATAATGAATGGCAATGCACTAGTTTTGAGAGATTGGCTGGAACTCAAACGTCTTGCCCTCTGCCCGCTTCATTTCAACAGCTGCCGGTTCAGATCCATGCAGAGAGTGTTGAATTAAGAGGTAAGTATAATTGTCACTCAAGGATTAAATGGGTGAAGCGCTTGAGATGGGCAAACTGGGTGAATATTTATGCCTCCATTTTTTCTTCCCCACCCAGTTATTACCCTAGACTGTGTCTTTAATCTGTAAATTGACTGAAATATACTTTATGTAGAATACCTGTATACCTTTATACCTTTATTAATGTGAAATTGCAGCCCACAAGGTTTTAAAATATTACTTTAATACATCAGGATATTCAGATATGACCATCTCTAGAACATTATCTCATTTGCATTGGTCTCTTAATTATTACTACTACCACTTACAATAACATGTCAAGAATGAAAAAACATGCGAAGCAAAACATATTGACTCTCATACTGTTCAGTTATCTGGAAGCAAAAACAAATCTAATGATAGACTGTGCATCCTATTTCTGTATACATACTAGTGACACACATAATTCTTAGGAATTACTTACCTTTTTGGTTTCAATTACCTTTATAAAGGTGGCCATTTCCTAGTCGACATTTGTCAAAGCAGCTAAAAAAAGTCACTGAGTTGACGCTTTCACCACTGAGCGTGTTTCCTGTCAGAAACCAGTGGGTTTTTTTTGGAAAATATTTTTTTATTAAATATTCAGTAAGAAATATTTGGAAATATTCACCATTTTATTCCATACTGCAATAATCTATTGATAGGCAGATGGCGCCATCTGTTGGCCAAAAGGAGTTCATGCAGTTAAAACTGCAGAATGTGGCATTGAGCATCTGCTGGGGCAGTGGTCGGCAAACTCATTAGTCAACAGAGCCAAATATCAACAGTACAATGATTGAGATTTCATTTGAGAGCCAGATTTCTTAAACTTAAACTATATAGGTAGGTACACTGTTTATTAACTTAATATACTTTAATTAAAGATTTAAGTCTTAATTAAACTATAGGTACACTGAACAAATCTTGATATACTTAATAATGATCTTATTTATTGTTAAAAATTAAATTTTAAGTAAGGTATCCATAAGATTAAATCATGACAATGACTGACAAACACTTACAGAGTTATTCAAAGAGAATCGAAAAGTCACCGCACGTTCGGTGACTTTTCATTCTCTTCAATTTGGTGCGATTTGGCGATCCCATTTCGGCGACCCTGCGGTGTATTCAGCAAGCACCACAAGGTCGTCGTAGTGCAGGGAAAAGCCGCCGCAAGCCTGACGAACACTCACCGCAAAACTGGCGAACATGCACCGAAACCCGCAAAAACATCTGGATTAACCCCGCCGAACACGCTGGAGAAACCCAAGCAGCCCGCCGTTCACAGCGTAGAGCAGCCGCCAGAAAAGCCAACACCGCAGACGAATAGAGTGGAAAAAAACAAAAAACCGTATGCTTAAATGTTTGAAAAGTAAATGTTTGCAAAGAAACTACAGAACAAAAATATCTTAAATTTACATATAAGATCCAATGAATGATAATAAAAAGGGCTGATACAAAAAAGAAAAAATTATTTTAAAAAAAACCTGAAATGTTTTTTGCAAAACATGCCTAAAATATCCTAAAAAAATCTATAAATGAAGAGACTTTTTACTGCAGAAAATTATAATCAATGGTTTATTAGATATTAGGTTAAAACGGGAATATTTTTAACATTGAAGCCTATGGGATTCTCCTTAATAAATCTGTCAAATGAAACCACCAAACAGCAGGGAAATTCGGCAACTTTTCACTGCTGGTTTTTGTTCTCTGAATAGAAGAAGCATTGCTTCTCTGTGGGGATTTCACTGACCTCGAACAGGCAATGAACAGGCACCGTATTTGCAGGCAATTCGCCAATATTTGGTGAACTGCCTGCTCTCTGGATAGCTGAAAGCCCAGGAAAGGTAACTGTACGCTGAATTTTACTGTTCGGTTACTTTCGGCCACAATTCAGATCTCTTTGAATAACCCTGATAATGTGAACATTAATTATGTTCCCCCCAGCTCACATGGATATATTACCCCAGCTCACATTTTATATATATTACCCCAGCCCAGCTCACACATGGATATATATTGCCCCAGCTCACACATGGATATCACACCAGCTCACATTTTATATATATTGCCCCAACCCAGCTCACACATGGATATATAGCGCCCCAGCTCCTCACATGGATATATAGTGCCCCAGCTCTTCACATGGATATATATTGCCCCAGCTCACATGGATATATAGTGCCCCAGCTCCTCACATGGATATATATTGCCCCAGCTCACGCATGGATATATAGTGCCCAGCTCACATGGATATATAGTGCCCAGCTCACATGGATATATAGGATCCAGCTCACATGGATAAATAGGGCCCAGATCATATGGATATATATATCTCCAGTTCACATGGACATATATATATATATATCTCCAGTTCACATGGATATATAGTGCCCCAGCTCAAACAAGGGTATATATAGGGCCAGCTCACATGGATATATAATGTCCCAGCTCATATGGATATATATTGCCCAGCTCACATGGATATACAGGGTGAGCCAGTCAAATCTGCATTTTTGAAATGACTGTAAAAAATAAACGGATGGATATTTCAAAATTTTATTGTTACTATCTTAATGTACATTAAAAAGCATTTAAGAAACAACATTCACTGTTTAAAAATAACTCCAGTAAGATGGTGTCCTTCCCGATTGAGACATTCTTGTAGGCGATTTCTGAAACAGCCCATCGCATCACGGAGCATACGCTGAGGAATTCTCTCGATTTCCAACCGGATTCTCCTCTTGAGTTCCCCAAGCGTTGGAGGTCGTTGTTCAAAGACTTTACTCTTCAGGTACCCCCACAAGAAAAAATCGCACACTGTGAGGTCGGGCGATCGGGGAGGCCAAGAAATTGCTCCATTTCGGGATATCACCCGATTTGGAAAAACATTGTTGAGAACATTCATGCTCACACGGGCTGTTGTATGACTTGTGGCACCGTCTTGCTGGAATAAGGTTTCATTGTTCATTCCATGTTGACGAAGCTGAGGAATGAAGAACGAATTCAACATTTCCGAATAGTGTTGTGCATTCACAGTAACTGCTTGCTCCCTGTCATTTTCAAAAAAATACGGGCCTATGATTCCCAATGAGGACATTGCGCACCAAACTGTTACCTTGCTTGAATGGAGTGGTTTTTGATGGAGTTGTTGAGGGTTTTCATCACTCCAATATCGGAAATTTTGTTTATTCACAAAACCGGAGAGATGGAATTGTGCCTCATCGCTCATCCACAGGTTGTGAACAAGGTCCTCGTTTTCATCAAACATGTCCAACAACGTTTGACAAAAACGCCGTCAAGCTGCAAAATCGTTTTCATTCATAGCCTGAACAACCTGAATTTTGTATGGGTGATGGTGTAAATCTAACCTCAAGATTCTTCGAACGCTCGTGTTTGCCATGCCAAACGCAGCACTCTGTCGACGCGCCGATCTCCGAGGGCTTCTTTCCACAGCAACTCTCACGCGGTCAATATTCGCGGGAGTTCGCACTGATCTTGCACTGCCACCCCTTCTGCTTCTCATTTCACCAATTGCTTCAAAGTTTGTCACCCACAATTTGATTGAATTAACAGACGGCACTGGCTTATTTCGATTAATTTGAAAATTCTTCCGGAAATGACGCTGAGCGGCTGCATAACTACCACTTTGGTAAAACGCTTTCACAGCGAATGAACGTTGTTGTTTAGACCACTGCTCCATGACGACTGAAATGCTTAGTTGTGGGGGACACAATGGTAACCTTGCTAACTCGCTCCGCCCACTTTCACGGCTCACGGCTCAATGCAGGTTTGACTGGCTCACCCTTTATATAGGCGCAGCTCACATAGATATATAGTGCCCCAGCTCACATGGATATATATTGGCCCCTGCTCACATGGATATATAGTGCCCCAGCTCACATTTTATATATATATTGCCCCCAGCTCACGTGATCCCAATTTTTCTCCTGCCGTCTGCAGTGCCAGGCCCCTCCGAGTGCTTTTCACTGTATGAGTGGCAGCCGGCACCAAGCTCTGCTGCTCGCCTGCGTGCGAACCACAAGCGCACAAGTTAATTCTGCAATCTCACGAGATCACGGCCACAGTGGTCCCCAGGTGAGCGGCCGAGTTTGATGCCGGCGGCCGCTCGTGCAAAGAAAAGCACTTCGGCTGGCCGCATGGCATGTGTGTGGGCGGGTCAGCAGGTGGTCCCTGCGCTGCGCTAGCGTACAAGAAATGCCACTGCGGCAGTTAAATTTTCTTTTTTTAAAAAAAAAGTGGAGGCGGAGCTGACGGTAGAGCCGCACTCAAGGGGCCAAAGAGCCGCATGCGGCTCGCGCGCCGCGGTTTGTCGACCACGGTGCTGGCGAAATGCCCGATATAGCGTGGCATTCCCTAGCTGATTTGCCAATATCAAAGAGTTTTACCATCGGGGCACTGTGCCCAAAGAGCTAAAACCTGGACGGCACCTACTGGAGCCCAAAAGCAAAATATGTTTGTAACAAATTAATTACATTTGCAATCATACAGCACAGCCCCAGAATGTGTTAACACGATCTCGAGCTGCTGTGTCTGCTACCGCTCATTGTATACACGATCACGGTAGTGAAGGGGTCAATAATAGACTACTTTATGATGGTTATCCTTGACTGAAGAAGCTATCTTCAAGTATTTCACATAATCTACATGAAACAGTCTGATTTATTTTTTTAGTCACTGTTACAAATGTTGGCCCGAAGATGGCAACGTTACCAAGGGGTAGCTCTAGAAATAGAAAATGTAGGTTAAAGGGACATATAGAGGTAACCAGGAGGTTGGATTGAAAGGTCAGAAAAGGGTTAAATTTTAACCCCTCTGTTCTTCGCCCTCATTTTAAAATTACCGTGTCCATTTAACCTCCGTCATCCATTTCTAAAGCACTTTCTAAGTGGACATTTAAGATGGACAAAGACTTAGCAAAAGCGGAATATCTTAGAGGTAAGATGAGCCATCAATACTGTCGTAGTACAAAATAGCCATAAAAAAGGTGTATATATCAGATTATACATAGGAGTCTGGAAACCCATTACCTTACCTATGTCGCGTGTGCATAAATCAATTGTTAACTCTTGCATGTGTCTATTGCTGGCAGGGACTCAAGAGAAGCAGTCTCCCCCACTGCAGTGTCAAATCATATTCATCAATAAAAAAACACAGTGCGATACTTCTAAGCCTGTCCTCCTCCAAAATAAATATGTAATTGCTCAAAATACAGCCCAGCCATATGCAACCATAGATATGCAGCCATAGATCAATCGGCCTGAAAACAGGATTGTTTGTTCCTATCAAATTCCTATCAAATCCTTGAGTTCATTCCCATCAAATACATGCGCATGCTTAAATAAAAGGAGTCCCTTTAAAATAAAGCAATCCAGTTTACACAACTTATGCTAATCAAAAATGTATATCCTACTCACTTCTTACCTATAGCAATTTGTTTATAGCTCAATCAATATATTGCTATTACGCCTCTTTATTAATGCTACATAGCTTATGCATTTAGGGTTACTAATTTCTCCCATAAAGGTAATAAAATGATTAGCAATATCAATCAGCTAAATTAGCTATATTCAAACAATACAATACAATTTGCAAAATTCTTTAATGCACCAGGCTCTTAAAAAATCTTAAAATATGTATTCATTATTGACAAATCACTGAAGATACCTCTGGGTAATCAAACATACTTTCGAATATTATCTTACAGATATACATTCTTTAGAACTATTGTCACATTTCATGGTCTAAATTACAAGAGTATAATTAACTATCATCATAGATGGTTTACTGATATAAAATGGATATTTCCTTCCTCCTTAGTTCTCATAGATAATCACGTATCAATAATTTATTTTTAAGTTTTAGGATAGTTTTAGGATAGTTACATGTCTTCGGGACCAAAGCTGTGTAATTCTGAATACAAAGCTTAATTGGTTTAAACAGTAGACCATTACTACTATACACCAAACCAATAAAAGAACTGCCATCTGTAATAAAGGGACATTTAATGGTACAGTACCAATACTGCTTATTGCCGCTGTCAATAGAGACTCTTAGGCCAATATATTAAAGAAAAAGGGGCTCACAGCTCTCATATTGGTCACCTTGAAGGGACGTTTAAATTTACAAATACTAGTAACCAATTTATTTACTAGATTTCGATATGGAATGTTGCGATCTGCATGCTACGGTTCAAACAATTCATATATATGGGTATCATAACATATTTCATTTTAGTTTGCTAATAAATCCCAGATATTTATGCTTAACCTCTAAAACTACATTCCAGCAGAGAAAATTAAATAAATAGTATTTTCCAAAATAATTATGCTGTAGCTACCCTTGACTAATTTTAATGATGTAATAATCTTCAAACTGTGTTTATTTTGATATCTGAATGTCATGAGATTTATAGTTTTTCTATAAGTATATTTCACTTCTTAAGGTACATTACTCCGGAGAAAATTATTAAAGATAATTACAAAAAAGAAGAGGAAAGGAGCACCACTGGAAGTAGTAGTATTACCACTGGAGGTGGTAGTATTGATAACTATATGACCATTGGATCCCGAAAATGTTCACCAAATTAATACAATGTAACAAATCCTTAAATACGGAGCCGCGTCAGTGTTAGCATGAAAAAAAAAATTACAGGTGTTAACTTTTTTTATTAACATGTGCACAGGTTACCCATCCTCTTCCCGAACCCTCGTATTGCAGGGCAGGGCTGCAGTCTCCCACCGTCCTCTTTGGCTGGCCATAGCTGTTTGGTTAAAGCAGGGATTCCTCTCTAGGCAGGTTTGCACAGGTGCTCTAGTACTTGGTGCTGTTGCTTAGTTGGTTTTTCTTTACACATCTACCACTGTCTTATACAGTCAGGTCCAGAAATATTGGGACATTGACACAATTCTAACATCTTTGGCTCTGTACACCACCACAATGGAGTTGGAATGAAACAAACACAACGTGCTTTAACTGCAGACTGTCAGCTTTAATTTGAGGGTATGTACATCCAATGCTGGGTTTCATCCCTGGTGATGCTCTGCCAGGCCTCTACTGCAACTAGACATGTGCACAGCACAAAATTTCGTTTTGAACTAATGGATTAGTCCTAAAATGCAATTTATTTAGTTGCTAAAGAAATTCGTTTTCAGTTATTTAGTATGAAAACTAATTTCATTCATCCGAAAACCAATGGATACAATTACTATTGTAGTGGCTCCTCGGAGGGCTGAGATCGCTGCTTGTTACAGTATCTCTCACTCTCAGCACAATGTGGGCCATATTACATAGTTGGTGCTAACTTAACCAGAGCTGTTTGTAAACTTCCCAGAGCCATTATAGCCTATGGAGGATTTCAGTTTACAACAGCTCTGGTTAAGTTAGCACCAACTTTGTAATACTGCCCCGTGTCAGGCAAAGCTGTTACAGTAACTGACTGCTGCTCATCACAGCGCTCAGAGTTTCAGTAAAACTAGTAAATAATATTTTTATATATAGAGGTTAGAACAATATTATTTCCTTGTTTTACTGAAACTCTGAGCTCTGTTAGTCAGTTACTGTAACAGCTGAGCCTGATACATTGTACTGAGAGATAATGTAACAAGCAGCCGATCTCCGCGCTCACAGCCACTGGATTTAAAGGCTGAGAACAAAAGGATCCTCTCTGTATAATGTTTTGAACATCCTCCTGCATTAATTAATACCCCTATCTGTATAATGTATACAACATCACCTGCATTAATTAATACCCCTCTCTGTATAATATATAGATATATATAGAACATCCTCCTGCATTAATTAATGTCCCTCTCTGTATAGAACATTCTCCTCAATTTATACCTTTCTCTGTATAATGTATAAAACATCCTACTGCATTAATACCCCTCTCTTATAATGTATAGAACATCCTCCTGCATTAATTAATGCCCCTCTCTGTATAAAACATACTACTGCATTTTGGCATGTGGAGGGTGCAGAACTTCGGATGTTGCACTCTTCATTGCTGGTCTCCTTCACTCAGCAATGTAATATCACAAAAAGGACTGACACTAAAATGTAGTGCATTTTATTTTAGTTTCTTTCGTTTTTTGTACTGAGCAGTTTCGTTTCTCTTGAGTCATACGAAAACTAAATTATCCCAAAATTCGGACTAAATCGTTTTAGTACTAAAACGAATGCACATGTCTAACTGCAACTGTCTTCAGTTCCTGCTTGTTCTAAGGGGCATTTTCCCTTCAGTTTTGTCTTCAGCAAGTGAAATGCATGCTCAATGGGATTCAGGTCAGGTGATTGACTTGGCCATTTCTTAACATTCCACTTCTGTCCCTTCAAAAACTCTCTGGTTGCTTTTGCAGTATGCTTTGGGTCATTGTCCATCTGCACTGTGAAGCGCCGTCAATGAGTTCTGCAGCATTTGGCTGAATGTGAGCAGATAATATTGCCCGAAACACTTCAGAATTCATCCTGCTGCTTTTGTCAGCACTGACAGTTTAATGTCCTGGAGAGTGTTCTTGATCTGGCCAACTGTTGTGAAGGGTGTTTTCTTCACCAGGGAAAGAATTCTTTGGTCATCCACCACAGTTGTTTTCTGTGGTCTCCCGGGTCTTTTGGTGTTGCTGAGCTCACTGGTGCATTCCTTCTTTTTGAGAATGTTCCAAACAGTTGTTTTGGCCACACCTAATGTTCTTGCTATCTCTCTGATGGGTTTGTTTTGTTTCTTCAGCCTAATGATGGCTTGCTTCACTGATAGTGACAGCTCTTTGGTTCTCATCTTGAGAGTTGACAGCAACAGATTCCAAATGCAAATAGCACACTTGAAATGAACTCTGGGCCTTTTATCTGCATATTGTAATTGTGGGTAATGAGGGAATATCACACACCTGGCCATGGAACAGTTGAGAAGCCAATTGTCCCATTACTTTTGGTCCCTTAACAACTGGGAGGCACATCTGCAAACTGCTGTAAGTCCTACACCGTTCACCTGAGTTGGATGTACATACCCTCAAATTAAAGCTGACAGTCTGCAGTTAAAGCACATTGTGTTTGCTTCATTCCAACTCCATTGTGGTGGTGTACAGAGCCAAAGATGTTAGAATTGTGTCGATGTCCCAATATTTCTGGACCTGACTGTATATTATTAACCCCTTAGTGACCAGGTGATATTACCATTCTCTGTCCAAAAGTACACACTGCTGTTTTTACATTTCTGCACTGTTAGGGCCCTATTACATTCCTAACGCAAAAATGATGGCACAGCACAGGATTTTTTGCGCACAGCATTAAGCGTTATCGCACGAAAATTAACGGTGGTATTACAATCCTCGCATATTTTTTCATCCGCCACAAAATAACATTCGTTAAAACCGAAAAGCAAAAAAAGCGCGCAAAGTACCGCTGCGTGCAGAAATCAGTGAGCGCAATGTAATTTTTAACGTGAGTCCATCATTTTTTACGCGAGTCTGTCGTTTTTGACGCATGTCCGTCATTTTTGTGCGAACTGTGCACAACAGACGTACGTTTTGATGGAAGACAAGTTAGTGGCCGTCATTTTTGACGGATCTAGTAAAAAAAACGTGCGCATCGACGTTCTCCGTTGTGAATCGGCAGTTTGTTACGGTCAGTTTGTTACAATTTGCCGTTACCACCAGCTTTTCAAAGACGTTAAAATTATGCGCACAAACGTTGTCCGTTAAATTTTGCGCTAAAATTGTAATACCATGTGCGCACCAGCGCACAAACGCATTTGCACTCACAATGTTAAGTATAGGACGCACACAGTTCATTAGGCCCCGTTCACACCTGAGCATTTTACAGCGCGTTCCTACACACTGTAAAACGCTGAAACCCGGAAATCCCATGATTTCCTATGGGGCTGGTTCACACCTGGGCGTTTTACAGCACGTTCCTACGTTCCTACGTAGGAACGTGCTGTAAAACGCCGTACGCCCAAAGAAGTTTGGGAGCTTCTTTGGAGCGTATTTCAGCACGTTCACGGCCATAGACATAGCCGTGACCGCGCTGCAATGCGCGTTCACACGTTTTTCAAGTTTTCGCTATACGTGTGTTGTGACGGACGCCGCTACTCGGAGGGAGTAGATCCGCCTTAGGTGCCGGGGTTGCTCTGCAGTGAGCAGCGGTAGCGAGCCGGCGTCAGGTTCCTTGTTGGAATATATCTAGTCAGCCAGAAGGAAATACCTAGCAGATAGTGCCTCTTCCCAAATACTCATCGAGATGCAGTATAGGTTAAACAAGTTGGTTTATTGCAAAACAGCACATACACGGTCCATTTATATGGTACAGTCCCATTGTTCTCTCCCATGCCCGCCCCCAGAAACCCCGGCGCCAGTTCTGCCACTGCCTCTAGCCCGAGCCCTTATTGTATGTTTAACAGGGTCCCGGCTCTTGGTGCCACACTGTCTGGCCCGCCCTGGGCTGCTCCCCGCCAGGGCAATTCCACCCCCTGGAGTGCGAGCTCTGACTCTAGCGCTGGATCTCCTCTGCGGCTGGGAAATCCGACCTGAGTTCCGCGGCTGATTTGGGGGTGATGTCGATGGTGGTGGTCTCCATAACTCACCCCACAGTGGTACCAGGTTCCCAGGGCCCCTCTGCCCAAACAAAAAAGCACTCCGGTGGCAGGAACAGGGGCTGAGCGGTGCAGTGTTCAAGGCATGTCGGCTGTGCTTGGTTTTGGCCAGTGGCAGCTGCAGCAGGGTTGCGCTGGGCAGATGAACTACGATGGCTGGGCAAGGCAGAGTTGGCAATGAACCTAATAAATAACCATACACATACAGGCACAAATTGTACTAACGAATTCTACACTTGGGGGAACGAAAACTGGGCAATTTGGGTGTTATTAAATTGGGAAGGATTGCAGTCACGTTTGGTGCAGGGAATTTGCGAGGGGAAACACAATACACCCAGGGATCACACAGACATAAATTGTATAAACAAAATTTGACCTTAAACAAACAAACTATTAACTGTTTACAGGCTAATAAATTGAACGTGACGGCTGTTCTGTCACATGCGTATTACGCACGTTTGAAAAACACTGAGGTGTGAACCCAGCCTTATGCTTCCGCAGGTCCATCCGCGTTAACGTGCAATTTTTGCACGGACGTTGTAATACGACGTTTAGCGCAAAGGGTTTTGCCCCGCGCGTTAATGCGTCTTTGCGCCCCCGCAAAATTGTGCGCGAGGAATGTAATAGGGCCCTCAGTGTTTAGGTCTAATTTTTCCTCTTACTCATTTATGGAACCTACACATATCATATACCATTTTTCTCGCCATTAAATGGACTTTCTAAAGATATTATTTTCATCATTTTGTATAATTTACTATAAAAAAATATGAAATATAATGAAAATAATGGAAAAAACATATTTTTTTTAACTCTAACCTAATAAAGATTTTTTTAAAATTGTGTATGGAATTTTAGACACTAAATTGCCTTTCGGAAGCTCGGAATAGATTTGATATCAGTCTGTAACTGTCCTCAACACATTGTTGTGCTGTATGCATGTATTGTATCCTACTGTATGGAAAGCTGCAGATACTTACCATACCAACGAAAAACGAATCTTTAATTAACACCTAGAGGGAAGAAAATACATGAAAAGCATATACATCAATACATTAAAGTAGATAATTCCAAAAAGACTATGAACTATTTCAAAGGTTTAGTATCACCAATTACCAATTTATTATAAAATATGTATTCACCATAGGGTAAACATTTTTAAAAAGTGGACTTTGGCTAAAACTGACATGTAGAGAATTTCACAATACCTACAATACATCTAAGTTATGGTAATTTTGCATATTTGGCAGCAGAGTGATCTCACACACAAATCCAGTCTGTAAAATGGTACTCCATGCATCACTAATAATCAATGTCATTGGAATGGCCATGGTAACCTGAGTGCCCCCCCCCACCTACCCAGATGTCCCGAATGGTATATTCAGCCAGGTGGTATTACTCAAATTGAACTAATCAGTTTTCTATGATTTAGTTCTGGATTATACAGCGTTTACATTACTGACTAGATAGTGAATGGCAATGCACTAGTTTTGAGAGATTGGCTGGAACTCAAACGTCTTGCACTCTGCCCGCTTCATTTCAACAGCTGCCAGTTCAGAGCCATGCAGAGAGTGTTGAATTAAGAGGTAAGTATAATTGTCACTCAAGGATTAAATGGGTGAAGAGCTTGAGATGGGCAAACTGGGTGAATATTTTATGCCTCCATTTTTTCTTCCCCTCCCAGTTATACCCCTAGACTGTGTCTTTAATCTGTCTGATCACAGAGAGCATTGAGGCACTCATTCTAATTCTCACTCACTGAACTCATTCATCCTCTCACTCACTCTAATCATGAACAAAGAACATGTAGAGACGAGTCATGCTCAAGGAGAGACTCAAAGACACAGAGAAACTTTTCTATAATTTTCTCACAAATTCTCACTCACTCTCCATTCAACTCATTAAATCCATTGATATCACTTCAATTATTGCTACTTTAACTACAAGAAGTTCACAGAAAGGATTAAATCCAGATTTTGAACAGGTGAAGTATGGGAGCAATTTAAGTTGAATTAATGTATATATATATATATATATATATATAGTTTGTTTATTATTACAGAAGCCACTTGCACATCTTAGCAATTCAAAGAACTGCATCCCAGAGCTCCTGTGCCACATTCACCATGTGCAGCAAGGAACTCTGGGTAGGATATGCAAATGAACCCTGTCTCACTTTTATGCATCCTGGGCCTGTTATTACACATAACCCTAAAATCAATGCTATGTCCCGAATGGTATATTCAGCCAGGTAGTGTTACTCAAATTGAACTATTCAGTTTTCTATGATTTAGATCGGGATTATACAGCGTATACATTACTGACTAGATAGTGAATGGCAATGCACTAGTTTTGAGAGATTGGCTGGAACCCAAACGTCTTGCCCTCTGCCCCCTTTATTTCAACAGCTGCCAGTTCAGAGCCATGCAGAGAGTCTTGAATTAAGAGGTAAGTATAATTGTCACTCAAGAAGAAAGCACAAAGCCCATGAGGCTTAACATACAAATAATTAATAAAAATTTACTTTTATTTAAAGCCATTTAAAAAAATGTTTCCAAACATAAAATTATTCAAACAAGTCTCACTTATAAAACCAACAATTCACTTAAAATATAATGTAGTTTGGGATAAATTAATTATTAGTCCCAATTTTTCAAGTAATTGATGAAGACCTTTGGGCAAATCTTTTCAAAAATGCATATAATTGTTACAATATCAATCATAAAGGTTATTTGTAATCATATCAATATTTCATAAATTAGTGCTACGCTGTTTCTACTCAATTCGTAGTACAATGCTTGATTGTCAATCTCCTGGAAATTATACACCATATCATCGTTAATCTACTCTATAATTGTAGGTTAGTTGGGCTTTACCACACAATTGTTTTCACCCAATTGAAACTAATGCAATGAGTTACAGTAAGTTGAAGTGTTGATTTTAGGTATTCTAAAACGTCGATTCACTCCATTCCCCATGTGTAGATAATTCTTTACAATTGTTAGAAACTGTTTCACCTACTCATTTAGACATTCCATTAATTTCATTTCTAACAGCTCAGAGCTCACACATGGATATATATAGCCACAGCTCCTCACATGAATATATATTGCCCCAGCTCTTCACATGGATATATATTGCCCCAGCTCCTCACATTGATATATATTTCCCCAGCTCACACATGGATATATAGTGCCCAGATCACATGGATATATAGGGTCCAGCTCACATGGATATATAGTGCCCCAGCTCACATTTCATATATATATTGCCCCCAGCTCACGTGGTCCCAATTTTTCTCCTGCCGTCTGCAGTGCCAGGCCTCTCTGAGTGCTTTTCACTGTACGAGCGGCCACCGGCATCAAGCTCTGCCGCTCGCCTGCGTGCGAACCACGCACAAGCCACGCTCTTGCAAGATCCCAGAAGTTAACTCCGCAATCTTGCGATATCGCGGCTCTGGTGGTCCCCAGGCGAGCAGCCGAACTTGATGCCGGAGGGCGCTCGTTCAGTGAAAAGAACAATGGCTGGCCGCATTGGCACATGTGTGGGCGGGTCAGCGCGTGGTCCCTGCGCTGCCCTGGCGCACAAGAAATGTCGCTGCGGCAGTTACATTTTTTTTTTTTTAAATTGCAGGTGGAGCTGACGGTAGAGCCGCACTGAAGGGGCCAAAGAGCCGCATGCAGGTCGCGAGCCGCGGTTTGTCGACCACGGTGCTGGGGAATGCCCGATATAGCGTGGCATTCCCTAGCTGATTTGCCGATTTCAAAGAGTTTTACCATCGAGGCACTATGCCCAAAGAGCTAAAACCTGGACAGCACCTACTGGAGCCCAAAAGCAAAATATGTTTGTAACAAATTAATTACATTTGCAATCATACAGCACAGCCCCAGAATGTGTTAACATGATCACAGGCTGCTGTGTCTGCTACCGCTAATTGTATACACGATCACGGTAGTGAAGGGGTCAATAATAGACTACTTTATGATGGTTTTCCTTGATTGAAGAAGCTATCTGCAAGTATTTCACATAATCTACATGAAACAGTCTGATTTATTTTTTTAGTCACTGTTACAAATGTTGGCCTGAAGATGGCAATGTTACCAAGGGGTAGCTCTAGAAATAGAGAATGTAGGTTAAAGGGACATATAGAGGTAAACAGGAGGTGGGATCGAAAGGTCAGAAAAGGGTTACTTTTTAACCCCTCTGTTCTTCGCCCCCATTTTAAAATTACCGTGTCCATTTCACCTCCGTCATCCATTTCTAAAGCACTTTCTAAGTGGACATTTAAGGTGGACAAAGACTTAGCAAAAGAGGAATATCTTAGAGGTAAGATGAGCCATCAATACTGTCGTAGTACAAAATAGCCATAAAAAAGGTGTATATATCAGATTATACATAGGAGTCTGGAAACCCATTACCTTACCTATGTCATGTGTGCATAAATGAATTGTTAACTTTTGCACATGTCTGTTGCTGGCAGGGACTCAAGAGAAGCAGTCTCCCCCACTGCACTGTCAAATCATATTCATCAATAAAAAAAAACACAGTGCGATAATTCTAAGTCTGTCCTCCCCCAAAATAAATCTGTAATTGCTAAAAATACAGCCCAGCCATATGCAACCCATAGATCAATCGGCCTGAAAACAGGATTGTTTGTTCCTATCAAATTCATATCAAATCCTTAAGTTCATTCCCATCAAATACAGGCGCATGCTTAAATAAAAGGAACCCCTTTAAAATAAAGCAATTCAGTTTACACAATTTATGCTAATCAAAAATGTATATCTTACTCACTTCTTACCTATAGCAAATTGTTTTGTAGCTCAATCAATATATTGCTATTACGTGAAAGGTATTTCAATATGATAGATAGCTTTTTAATGTCCTGTGATTGAAATACGTACCATATTTCAATATGCATTAGTGTGAAAAGCCTGTTCTGATGAAATGGGCTGTGAAATTCCCCCCTCCCATTTTGAGTGTCAAACTCTGTCTTTTCTTACATAGGATGTTGGACTGTGGAATTTAGCTGATTTCCTGTCAGTGCAGGAAAGGGTGTGCGGACATTGGAAGCTAGAAAAAAAATCATCTCTGAATCATATGTAGTAATAAACCGTGTTGGTTAAACCGTGACGTGGAAATGCATTTGTATGCTGATTGGCTATAAATTCTTTGAAATCTAATAAACTGGTCTGTGAAACAAAAACACTCAGAAGACCTGATGAAGCTATCTCGTGTATGTAGCTGATTTTGGTCTCTCTGACATGGCGTGTGCGCATTCTTTCTTTTTGCTATATGAGTAGAAAATTGAAAAAGGTTTATGGCATCCATAAATGGTAATTATAATAGAATTTTAATTTTACAGTTGGTGCCAGAAATGGGATCTAATAATTCAATTGTCAGATATGATTTATTTTATGTTAAACAATTGCCTATATAGATAAAAGAATCTTTGCTTCCATGGGGAGACTCTGGCTGTGTGTCACGGGCATGGGGATGGCACCAGGGTGGTGCCGGGGTATTGGGATGTGGTGAGCCCAGGATACAGTGATCTGCACGGACAGGAGGGTGGAGTATGGGGAATGAATGGGAAAACTGACCAGGTATGGTTGTTGCAGAAGGAAAGGTGGTTGCTGGGATCTGGAGATATGGTGGAAATCCGGTGAACAGGAGCAGGTAGGTAATTGGGGTCTCAGATAGAGCTGAATCTCAGAGCTAACAGAATCAATGACTTGCTCTGTCAGGATTGAATAGCAATGAACAGCACAGTTCAGTCTGGGGCACAGCCCTTTATTTGATTAAGAGTGTGAGGTGTGTTTTGGTGTTAACTCTTTCACTACTTCCAGGTGTGAAACCAAGTGCAGGTTGCAGGAACAGAACATGAATTGGACCACTGGGGGGGTTTCAGGATGGTGGCAGCCATGGATCATGACATACCTCCCCCTTCACGGTCACACACCGGGTGACAACAAGGCCATAGAACTGTCCCTAACAGGCACGGCATCACTCTGGTGGGAGAGGGATCACGACACCGTTGCACCACTGAAAAGGTGTCCCTGGATGGTTCCTTCTCAGTCAGCTCATCACGGTAGATCACGGTACCTGTACTATATAGGGACCTGGTTCTTTTGGTGAGGGATCTGGGTGATCAGGAGTCTTTCTCCCGCGTAGGCTCTTGACAACAGAGTGACTCTGGTAGGGGTCAGAGCTACCAGAGAACATAGTGCCCACATAGGCAGAGTTCACAGAGATAGGTGTCACCTGTCACATGTTCTGGGCCTCTCCTCCATTAGTTCTGGTAACGCTGGTTTTGCGGCGATTCTTCCTCTGCCGCCTCCGTGCTTTGGCTTTAGACTTCTCGTTCAGTCCTTCACGGGTTTTGGGGAAAACGGGTTCTTCTGGAAAAAGAGCACCCATATACCCAGATGACTGCAGGAGAGGTATATTTTTCTTTTTCTCTTGGTTCCCATTCCGGATAAGGTCCATCACTAAGAGCGTAATAAAGCCAGGATCCACTCTCCTCATCCTTATCTTCCTCCTCGCCACAATCCCACTCCAGCTCGTCGCTGGAAGATGACCAGATATTTCACCACCCTTTCGCAGAATTATACGTGGGCGAAGAGCAGGAAGACAGTGGTGGATCGTATGGGTTGGGAGTGATGGGAGTTGATGCTATGGCCTGCATGGGCATTATCTCCATTGGAGTTGGAAAATCTGACTCCACAGGCACAGTCCCATTGTCCATATGAGGTGCAGGTTCCATTTCAATGGGCAAGGTGGTCTCGGTCTTCATAGGACTGGGAAGCTCTTCCTCCTCTTCAGAACTAACCTCCAGCGATGCAGTGCTCTTGGGGGCAGACCTTGATGCAGGAGGTTTCCTATGAGTGATCACAGGTTTAGGTAAAGCCAGCTTCAGACGGGGTGTACTTCTAGGAACCAGAGTTTTTCGTTTGGGGGCAGGTTTGGGTTGGGGTACCGGCTTTAGTGCGGCAGGTCTCCTGGGTACCTGAGGTCTTCCAGAAGCAGGTTTACACACCGGGGCCTGTTTTGGAACCATAGCAGGTTTACATACCGGGGCCTGTGTTGGAATGATAGCAGGCTTTGGTGTGGGTCTGGTTACTGCAGCGTAGGGTTTGGGGGCTTATTTGGGCAGCTAGATATCCAATGCTGTAAATCCCCACAGTACAGGCACCGGTTAGAGGACTTTCTCCAGGCACGTTCCTCTTCGTTCAGCGGATTATGGTGCGGTTTTGCTGGAGGAACAAACACCTTAGGCGTGGTGCCCAAATTGCCTTGCAGCAACTCCTTAACCAGGTCAGTTAGGTGTTTAAGCAGGTCCTGGTAGATTCTGCTTATAAGCTTCACCATGATGGGCAGCACTGCGGGCTCACTCTTGCTTGGGCTGTTCATTCTGTCACGGGCGTGGGGATGGCACCAGGGTGGCGCCGGGGTATTGGGATGTGGTGAGCCCAGGATACAGTGATCTGCACGGACAGGAGGGTGGAGTATGGGGAATGAATGGGAAAACTGACCAGGTATGGTTGTTGCAGAAGGAAAGGTGGTTGCTGGGATCTGGAGATCTGGTGGAAATCCGGTGAACAGGAGCAGGTAGGTAATTGGGGTCTCAGAGCTGAATCTCAGAGCTAACAGAATCATTGACTTGCTCTGTCAGGATTGAATAGCAATGAACAGCACAGTTCAGTCTGGGGCACAGCCCTTTATTTGATTAAGAGTGTGAGGTGTGTTTTGGTGTTAACTCTTTCACTACTTCCAGGTGTGAAACCAAGTGCAGGTTGCAGGAACAGAACATGAATTGGACCACTGGGGGGGTTTCAGGATGGTGGCAGCCATGGATCATGACACTGTGAGAGTCACGTGTGGTTGTAGGATGCTCTGTTTGTTTTTTGTTGTTTACACTTAATGTTATATTATGATGGTTTGTTTATCTTAACTCGCCCAATAAAGAGCTGTTAATGAGCGGTGACTCACTCGTGTTATGTTGATGTACCCTGATAAGCTCTAGTTCTGAGTATTCGTTATGTCACTCACCCAGGAAACTGAAAGACATTTCTAAGCGTTGAGTATGTGTATATCGATCTGTCTGTGTCCGTATTGTAGCTCCTTTGTGTTCTGGAGTTTCTGGCCCGTCCATATCCGCTTGTAATTGTGAGCATTTTACTTTAATTGATTAGATTTGTCTAATTTCTTCTCATATAGAAAAATGGTTTCCTGTGCTCCCATTGAGAGCAATTGTCTTTGACACGCTATTACATTTATTTTTTTGCGTTCTTGCCATTTTTTGCACGCGTTGCTGTATGTTTGCGCGCTGTTTTATTTTATAACCTAATTGATTCTTTTTTTTTTAATTCTGAGTTTTTTATTAAAGGAAACAGCAATACAGAAAAGGAAAAACAAACAAAAAGGAATATCAAGGTATACATCAGGTGTAAGTAACATTTCTCAAGGACCTCACAATAGTCCCTCGACCATAGGGCTCAACAGTAACGATCCCCACGAGGACCGGATCGTCGCCAAAGCTATCTGTATAATGACCAGGGTCACATCCAAGGGAAGGGCATCGGTGGGGTATTGAGAGGTGAAAAAAGACAGCGGAGCAGAGAAAAAGGAACAGGTCATAGAAGTAGAAGAAGAAGAACAGGGAAGATGGGAGGGGGAATGAGAGGGAGCAAGTCCGGATAGAACAAAGAAGGTCACATCACAGAAGGGGTGGGTAAGGATATTCAGTGAGAGCCAAGTCATCCGCCCAAACAAGGGTAGCTAGCAGATCAGAGCCGCTTAGCACTTCCTCCATCTAAACTGTCGGCTCACTCACGGGCCCCAGGCACAAAGATGCAGCGTATTCCTCCCAGTAATACCACTTCGACCCGAAATCCGCGACCGTGCCTCGGATAGAAGCATCCAGGTGGTCCATGGAGCGAAGTGCCTCTACCTTAGTGACCCATTCACGAAGTGAGGGTACTCTGGTTGTGCACCAGAGGACGGGCACCAGAGCGTGAGCCGCAAGCAGCATGAGGAGTAGCACAGAGCGTTTAAGAGTCTTAACGGGGAACTCCACTTGGAGCAGAAGAAAGCATTCCGGGGTAAATGGCAGGTCAACATCCGTCACCCGAAGAATCGCGTCATGTACCGTGCGAAAAATACATCACTATGGGGGGACATGACACCATATGTGGAGGAGCGTGCCCACAGTAGTGGTACAACGCCAGCACTCCGGGGGTACAGCCGGAAAAATCCGGTGGAGAAGGCTAGGAGCTCTGTACCAGAAGGAGAGAATTTTGTAGGACGTTTCTTGCACGCGAGCAGCGCCACAGCCCTTATGCACCAGTGTGTACGTTTTAGCCCACTGAGTAGGGGAAAGCACGACACCAAGGGCTTGCTCCCATCTGGAGAAAAAGGGTGGATCTACCGTGTCTGTAGACGCGATCAGACCATAGAGAGTGGATACCCCTCTAGTCAGTGGGAGACCCATGTGGCAGAAGCGTTCAAATGGTAGTAAGGGGCGGCTCAAGCTGTAGCCGCATTTAAGGCTCGTCAAGTACGACTTGATTTGAAATAAATTAAATCTTTCCAAGTGAGAAGGGGGGTCTGTTGAAGCCGACCGCGGGAGGAGATCCAAATTCCCATCCGAAGGGAGATCTATTGCCCGAAGTCTGCCTGAGTCCGTCAATCAATCTCTCAAAGAAGGTAAGACACCACCAGGTAGTCCAGGGTTGGCAGTCAAGGGCAAAAGGGGCGATAGGGCAGAAGAAAACCCACACGCCAGTTTATGCTTGTGCCAGATGCGTAATGTAGCCATGACAGGGTCAGGATCCGGGCGCAGGTCCGTGAGCTGGGCCGGAGGCAGCCATGGGAGCGTCCATAAGGGGCCTCCAGATAGGGCTCGTTCAACGTCTAACCAACGTTTGTCCAATCCTTGAGCTGACCGTTCGACCACTCGAGCCATGTGACAGGCTATATAATATTTACGCGGATCTGGGAGGGCCAGTCCACCCCTAGACTTAAAGCGGCATAAAACCGCAAAGCCTACCCGTGGACGGCCACGGGGCCATACAAAGCTCAGCAACTCTTTCCGAAGGGCGGCGAAGAACGACAGAGGTATCGTTAGAGGTAGAGTGTTAAAGAGGTACAGTAAACGTGGGACGATATTCATTATTAAGACGGCTATTCTGCCAAACCAGGAGAGCATCTTACCGTTCCATTCCGCTAAATCAGCTCGAAAGGAGCTAAGAATGGAAAGGAAATTGTGTTCGTAGATCTGTCTGGAGGAGGAGGCTAGCCATATCCCTAGGTACTTCCGGCGTCCGGGGCAGTATCGGAACGGGTAAGACCTCCGGATCAAGGAGATGGAGGAGTGATCTAGGGAGACATTCAAAAATTTTGATTTGTCCCGGTTAACTTTGTAACCAGCAACACGTCCGTAGTCCTCCAGTGTCTGTATCACAGCTGGTAGGGAAGACTCAGGGTTCGAGATAAGGAACAATAAGTCGTCAGCGTACGCCGATACTTTATGGTCAGATGCATGGCCACGAATTCTCGTGATGATGTCGTTAGAACGGATTGCTTCTAGCAGAGGTTCTAGGGAAAGGGCGAAGAGGAGAGGGGAAAGGGGACACCCTTGTCGGGTGCCATTCCTGATATCAAACACTCGTGAAAGAGCACCACCTGCTCGGACCTGTGCCGTAGGTTGACAATAAAGGGCTTCGATCCAGTGAAGAAAAGAGCTGCCTATGCCAATGCGTTCCAGGACTGAATACATAAAGCTCCAGCGAACTCTGTTGAAGGCCTTCTCTGCCTCCGTAGATAGCAAGTCCGTAGATAGCAAGAGAAGGCCCGTACTCAAATGTTTGGCCAAGCCAATAGAGTTCAACACGCAAGTCGTCGCGTCCCTGGCCTCCCGGCCAGGGATAAAGCACACCTGGTCTGAATGGATCAAGGAGGGCAAGAGGGGCGCAAGGCGATTTGCCATTATTTTCGCAAGGATTTTAAGGTCTGTGTTTAGGAGGGAAATGGGACGATAGCTACGAACATCTGACTCGTTTTTTCCCGGCTTAGCAATAACTGAGATGGACGCAGAGAGGGTATGAGGGTGAAATTTCCCACCGCCTCATAGGAACGCATATAAAGAGACCAAGTGAGGGAGCAATACTGTCGAGAAAGTCTTATAGTATTCGGTCGGTAGCCCACCTGGGCCCGGACATTTACCGTTTTTGAGTGCAGAGACCGTTTTTCCAATTTCTTCAGCGGAAATTGGGTCGTCTAAGAGTTCAGAAGCCGCCGGTTGTAAGGTGCCATTAATTTTGTCAGTGAGGTAAGTGGCAATATCCCGTTTGGTCGGAACGGCGTCCAGGGAATCATTGAGATGATACAGCTCCTCGTAAAAGCGCCTGAATTCGTCGAGGATCAGATCTGGTCGTTGTGAAAGCTCATCATTAGGAAGTCTAATTTTAGTGATATATGCCGCCATCTGCTTTTTTCAGAGAATACGGGCCAGGAGTCTTCCCGGCTTATTTTCAGTGAGCGCAAAACTGCATTTGGCTTTTTGTGCTGCGAAGCGTATGTCAGTATTAAGTAAGTCATTACGTTCTCTGCGCTTGGTCAAGAGAAGGGAATAGTCCGAGGAGAGTGCGGAAGAATGATGGATTTGTTCAAGTTCTCTAATGTCCGAGAAAAGGGTCCAGAGATGTTCAGCCCTCTCCTTCTTGAGTGCCGTAGCTTTGCTGATAAAGAGCCCTCTAAGAACCGCCTTGTGGGCTTCCCATAGGGTTGGGAACGGCATGTCTGGGCTTTCATTATCCTGGAAGTAATTGCCTAGAGAGGTCTCGATTTCTGAGGTAAAGGCCGGATCCTGTAATAGCGAGGTGTTGAGACGCCATTGGCGTTCGGATGGGCGGGACAGAGGAGAAGATAGGGTAGACATTAGAGGGCAATGATCTGACCACGATTGAGCATGTATAGTGGATTCCTCTACACTGAGTATGTTGCGTTGTTGGACGAGCAGAAAGTCAATTCTTGAATAGGTGGCGTGTACTGGGGAGTAAAAAGTGTAATCTCATTCGCCTGCATGAAGAGCTCGCCAGGCATCGACCAGTTGCAGGCTATCCAGGGAACGGCGCATGTTTCGGAGCACCCCAGGGGGGATTGAAGAGCGGCCCACAGAGGTGTCCAAACGCGGGTCTAAGGGGGCGTTAAAATCTCCCGCGACCACTAAAGTCCCTGACGTGAAAGTGGAGAGTTTGCAAAAAATCAAAGCTAGGCAGTGATGCTGGTTAGAGTTTGGAAGATAAATGGAGGCAAAAGTGTATTGCACCTCTGCAATTTTGCATTTAACAAACAGAAAACGGCCTTCCCGGTCAGTAAGAACCTCTTCCAGAACCATGGGGATATCGCTATCAAAAAGAATCGCCACTCCACGGCTTTTACTCCGAAAGTGGTTACTAAAGTAACCGAGTGGGAATGCTGAGTTCAGCAGGAGCGGAGAGGCATCGGCTTTGAAGTGAGTCTCTTGGAGGATGACTACTGAGGTCTTAAGCGCCCGGAGTTCCCTGAAGAACCGACCCCGTTTTTCTGGGGTGTTCAAGCCTTTTACGTTATAGGTGAGTACGCGAAGAGAATTAGGTGAGAAGCCTGTGTTTGCAGCCATGGCTGCCACTGAGTCACAAAACAAGACAAGGCAAGACAAAACAAGACTGAACAATACAGAACAGAGGGGGAGAAGGGGCGGGGGAGAGGGGAAGCAAGAGGAGAAGAGTAGGAGGGGGACAGGGGTCCAGGTAAAGAGAAAGGAACGGTTTTAGAAAGGAAAGGGAAGAAAGGACAGGAGAAAAGAGATGAGGAGTGGTACGTCACCAAGAGAGGCTATTCAGACCTGGGAAGAGGTTGAATACCTTCCTGTGGGAGAGACGACGACCGGTCCTCGCGGGCGTGAAAGGTAAGGTCCAAAGACCCACTAGACCAAGACCAAGATGATGCAAAAACCAAAAATGGTAACGTGAGATATAATATAAACAAGAAAATACAAGGTAACATATATAACAGAACAAAACATAAGTCCCCTCTGACTGCGTACAAATAAGGGGCAGAGAGGCAGGTACAAAGGAAAAATCTCTATACAGAATCCTCATAACATATACAACATCCCACCCGAGTCTCCCCGACGTTTCGACAACCCACCTCTTGCGTTAGAGGGAGAGAGAGAAATAAAGAGAAAAAAAAAACACCCCAGTTGGGGTAGCATTTCACCCAGTTAGGGGGTAATTTTGTGTGCCCAACGGTGAACCCTGCAGGCTGTTTGTCAGCTTATCGTGTACAACAATCGGAATATGAATGTGTAGTTCTCTCAAGGAGGAACCTGAAAAAATTGGGTCAACCGGCCCTACGGGACAATTGAAGCAACAATACAGTGCAATGTAGTAAGGAGAGAGAAAAAAAAAATAAAATAATGTAATTTAAAAAAAAAAAAAAAGGGGGGGGAAGGAGGGGGAGGAATACCTTAGGATCTTATACGAACAGAACACAGCACGAAGTACAAAGGGATGCAAGTGTAAGGTCACATATAGTTACGTACGTCCCCCCTACTTCGCACCTTTGGAAGGGCCTTATAGTTAGTGGATGATATGGGTCGCCCAGAGACTAGCTCGTGAAACAGTTTGGTATCGTGCCACATAGGGAAGACAGGGCAATAAAATGTAGTTCACCTAAGGAGGAACTGATAAAAATTAGGTCAATAGGCCCTACATGGCATCTGGGCAGCAATACAGTGCATTATAAGAGGGAAGGGCATGTTTCGTCCCAAGGCGAACCCAACAGGTTGTTTTCCATCCTGTCATGTACAGCGGCCGGAGTCATAGAATGTAGTTCTCCCAAGGGGGAACCTATAAAAATTGGGCCAACTGACCCTACAAGATACTTGAAACAACCGTACAGTGCAATACAGTAAGAGAGAGGAGGAGGGGAAAAAAAAAAAATTCCACGGGAAAATCGGTTTTCTCTTAAACTTGAGGGACGGTGAGAAGTTCTGAGCGGGATCCAGTCCAGGAGAGCCCGTCAGTGCTTGTTTGGTCGAAGACTTCGTAGAGGAGGTGGGAAGGTGTGAAAGAGTTATTAGGTCTGCAAGACCCGCTGGGGGGGAAAGGCCTCACCGCAGGGATCCGTTGAGTTACGGTACAAACCTCCGCCCTGCAGGTATGTAGCTTGTACAAGGCGGTTGGTTAGCCCTTTAATCAGCTCAGGTGGGTCAGCCGTCTCCCCGATTCGGTGAACGGGGGAGCCTCAGGTCAGGGGCAGAGCTACGGCTCCTGGAATGTCGCTGGCGTCTGCGGGAACGTTGTCTGCGGGGCAAAGGCCTGGTCGGGTCCATCCGGCGTGTCTCCAGTTCCCAGTTCTTTATGGGCACATGCGGGAGATTCAGCTCCGTAAGGAACGCTGGAACATCAGAAGGCCGGCAGATCATGTGTCGGACCCCATTCAGCTCCGCAGTCAGAGCAAAAGGAAAGCCCCAGCGGTATTTAATTTCGGCCATTCGCAAAACACCGGCTTTAAGGATCGTCTAGCCGCCAAGGTAAACGGTGAGAGGTCTTGGAAGAGTTCCAGCGATGGGTGCCAAAATCCCAGTATCTCGAGGACCTGGCACTATTCATGATTGCCTCTTTAAGGGAGTACTCGGTGAGATGACAGATCACGTCTCGAGGCAGGGCGGTCGGTGGAGGTCGAGGCCGCAAGGCCCGGTGTGCCCTATCTATGGAGACTGGGGAATCCGGCGCATGCCTAGCACCATATTAAAGAATTCCTGCAGTAGGGTGCGTAAATTTTCAGCGCCGTCCGTCTCCGAAAGGCCGCGGATGCAAATGTTGTGCCGCCTTCCTCGATTGTCGAGGTCATCGACTCTGCGATGCAGTTCCGAGAGGTCCGTCTGAGGGCGATGGTGTGCAGCCGGGGGTGGTCTGCGCGCGGTCTCCTCCAGTAGGCCCACTCTCCCCGACAAGGCCTCAACTTCCGAGCGGACCTCACGGACCTCACGGCCGAAACCGTCCTTCAGGTCCGCGATGATATCTGCAAGGTCCGATTTAGTAGGGAGCGCGGATATTAGCTTTTCAAGCCTGTGGATTGCCTCAGTAGAGTCTGGGGGGTGGACGGAGGTTGAAGGCCCGTCCACCATTTTGTCCAGCGTCCCAGCGGGGGTGGACGGCAGCGTGGAGGGAAGGAAACTGTAGAGCGGGCCAGTCGGGCGGGCGGCGCGGAGCGCAGGGGTCTTGGGGGTGCAAACCTTCCCCTTACCTCGAACCATGACCCGGTAAACAGCCAAGTAGCGGAGAAAAGTCAGAGGGGACTCGAGAGCTCTGCCAACATGCGGCCATCTTGGTCAGAGGTCAGGACACGCCCCAACCTAATTGATTCTAAAGGATTTGCAAACTGTTTTTTCTTTCAGATTTCAGGTTTGTTTTTGTTTTATTTTTTTATTGTTTCTTGCCATTGATTACGTCTGTTTATTTCACTGTTTGTCTTTATTAATTATTAATTTATGTGTTTATCTTTGTTTTATATTTCCTTTATATTGTGTTTTTTCATATGCAATTTATGTATAGGGACTGCCTTTTTTACCACAGATTGCTTCGTATGTGTCTTTACTGCTTTGCCTTGAGTACAAAAAAAAAACAGACAGGATATGGACAGACATTAGCACCTTTCAAAAGCGCTTGCTTACTAATTTTTTTCTCTTTCTTATAAATTCTTTGTAGAAAAAGTTTTCTTTCTTTGTTTTTTTATTAATAGTTCTTTCTATTTGCAATATGTAGTAGTTAATTATGTAAATTGAAAAGTGTATTTAGCTGTGAGTTCTGGAATGTGTCTTATTTCATGCTATAATGGGAATAGTTAGATATTGATAATAACACCAAAATACAGTTGGACGTCAGGTGGAGCCTCAATGTGGCTCAAGTGATGGACCTCTTATGGGGGGGTCACGCCCAACTCCTGGAGTCTTCTAGTGCCTTAATCTCACCAGTCAAACCAATTTCTTACTTTAAAGAGAAAGAGAGGGAAAAACCTCCATTGCGCAGATATAATTCTTGGTTTAAATGTTTAACCCCTTCACTGCTGAGCCATTTCACGTCTTAAAACATTTTTCTTTTTTTTATTATTATTATATTTTTTTTCCTTCACTTTAAACATGGTCATGTTTGGTATCATTGGAAAGCCCATGCTCTGGCCTTTCTAATGATACCAAACATGCCCTGCTAGCTGAAAACAGTCGGGAGATATTGGGGTTCAAACAGACCCCCATCTCCACCCCTATCTTCCCTTAGGAGTCAATGAGGACGTTCCCCACACGTCCTCAGCAGTGAAAGGGTTAAGGAGATATTGGTATATACTCACAATTTTCTGAGCCTCTACAGTAAGTGGCTCAGTATCAAGGCATCGAGTGAGTTCCAAATCAGGGGAAAGTGCCGCACCTCCGCTCCTTCCTCCAGGGTAAAGCTGTCTCTACTCAGCAGCCGGAATGAAGCTCATCAAAATTGTGGTCTAAAAAACATTTATTCTTAAAAACGAAATAAAACAATCATAATAGCATATCCAGATACGCGTTTCGCCTGCTTGTGCTGCAGGCTTCCTCAGTCTGTAATGTCTTTAGCCGAATTAATGTCTTATATACTATCTGAACCATTCATTAGTGATAACACATGTTGCTTTTTGCGTGCATTCCATTACTCACTTCCTGTTTGCGTTCAATGTGATTTGCGTGTCACACTGGTTCCGACCGACTTCCGATCCGAATCGTAACTACTCCATATACGAATCGTATCACAATAGTTCCCACGTTAACTCCTGATCGGCGCGATTAACTTCCGATCCGATTTGCGTGTCACAGTGGTTCCTGCTGACTCCCGATTCGAATCTTATTTACGTGTCACAATGGTTGTAGCCGACTTCCGGTCCGATTTACGTGTCAGTGATTCCTGCTGACTTCCGATCCGAATCTTATTTGCGTGTCACAGTGGTGTCTGCTGACTTCCGATACGAATCTTAAACCCTCCATATACGAATTGTGTCGCAATAGTTCCCACTTACTTCCGATCCAATTTTTTTAAAACCTCCAAATACGAATCGTCCAGGGGTTTCCAGTTTAGTGTACATTCATGTGCATAACTACTGGCACTCTTCCTGCTGTGTGTTCACTACATCCGATAGTGACATCGTCCTTCAAACAGCTCTTTCATAACAGTTCTTATTCATGAAATATACATTGATGTATGAATGGAAAGAAGGAAAAAAGGAGCAAGAGGGAAAAGAAAAATACATTCCCCATCAGTATATATAAAAACGATATAAATCATTTTAGGAGATCAACATCAACAGTATTAAGAGTATCGACCCCTATAGAGGATACTAGGGGAAATATTATACGGGGAGATCATAGCAATTAGAGAGTCTGAATAGTAGTGGCATCCCCCTCTTCATCTATTCATTAGTTTTAATTGATTATGGTGATTATATTATATTAATCTTATAGGAAATGGCACATTTCGAATTCAGCATTCAAACCCTTCGGTTCCAATGTATTCAATTTATAGATCCATTTCATCTCTGTTCTAGACAGTTTGAGATCTAAGTCCTCCCCCCTCAAATTTCTAATGACCTTTTCAATTCCAAAGATCTCTAGTCCCCTAGGGTCTTTATTATGCTTAAAACAGTAGTGATTAGAAACGTTATGTTTCTCATAACCCTTAATTATGTTATTCGTGTGTTCATTGATACGGACCTGCAATGCCCTCTTGGTCTTTCCTATGTAATATCTGTTACATGGGCATTTTAATGCATACACTACATATTTAGAGAAGCAAGTAATACTGTCCCTAATTTTATATTGGTGCCCATCCGACTCAAAATGGGTAATTATCTCATATTTATGCAAATACATTAAATTATATGTTCCTAAATACATTAATTAACTCTAATTTTAATTGGATGTGATCTTCAATAATCCTAAATGTCAGGGAATTTGAACAATATTGATTGTAACTGAACAACAAAAATAATAAAATATAAAATAATAAAAAGACACAGAATAATTACCACTTAGACAACACAATGATAATCCATCAGCATATAAAATATACATTATTTTCTTCTTTCTTTATCTTCTGTCTCACTGATTGAAAATAACTGGTTTGTGAAACTGATATGTCTTAAGTTTTATTTCCAAATCAATGATCTTCTTTAATCGCATTAAAGTATCAATGAGTTGTTGATAAAATGTATTCTTCATTCATTAATTAGAATTTTTTATTGCCTGGTGTCTGATAATTCTTTTTTATCCGGTTGATGTAACATTGTAACGTGAAATGATAATGTGTTTGAGTAAATTTCCTACAATTCCAATAGCTGTATCGATATTGGTATCACATAATCTTCCATCTAGCTTGATCAAAGTTGGCATACATGGGTAATTTTCACCTAAAGTAAAAAACTTGGGAAAAAATTTATTATTAACCTGTCAAAAACTTTAAAATCTATATGGTTAAAATACTTTAAAATGGATTCCAGGTTTCTTTGAAGAGAAAAAAAAATTCAACACATTTTTGGACACAAAAGAAAAAGGAGTGGTCATGAGAGAGACAAAATGGAGGAGATGAGGAGTCATGAGAGAGACAAAATGGAGGGGGCTAGGAGAAGAATGTGAAAACTTTTATTTTTACTTTTGCAACGGTCACCAGTTTTCTTAAAATGCTCTTCAATTTAAATTAAAAAAAAACATGACAAAAATATCATAAACTGGGAAAGAAAGTATAGAAGGGCATGTTTAAAACTTGACATGTTGAACAATATTGCACCATATGTTTCTATTTTATACATTTATACTGTAGGGTTTGAACCCATGAAAGGTCTACCCTTCAAGAACAACATCATCAGATAAGTGTTCTATGTAAACTAATAAGAGGTGTTTAACACTACTAAGATAAAAGTGTGCGCTCACACAGGACTGACGTCCAACTGTATTTTGGCTTTTATTCTGTGTATGGGGTGCACGTGGGCGTTTGTAGCAGCACAAAAGCATAATACCACCTGTTTATAGTGATTTAGCGCGACTATTCACTCTTTGCCCTTGTGGGCTACCGATTTAATACTGTTTTAACCCTTTAGAGTGAAGGCTGCTATGGAGTTTAGAAATAAGACTGGAATTAATGTGGAAGAGATCTTTGGGGACAGCACAGTAATCCCTGCATTAAAAAGAAAAGATGATAACTATAGGGATAAAAAAACTATGATCAATAAATTAGAATATCTTCTTAAAAAGGAAATTAGAACTAAATGGGACATCTTAACATTGGAAAGATATGTTAAGGAAGGTATTACCCCGAGAGGGTTACGTTGGCAAAAGGAACCATCCATCGAAAGAGAGGATGACTCCTTTTTGCAGGAATGGTGCAAGATGTTGGAGAGTTTTTCCATACAGATGATGGAGAGAATCATCATTAAAAGGAAGAGTATATTGGCTAACCTCAATGATGAGATTGATGAGCTATATAAACAAGTTATCGATGGTATCACTACTGAAGAGAAAAATAGTATTTTTAATCGTATGGAGGGGAGTTTAGAGAAAGTGGAGAAGGAGGTTACTCAAAAAAGAGAAGTAAATACATCAGGGATAAAAGAGATTATGCCAATAAAAAGGTTTGGATATTCCCTCAAAAGCAAGGAATATTCCCTCAGAATAGGAACCATAATTATGGGAATTCCTATGGGACTAATAAATTGAACCGTTTCCGAATAAAGAGTACCCAGGGCAAATATACATCAAAGAAAAAAACGGCTGGAGTATATGGGAATGAGAATCCCGTGCGGAAGGAAGATGCAATAGTAAGAAGGAAGATCCCTCCGATACACCCTCCACAAGAATCAGTGTGGGCACCGAGTAACAGAAGAAGGAATTCGAGAGATAATGTATGGGAATCGAATGAGTACTCCACTTCAAGGAGGGGAAGAAGAGGTGGAGGGGGATATGGTAGACCCCATCCACCTCAACAACAATCTTTCAGTTCAAAAAACTGCTTTCAAACACTTGAGGACCTTGAGGATGATCAGGTTTTTCCATTGGACAGAGACCGAGAAGGGGGTGGGGAAATATCAAACCCACCCAGGAGTCGGATAAAAGGAGCAGAAGGGGGGGATATATTGGAAGGGTACACGAGGAAGAGGTACCTAGACAACGAGGGAGAAGAGGAGGAAAGAACATTCGGGAGAGAAAAAATAACCCCGAGAGGGATATTTAATCTCAGTGGGAAGGAACTAACACATGGGGAGATTGGTCTTCTGAATAAGGGTTTGAAATTTGTCCCTGAAAGGAAGATGAACAGCTTCAATACATATATAGACATTCAACGTTTTAAACGTAATCTTTGCCTAAAAAAGCTTTTTGTGAAAACACCAATGGAAAGAAAGGTTATGGAGGAGAGTAAATACCAACAGACCTCTTTAAAGGAAAAATCTAAATTTTACCCCAAACATATGTTATCTAAAGAAATAGAAACGTTTGATCAAATTATTACATCTGAAATTAGGAAGGAGGAGAAAAAGTCTAAACGAACTGGACCAGGTAACTTATCAAGAGAGGAGAATATAGCCCTAAAGAAATTATGTGACACCAAAGAGTTAATAGTGAAACCGGCCGACAAAGGGGGTGGGATTGTGATCTTGAGCAAAGAAGGATATGAGAAGGAGGCCCTGAGACTACTGGGGGATCAGAATGTGTATAAAATTTTGAGTAGTGACCCTACGATCCAAATTACGAATACTTTTTCTAGTTATCTAGATAAAGGGAGAGAATTAAATATATTAAAGGAAGAAGAATATATATACCTGAAAATAAAACATCCACGAATCCCAGTATTCTATTATCTACCTAAAGTGCACAAGAATCGAGAGAATCCCCCAGGATGACCAATAGTCTCCGGGATAGGATCTATTTCTTCAAGAGTATCAGAATATGTTGATCATCTGTTACAGCCAATAGTGATTCAAACACCCTCATACACTAAAGACACAACGTCCATCCTAAAAGAATTAGAGAAGGTAAAATGGGAACACAACCTTATACTAGCCACATGCGACGTGAATTCGCTATACACCATCATCCCCCACCAATTAGGATGTGAAGCGGTGGAATATTTCCTTAGAGAATTGGGCAAGTTCGAGGAAGATCAAATTGGGTTTTTAGTTGAAGGTATCAGGCTGATCCTCGATAATAATTACTTTTGGTATGGAGGTCACTACTATTTACAGTTAACGGGCACAGCGATGGGGACCAGCTTTGCCCCCAGTTATGCCAATCTGTTCATGTCATACTGGGAGCACCAGATGGTATGGACGGGGCATGACTGGGGCAACACCTGGTCCTTTATAAAAGGTACTTCGACGACATCTTGATCGTGTGGCGAGGTGAAGAGAGAGAGCTACAGAACTTCATACAATACCTGAACACCAATCAGTGGGGCATACATCTGGACTCTAAGATCAACAAATCACGAATCGAATATCTAGATTTAGATATATATGTGGAAAATGACCAATTGAAAACAAAGACCTACTTCAAAGATATCGATGTTAACAGCTTTATTGATATCGAGAGTGACCATTATCCTCCTTGGTTAAGAGCTGTACCGAACGGTCAACTTTTGAGACTTCGACGGAATTGTACCGACATTAGGGAATTCGACATCCAAGCAAATAAACTTTTGGAAGACTTTAAAGAAAAAGGTTTCCAAAATAGAGAACTTGAGATGACTAAGGAAGAAGTACGGAAGGTCGAAAGAAACACCTTGTTACAACATAAAACTAGAGAAGAAAATTTTGGGCTAAATTTACCATTGGTACTAGATTACAATATGGGCAATAAGAACATTAAAAGAGCTTTTCAGAAAAATTGGCCCCTATTGAAAGATGACCCTGTACTTTCGGAGATAGTTCCAGATCAACCCCGAATTATCTTTAGAGGAGGAGGTAATTTGAAGCAAAAATTAGTGAAAAGCTATGTACGAGAACAAAAAGGAAAGAACAACTGGTTTGGAATCAATCACGGTTTTTATGGATGTGGAGATTGTGTGAGTTGCCAGAAAACACAGAACAGGATGTTTCATGACATATATAGTGGTAAATGGAAAGTTTTAATTCGGTAAAATTATAAGTTGTTTTTATTTTTTGGATTTTATTTGCGGATTGGTGTGTTTTATAAACACCAGGTTTGTTTCAAAACACCTAACAAGACTGAATAGGATAGTAATTAAATATTTTTTGATATTTAAATGGGTGGAATATGCACTTCGGCTATTTCCCTTTTGAGCCAAAGTTGTGTATATATATATTTCTCTAAATGCAATGAGTCAGACGTAGTGTGATTTTTCTTTCTTTGTTGCGTGAGGCCCATAGGCTTTGTAGAGAAATTTTAAAATTCATTTTCTGTGTCTCTTCCTGTGTAAATTAACATTTTATTGTTTTCGTGCACTTGAGAGTGACAATGAATGAAGGTGTATATGATTAGCGGGGTATACCATATTTTCTTTTCTTTTTTTCTTTATTGTTGCTAAAACAGTATAACATCATCAAGAAAACTGACAGTCACAATGACTGCATATGGAATCATGGACATTGTGTCAAGGTCACAGGTAATAAGCAACCAGCACAAAGAGACAGCTTGTTCAGGAGTCCCTATGGTGGGAGCTCTGATGACATTCAATGATTATGGTTCTCAAGCTGGGATGTTAAAAAAGACGAAACCTTGATCTCGCACTTTGGACTACAGTATTAGATTATGAGATATTATTTTTTATTTAATCCCCTAGATAAGTGTGAGAAAGGATTGGATTTGTGAAAATGAGAATGTATTTCAAAGGGTGCCTACATTTGACATCCCTGAGCGTCGTGGACTAAAAAAATATAAAAAGGCATCAGTCAAGCGGCTCCGGCCTTCACCACTATTCCTCTGATCATCCGCAGCCTCAGAAGCACCTGTGTCATCACTTGGTAACCTACCAGTGCCTGGAAAGGTGTTACACAAGTGTCGTTTTAGAGCGTCCTCAAGTTTTTTCATCCTGTGCTCCCTCTGTGCGGGCAGAATGAGCTGTGCAACTTTACCCTTGTATCGTGGATCAAGAAGGGTTGCCAACCAGTAATGATCCCTCTCCTTGATAGCACAAATCCTGGGGTCCTTTAGCAGGCTTTGCATAATAAGGGAGCCCATGCAGAGTAGGTTGGAGGTGGCATTAGCTTCCGAGTCTTCCTGGTCAATGAGGATAACTGTATCGTGCATTTCCTCCTCCCAGCCACGTACTAGTCCATGTGTTTCTGGGCACACAAAACCCGCCCTTGAGGAATCCCCACCTTCAATGCCCCCACTACTTAAAAATTGCTCCTCCTCCTCCTCCTGTCTGATCTGAGGAGGACCCGCTGGAATGCTGTCTGCAGAAAGACTGGGGCCTTCAGGCTAGGGAAGGCCTCCTTTTCAAAAAACAAGTTGACCTGAACCTGTCCTTGTGCCATACTCACACAGGTACTCATTGATGGCCCTCTGCTGCTTGTGCAGATGCTGCCGCATTGCTAATGTAGAGTTCCACCTGGTGGGCATGTCACAGATCAGACAGTTTGTGGGAAGGTGGAAATCTCTTTGAATTTCTGCCAGGCGTACACTTGCTGGGAATGACCGTCTGAAGTAGCTACAGACTTTTCTGGCCTGGCTAAGAAGCTCTGCCAGCCCTGGGTACCTGGTTAGGAAACGCTATACCACCAGATTTAGGACGTGTGCTAGGCATGGTACATGCGTCAACTTATTCAGGCGCAGGGCAGAGAGAAGGCTGCTGCCATTATCACAGACGACCATTCCCAGCTCAAGCTGACATGGTGTTAACCATCTCTGCACCTGCCCCTGCAGAGCTGACATAATTTCTGGCCCGGTGTGGCTCCTGTCCCCTAAACAAACCAGCTCAAGCACAGTATGGCATCTTTTTGCTTGAGCCATTACGTAGCCCCTGTCAGGCTTCGGTTTTACTGCCACTTCGCCAGAGACACAGAAGGAGGAGGAGGAAGAGGGAGAGGTGGTGGTGGAGCAGACAGACCTCATACAAGCAGCTTTCTGGAGGCGCGGTGGATGAACAAGCTCCAGCACAGAGCCCCATCTTGGATCCCTCCCAGCTGCAATCAGAGTTACCCAGTGTGCCGTGAAGGAAATGTAACGACCCTGTCCTTGCTTGCTGGACCACGTGTCTAAAGTGACATGCACCTTGCTGCTGACTGCCTTTCCCAATGACTCAATAACCTTGTCTTCCACGTGCTGGTATAGTGCTGGAATGGCCTTCCGTGAAAAGTAATGGCATTTTGGAATATGCCACTGTGGTACAGCACATTCAGCAAATTCACGAAAGGAAGCAGAGTCTACCAGCTGGAAAGGCAGCAGCTGCAATGTGAGTAATTTTGCTAAGCTGGCATTTAGATGCTGTGCTTTGGGATGGTTGGGACTATATTTTTTCTTACACTGCAGCAGCTGGTGCAACGTAATCTGACTGCGTAAATCTTCAGTTGATGGGATGCTGTCACATTGTGAGGAAGGACCTGGTATATCCATTACTGTAGCATCATCCCTGTCAGTGGAGGTTGTAGCAGGCAATGACATGGCAGGACATACAGTGGGGGTAGAGACAGATGAGGAGGAGGAGGACCTATGCAAAGATTTGCTGCCAATTTGATGCATGGCAGATGGTCATATGTCGCTTCAAGCACGTGGTACCCAAGCGTCCGGTTTCTTTCCCACGCTTGAGCCTCATCTGACATAGGTTACAAATAGCAACGATGGAGTCTGCTGCACATTTCTTAAAGAACTCCCAGACAGCAGAGTTCCTGGATGTGTGCTTTGAGACAACAGCCCTCTGCACCTGAGCAGCTCTGACATCTGATGCCTTGGCCTGGCTAGTGCTACGGTTGGTCATAGAGGATGTTGTGTCTCGTGTTTGTTGTGCCTCCTCCTCCTCCTCACTTGACTCCTCTGTTCGATCAGGCACCCAGGTGGAGTCAGTGACCTCATCATCATTGTCATCATCATCCCCTATCTCCTCGTCACTGGAGCCAACTTGGCAGTATGCTGCAGCTGCTAGCAACATGAGTGCTAGTTATTTGTGTGCCATCACTGGCACCCCCTTCCTCTAGGTTGATTATACTCCCTTCCTCAGCCTCAGAGATTGAATCAGAGCACCATACTTGCTGCACATCCTCAAGCAGCATGTCACTGTCATTGTAGTCAAACAATTCAGCTGACTCCTCCGTGTGTGATAGTGAGGCTACGGCAGGAGTAGCTGTGGACATGGAGGCTGCATTAGATGTTTTGGCAGCTGAGGTGGACTGTAAAGCACTACAAGCCTTGCTGGCAGAGGATGAGGATGGCCTGGTTAGCCAATCCACCAAATCCTCTGTATGTTGCTGCTGCTTAAAACGGCCAGCACCGGTTAGAAAGAAAAAGCGTGCCCCTGCAGAGGATCCACCACGACCACGGGCACAACCTCCCAACACAGAGGCTGCTTGCCCTATTATCTGGGTCTGGGAGCGTCTGCCTGTCCTTTTTGGTCTTTCTGACATGGTGAGTGATATATAGATTAAATATATACAGAACTCTGATTCAACTCTGGTATAAAGATTAAAGATTTCCAGAACTCTAGTATAACTTAGTGAGACACCCTGATAGCTGGCAGCCAGTGACAAGACACAGATTACAATTTCCAGATACCTCCTATAAATCAGTGAGACCCCCTGATGGGTGGCAGTGACAAAACACAAATTAAAATTCGCAGAATTCTGCTACAAGTTAGTGAGACCCCCTGATAGGACCCCCTGATAGCTGGCAACAGTGACAAGACACAAATTACAATTCGCAGAAATCTGCTAGAAGTATGTGGGACCCCCTGATAGATGGCAGTGAGAAGACACAGATTGCAAATCTCAGAAACCTCCTATAAATCAGTGAGACCCCCTGATGGGTGGCAGCCAGTGAGAACACACGGATTATAACAATTCCCAAATATATTGTAGAAATTACTGACCCCCAAAATACTGCGTGGCAGTGACAAGACACAGATTACCTCAATTCACAAATATTTTGTAGAAATTACTGAGCCCCCAAAATTCTGCATGGCAGATTACCTCAGATTACCTCAATTCACAAATATTTTGTATAAATTACTGAGCCCCCAAAATTCTGCATGGCAGATTACCTCAGATTACCTCAATTCACAAATATTTTGTATAAATTACTGAGCCCCCAAAATACTGCGTGGCACTGGCAGTGACAAGACACAGATCACCTCAATTCCCAAATATTTTGTAGAAATTACTGAGCCCCCAAAATTCTGCATGGCAGTGACAAGACACAGATTACCACAATTCACAAATATTTTGTAGAAATTACTGAGCCCCCAAAATTCTGCGTGGCAGATTACCTCAGATTACCTCGATTCACAAATATATTGTAGAAATTACTGAGCCCCCAAAATTCTGGCTGGCAGTGACAAGACACAGATTACCTCAAATAACCTCAATTCCCAAATATTTTGTAGAAATTACTGAGCCCCCAAAATTCTGCGTGGCACTGACAAGACACAGATTACCTCAGATTACCTCAATTCACAAATATTTTGTAGAAATTACTGAGCCCCAAAATTCTGGCTGGCAGTGACAAGACACAGATTACCTCAGATTACTTCAATTCACAAATATTTTGTAGAAATTACTGAGCCCCCAAAATTCTGTCTGGCAGTGACAAGACACAGATTACCTCAGATTACCTCAATTCACAAATATTTCGTAGAAAATACTGAACCCCCAAAATTCGGGCTGGCAGATTACCTCTGATTACCTCAATTCACAAATATTTTGTAGAAATTACTGAGCCCCCAAAATTCTGCGTGGCAGATTACCTCAGATTACCTCAATTCAGAAATCTTTTGTAGAAATTACTGAGCCCTCAAAATTCTGGCTGGCAGTGACAAGACACAGATTACCTCAGATTACCTCAATTCACAAATATTTTGTAGAAATTACTGAGCCCTCAAAATTCTGCGTGGCAGATTACCTATGATTACCTCAATTCACAAATATTTTGTAGAAACTACTGAGCCCCCAAAATTCTGTGTGTGCAGATTACCTCAGATTACCTAAATTCACAAATATTTTGTAGAAATTACTGAGCCCCCAAAATTCTGCATGGCACTGACAAGACAGATTACCTCAGATTACCTCAATTCACAAATATTTTGTAGAAATTACTGAGCCCCAAAATTCTGGCTGGCAGTGACAAGACAAAGATTACCTCAGATTACCTCAATTCACAAATATTTTGTAGAAATTACTGAGCCCCAAAAATCTGGCTGGCAGTGACAAGACACAGATTACCTCAGATTACCTCAATTCACAAATATTTTGTAGAAATTACTGAGCCCCCAAAATTCTGGCTGGCAGTGACAAGACACAGATTACCTCAGATTACCTCAATTCATAAATATTTTGTAGAAATTACTGAGCCCCAAAATTCTGGCTGGCAGTGACAAGACAAAGATTACCTCAGATTACCTCAATTCACAAATATTTCGTAGAAATTACTGAACCCCCAAAATTCTGCGTGGCAGATTACCTCAGATTACCTCAATTCACAAATATTTTGTAGAAATTACTGAGCACCAAAATAGTTGCTGGGAGTGAGAACACAAAGATTACAACAATTCCCAGATATTTGGTAGAAATGAGACTCCCCCCCCAGTAGATGAGACCCCCCCAGTAGCTGGTGGCAGACTGGCAGTAAGAACACACACTAACACAACAACAATCTCCTCTCAAACGCGTGCTGAAGCGCTGTGTGAAGCCTTATATAGTGTGCTGCGGGACTTAGCTCTGTGAGCCCATGATTGAGCAAAATTTGCCCAATCAAGACTCTGAGCTGTGATTGGCATAGTTTTGAACCTGTCTTGCACCTAATCTGTGGTCAGGTGCAAGGCTGTAGCCAATTACAAGCTTCAGGCCAGTGGAAAAGTGCATTGTGGTCCATTGTGGTGCATTGTGGGCGAACATGCAGTGAACACGTGGAAATGTTCGTAGTTCGTGAACATGCAAACAGGCGATGTTCGATGCGAACTCTGAACCGATCGAACCGAACAGCTTATCCCTAATGCTGATTGGCTATAAGTTCTTTGAAATCTAATAAACTGGTCTGTGTAACAAAAAATACTCAGACGACCTGATGAAGCTATTTCGTGTATGTAGCTGATTTTGGTCTCTCTGCCATGGCGTGCGCGCGTCCTTTCTTTTTGCTATATGAGTAGAAACTTGAAAAAGGTTTATGGCATCCTCCTTAGTTCTCATAGATAATCACGTATCAATAATTTTTAGGATAGTTTTAGGATAGTTACCAGTGGCGACTCTAGGAACAATATTTAGGGGGGGCACATAGGATACCGCAGGCAAAACTGGGGGGCACTAATAATTTTCACCACTAAATCATACCACTGAATAAAACTACGGGCCCTGTCATCTGGTGTGAGCTAAAACACCATTACTAAAGGAAAAATTTAGCGTGAGTCGCTAAAACGTAGTGCCTGACGACCTACTAACAGATGACCTTGTCCGCGGTAGTCCATGAACAAGGTCGTTTAGCGCACGCTAGGGAAACTAATGCGGTTGTGTACAGGATAGAACTGTTTTTTTTTCCAGTGCAGAGTGCCGGGCCATACCTATCCCCCGCCCTCACAAGCTTGAATATGAACACATCCAGTGAATAACCTCACACCCCTGCATTATTAAAATCCTCCACAGTGGCCATATCATCCATGTTTTGATGCACACATATATTAAGGCTGATGGGCATTGCATGATAAATGCCTCCCGACAGCATGTAGAATCATTACACTGCATTTAATAGATCCAAAACGAAGGCCAGGTGAGAGACACAAATTTTCCTGCTGCAGCATATAAATAATACATGTTTCAGGGCAAGACTTATTCATGCATCCCTTTAAACATGGTCCACACAGTTACCCTAATAATCAACCACTTGCATACTAAAAATAACCCCCAGCATAAAATGTTTAAAATTAGGCAATATATTAGAATTAGGATATGTGGATAAAGGATACATTTATAATAAAGCCTACTGCAACAGCAGTGACATTGCTGACCAGATCTATTACTATGGTGTATGGGGCCAAGAGAACACCTGTGCTGCATTCCTTTCAATTGCCTGCTAATCTTGGGCGCGGACCTGTTTTCTCTGTTTTTTTGGAGTTAACACCAGGGTTGAGCAGTAGCTAAAATGTTGGAATTAGTGCCCCTCAATTGGCACCAAATGATCTGTTAGCTGTAAAAGCGCTAGAGATCTCTAGCGCTCCCCATGTTAAGTAAAGGACGCGGAAAGTACAGTAAGCTTGCGGTACAAATCGCTAATAGCAACGATATGAATGTCTGATAGCTGCTTCAGCAACTCCACTTTTAGCAAATTACAGTGACCATTCGCTAAATAGGGAATTCACCTTATTTTCGGCAAAATAAATTCCCCGAATTGTGACGAAAAGCAGAGGATCTAAAGACCATTAGACCCTTTAGATTCTAACTTCCATAATAACCCCTAAAATGCCATAAACCCAGGGAAATACAATAAATTTATTAAACAATGTGGCATTTAGCTACCCCTTAACCCCTAACTCAATGTATCCTTCCTGGTAAAATCCTTTATAAATAAATAAATAAATAAATAAATAAATATGCAATTGATCGAGGGAAAACATGAAATGAATACACTGTGAGGCATGTAGCCAACCCATTAATCCCTAAAATGACATTAATCAAGGAAAAAATAAAATTACCCATTAACCCTTAATATACAACTAAAACCAAGGCAAAAACTAACGTAATACACAATGTAATGTATAGTATGAACATTAACCACTTCACTGCTGAGCCATTTCAACCCTGTGAAAATGTTTACGTTTAAGTGCACGTTTTTATTTAATGTTTTAAGACCTTTACTTTACACTGAATATGGTCATGTTGGGTATCATTTGAAAGGCCAGAATCTGCCCTTTCCAAAGACACCTAGAATGTCCATATACGATGCATAGGAATGGAGATAATGAGGTCCGAATAGAGTGGGAAGCTGGATGCTGATTTTTGGTGGGGGGGCACATGGGGGGCAAGGAATAACCTTGGGGGGCAATTGCCCCCCTCCGTTGCCCCCTGTAGCCTTGCCCCCCTGTAGAGACACCTATGATAGTTACCTGTCTTCCTGGACCAAAGCTGTGTAATTCTAAATACAAAGGTTAATTGGTTTAAACAGTAGACCATTACAACTATACATCAAACCAATAAAATAACTGCCATCTGTAATAAAGGGACATTTAATGGTACAGTACCAATACTGCTTATTGCCGCTGTCAATAGAGACTCTTAGGCCAATATATTAAAGAAAAAGGGTCTCACAGCTCTCATATTGGTCACCTTGAAGGGACATTTAAACTTACAAATACTAGTAACCAATTTATTTACTAGATTCCGATATGGAATGTTGCGATCTGCATGCTACGATTTAAACAATTCATATATATGGGTATCATAACATATTTCATTTTAGTTTGCTAATAAATCCCAGATATTTATGCTTAACCTCTAAAACTACATTCCAGCAGAGAAAATTAAATAAATAGTATTTTCCAAAATAATTATGCTGTAGCTACCCTTGACTAATTTTTATGATGTAACAATCTTCATACTGTGTTTATTTTAATATCTGAGGTCATGAAATTTATTGTTTTTATATAAGTATATTTCACTTCTTAAGGTACATTACTCCAGAGAAAATTATTAAAGATAATTACAAAAAAAGAAGAGGAAAGGAGCACCACTGAAAGTAGTAGTATTACCACTGGAGGTGGTAGTATTGATAACTATATGACCAGTGGATCCCAAAAATGTTCACCAATTTAATACAATGTAATGAATCCTTAAATACGGAGCCGCGCCAGTGTTAGCATGGAAAAAAAAAATTACAGGTGTTAACTTTTTTATTAACATGTGCACAAGTTACCCATCCTCTTCCCGAGCCCTCGTATTGCAGGGCAGGGCTGCAGCCTCCCACCGTCCTCTTTGGCCGGCCATAGATGTTTGGTTAAAGCAGGGATTCCTCTCTAGGCAGGTTTGTACAGGTGCTCTAGTACTTGGTGCTGTTGCTTAGTTGGTTACATCACCTTTCTAGTAAACAGGAGATTCTGAGTAGGAATCTCAGCAGAGCCTGTGTTTTTCTTTACACATCTACCTCTGTCTTATATATTATTAACCCCCTAGTGACCAGGTGATATTACCATTCTCTGTCCAAAAGTACACACTGCTGTTTTTACATTTCTGCACTGTTAGGGCCCTATTACATTCCTAACGCAAAAATGATGGCACAGCACAGGATTTTTTGCGCACAGCATTAAGCGTTATCGCACGAAAATTAACGGTGGTATTACAATCCTCGCATATTTTTTCATCCGCCACAAAATAACATTCGTTAAAACCGAAAAGCAAAAAAGGCGCGCAAAGTACCGCTGCGTGCAGAAATCAGTGAGCGCAATGTAATTTTTAACGTGAGTCCATCATTTTTTACGCGAGTCTGTCGTTTTTGACGCATGTCCGTCATTTTTGTGCGAACTGCGCACAACAGACGTACGTTTTGATGGAAGACAAGTTAGTGGCCGTCATTTTTGACGGATCTAGTAAAAAAAACGTGCGCATCGACGTTCTCCGTTGTGAATCGGCAGTTTGGTACGGTCAGATTGTTACAATTTGCTGTTACCACCAGCTTTTCAAAGACGTTAAAATTATGCGCACAAACGTTGTCCGTTAAATTTTGCGCTAAAATTGTAATACCATGTGCGCACCAGCGCACAAACGCATTTGCACTCACAATGTTAAGTATAGGACGCACACAGTTCATTAGGCCCCGTTCACACCTGAGCATTTTACAGCGCGTTCCTACACACTGTAAAACGCTCAAACCCGGAAATCCCATGATTTCCTATGGGGCTGGTTCACACCTGGGCGTTTTACAGCACGTTCCTACGTTCCTACGTAGGAACGTGCTGTAAATGCCGTACGCCCAAAGAAGTTTGGGAGCTTCTTTGGAGCGTATTTCAGCACGTTCGCGGCCATAGACATAGCCGTGACCGCGCTGCAATGCGCGTTCACATGTTTTTCAAGTTTTCGCTATACGTGCGTTGTGACGGACGCCGCAACTCGGAGGGAGTAGATCCGCCTTAGGTGCCGGGGTTGCTCTGCAGTGAGCAGCGGTAGCGAGCCGGCGTCAGGTTCCTTGTTGGAATATATCTAGTCAGCCAGAAGGAAATACCTAGCAGATAGTGCCTCTTCCCAAATACTCATCGAGATGCAGTATAGGTTAAACAAGTTGGTTTATTGCAAAACAGCACATACACGGTCCATTTATATGGTACAGTCCCATTGTTCTCTCCCATGCCCGCCCCCAGAAACCCCGGCGCCAGTTCTGCCACTGCCTCTAGCCCGAGCCCTTATTGTATGTTTAACAGGGTCCCGGCTCTTGGTGCCACACTGTCTGGCCCGCCCTGGGCTGCTCCCCGCCAGGGCAATTCCACCCCCTGGAGTGCGAGCTCTGACTCTAGCGCTGGATCTCCTCTGCGGCTGGGAAATCCGACCTGAGTTCCGCGGCTGATTTGGGGGTGATCTCGATGGTGGTGGTCTCCATAACTCACCCCACAGTGGTACCAGGTTCCCAGGGCCCCTCTGCCCAAACAAAAAAGCACTCCGGTGGCAGGAACAGGGGCTGAGCGGTGCAGTGTTCAAGGCATGTCGGCTGTGCTTGGTTTTGGCCAGTGGCAGCTGCAGCAGGGTTGCGCTGGGCAGATGAACTACGATGGCTGGGCAAGGCAGAGTTGGCAATGAACCTAATAAATAACCATACACATACAGGCACAAATTGTACTAACGAATTCTACACTTGGGGGAACGAAAACTGGGCAATTTGGGTGTTATTAAATTGGGAAGGATTGCAGTCACGTTTGGTGCAGGGAATTTGCGAGGGGAAACACAATACACCCAGGGATCACACAGACATAAATTGTATAAACAAAATTTGACCTTAAACAAACAAACTATTAACTGTTTACAGGCTAATAAATTGAACGTGACGGCTGTTCTGTCACATGCGTATTACGCACGTTTGAAAAACACTGAGGTGTGAACTCAGCCTTATGCTTCCGCAGGTCCATCCGCGTTAACGTGCAATTTTTGCACGGACGTTGTAAAAAAAAATTACAGGTGTTAACTTTTTTATTAACATGTGCACAAGTTACCCATCCTCTTCCCGAACCCTCGTATTGCAGGGCAGGGCTGCAGCCTCCCACCGTCCTCTTTGGCCGGCCATAGCTGTTTGGTTAAAGCAGGGATTCCTCTCTAGGCAGGTTTGTACAGGTGCTCTAGTACTTGGTGCTGTTGCTTAGTTGGTTACATCACCTTTCTAGTAAACAGGAGATTCTGAGTAGGAATCTCAGCAGAGCCTGTGTTTTTCTTTACACATCTACCTCTGTCTTATATATTATTAACCCCCTAGTGACCAGGTGATATTACCATTCTCTGTCCAAAAGTACACACTACTGTTTTTACATTTCTGCACCGTTAGGGCCCTATTACATTCCTAACCCAAAAACGCTCGCACAGCGCAGGATTTCTTGCGCGCAGCATTAAGCGTTAACGCGCAAAAAATTACAATCCTCCTTTCATCTGTCAAAAAATAACGTTCGTAAAACCGATGCGCAAAAATGCACGCAAAGTACCGTTGCACGCAGAAATCAGTGAGCGCAATGTAACTTTTAACGCGAGTCCGTAATTTTTGACACGAGTCTGTCATTTTTGTGCGGAATGCACACAACAGACGTACGTTTCGACGGAAGACAAGTTAGTGGCCGTCATTTTTGACGGATCTAGTAAAAAAAACGTGCGCATCGACGTTCTCTGTTGTGAATCCGCAGTTTGGTACGGTCAGGTTCTTACAATTTGCCGTTACCACCAGATTTTCAAAGACGTTATAATAATGTGCAAAAACATTGTCCGTTAAATTTTGCGCTAAGATTGTATTACCATGCACGCACCAGCGCACAAACGCATTTGCGCTCACAATGTTAAGTATAGGACACGCACAGTTCATTAGGCCCCGTTCACACCTGAGCATTTTACAGCGCGTTCCTACACTCTGTAAAACGCTCAACCCTGGAAATCCCATGATTTCCTATGGGGCTGATTCACACCCGGGCATTTTACAGCGTGTAGGAACGCGCTGTAAAACGCTGTACGCCCAAAGAAGTTCGGGAGCTTCTTTGGAGCATATTACAGCACGTTCGTGGCCATAGACATAGCCATGAGTGCGCTGCAATGCGCGTTCCCGCATTTTTCAAGTTTGCGCTATACGCGTAAAAATGCGCATATTACGCACGTTTGAAAAACGCTGAGGTGTGAACCCAGCCTTATGCTCGCGCGGGTCCATCCGCGTTAAACATTAACGTGCTTTTTTTGCACGGACGCTGTAATACGACGTTCAGCGCAAAGGGTTTTGCCCCTCGAGTTAACGCGTCTTTGCGCCCGCGCAAAATTGTGCGCGAGGAATGTAATAGGGCCCTTAGTGTTTAGGTTTCATTTTTCCTCTTACTCGTTTATGGAACCTACACATATCATATACCATTTTTCTCGCCATTAAATGGACTTTCTAAAGATATTATTTTCATCATATTGTATAATTTACTATAAAAAAATATGAAATATGATGAAAATAATGGAAAAAACATATTTTTTTTAACTCTAACCTAATAAAGATTTTTTTAAATTGTGTATGGAATTTTAGACACTAAATTGCCTTTCGGAAGCTCGGAATAGATTTGTTATCAGTCTGTAACTGTCCTTAACACATTGTTGTTCTGTATGCATGTATTGTATCCTACTGTATGGATAGCTGCAGATACTTACTATACCACGGAAAATCGAATCAATTTTTTCATTAAGTGACACCTAGAGGGAAGAAAATACATGAAATTCATATACATCAATACATTAAAGTAGATAATTCTAAAAAACCTATGAACTATTTCAAAGGTTTAATATCACCAATTACTAATTTATTATAAAATATGTATTCACCATAGGGTAAACATTCTTAAAAAGTGGACTTTGGCTAAAACTGACATGTAGAGAATTTCACAATATCTACAATACATCTAAGTTATGGTAATTTTGCATATTTGGCAGCAGAGTGATCTCACACACAAATCCAGTCTTTAAAATGGTACTCCATGCATCACTAATAATCAATGTCATTTGAATGGCCATGGTAACCTGAGTGCCCCCCCACCTACCCAGATGTCCCAAATGGTATATTCAGCCAGGTAGTGTTACTCAAATTGAACTAATCAGTTTTCTATGATTTAGATCTGGATTATACAGCGTTTACATTACTGACTAGATAGTGAATGGCAATGCACTAGTTTTGAGAGATTGTCTGGAACTCAAACGTCTTGCCCTCTGCCTGCTTCATTTCAACAGCTGCCAGTTCAGATCCATGCAGAGAGTGTTGAATTAAGAGGTAAGTATAATTGTCACTCAAGGATTAAATGGGTGAAGAGCTTGAGATGGGCAAACTGGGTGAATATTTTATGCCTCCATTTTTTATTCCCCTCCCAGATATACCCCTAGACTGTGTCTTTAATCTGTCTGATCACAGAGAGCATTGAGGCACTCATTCTAATTCTCACTCACTGAACTCATTCTTCCTCTCACTCACTCAAATCATGAACAAAGAACATGTAGAGACGAGTCATGCTCAAGGAGAGACTCAAAGACACAGAAACTTTTCTATAATTTTCTCACAAATTCTCACTCACTCTCCATTTAACTCATTAAATCAATTGATATCACTTCAATTATTGCTACTTTAACTACAAGAAGTTCACAGAAAGGATTAAATCCAGATTTTGAACAGGTGAGGTATGGGAGCAATTTAAGTTGAATTAATGTATAAATATATATATATATAAATATATATATATAGTTTGTTTATTATTACAGAAGCCACTTGCACATCTTAGCAATTCAAAGAACTGCATCCCAGAGCTCCTGTGCCACATTCACCATATGCAGCAAGGAACTCTGGGTAGGATATGCAAATGAACCCTGTCTCACTTTTATGCATCCTGGGCCTGTTATTACACATAACCCTAAAATCAATGCTATGCCACACTGTGGCTTTCTAGCAGAGGTAAGGTTTAGGCAACTGTTCAAAGCCACTCCTAGGACAGCTCTGTTTCGGTTTTATTGGACCCTCATCAGCTAGGAGCTAGGCATGATGACCAGTTGCAGTGGATGCTTGGACCCCTAGGGTAAATCAGTACTTACATCGGTTGTGGTGGAGGACAAAAAGTGAGATAAAAAGCCTCCACGCTATAATTAGTTTGTTTATTATTGCAAAAGCCACTTGCACATCATAGCAATTCAAAGAACTGCATCCCAGAGCTCCTGTGCCACATTCTCCATGCATAAAAGTAATAATTTTAAAAAACGTTATCGCGCGAAAATGAATGTGGTATTCCGATCAGAGCGCATTTTTTCTTCCTTCAAGATCTTTCGTGCGCAAATCCGACGCACAAAGCCGTTCGCAAATGAATGTTGTGTGCAGGAATCGGTGGGCAGACTGTTTTGTCACGGGATTTGTCACAGGAATCAGCCAACATCAATCACCCATTTCCAATAAAATATTTACAAACTAAAAAAAAAAAAAATTAACAACCACCAGCCAAAAAAAGAAAAATTTACGATGACACAATCTATAAATTTCAATGTTTGGGTATGTGTAGAATGTGTAACTGTACTGTGCTGTGCTGTATTTTTTTTTCATGCTGGTGTATTTCGTTTAGCCCAGAACTATCACATTTACAGTTACCACCTGCTTTTGAAAGACGTTTAGAAAATGCGCTCAAACTTTAGTTGCGCAAAGATTGTAATACCATCCGCGTATCAGCGCACGAGTGCATTTGCGTTGTCAATGTTAAGTATAGGATGCGCGCACGGACTTGCGCTCGCGCTGGGTTCTCGCAGGGTCAATCGCGGTAGACGATTACGCGTATCGTTTGTGCGAATGTCAAAATACGACGTTCTGCGCAAATGGTTTTGTCCTCAGGCAAATGGGCAGTTGCGTGTGCGCAAAACCGATGCGCGAGGAGTGCAATAGAGCCCTTATATTTTAAGTGCAAGAGATAATGTGATTGAATTATTAAGCATGGATTTTATAATCTACCATTTAAAAAGCATAAGATTGGAGGCTTAATTCTTGTCAAATAGAATAAGTGATAGCTTCATCTTTTTGTTGATCCAGGTAGCACAGAGATCTATATATTTGTATACATACATGTAATATATATACATATATATATATATATATATATATATATAGATACTAGCTTTGTTTTGAATGTTTGTTTGCTGGGAAATACATGTTTTTTTCCAGAAACGTTTATTAAGTTGTACTAGTCATTTATGTTTAGTTACTAACTTGATCTAAGTAAATTGTACTAATCATACGTGCTGATATTACTAACATGGTTTAATTTTACAAGTTAGAAATCTGTGTGCTGATGGTTGTTGTTTTTATAAATCCTTGATTTCTCGTTGTGAGAATAAGTCATTTTTGCATACATAATAAATATATATTTTTACCTAATTTGGTTGCGGTTGTATTTTCAAATAAGCGTACAATTGAAAACAAACACAGGAGAGGTTTCTGAGAAATTGTTGACAAGATAGTATTATAGTTTATATCTCGGATTAATTTCTTATTTGAATAAACATCCCTGACACTTTCCCACCCAGTTATAACCCTAGACTGTGTCTTTAATCTGTAAATTGACTGAAATATACTTTATATAGAATACCTGTATACCTTTATTAATGTGAAATTGCAGCCCACAAGGTTTTAAAATATTACTTTAAACTTTACTATTACATTTTACTGTTTAATACATCAGGATATTCAGATATGACCATCTCTAGAACAATATCTCATTTGAATTGGTCTCTTAATTATCACTATCTTTTATATTTATTAGAATAAGGGACATTAATCATCAATGTTATTACTACTACCACTTACAATAACATGTCAAGAATGAAAATAATATGCAAAGCAAAACATATTGACTCTCATACTGTTCAGTTATCTGGAAGCAAAAACAAATCTAATGATAGACTGTGCATCCTATTTCTGTATACATACTAGTGACACACATAATTCTTAGGAATTACTTACCTTTTTGGTTTCAATTACCTTTATAAAGGTGGCCATTTCCTGGTCGACCTTTGTCAAAGCAGCTAAAAAAAGTCACTGAGTTAATGCGTTCACTACTAAGCGATTTTCCAATAATCCACTGTCAGAAACCAGTGTTTTTTTCTTGGAAAATATTCTTTTATTAAATATTCAGTAAGAAATATTTGGAAATATTCACCATTCTATTCCATACTGCAATAATCTATTGATAGGCAGATGGTGCCATCTGTTGGCCAAAAGGAGTTCATGCAGTTAAGAGATCCAATTTAATTGGTGCAGCTTTTCAGATATGCACTGTTCATCACTCATCATTAATGTTATATGGTTAACAACAGTTATTTGGCCAGTAACAGTTATCTCATTGTCTCATCTACATTCAGTAGCCAATATTTTATGTTTTTTACAATCTTGCCATGACAAAAGGTAGTATATATTCTGTCCTTTACCCAAGTGCATATACTTTCACTTTATCTTTTGAAGGGGAGGTTCTAACTAATCTTTATTCCAAAAAAATTTTTTTGCCGGTAATATAGGTCCTTTTTTTAAAACAACCTGTATAAATGGGACAGGTTGTCCTAGGGCCCCCCCTCCCTTACCACACTCGTTCTATGAGCAGATGGGCACCATAGTGATTTGTGAGGAGTAATACATCAGCGATTATAGCTAAAAAGGGGAAAAAAAATCTCTTTCTACATTTCCACTTTTGAACCCCCTTGTCTATTATCTGATCGTATATATATTTTTTGCATGTTTTGTATTTTTTTATATCATGCTTAAGAATCTTTAGGCGCCACTGATATTATATGCCTGACAGGTAGTGACGTCTTGTCATTGATCGACACACCATCGTGCTTTAGAGGTATATACATTGATTCATTCTCTTTACCATTCTGGGAGACAAACGTACTGATTTACAACTCTTGTATTTCTGGGTAGAGGCTAATTGTGTGAATATCGGTACCCCATAGGCTAAAACATACCACGTGGTATTTCATTTACCGCATTGGTTAAAATCGCAATCCTTTAGCCCAATACAATTTTAGAAGGACAGTTTTTCAACCTCCAAATATATTATCCTGACATTCTGTTTGAGTGAGTAGTGTCATACATTTAGTCTGCTTTTGGCATCATGTTGCCGACTATGATCCGCAACCACCACCTTCGATACGTTATGTTCGACTACAATTTTACGTTTGTAAACATCGATATTTCATTGGAGAAAGCAGATCACGTGTTGTTTCATTCATTGTATTGGAGACATTGCAACCTATTAGCTTCAAGAGATCTCGATGATGTTGTGCAATCTTACAATCGGCATTTTGTTGAGCGGCGTTAACACACATGTTCTGTATATCATATAACAACGATCTTTATTAGCTCTACAGTTGCCTTCAAGCGACGTTCCTATTTTTGATTTATACACGAACATCATGTTTTATTCATCAACTCCCTCATGCACAGCATCTAGTTATCTCCCTTTGTTTATACATACTTATGCGGCTTGTTGTTCATTGGGCTTTCGTTGACATGTGATTTGACACTGAGAACTCATTAACAGCCTTAATCTATCAGTATCAGCTGTAAACATCTCACTTTCCACATGATAATCCTTACTAATTATGAAAGTCCTTTTCCAATCCATTGGTTAATTAAATTAGATTGATTCTTTTTTAAGGCGGGAGCTCAATACCCATTACAAGCTATTCCATTTTCGCTCCAGATGAAGCCGGTTGTTACCGGCGAAACATATGTCGAGCTGGGCTTTCAATCTTGTTTATTTTAATGCTGTTTGTCTAGTAGCATTAGGTGAGGGTCAGAGTAGAAATTGAACAATTTTTAGGGACAGCACCTAATATGTGATTGGGCTCATTGTGTGCCTATGTATTCCTTCTACTATTTGGATGTGGTTTTTCTATTGGGAATTTAGTCCTCAGACCTTGTTGGTCATCCTGCAATTGTTTGTTATACATACCCACGGATCCGGGGCTTATACCACATCCCTGTAGGTTTTCTGATTATCTGTCCCGATCATATCTCTAATTTTCCTTCACCATGCCCATGTGTATATGTTGTTTTTAGTTGATATTTGGGAGTGTCTCGTCATCATTTAATAAAGGTATTTTTGCCATTGTTTTTTGCCGCTCCCAGATAAACAGCGACTGATCTTTTTGGTCTGTTCGCTGGTAATTATATTTTGTTGTTCCTCATTTTTCAGGTTTAGTCCTGCTCAGGGAGTGTTGTCTTAAGCCTACACGTCTTGAGACAAGTGATTGTTGACCATCGTTCGGTACTTTGGTCTTTTGTTTGTTGTTTTTTTGTCATGTTTTTATTGAACAGAACATGTAAACATTCACAGTGCAGGGTGGAAAAAGTATGTGAACCCCTAGCCTAATGACTTCTCCAAGAGCTAATTGGAGCCAGGAGTGAGCCAACCTTGAGTCCAAACAGTGTGATATTATTGGATGGGTTGCTGAAAGCTGTCCTGCCCTTTAAAAACACACACCAGTTTTGGGTTTACTGGTTTCAAGAAGCATTGCCTGATGTGAAACAGGCCTCGCAGAAAAAGAGTTCTCAGAAGACCTACGATCAAGAATTGTTGACTTGCATGAAGCTAGAAAGGGTTACAAACGTATCTCCAAAAGCCTTGATGTTCATGTGTCCACGGCAAGACAGACTGTCTACAAATGGAGAAAGTTCAGCACTGTTGCTACTCTCCCTAGGCGTGCTCGTCCTGTAAAGATGACTGCAAGAGCACAGCGCAGAACGCTTAATGAGGTAAAGAAGAATCCTAGAGTGTCAGCTAAAGACTTACAGAAATCTCTGGCACATGCTAACATTTTTGTTGACACATCTACAATATGGAAAACATTAAACAAGGATGGAGTACATGGGAGGACACCACGGAGGAAGCCATTGCTGTCCAAAAAGAATATTGCAGCACGTTTGAAGTTTGCAAAAGAGCACCGGGATATTCCACAGCACTACTGGCAAAATATCTGTGGACAGTTGAAACCAAAATTGAGTTGTTTGGAAAAACCACACAACACTATGGGCCCTATTACACTCTCTGCGCATGAAAAAAAAACATTAATGCGCGAAAATTAACGTGGTACTCCGATCAGAGCGCATTTTTTCTTCCTTCAAGATTTTTCGTGCGCATATCCGACACGCAAAGCCGTTTGCAAATGAGTGTTGCGTGCAGGAATCGGTGGGCAGACTGTTTTGTCACGTCGGTGGGCAGACTGTTTTGTCACGGGATTTGTCACAGGAATCAGCCAACATCAATCACCCATTTCCAATAAAATATTTACAAACTAAAACAAAAGGGAAAAAAAAATTAACAACCACCAGCCAAAAATAGAAAAAATTTACAATGTCACAATTTATAAATTTTAATGTTTGGGTATGTGTAGAATGTGTAACTGTACTGTGCTGTATTTTTTTTTTCGTGCTGGTTCTTGAACCCAGGACATACTTGAAAATGAGAGAAATCTCAATGTATCCTTCCTGGTAAAATCCTTTATAAATAAATTTTGTTTAGCCCAGAACGATCACATTTACATTTACCACCTGCTTTTCAAAGACATTAAGAAAATGCGCGCAAACTTTAGTTGCGCGAAGATTGTAATACCATCCGTGTACCAGTGCACGAGCGCATTTGCGCTGTTAATGTTAAGTATAGAATGCGCGCACGGACTTGCGCTTGCGCTGGGTTCGCGCAGGGTCAATCGCGGTAGACGATTACACGCATCGTTTGCGCTAACGTCGAAATACGACTTTCTGCGCAAATGGTTTTGTCCTCGCACAAATGCGCATTTGCGTGCGCACAAAACCGATGCGCGAGGAGTGCAATAGAGCCCTATGTGTGAAGAAAAAAAGGCACAGAACACCAACATCAAAACCTCATCCCCACTGTAAAACATGGCGGACGGAGCATCATGGTTTGGGGCTGCTTTGCTGCCTCAGGGCCTGGACGGATTGTTGTCATTGATGGAAAAATGAATTCCAGAGTTTATCAAGACATTTTGCAGGGAAACGTAAGACCATCTGTCTGCCAACTGAAGCTCCGCAGAGGATGGGTGATGCAACAGGACAATGACCCAAAGCATACAAGTAATTCAATAAAAGAATTGCTTCAACAAAACAAAATACGCCTTCTGGAATGGCCCATTCAGAGTCCTGACCCAGGGCCGGATTAACGTAGGGGCGGATGGAGCGGCCGCTCCAGGCCCCTTCCTGTAAATAGGCCCATAGCCAGAGATTTTTTTCTTCCTATATGCACCCAGCACCTGGCTTCGCTTTCAAGCCGGCCCCACTTAAGCCTGCCTCTCTGCTCTGGCTCTGCCCACCATGAAGTCCCCTCTCCATTGGCGTGCACATGGGGGGGGGTGCTGCATGATCCAGGCACTCCCTAATGCAGCCCCTTTTGTAAAATAACCCCTCCCCTAGTGAGCTTGGAGTGGCTGCCTCCCCTTCCTTCCTGGTAGGTCACATGTTGCAGGACACTGGAAGAGGAAACCGCTCATCTGAGCTCAGAATCATGTGCTGCCTCATGCCGCTGCTCCCCCTGCCTGCTGTGAGTGAGTGAGGAGGATGTGCAACCAGCCCCAGCTAAACAGGTTGGAGACCCCCATCCCACCTGGCAAGTTGGTGAGAGAGATACTGCCTGGCTTCTGCTCCTCTCCCCTGCACTACATGCCCCCTCTCTATCCAGCTGAGCTAGTGACCCCCTCCTACGTACACCCAGGGTCTGTCCAGCACCAGGAGCTTTGCTAGGTGAGGGGGTCTCCCTGTCCAGGACTAAACTCTGCTGTGAAGCAGAAGCTAGGTTTTAACCCCTGCAGCCAGGACCTGTATGCTTTGCACCAGGCTGACAGATCATAAGACCTTTGGAGCAGCAGGAGCCATGGCAGAAAAGAACAGCTGAGGTTCACTGTAATGTGTTGCTCAGATGCCTGGTCCTGCAGGGGTTAAACACAAGCTTCTTCCCAGCAAGGTCTACTCCTTGACAGGGAGACCCTTCACCCCCTCACAAAGTACAGCTTCTTGTGCTGGTCAGACCCTGGGTATATAGATTAGATATAGAGATAGATATGTTTATCTATCTCCATCGCACATAAATCACCTACTTGCAAGCCCAGCAACCTCATTCCCATAATCCCTCAGCGCCTGTCCTCTTTCTCCTGCGCCCTCTGGAACGCTCGCTCTGTGTGCAACAAACTCACAGCAATCCATGACCTCTTCCTTTCAAACTCCTTCAACCTCCTAGCTTTAACTGAAACCTGGCTAACTCCCTCTGACACGGCCTCCGTTGCTGCTCTCTCACATGGCGGTCTACACCTGAGCCATACCCCCAGACCAGGTGAGAGAAATGGTGGTGGGGTCGGAATCCTGCTCTCTCCCACCTGCACCTACCAGCATCTCCCTCCACCCCCATCCCTCTCCTTCTCCTCCTTCGAGACACACTGCATCCGCCTGTTCTCTCCTCTGGCTCTCAGGGTGGCAGCCATCTACCACCCACCGGGACCAACCTCCCAGTTCTTTGACCACTTTGCTACCTGGCTTTCTCACTTCCTGTCTTCTAATCTTCCATGCCTAATTCTCGGTGACTTCAACATTCCCATTGACGATCCTTCCGCCCCTGCTGCCTCCAAACATCTTTCACTCACGTCCACCCTTGGACTCACACAATCCTCCCTCCTCCCTACCCACTGCGATGGTCACGCTATTGACCTTGTCTTTTCCAACCTCTGCTCCATTTCTGAGTTCAAATGTCGCCCTTTTCCCATCTCTGACCACCACCTTCTCTCTTTTAACCTATCTGGACTTCCTAAACACCCTGCTCCCCCACCCCGCACACACACTCGCAGAAATCTACAGGCTGTGGACCCCCATCAATTCTCCAACCTACTTCACCACCTCCCTCATACCTCATCCTTCACCTGCCCTGATGCTGCCACTAATCACTACAACACTACGCTTATCTCTGCTCTAGACACTCTTGCTCCTCTTCGACTCTGTAAGGCCCCACGCCGCCAGCTTCAGCCCTGGCACACCCTCCAGACTCGCTACCTGCAAAGATGCTCCCGCACCGCAGAGCGTGCCTGGAGGAAATCCCGCTCTGAAGCTGATTTTGTTCACTTCAAGTTTATTCTCCGGTCATACACCTCTGCCCTCCACTTGGCCAAACAATCCTTCTTCTCATCTCTTATATCTACGCTGTCCTCCAACCCTAAACGGCTCTGGTCCACCTTCAACACCCTCCTCCACCCACCTGCACCTCCCCCTCAGCTGCCTTCAGCACTCAAGACCTGGCAGACTACTTCCTCAGTAAAACTTTAACTATCAGAAGCAACATCCCAACACAAGATAGTTATCTGCCACCTCCACTCCCAGAGGTCCCCTCTGCCACCCTCTGTCGCTTCCTCCCAGCCACTGAGGAGGAAGTCAATTCCTTATTGTCCTCCTCACATCTCACCACGTGCCCGCTCGACCCCATTCCCTCACATCTAATTTCTCCCCTCTCCTCCTCCCTCACCCCGGCTCTCACACACATCTTCAACCTATCTCTCTCCACTGGCTCCTTTCCATCCGCCTTCAAACACGTGCTAGTTACCCCTTTACTAAAGAAACCATCCCTAGATCCCAACTCTCCATCCAACTACCGCCCTGTATCCCTTCTTCCCTTCACATCAAAGCTCTTAGAAAAACTAGTCTTCAACCGCCTCTCCCTCTTCCTGTCCTCCAATTCCCTACTTGACCCCCTGCAATCTGGCTTCCGTCCCCTACACTCAACTGAAACCGCCCTCACCAAAGTCACCAACGACCTCCTAACTGCTAAAAAACACGGCCACTATTCTATTCTCATCCTGCTTGACCTCTCGGCTGCTTTTGACACTGTTGACCACCCCCTCCATCTACAGACCCTCAACTCTCTGGGTCTCGGTGACACTGCACTTGCTTGGGTTGACTCCTATTTATCCAACAGGTCCTTCTGTGTGTCCTTTGCTGGTAACTCCTCATCCTCACTGCCTCTATCTGTTGGTGTACCTCAAGGCTCTGTCCTTGGTCCTCTGCTCTTTTCCATCTACACCTCCTCCCTGGGCAAAATCATCAACAGCTTTGGCTTTAATTACCACCTTTACGCTGATGACACTCAGATCTACCTCTCTACCCCTGATCTCTCTCCCCCTGTCCTTTCAAAAGTCAGTGACTGTTTATCTGACATCTCCTTCTGGATGGCCTCCCACCACCTAAAGATCAACATGTCAAAGACTGAACTCCTACTTATTCCTCCCTCCAATGCCTCCCCACCTCCTGACTTCTCTATCACGGTGGAGGGTATCACCATAGAAACATAGAAACAAAGAAAAATGTCGGCAGATAAGAACCTTTCGGCCCATCTAGTCTGCCCAATTACATGGATACTTTACCTGGATTTATCTTTTGTTTAGGATAGCCTTATGCCTATCCCATGCTTGCTTAAATTCAATTACTGTTTTGGCCTCTACCACTTCAACTGGAAGACTGTTCCATGTATCCACCACCCTCTCAGTAAAATAATGCTTTCTGATGTTACTTTTAAACCTTTGCCCCTCTAATCTAAGACTATGTCCTCTTGTTTTGCTACTTTGTTTCCTTTGTTTCCCCAGCCATCTCCCCATCAAACCAAGTTCGCTGTCTTGGAGTCACACTTGACTCTGCTCTTTCCTTCATCCCCCACATCAAGTCTCTTTCCTCCTCCTGCCGATACTAACTGCTTAATATTTCCAGAATTCGTCCATTTCTTACCGCTGTCACCACAAAACAACTCATACACGCCCTGGTAATCTCCCGACTCGACTATTGCAATAATCTCTTATCTGGCCTCCCTCTGTCCCGCCTCTCCCCCCTACAATCCATCCTGAACGCCTCCGCCAGGCTAATTCACCTCACCCGCCGCTCTGTCTCTGCCACTCCCCTCTGCGAGTCCCTTCACTGACTCCCCATCCACTGCAGAATTAAGTTCAAAATCCTTATCCTTACCTACAAAACCCTCACTAACTCAGCTCCCCACTACCTGTCCTCACTAATCACCAAATACACCCCAGCCCGCTCCCTAAGGTCAAACAGTGACCTGCGCCTAGCTTCTCCCCGCATCACCTCTTCCCATGATAGACTGCAGGATTTCTCACGCGCAGTCCCCACTCTCTGGAACGCTCTCCCTCGTACTGTCAGACTTTCCCCTAACTTCTCTTCCTTCAAACGCTCCCTTAAAACATTCCTATTTAGGGAAGCCTACCACCCAACTCACTGACGCAACCATCAATCACTCTCACCTTACAGTCTTCTCCTCCTGTTTCCAACCCCGACCCTCCCAGATTGTGAGTTCCTACGGGAATAGGGCCCTCATCTCCTCATGTACTGTTTGTCAAATGTTGTTCAATGTATTGTAACCCTGTCTATACTGTGCTTATTGTACAGCGCTGCGGAATATGCTGGCGCTTTATAAATAAAGAATAATAATAATAATAATGTTTATATATATTTATTAAAATACATTTAAATATATTATGTAATCAATTTAATAATATTTAAATAGTATATTTATAAAATTAAAATGATTTTATATAGAACTTAAATAATAATTATAAATTAAATATTTTTGTGGGGGTGGGTTTGCAGTAGATTCTGTGCTATGCTCATACACACCGTACATTTCTGTGAGTTTTATTGCTGTGGGCTATGCTCATACACACCACACATTGCCGTGAGTTTTAGTGCAGTAGATTCTGTGATACACTCATACACACCACACATTACTGTGAGTTTTATTGCTGTGGAGCTCTGTGATACACTCATACACACTGCATATTACTGTATCACAGAGCTCCACAGCAATAAAACTCACAGTAATGTGTGGTGTGTATGAACGTATCACAGAATCTATTGCAATAAAACACGCAGTAATGTGCAGTGTGTATGAGCATATCCAACAGCTCCACAGCAATAAAACTCAGTAATTTGCAATGTGTATGAGTGTATCACGGAGCTCCACAGCATTAAAACTCACAGTAATGTGCAATGTGTATGAGTGTGAGTTTTCTTGCTGTGGTGGTCTGATACACTCATACACACTGCACATTACTGAGTTTTATTGCTGTGGAGCTGTAGGATATGCTCATACACACCACTCATTACTGTGAGTTTTATTGCTGTGGTATATGCTCATACACACTGCACATTACCGTGAGTTTTATTGTAGTAGATTCTGTGATACGCTCAGACACACCGCACATTACTGTGAGTTTTATTGCTGTGGAGCTGTGGGATACACTCATACACACCTCTCTTTACAGCAATTCATTTTGTTTATATAAAAAGGCCCACCAAAATACTCGGCACTAGGTCTATGATACTCTTAATCCGGCCCTGCCCAGTGTGCTCCTGTGCCTGGCTTTTCTATATTTATCCTTGAGGATAGCACCTGGGCAACTAAATTCTTATTTACGGACTGAGTGCTCTCCACATTTGTCTTTTATTATATTCACTATATTGCCAAATTATTCGCTCACCCATCCAAATAATCAGAATCAGGTGTTCCAATCACTTCCATGGCCACAGGTGTATAATATCAAGCACCTAGGCATGCAGACTGTTTTTACAAACATTTGTGAAAGAATGGGTCGCTCTCAGGAGCTCAGTGAATTCCAACGTGGAACTGTGATAGGATGCCACCTGTGAAACAATTCCAGTTGTGAAATTTCCTCGCTCCTAAAATATTCCACAATCAACTGTCAGCTGTATTATAATAACGTGGAAGTGTTTGGGAACGACAGCAACTCAGCCACGAAGTGGTAGGCCACGTAAACTGACAGGGTCAAACTAAAGCAGGGTCAGTGGAGGCTGAGGCGCATAGTGCAAAGAGGTCGCCAACTTTCTGCAGAGTCAATCGCTACAGACCTCCAAACTTCATGTGGACTTCAGATTAGCTCAAGAACAGTGCGCAGAAAGCTTCCTGGAATGGGTTTCCATGGCAGTGCAGCTGCATCCAAGCCATACACCACCATTCACCAAGTGCCATGCAAAACGACGGATGCAGTGGTGTAAAGCACGCCACCACTGGACTCTAGAGCAGTGGAGACGCGTTCTCTGGAGTGATGAATCGTGCTTCCCCATCTGGCAATCTGATGGACGAGTCTGGGTTTGGCGGTTGCCAGGAGAACGGTACTTGTCTGACTGCATTGTGCCAAGTGTAAAGTTTGGTGGAGGGGGGATTATGGTGTGGGGTTGTTTTTCAGGAGCTGGGCTTGGCCCCTTAGTTCCAGTGAAAGGAACTCTGAATGCGTCAGCATACCAAGACATTTTGGACAATTCCATGTTCCCAACTTTGTAGGAACAGTTTGGAGCTGGCCCCTTCCTCTTCCAACATGACTGTGCACTAGTGCACAAAGCAATGTCCATAAAGACATGGATGACAGAGTCTGTTGTGGATGAACTTGACTGGCCTGCACAGAGTCCTGACCTCAACCCGATAGTCTACGCTCTAATTCATCCCAAAAGTGTTCTGAGAGCCAGGCCTTCTCGTCCAACATCAGTGTGTGACCTCACAAATGCGCTTCTGGAAGAATGGTCAAAAATTCCCATAAACACACTCCTGAACCGTGTGGACAGCCTTCCCAGAAGAGTTGAAGCTGCTATAGCTGCAAAGGGTGGACAAACGTCAAATTGAACCCTATGGATTAGAAATAGGATGTCCCTTAAGTTCATATGCGAGTCAAGGCAGGTGAGCGAATACTTTTGGCAGTATAGTGTATATTTATATATATACACTCTTGTTTGTTCTGCTCCAACTTATTTCTTTATCCATTCTATGGCACTGAAAGACATTTTACCGGAATTCCCCAGACTCTGTCGAGGAGTGGGGAACAGGGATGAGCCGAACACCCCCGACTTCGGTTTGCATTCGAACTCGAACTTTTCAAATGTTCGAATTCGAACTCGAACTCGAACTCGAACACGAACTCAATACAAGTCAGAAGGATGTATATAAACATGTAAAAACCCAAAAATTATGTTTCAAATTACGGTAAATGCTTTTCCTTTAATCTATTCATAAACAACTGCTTGGGGCGGCAGCCTGTATGAAAAGACATTTTAGGACGCGCAGAAAAAGTTTAGTGATTTTTTGGCTAAATTATGGTGAAACTTATGCAGGCTTTGGATGAAAGTAACAATAGGTGCTTTCAAATTTGGCCTTTAGTGTCGGCAACAGTGCCGTCACACAGTAACCCCTCTGAGGATATGAATCTGGTACAGGTGTCAGTGGCAGTGCACCCAAATATTGTGCCTTTGGTGCCAGGCCAGCAAGTGCCATCATACAGTAACCCCTCTGTGGTATTGTGGAAGAGTACAGGGGTGGACCATGCGGTCCTATATTAAAAAGATATGAATCTGGTAAAGGCGTCAGTGCACCCAGATATTGTGATTTGGTGCCAGGCCAGCAAGTGCATTCATACAGTAACCCCTCTGTGGTATTGTGGAAGAGTGCAGGGGCAGACCATGCGGTCCTATATTAAAAAGATATGAATCTGGTAAAGGCGTCAGTGCACCCAGATATTGTGCCATTGGTGCCAGGCCAGCAAGTACCATCATACAGTAACCCCTCTGTGGTATTGTGGAAGAGTGCAGGGGTGGACCATGCAGTCCTATATTAAAAAGATATGAATCTGGTAAAGGCGTCAGTGCACCCAGATATTGTGCTTTTGGTGCCAGGCCAGCAAGTGCATTCATACAGTAACCCCTCTGTAGTATTGTGGAAGAGTGCAGGGTTGGACCCTGCGGTTCAAAAAATTAAAAAGATATAAATCTGGCACAGGCGTCAGTGCAGCCAAATATTGTGCCTTTCATGGCAGTAAGTGCCTTCACACCGTAACCCCTTTGTGGTATTGTGGAAGAGTTCAGTGCTGGTGGTTTTGTGAATGCAGAAGACATCCCCGATTTATTCCGTTACGTCAGCATCAGGGGATTGATAGCTGCTGATCCAGGACTGATTCATTTTTATAAATGTCAGCCGGTCTACAGAGTTGGTGGACAGACGCACTCTTTTGTCTGTGACAAAACCTCCAGCGGCACTGAACGTCCTTTCAGAAAGCACGCTAGATGAAGGGCAACCTAGTAGCTGCATAGCATATTGGCTAAGTTCTGGCCAGTGATCCAATCTCAACACCCAGTAAGCCAGTGGATCATCTGCTGGAAAGGTATCCAGGTCTGCCCTTGCCCCTAGGTAGTCCTGCACCATACGGTGAAGACGTAGGCAATGGGTGCCTAAATTTGACGTCCCTGGGCGTCGTGGACTAAAAAAATTGAAAAAGGCATCAGTCAAGCGGCCCTGGCCTTCACGCTATTCCTCTGATCACCTGCAGCCTCAGAAGCACGTGTGTCGGCAGTAGCACTTGGTAATCTAACAGTGCCTGGAAAGGTGTTACACAAGTTTCGCTTTAGAGCGTCCTCAAGTTTTGTCATCCTGTGCTCCCTCTGTGCGGACAGGATGAGCTCTGCAACTTTCCCCTTGTATCGTAGATCAAGAAGGGTTGCCAACCAGTAATGATCCCTCTCCTTGATAGCACTAATCCTGGGGTCCTTTAGCAGGCTTTGCAGGATCAGCGAGCCCATGCAGCATAGGTTGGAGGTGGCACTAGCTTCGGAGTGTTCCTGGTCACTGAGGATGACCGTATCGTGCACTTCCTCCTCCCAGCCACGTACTAGTCCTTGGGTTTCTGGGGACACAAAACCCTCCCTTGAGGAATCCCCACCTTCAATGCCCCCACAACTTAAATATTCCTCCTCCTCATCCTCCTCCTGTCTGATCTGAGGACCCGCAGGAATGCTGTCGGCATAAAGACTGTGGCCTTGAGAGTGTCAGGGATCAGCACCTGTGTGTGCAACAACCAGACCTACATCAGTGCTAACCATGTAAAGTGCTGCCTCAGACCTTGCCAGCACTGATAGGGGTTAACCAAAGTGTAAACATCAAACACACACCACACCCTCCTGTCTGTCTGTCAATAAAAGAGAATCCTCCCCTGTGCAACTTGGCTTTGCATTGGAAGTAATTCCCTGAAAGTGTTCTGACCCCTCTCTGTTATCCTGCTATCAACCGTGTACCAGACCCTGCTTGACCCACCGACCTTGCCTCATTGCTGCCAGCCACAGACCACGGACCAACCTGACTACTTTTTTGCTTGCTCCCTTTGTACCTCGCATGGACTCTGACCTGCCTCAGTCAGCTAACTCCCAGGTACCTCCAACATATCCCTGCTAAAAGGCTCTAACCACCTTAACATGGGTCCCACCACGGCGAATGCCAGGTGCCAACCTGACATAATGCAAAGTCCACCAACTGAGCCCGCAGGGATGCTACCAGCCTTGGAAGATCTGGCCTACCTGTTATGCTTTGTAGTGGAGGAGCTATGGACTGTTATGGCCTCCCTAAGAAGCACCCTTCCTAAAGTGTGTGTTGCCCCAGGAAAGAAACCTAGAGGCCCGCTTACTACAGAGGAGCGCGCCAGGAGGATGGCGGAGGGTCTCTGTAACTAGTGACTCGCAGCCTGTCCCGTAAGACCCCCAAAAAGGCCAGCTCCCACACCCGAGACGGCTAGGGTCTCCCAGCAAACCCCAATGAAAAAGACTGTGTTTGTAAAAACTCCGGTGCTTAAAGAGGCACCCCAAGCTAAGCTCGCTGCACCTGAGCCCAAGCCTGCTCCAAAGAGATCTCAGGTACCCAAGCCTATTCCTAGGCCCCCAGTTTCCAAGTCTATGCCCAGAAAACCTCCTACACCTAAACCTGCACCCAGAAGACTCAAGCCCGCTGTACCCAGGGGTAGGGAGTCTCTGGAGGACTATGCAGGAGAGGAGGAAGAACCCAAACTGCCCATGGAGTACGAGACCCCCATACCTGAGGAGTCTGACCCTCCTGTCTCTATGGATTATCACAGTACACCTGTGGAAACAGAACCTCCATTGCCTGTGGAGATTATGTGCGTGAAGGCAGGGGGAACCAAGTTGACCTGAACATTTCCTTGTGCCATACTCACACAGGTACTCATTGATAGCCCTCTGCTGCTTGTGCAGATGCTGCAGCATTGCCAATGTCAAGTTCCACCTGGTGGTCATGTCACAGATCAGATGGTTTGTGGGAAGATGGAATTCTCTTTGAATTTCTGCCAGGCGAACACTTGCTGGGAATGACCATCTGAAGTGGCTGCAGATGTTTCTGGCCTGGCTGAGAAGCTCTGCCAGCCCTGGGTACCTGGTTAGGAAACGCTGTACCACCAGATTTAGGACGTGTGCTAGGCAGTTAACCATCTCTGCACCTGCCCCTGCAGAGCTGACAGAATTTCTGGCCCGGTGTGGCTCCTGTCCCCTAAACAAACCAGCTCAAGCACAGTATGGCATCTTTTTGCTTGAGCCATTGCGTAGACCCTGTGAGGCGTCGGTTTAATTGCCACTTTGCCAGAGACATAGAAGGAGGAGGAGGAGGAAGAGGGAGAGGTGGTGGTGGAGCAGACAGACCTCATACAAGCAGCTTTCTGGAGGTGTGGATGAACAAGCTCCAGCACAGAGCCCCATCTTGGATCCCTCCCAGCTGCAATCAGAGTTACCCAGTGTGCCATGAAGGAAATGTAACGACCCTGTCCATGCTTGCTGGACCACGTGTCTAAAGTCACATGCACCTTGCTGCTGACTGCCTTTCCCAATGACTCGATAACATTGTCTTCCACGTGCTGGTATAGTGCTGGAATGGCCTTCCGTGAAAAGTAATGGCGTTTTGGAACCTTCCACTGTGGTACAGCACATTCAGCAAATTCACGGAAGGGAGCAGAGTCCACCAGCTGGAAAGGCAGCAGCTGCAATGCGAGTAATTTTGCTAAGCTGGCATTTAGACGCTGTGCTTGGGGATGGTTGGGACTATATTTTTTCTTACGCTGCAGCAGCTGGGGTAACGTAATCTGACTGCGTAAATCTTCAGCTGATGGGATGCTGTCACATTGTGAGGAAGGACCTGGTACATCCATTACTGTAGCATTATCCCTGTCAGTGGAAGTTGTAGCAGGCAATGAAATGGCAGGACATACAGTGGGGGTAGAGACTGATGAGGAGGAGGAGGACCTACGCAAAGTTATGCGCCAAATGGGATGCATGGCAGGTAGTCATATGTCGTCTCAAGCACGTGGTACCCAAGTGTCTGGTGTCTTTCCCACGCTTGAGCCTAATCTGACATAGATTACAAATAGCAATGATGGGGTCTGCTACACATTTCTTAAAGAACTCCCAGACAGCAGAGTTCCTGGATGTGTGCTTTGAGACAACAGCGCTCTGCACCTGAGCAGCTCTGACATCTGATGCCTTGGACTGGCTAGTGCTACGGTTGGTCATAGAGGATGTTGTGCCTCGTGTTTGTTGTGCCTCCTCCTCCTCACTTGACTCCTCTACTTGATCAGGCACCCAGGTGGAGTCAGTGACCTCATCATCATTGTCATCATCACTCCCTATCTCCTCGTCACTGGAGCCAATTTGGCAGTATGCTGCAGCTGCTGGGGCAAAATGTGTGCCAGTTATTTGTGTGTCATCACTGGTACCCCCTTCCTCTAGGTTGATTATACTCCCTTCCTCAACCTCAGAGATTGAATCAGAGCACTGTACTTGCTGCGCATCTGTCTTTCTGACATGGTGAGTGATATATAGATTAAATATATACAGAACTCTGATTCAACTCTGGTATAAAGATTAAAGATTTCCAGAACTCTGGTATAACTCAGTGAGACACCCTGATAGCTGGCAGCCAGTGACAAGACGCAGATTACAATTCCCAGATACCTCCTATAAATAAGTGAGACCCCCTGATGGGTGGCAGTGACAAGACACAAATTACAATTCGCAGAAATCTGCTAGAAGTATGTGGGACCCCCTGATGGGTGGCATTGAGAAGACACAGATTACAAATCTCAGAAACCTCCTATAAATCATTGAGACCCCCTGATGTGTGGCAGTGAGCAGACACAAATTACAATTCACATAAATCTGCTACAAGTATGTGAAACCCTCAGTGAGAACACACGGATTATAACAATTCACAAATATTTTGTAGAAATTACTGACCCCACAAAATACTGCATGGCAGTGACAAGACACAGATCACCTCAATTCCCAAATATTTTGTAGAAATTACTGACCCCCAAAATACTGCGTGGCACTGGCAGTGACAAGACACAGATCATCTCAATTCCCAAATATTTTGTAGAAATTACTGACCCTCAAAATACTGCATGGCACTGGCAGTGACAAGACACAGATCACCTCAATTCCCAAATATTTTGTAGAAATTACTGACCCCCAAAATACTGCGTGGCACTGACAGTGACTAGACACAGATCACCGAAAATTCCCAAATATTTTGTAGAAATTACTGAGCCCCTAAAATTTTGGCTGGCAGTGACAAGACACAGATTACCTCAGATTACCTCAATTCACAAATATTTTGTAGAAATTACTGAGCCCCCAAAATTATGGCTGGCAGTGAAGAGACACAGATTACCTCAAATTACCTGAATTCACAAATATTTTGTAGAAATTACTGAGCCCCCAAAATTCTGCATGTCAGTGACAAGACACAGATTACCTCAGATTACCTCAATTCACAAATATTTTGTAGAAATTACTGAGCCCCCAAAATTCTGCGTGGCAGTGACAAGACACAGATTACCTCAGATTACCTCAATTCACAAATATTTTGTAGAAATTACTGAGCCCCCAAAATTCTGCGTGGCAGTGACAAGACACAGATTACCTCAGATTACCTCAATTCACGAATATTTTGTAGAAATTACTGAGCCCCCAAAATTCTGGCTGTTAGTGACAAGACACAGATTACCTCAGATTACCTCAATTCACAAATATTTTGTAGAAATTACTGAGCCCCCAAAATTCTGGCTGGCAGCGACAAGACACAGATTACCTCAGGTTACCTCAATTCCCAAATATTTTGTAGAAATTACTGAGCCCCCAAAATTCTGCGTGGCAGATTACCTCAGATTACCTCAATTCACAAATATTTTGTAGAAATTACTGAGCCCCCAAAATTCTGGCTGGCAGTGACAAGACACAGATTACCTCAGATTACCTCAATT